>OX456986.1:81857489-82457489 GCA_949752695.1 Melanostoma scalare
ATTTATTTATTTATTTATTTATTTATTTATTTATTTATTATTTATTTATTTATTTATTTATTTATTTATTTATTTATTTATTTATTTATTTATTTATTTATTTATTTATTTATTTATTTATTTATTTATTTATTTATTTATTTATTTATTTATTTATTTATTTATTTATTTATTTATTTATTTATTTATTTATTTATTTATTTATTTATTTATTTATTTATTTATTTATTTATTTATTTATTTATTTATTTATTTATTTATTTATTTATTTATTTATTTATTTATTTATTTATTTATTTATTTATTTATTTATTTATTTATTTATTTATTTATTTATTTATTTATTTATTTATTTATTTATTTATTTATTTATTTATTTATTTATTTATTTATTTATTTATTTATTTATTTATTCATTTATTTATTTATTTATTGATTGATTGATTGATTGATTGATTTATTTATTTATTTATTTATTTATTTATTGATTTATTGATTTATTTATATGCTTATTAATTTATTTACTTATTTATTTATTAATTTAGATATCTGTGATATAACTTATTATTTTGTGTATTTATATATATTTATAAACTTTTTTTTTTTTATTTATTTATTTTTACAATACCTTATAATTTATCGAATTATTGAATTAAATTAATTAATTGTGTGTAAACTTTTGTTGAAACATATTTTCTTTTTCTAGTCAATTCATGTGTGATACATAAAAAATCATTCAAACTTACACCAAAGTTAAATCATTTATGTTATTAAATACTGTACATGTTTCTTAATGATAAAATTTTTTAATCATTTTATTTATTTTTTTTTCTCAAATGAAGGTTTTTTTTCGTATTTTCCTTCAAAAGCTTATAAATTCCTTTTCTTTATTCAAATGTTAATAGATAATGTTACAGTAGGAAGGTAGTAATAACCAAATCTCTGAATGTAAAACGTGAGGTTATCGCCTTTTTATAAACTTTGAACGAAAATAAAATATATCTCTCTAGAGTACTTACGAGTTACGATCCACCAAATGTGTCCAATACACACCCACATGCAATCATTATTCTCTCGCTCAAAACCAGTTTTTGCATAACCGCCACCACCCACACCCACCACCACATCATTGCCTATATCGTCGTTTTTCGCTTCATTCTTTCGTGTTCTCGTTGATTGCTCGCTTCTTGCATATGGTTGCAGAAGCAGCAAAAAAAAAATCAACATACATACATAACTTCAATGCATCGATCTTCATTTCGCCCACACATCATTCGCTCCAGCTCATAAGTTTTTTTCGTCGTCGTCGTCGCGGGAGATCTTGCTACGTCATGATCAATGCACTGAAGGAAAATTGATTGGACTTTCGTCGTGGAATTGCACAAAATTAATCTAATCAAAGTTAGTTATTTAAATTATAGAACTTATGTTAAATAATCTATATTAACTTCATTGGCCTCAATCGTTGGATGAACACAAATAGTATTTAAATTGTTTCGTTTCGAAAAGGGTTGTCGAAACCTACTTTAGCATTAATTGAATTCAGATTCAAATTAGATTGCAGTTGAAAGAATTTTATTTATCTTTGGATTGTGCTGTTGTTGCTTGAAAGTATTTTGGTATTTGCAATGGCAACCAAACCGACCCCTTGAAGACCTAAAGCAACAAAGAGCTTCTACCAAGGGAAGCATAACTCGTAAAAAATTTAGTGGAATCAACTACCAATGTGTTAACGCCAACTGAACTCGAATGTCGCCTTGGAATATTGGAGTCGTACTTCAAACAAATTTTAGTTTATCAAACACAGATCGAATCATTAAACACCGACGATAATGGTCGAGGTGATATCGAAGATTTGTATGTCACTGCAAAAACAACAATTCTTTCGCTTTTGGGAACTGGCAGGCGGTTGTAGTTTTGCAGATATGACATTAAGTAGCGTTCCTGTACCTTCAAGAAGTCGTCTCCCTAAACAACGGTTGCCTAGATTTAGCGGAAAATACTCGGAGTATAAAAAGTTTATAGACTCATTCAATCATTTAGTCGACAACGATTTGAGCTTATCAAAAATAGAAAAATTCAATTATTTACTTTCGTGTTTGACTGATCAAGCACTTGGTGCAGTAAAGGCTTTTCAAATCACTGAAACTAACTATCAAAAAGCACTTCTTAGTTTGAAGGAGCGCTATGACAATGACTGCCTGATCTTTTTGGAAAATATTTCTGATTTAATTGACCTACCTAAAGTTACAAAGCCATCTCCTGTTGCACTTCGGTCATTGGTGGACAACTATTCAGCCTTGTTTAATTCTTTAATGTCGATAGGATCGTACGAAAATATTTGCAATGCAATAATAATCCATATTGCCATGTCGAAGGTTGATTTAGAAACACTGTCCAAATACGAGGAACAAATGGAGTACAGCAAGTTACCTGATTGGAAAGGATGTGCAGCCATTCTCAAGAAACGGTGTCAATATCTAGAAGCTTGAGAAAACAAACAGTTGCGTTCGGATTTCAATCCTAAACCATCAACTAAGCCAAAGCCTACGGTTGCCAACTATCGTCCTCAAACTTCAATCGCTGTAAACCAACATTTTTGTCTCTTTTACAAAGAAAATAACATTTCGGTGGCAAATTGCAAGAGTTTTGTTGAACTGTCTGCAATGGATCGTTATTTTAAGGTGAAAAAATTAGGGCTTTGTTTGAATTTCCTAGGGAAAGGTCACAGCGTCTCGAAATGTTCTTCGGCCTATAGGTGTAAGAGTTGTAAGCAACCACACCACAGTCTTTTGCACAGACCCCAAGCTACAGATAGGGATCATTGTTTTGAAGCTTCGCTTGGTACACCTGCCCCGAATAATTCAGCAGCTGCCCACTCCGCCTTGGAGAAGGAGCGGGTTCTTCCACAAGTAATATTAGCAACAGCTTTAGTTCTCGTAAAAGATTCATCAGGGGGTTTTCAGTTGGGTAGGATTTTGCTTGATTCTGGTTCCCAAATCAATTTTGGTAATGAGAAGTTCGTTAAAGCACTCGGCCTTAAGAAACGCAGAAGAAACGTTGACATAGTGGGAATAGGAGATACAGAAACACAAACATAATATGTAACGCAATCAACAATTCGCTCATGATACAACAATTTCGAAGTTTCTTTGGAGTTTTTGATCGCACCCTCCATCACAGGGTATCAACCGGAGGCAACACTCAACATCAGTGACTGGAATCTACCTGCGAATTTGGAGCTTGCAGATGAAAGCTTTAATAAACCATCTCAGATAGATATGTTGGTAGGAGCCGAAGCATTCTTTGATTTGCTCGAAATAGGTCAAGTCCAACTAAGGGAAGGACTTCCACTCTTGCAAAAAACTGCGTTAGGTTGGATCGTATCTGGCAGATACAAATCGAAATCGACAAAAAGCTATAAATCTTGCTTAGTTAATTCAAAGGATAATTGTTTGGATAAATATCTGGAAAAATTCTGGGAACTCGAAGAGATTCAGGGTCATCAGTCGAAGTGGTCTGAAGAGCAATTCTCATGCGAGGAACACTTCAAAGAGAACATTGAAGTTCTACCTAGCGGTCGGTTGATGGTTAAACTGCCTTTTAAACAGGATCCTAGTTGTCTTGGAGCTTCTTATGACATCGCCTTCAGAAAATTTTTGTCTCTTGAGCGTAGGCTATCTAAGAACTCTTCATTAAAAACGCAATCCGCTGCCTTCATGAAAGAATATGAAGCATTAGGTCATATGTCACTCGTTGAAAATCCAAAACAAGAAATCGTTCACTATTATCTACCATATCAGTGTGTAATTCGGCCTGATAGCATATCCACCAAATTGCGTGTAGTATTTGATGTATCTTGACGAACATCGTCGCAAATATCTCTTAACGGAATACTTATGGTCGGTCCTACAATACAGGACAATCTTTTAATAATTTTGCTTCGCTTTCGTCTTTACCGATACGCTCTGACTGCGGATATTGTCAAGATGTATCGGCAAGTTCTAGTAGTAGTAGTAGTAGTAGTATGTTTTATTCAAATTTCATTTCAATAATAATAATACATACATTTTATACCAATATCCTTATTTTTATATCTTAAAAGATATGTTTAAATAACAATGTAAGATAATTTAAGATATTTTAATTAGAATTGGACAAATTCCCATGAAATGCATGTATGATTCTGTTTCATTCATGTTGCAGAGTGAACAGTTCGTATTTTCTTGTGCTGATCTTGATGTTCCATTTAGCCTTATGAGTCCTGTCCTTGCCTTGAAAATCCATCTCGTTACTGAGGCTTTTAGACCATCGCCGACATAGCTCCTGCCAACTTCGTAGTTAAGCTGATGGTACAGCCCATGTGATTTCGTCAGATTCGCTCTTTGAAGTGCCTCTTGGTGATCTTCGGTAACAATTTTTTGGGTTGTGTTCTCAACAAACATTTGAAAGAGGTTCCTGTTTGCCGCAAGTTCTTCTAGGTTAGTGAACCCAAATCGTTCAGAAGAGTTTTGCCAAGCCTCAAACCAATAAATTTGTTTTTCCTTGACTCTCCTAGCCAATATTTTAGGAAGTCTGTTTTCTTCGTAGCAGTTGAAGACTTTTCCTATATAATTCATGTGGCACCGCATCGTAAATTCGAGAATGGGCTTCATTTGGCATTCCAGCGTTAGCGAGTAGTTTGGAGTTACTCTTGGTAGGCCGAGAACTTTTTTAAAGAAATACCTTTGTAACTTCTCCACTTCTTCATACTTTGTGTGTCCCCATACCTGTGCTCCATATGCTACGACGGCTCTGGTGACTGCGTTGAAGAGTTCTATCTTTGAGCAGAGTCTTACATCCTTGTTGGCTATGAAATTTGACCATGTCAAATTCAAACCTTGCCTGGCCAGCTTTGTCCTCTCCTTAAAATGTTCGGTCAAACTCAAACTAGGGGTCAGCCATACACCAAGATATTTATATTTTGTTACAACTTCTATTTGTTCGTTGTTAAGCTTCCATTGTTCCTGTGCACTTAACCGCCCTCCTCTTTTTCTAAATACAACAATTTTTGATTTTTCGAGGTTGATTGTCAGGTTCCAGCGTCTACAGTACTCAGCAATCTTGTCTATCATTCCCTGGAGAACCGTTGCCTTATCAGCCATGAGCACAATATCGTCTGCGTACATGAGTAAGCGTATCAGAGTTCCATTCACGTCAATCCCGCCACCAATATACTCGTGCAAATCGTTGATGTATAGGGCAAAGAAAAGCGGGCTAAGAAGACATCCTTGCTTTACACCCATTGATGTTTTAAACCACTCCGAAAGTTTCTCTCCATCCCAAACAGCTGACGCAGTGTCTTTATAGAGGTCTTTGATAACCTCTAAAATTTTCTCCGATATTCCAGACTTTTTTAACTTGTACATGAGGACATTGCGGTCAATGAGATCAAACGCAGCCTTAAAATCTATGAAGAAGCAGTAAACTTTCTTTTTTTCATGCATTTTTAGCTTTATTATGTTGAATAAATTGAAAAGATTATCTGCAGTACTATATCCTTCTCTAAAACCGGCCTGATATTCGTTTAAAATTCTATATTCCTTTTCCCATCTCTGAAGTCTTGCCAACAGAACACCGGCAAATGTTTTTGCTACACAATCCATAAAAGATATTCCTCTGTAATTTGCCACTAAATTGCAGTCTCCTTTTTTGTGGATGGGAAATATCAGTGATTTTTTGAAGTTTGGTTCTACCTTTCCAGAAGAAAGCATATGGTTGAAAGCTTTTTGTAGTATGTCTATAGCTGAATCTGGTGCATTAGTGATGAATTCATAAGGTACTCTGTCATGACCTGGCGCTTTATTGCTCTTCGTGTTATTCAAGAAGTCACGTATCTCCGCGTTTGAAATAGCTCCATCTAGCAAAGAGATACTTGTGCAGGGGGTTATGTCTTCCATTTCAACGATGCACGTCGGTGGATTAAGAAGGGCATGGAAATAGTTCTTGAAGGTATCGCCTGTTATGTTGTTACCTTTCATGAAGTTACTTATTTTAAGCTCTTTTGCAAGTTTCCACCAGTCTTGTGTGTTTCTTACCATTTTAAGTTTTTCTCCCAACGTTTCGTAGTATTCAATTTTCTTGGTTTTGCAGAGGGCTTTATATGTTGCGTTACATTGCAGATACATTTCTTTTGTAGCCAGGGTGTGGTTTCTCCGCAGTTTTCGTAGCCAAAAGAAAGATTTTTTCCGAGCACATTCGCAGGCTTCATCATACCATTTTTCCTTTCCGACAGCTCTTTGGGTGTACCTCTGATCCCCAACGACAGTTTTTATAGCATCTGTAAGGTTTTGGCTAGTCCACTCTGTATGCTCTGTGGCGTTGATATATTCATGCAGCTTTTGCGTATAGTTGTTTTCGAGATTGCTTGTCCATCTTAGTTTGGGGAGTAGTTTCATCTCTACAGATTGCTCATCAATAGTATTTAGCTCCAGCGTTAGAACTATGGGCATATGGTCCGAGTGAATCTGGTCTTGCACACTGAAACTTCCAACGTACTGAAGCATATTGTAAGATGCACAACACAGGTCGATCGTAGATGAACCAACTCTTTCCACGAAAGTCAAGCTTCCGTCCATATCGCCTCTTGTCCGTCCATTGAGAATGGTCATTCCAAAATCATCACATATCTCTAAAAGCCTTCTACCTTTGCCATTTACAACCTTGTCCTTTGATTTTCTTTCGTTTGATATGTGGCTGTTAAGAGCTGTAATTTCATTTGGTATCACTTGATTTTCCCCTATCCTGGCATTGAAGTCCCCTATCGCAGCAAAATGTTGAATATTTCCTTCTTGAAGGCAGTTACTAAGTCCTTGGAAGTCTTCCTCCCATCTGTTGCAGTTCAAATAGACCGGAATAATGTAGAGCTCAGAACCATTTTGGACTATACGAACAAGATCCCTGTCCATTTTCTTGACGAAGCTTGCTTCGAAGCTAACACCTGATTTTATTCCATACGCAAATTCTAGTACATCCGTCGCATAGAAGTTTGCAGCTTGTGTTATGGAGAGAAGATGAAAACACTCCAATACAAACCTACCAGCTGAACACTATAACATATGGTACTTCATCGGCTCCATTTTTGGCAATTCGTTGTTTGCAGTACTTAGCTGACGTAAACCAAGAGCGTTTCAGTCTAGGTGCTTCTGTTTTAAAGTGTGATTATTACGTTGATGACATGTTAACTGGAACTGACAACGTAGATACTCTAACTCAGAAACAGAACGAAGTTGTTTCCATTTTGAAGTCTGCTGGACTAGAGCTCTCAAAATGGAATAGCAATCATCATTCCTTTCTTGGTGAAGCTAAACAGAAGGAAATAAGATTAACTGAATCCCATCTCATAAGTACGTTAGGTATCGCTTGGAACCCTGTCGCTGACGAGTTTAGTTTTTCTTATAAACCCAATCGAACTTATAAAATTTATACCAAGAGATCTATTTTATCTCTTTCTTCGTCTCTTTTCGACCCAATGGGCTTGCTTAGCCCTATCATAATTCGAGCAAAAATAATTTTACAAAGACTTTGGATAGATAAGGTAGACTGGGATGCATCTATTCCACAAGTCATCGAAACTGAATGGCGTCAGTTTATGAACGACTTGCACTCAGTTGACAATCTATCGGTACCTCGACATATATTTTTGGAAAATAAGCAAAGTTACCAGATACATGGATTCGCGGATGCTTCCATGAAAGCGTACGGCTGTTGCATCTATCTGAGAAGCATAGACACCTGTGGATCAGTAGTAGTTAAGCTTTTAGTGGCAAAGTCGAGAGTAGCACCTGCTAAGAAGAAACAACTTCCTCGACTAGAACTATGCCCCGCACATCTTTTGTCTAAACTCTGGGTAAAAAATCACAGCGTTGTAGATAAAAACTACTCAGGGGTATTCTTTTGGACTGATTCTCAAATAGTTTTGCACTGGATCTTTACACACTCCTCAAAGCTCAATACTTTTGTTGGAAATAGAGTAGCAAAAATACAGGAAACGACAAAGGAAGTAGTTTGGAGACATGTTCCAACCAACGATAATCCTGCAGATGTCGTCTCGCGAGGATGCACCGTAGAAGATCTAAAAGACTCAATTTGGTTTACAGGACCGAAATTTTTAGTTAAAGAAGAGGAAAATAGGCCAACCGCAACAGGACTTCATCTCTCTCCAGAGGACCTGACGCTGGAAAAAAGGAAAATTGTTCTGAGTTCTCGCAACCCAGACCAAAACCATTATCTGGATAAAATAGAGAGCATCAGCTCATACACTAAATTCATTCGAATCTTTGCGTACGTGTTGAGAAACCTTAGCTTTCGATTACGTAAAATCCCATTTCGAGGTGAATACCTTACAGCTGAAGAGTTAGAACATTCCCTACAAATTATAGTAAACGTCATTCAAATGAAATACTTTGCCAAAGAAATAGCCGCAATTAAAACTAGAACATCGCTCAAAGGATCTATAAAATCGCTTAGCCCCTTTATAGAAGACAAAAATGGTCTTCTTCTGTTGAGAGTTGGAGGCCGCTTGAAACACGCAAATACACCAGAAGGAAGTAAACATCCATTGTTGCTACCAAAGGATTGCCATTTAAGCAACACTCTTGTCGAACACCTTCATCATTCTAACTACCACGCTGGACCAAAGGCTCTAGTCGCATTGACGAGACAAAGATTTTGGATGATCAATGTTCGAGAAGTAGCGCGAAGAGTCGTGCGAAAATGTCCTCACTGCGCGAGGTATCGGCCCAAGCTATATGAGCAGGTTATGGGAAATTTACCTGTTGAAAGACTAACGCCATCGCGTCCATTTATTTGTTGTGGGGTCGACTTTTGTGGTCCGATATACACCTATTACAGAATTCGAGGTAAAGTGCCCCATAAAATGTATGTGGCAGTTTTTGTCTGCTTCTCGTCGAAAGCAGTTCATTTGGAACCTGCTTCTGATCTTTCAACAGATACATTCATAGGAGCTTTAAAAAGGATGATAGGTCGTAGAGGTCTTCCTAGAGATATCTATTGTGACAATGCCACAAATTTTGTTGGGGCACAGTCAAAACTAAGAATTGCGTGATATGTTGTTCCACAAGTCTAACCAACAAAATATCATTAATTTTTGTTCTAACGCATCCATAAATTTTCATTTTATACCCCCCAGGGCACCCCATTTCG
This sequence comes from Melanostoma scalare, assembly GCA_949752695.1. NCBI lineage: Eukaryota > Metazoa > Arthropoda > Insecta > Diptera > Syrphidae > Melanostoma > Melanostoma scalare. Next base: position 81,866,694 of record OX456986.1, read on the forward strand.
GCGGACTTTGGGAGGCAGCAGTAAAGGCTGCAAAAGGTCACCTATATCGCAGCCTAGGAAATGCCAAGCTGTCATTCGAAGAATTGTCAACTGCACTGGTGGAAATCGAAGCCATAATGAATTCCAGACCAATTACTCCGATGTCGACGGATCCCAATGACATGGAAGCCCTTACACCCGCACATCTACTCATTGGGTCATCGCTAAAAGCAATTTCCGAGCCAGCTTCAGACGTATCCGACATCAATTATCTGCAAAGACGGCGGCGAATAAATGCAGTAAAAACCCAATTTTGGAAGCAGTGGTCATCCGAGTACGTCCAAGAACTCCAAGGTCGTACAAAGTGGGTATCGTCACACCCAAATATCGCACTTGGTAGCCTCGTCATAATTCACGAGGATAACCTTCCCCCTCAAAGGTGGCTATTGGGAAGAGTCACAAAGATCATAGAAGGCCCGGAGGGAAGAGTCAGAGTCGCCGATGTGAAGAGGTCGCGAGGAGAATTTAGGCAGCCCATTCGCAAACTAGCAGCGATACCATCTTGAAAGGTAGTCCTTTCAAAGGAGGCAGAATGTTGAAGCTTAACATCTTTTCACAAAACATCATACATATCTATATTGTAATTTAAATTTGTAAATTGATAACTTTGTTTTTATATTTGAATCTGGCGCTCAAATTATACCAATCGCCATATTTTCTGAATTATGAATTCGCTCTAAATATTAATTTATAGTCACGTGAATTTTCTGTACAAATAGAAGAGAAATCGAATAAACACATCATTGTATTGTATTGTACCAACCCTCACGGGCAAATCATTTCGTTTTTCTTTCGTCGTAGTATTTCTTTGTCGTAATTCGCATCCGCTGACAATCGGTCAGCGCATCAACCAAGATCTTCCTATCCCTTTGCTAAACAGGGAATTAATAGAGATCCCAGGTTGACGGTCAAGTTATTTCGTGACCGTACAACCTCAAAGGGGCCTAAATAAACTGGGTCCAGCTTATGGCCTGATTCGTTTCTTAGCATAACTTTATCTCCTAACTTTAAATCGAGACTAACTATTTTTTTATCGTTATAATTTTTATTTTTAACTTTATTTACTTCTAATAGTATTTTAGCTCTCTTATGCTGTTTCTAATCTAAATTTTACTTCTTTAGCGAAGTCATCTACATTATACAGGTTGGACTTAGACAAGCAAAAAATCGTATGGGAGGGGGGGTCCATTTTCCCCCGTTTAGGCGGGAGGGGCAATTTAAGAAAAAAATCACTAAAAATGGAAAAAATATTATTTAAAAATAACGGTAATAACTACAGAGTCGTGCTATAGCATTTTGAAAAGCCAAAAACATATACATTAAATAAAATTTAAAAATAAGTTGTTCATATGAATAGTTTTTGAAATATTAATTTTCAAAGCCAAAAATTTTGAAAAACAAAACAAAATTTTTTTTCTTCAAACCATTTTTTTTCAAAATTTTACGTAATTAAGTACTATTTTTCTGGCTTATTTTCAATGCTCTTATTTATTTTTGATCAAACACAAGAAACCGGATGCCAAAATAACCTGTAGTTTTTGAGAAAACCAAAAATTACAAAAACGACTTTCTAAAATTTTTTTTTTCTTAAAGTTTTTTTTCGTTATTGGATCCTTTAGTGATTCTTAAGTGAACTAAAGTAAAAAGAAAATTCATCCTTTACTTCGTAAATTCACTAAAGAATCCAATAACGAAAAAAAAACTTAAAAAAAAAATTTTTTAAAAGTCGTTTTTGTAATTTTTGGTTTTCTCAAAAACTACAGGTTATTTGGGCATCCGGTTTTTTGTGTTTGATCAAAAATAAATAAGAGCATTGAAAATAAGCCAGAAAAATACTACTTAAATAAGTAAAATTTTGAAAAAAAATGGTTTATAGAAAAAAAATTAAGTTTTTTTTTCAAAATTTTGACCTTGAAAATTAATATTTCAAAAACTATTCATACGAACAACTTATTTTTAAATTTTACTTATTGTATAGGTTTTTGGCTTTTTAAAATGCTATAGCATGACTCTGTAGGTATTACCGTTATTTTTAAATAATATTTTTTTCATTTTTAGTGATTTTTTTCTTAAATTGCCCCTCCCGCCTAAACGGGGGAAAATAGACCCCCCCCCTCCCGTACGATTTTTTGCTTGTCTAGGTCCAACCTACACACCCTATCTTTTTGTAACACCTTATGCAAATCACCCTGTATAAAGGATCTATTTTATCTATTGAATTAAACTTTGTTCGTAAATTACTTTGCTTCCCATAAACTACCCATAAACTAGTTCGTATGGACAATAATTATGTGCCATAGAGGGTGTCGTGTTGAAACAGTAAACGAAGAATGGAAGCCAAACATCCCAATCTGTTTTGTCAACGAATATATAGGAACCAGTGGCGGATCCAGGATTTGGTCATGGGGGGGGGGGGTCTATTACTCAAAATTTTATTTATATATACTAGGTATAACAGATTTAATCAGAAATTATTTACATAATGTTGGCGTCGATTGCTCATATATGTATGGCCAAGGATTCGACGGAGCTCTGGCAATGAGTGTCCAATTCATTGGTGCACAGGCTCATCTGAGATCATATTTTTCCCTGGCAGTTTATGTGCATTGCGCTGCACATAGCTTTAGTTTGGCAGTCAATGCAGCATGCGAAGTGTCAGGAATCAAAAATGAGCTAGGAACTATCGGAGCGATTGAAGCATTTTTTCACCTAAAAGACAAGACGTTCTACACCAAGAAATTTCAAAAATGACAAACAAAAGTGAGAAAAAAAAAACAAAAGTTGAAGTCTGTTTGTCCTACCAGGACAAACAATTGGAACGTACGATGAATTTCAACCGGCTGTTATTGAGTCTTTGGAAGAAATCAAAACGTGGAAAGATCGAGATACTTCGCAAAATGCATTGCAGTTAATTCGATTGTTTTGCCTTTGAGTCGGGAATTGCAATCTAAAAACCAAGATCTGTGTGAGGCTACTAAGCTGGCAGATGAAGCTTTGAATGAATACGAACGCGAAAACGCAGATTCTACTTTCCACGTTATTTATGAGCATGTTGCTAGAATTTGTTCTGAATACGCAATCACAATGAAATTGCCACGCCGCGCCGCCTCAACAAAAAAATAAAAAAATCGTTGCAACGTTCAAGCACAAAGTATTGAAGACTACTACAGAATTTCTTTCTACATTCCGTTTCTTGATACGTTTATTTTCCAACTCGAAAGTCAGTTCTCGGAACACAAATCCATTTTCCAAAGTTTCGGGCGGGGAGAGTACTATAACTTTGGCGAAAGAAAATAATAACGGTTTCTGATAGAAGGGTTCAATACAAGCATTTTTTACTATGGGAGGGGGGGGTCTATCTCCCCCCGTTTAGGCGGTAGGGGCAATTTTATAAAAATTGACTTAAAATCTAAAAAAAAATATTGTAAGATAACGGGAAAACTTACAGATACTAATTATATCTTTTATGAAAGCCAGAAATCTGCACTTTAAAATAAATTTTAAATTAAGTGGTTTCAATTTAAAGTTTTTGAAATAACTGATTCAAAGTCAAAATTTACGAAAAAAAATTTGAAAAAATCACTTTGAGTATTATGTTTCTCGTGATTACAAATGCCAATAAAAAAAAATTTGATGTAGTTAGTTGATTTAATAAATTTTTTATCAAACGCTGTAAACAAATTTTTTCTATGTCTTATAGTTTTTTAGATAATTGAAAAATAGTAAAACTATTGAAGTATGCAATATTTTCAAAAAATTATGGAAATCTGTACGAATTTACGATAATGTTAGGAAATAGACTATTGAAAATATAAAAATTCATCAGACAGGTGGTTATGTGCAATTAATTTCCGTATGCAACAACTTTTCGCATGGCCCACTTCGCGGGGGCTCATTATTTTAACCCTTTTTCCGCAGGGTTAAGCTGCTCATGCTAAATATGAAAATAGCAACAAAACTTTTTTCAGTTCAATCAAATAACTTGCAGTTAGAAAAACAATTGCTATTTTCATATTTAGCATGAGCAGCTTAACCCTGCGGAAAAAGGGTTAAAATAATGAGCCCCGCGAAGCGGGCCATGCGGAAAGCTGTTGCATACGGAAATTAATTGCTATTTTCATATTTAGCATGAGCAGCTTAACCCTGCGGAAAAAGGGTTAAAATAATGAGCCCCGCGAAGCGGGCCATGCGGAAAGCTGTTGCATACGGAAATTAATTGCTATTTTCATATTTAGCATGAGCAGCTTAACCCTGTGGAAAAAGGGTTAAAATAATGAGCCCCGCGAAGCGGGCCATGCAGAAAGCTGTTGCATACGGAAATTAATTGCTATTTTCATATTTAGCATGAGCAGCTTAACCCTGCGGAAAAAGGGTTAAAATAATGAGCCCCGCGAAGCGGGCCATGCGGAAAGCTGTTGCATACGGAAATTAATTGCACATAAGCACCTGTCTGATGAATTTTTATATTTTCAATAGTCTATTTCCTAACATTATCGTAAATTCGTACAGATTTCCATAATTTTTTGAAAATATTGCATACTTCAATAGTTTTACTATTTTTCAATTATCTTAAACACTATAAGACATAGAAAAAAGTAATTTATATCGTTTGATAAAAAATTGATTGAAGCAACTAACTACATCAAATTTTTTTTATTGGCATTTGTAATCACGAGAAACATAATACTCAAAGTGATTTTTTCAAATTTTTTTTCCTAAATTTTGACTTTGAAGTCAGTTATTTCAAAAACTATAAATTGAAACCACTTTATTTAAAATTTGTTATAAAGTGCAAATTTCTGGCTTTTATAAAAAGTATAAATTGTATCTGTAAATTTTTCCGTTGTTCTACAATATTTTTTTTTAGATTTTAAGTCAATTTTTATAAAATTGCCCCTACCGCCTAAACGGGGGGAGATAGACCCCCCCCCCTCCCATAGTAAAAAATGTTTGTATTGAACCCCTCTATCAGAAACCGTTATTTTTTTTTGTCGCCAAAGTTATCGTACTCGTGCCTTTCGGGCAGTTTCGGAAACAGTTTCTAAACAAGAATTTAACGAAAAGAAATTCGCTGACCTCTACACATTTTACGAAGATATATCGGATTGTTCGAAACAAAATTTTCTGTCAGAAGTCGAAGATGTGGAGACAACGAATCCACGGCCAGAACATCCAAAATGCGCTTGATGCTTTACTGGTTAGTATCTTTCGATCAAAAATGTACATGTGAAAAAATTTATATGTGACGCGATCCGAAAAAAAGGCACCTTTTAGGCAAAAGTGAAAGCTTACACAGCACGCTCTGAAAGGCGCTGATGTACCATTCAAACCCATCAAAAAAGTCGTTTCTCTGAAATTATATTTTGTGAAATGATAGCGATGTTACAATTATTTCTGATTGCGCTTCATGAATTCTCAGTAAAAGAACTTGTGTAATCAATCATGATCCAACAACCGATTTTTTGCCTAGTAAGTTCCTTTTATCGGATATAGTCCCATATTCAAATATCTTTTCGCACGGTGCCACTTTGAATTTTTTGATTTTTAACATACCGGCTTCTGTTTCGAGCCTTTGGAAGAACTGACCTAAATCCAGAGTTCCATTCGTATACAGGGTGATTTGCATAAGGTGTGACAAAAAGATAGGGTTTGTAGGTTGGACCTAGACGAGCAAAAATTCGTATGGGAGGGGGGGGGGGGTTTATTTTCCCCCGTTTAGGCGGGAGAGACAATTTAAGAAAAAAATCACTTAAACGGAAAAAAAGTCATTTAAAAATAACGGTAATACCTACAGAGCCGTGCTATATCATTTTGAAAAGCCAAAAACCTATACATTATTTTAATTTTAAAATAAGCTGTTCAAATTAATAGTTTTTGAAATATTAATTTTCAAAGTCAAATTTTGAAAAAAAAACATAATTCTTTTTTTCAAACCAATTTTTTTCAAAATTTTACGTAATTAAGTAGTATGATTATTTTCAAGGCTCTTATTTTTTTTTTTGATCAAACACAAAAAACCGGATGTCAAAATAACCTGTAGTTTTTGAGAAAACCAAAAATTACAAAAATGACTTTTTTAAATTTTTTTTTTAAGTTTTTTTTTCGTTATTGGATTCTTAATTGAATTTACGAAATAAAGGATGAATTCTCTCTTTACTTTTTTTATTGAGAACACCTGCGTGAGAACTTAGGGTTATAATAAGCTTGTGATTGTTTTTTTTAATCATGCAACATCACGCGCTACCTAGCCAGTGGAAGAAAAATGCAATTGCGAAATAAGAAAGCCTTAATCTTGAAATCCATCCAAATTGATTATGTACTTGCATATTCAGATAAAAATACTAAGTTACTATTTATAATAATATTAGCTGAGCCACCCGGCTTTGCTCGGGTCTGCAGTTTTAAGGTTCCCGTTCTCGTTTTTCCTCTTCCGTGGGAATTTGGGGATGAAATATAATCTTTCATACTGTGGGACTATGTGGCATCCTAATGCTGAAAGATTCTTTGAAATCTGTCCAGTAGTTCCTAAGTTTCCGTTCCCAACCCATTCCTGTTGGAATCTTCCGTTGCCGTGGAAATATGTGAATGAAATATAAGTCTATGCCACTGAGGGATAATGTAACATCCTAGAGTTGAAAGAATTTTCGAGATCGGTCAAGTTACTTTAATGTTCCCATTCCCGTCCCTGTTTCTGATCCTGTCGGATTAAAGGGATGAAAAATATAGCCTAAGTTACTGACGAAGGGTAAAGGGGGATAATGTAGCACCCCTAATGTTAAAAGAATTTTTGAAATCTATCCAGTAGTTTCTAAGTTTCCGTTCCCAACCCCGTTCCTGTAGTAATCTTCTGTTCCCATGGAAATATGTGAATGAAATGTAAGTTGTAAGCCTATCTCACTGAGGGATAATGTAACATCCTAGAGTTGAAAGAATTTTTGAAATCGGTCAAGTAACTTTAAGGTTCCCGTTCTCGTTCCCGTTTCTGTTCCCGTGGAATAACAGGGATGAAATACACGCCAAGTTACTGAGGGATTATGTGGCATCCCAGTGCTGAAAGAATTTTGAAATCCATCCAGTAGTTTCTAAGTTTCCGTTTCCCAACCCCGTTCCTGTGGGAATCTTCTGTTCCCATGGAAATATGTGAATGAAGTACAAGTCTATGTCACTGAAAGATTTTGTAACATCCCAGAGTTGAAAGAATTTTTGAAATCGGTCAAGTAACTTCAAGGTTCCCGTTCTCGTTCCCGTTTCTGTTCCTGTGGGATAATAGGGATGAAATATAGTCTAAGCTACGTATGAAGGGAGATAATGTGCTGAAAAAAATTTTGAAATCTGTGGAGTAGTTTCTAATTTTCTTTTGGGTGGTTTAGGAGTTTACCCCGGACATACATACATACATACATCTTATTTTATATAATATAGATAGATTTTTATCTAAAGCTTCTTATAAAAAGTTTTTAATAAGGTCCCCATACAGAGCCGTGCTATAGCATTTTGAAAAGCCAAAAACCTATACATTATTTTAATTTTAAAATAAGTTGTTCAAATGAATAGTTTTTGAAATATTAATTTTCAAAGTCAAATTTTGAAAAAAAAAACATAATTCTTTTTTTCAAACCAATTTTTTTCAAAATTTTACGTAATTAAGTAGTATGGCTTATTTTCAAGGCTCTTATTTTTTTTTGATCAAACACAAAAAACCGGATGTCAAAATAACCTGTAGTTTTTGAGAAAACCAAAAATTACAAAAATTACTTTTTTAATTTTTTTTTTTGGTTAAGTTTTTTTTTCGTTATTGGATTCTTAAGTGAATTTACGAAATAAAGGATGAATTCTCTCTTTACTTTTTTTATTGAGAACACCTGCGTGAGAACTTAGGGTTATAATAAGCTTGTGATTGTTTTTTTTAATCATGCAACATCACGCGCTACCTAGCCAGTGGAAGAAAAATGCAATTGCGAAATAAGAAAGCCTTAATCTTGAAATCCATCCAAATTGATATATGTACTTGCATATTCAGATAAAAATACTAGTTTACTATTTATCATAATACTAGCTGAGCCACCCGGCTTTGCTCGGTTCTGCAGTTTTAAGGTTCCCGTTGTCGTTTTTCCTCTTCCGTGGGAATTTGGGGATGAAATATAATCTTTCATACTGTGGGACTATGTGGCATCCTAATGCTGAAAGATTCTTTGAAATCAGTCCAGTAGTTCCTAAGTTTCCGTTCCCAACCCATTCCTGTTGGAATCTTCCGTTGCCGTGGAAATATGTGAATGAAATATAAGTCTATGCCACTGAGGGATAATGTAACATCCTAGAGTTGAAAGAATTTTCGAGATCGGTCAAGTTACTTTAATGTTCCCATTCCCGTCCCTGTTTCTGATCCTGTCGGATTAAAGGGATGAAAAATATAGCCTAAGTTACTGACGAAGGGTAAAGGGGGATAATGTAGCACCCCTAACGTTAAAAGAATTTATGAAATCTATCCAGTAGTTTCTAAGTTTCCGTTCCCAACCCCGTTCCTGTAGTAATCTTCTGTTCCCATGGAAATATGTGAATGAAATGTAAGTTGTAAGTCTATCTCACTGAGGGATAATGTAACATCCTAGAGTTGAAAGAATTTTTGAAATCGGTCAAGTAACTTTAAGGTTCCCGTTCTCGTTCCCGTTTCTGTTCCCGTGGAATAACAGGGATGAAATACACGCCAAGTTACTGAGGGATTATGTGGCATCCCAGTGCTGAAAGAATTTTGAAATCCATCCAGTAGTTTCTAAGTTTCCGTTTCCCAACCCCGTTCCTGTGGGAATCTTCTGTTCCCATGGAAATATGTGAATGAAGTACAAGTTTATGTCACTGAAAGATTTTGTAACATCCCAGAGTTGAAAGAATTTTTGAAATCGGTCAAGTATCTTCAAGGTTCCCGTTCTCGTTCCCGTTTCTGTTCCTGTGGGATAATAGTGATGAAATATAGTCTAAGTTACGTATGAAGGGAGATAATGTGCTGAAAAAAATTTTGAAATCTGTGGAGTAGTTTCTAATTTTCTTTTGGGTGGTTTAGGTGTTTACCCCGGACATACATACATACATACATCTTATTTTATATAATATAGATAGATTTTTATCTAAAGCTTCTTATAAAAAGTTTTTAATAAGGTCCCCATACAGAGCCGTGCTATAGCATTTTGAAAAGCCAAAAACCTATACATTATTTTAATTTTAAAATAAGTTGTTCAAGTGAATAGTTTTTGAAATATTAATTTTCAAAGTCAAATTTTGAAAAAAAAAAAACATAATTCTTTTTTTCAAACCGATTTTTTTCAAAATTTTACGTAATTAAGTAGTATGGCTTATTTTCAAGGCTCTTATTTTTTTTTTGATCAAACACAAAAAACCGGATGTCAAAATAACCTGTAGTTTTTGAGAAAACCAAAAATTACAAAAATGACTTTTTAAATTTTTTTTTTTTTGGTTAAGTTTTTTTTTCGTTATTGGATTCTTAAGTGAATTTACGAAATAAAGGATGAATTCTCTCTTTACTTTTTTTATTGAAAACACCTGCGTGAGAACTTAGGGTTATAATAAGCTTGTGATTGTTTTTTTTAATCATGCAACATCACGCGCTACCTAGTCAGTGGAAGAAAAATGCAATTGCGAAATAAGAAAGCCTTAATCTTGAAATCCATCCAAATTGATATATGTACTTGCATATTCAGATAAAAATACTAAGTTACTATTTATTATAATACTAGCTGAGCCACCCGGCTTTGCTCGGTTCTGCAGTTTTAAGGTTCCCGTTCTCGTTTTTCCTCTTCCGTGGGAATTTGGGGAAGAAATATAATCTTTCATACTGTGGGACTATGTGGCATCCTAATGCTGAAAGATTCTTTGAAATCTGTCCAGTAGTTCCTAAGTTTCCGTTCCCAACCCATTCCTGTTGGAATCTTCCGTTGCCGTGGAAATATGTGAATGAAATATAAGTCTATGCCACTGAGGGATAATGTAACATCCTAGAGTTGAAAGAATTTTCGAGATCGGTCAAGTTACTTTAATGTTCCCATTCCCGTCCCTGTTTCTGATCCTGTCGGATTAAAGGGATGAAAAATATAGCCTAAGTTACTGACGAAGGGTAAAGGGGGATAATGTAGCACCCCTAATGTTAAAAGAATTTTTGAAATCTATCCAGTAGTTTCTAAGTTTCCGTTCCTAACCCCGTTCCTGTAGTAATCTTCTCCCATGGAAATATGTGAATGAAATGTAAGTTGTAAGTCTATCTCACTGAGGGATAATGTAACATCCTAGAGTTGAAAGAATTTTTGAAATCGGTCAAGTAACTTTAAGGTTCCCGTTCTCGTTCCCGTTTCTGTTCCCGTGGAATAACAGGGATGAAATACACGCCAAGTTACTGAGGGATTATGTGGCATCCCAGTGCTGAAAGAATTTTGAAATCCATCCAGTAGTTTCTAAGTTTCCGTTTCCCAACCCCGTTCCTGTGGGAATCTTCTGTTCCCATGGAAATATGTGAATGAAGTACAAGTCTATGTCACTGAAAGATTTTGTAACATCCCAGAGTTGAAAGAATTTTTGAAATCGGTCAAGTAACTTTAAGGTTCCCGTTCTCGTTCCCGTTTCTGTTCCTGTGGGATAATAGGGATGAAATATAGTCTAAGTTACTTATGAAGGGAGACAATGTAGCACCCCTAGTGCTGAAAAAAATTTTTAAATCTGTGGAGTAGTTTCTAATTTTCTTTTGGGTGGTTTAGGAGTTTACCCCGGACATACATACATACATACATACATACATACATCTTATTTTATATATATAGATAGATTTTTATCTAAAGCTTCTTACAAAAAGTTTTTAATAAGGTCCCCATTTTGAAGAAGGCAAAGACTATAGCGCCTTCTTATTTCTGCACAAAAATTTATACCTTATAAACTTTCCTGTAATTTGACTGCAGCCGTTTCAATCCGTTGTTTCAGTTCAGCTAAAGATTCTATTTCCTTTTCGTAAACATAGCAATTCATGAATCCCCAAGCATAAAAATCTAACGGAGTTAAATCTGGTGATCTAGGTGGCCATCTGTTGGACCTCTTCTTCCAATCCAACGGTCACTAAAATGGTCATCAAGCCAGTTCCTTACAATGCGGCTGTAGTTTGCTGGAGCTCCATTTTGCTGGTATATTAAATTGTCTGCTATGGCCAATGGAATGTTGTCAATCAAATCGGGTATTTAGTGTACAAAATTACGCGACGTTTTGTTCTTGAACTCAACAGGTAGACCTCGTTCGCCAAACCGACCCCACTGCAATAAAAACTAGTTGGCATGTCAATTCAATGCTCTTACGCAGGTTTTTTCATTGAAAAAAGGGTGAAATATGGTAAATCCACAAATCCCAACAAAGACTGATAGTAAAAAAATAGAAAGTTAATCCTTTCTTTCATAAATTAACCAAGAATTAAATAATGTAAGAGCCCCACCGTAATAAAAACAAGTTGGCAGGTCAATTTCAACCCAATGCTCTCACGCAGGTGTTCTCAATGAAAAAATGTGTTAATCTAGTATTTGAAATGTGGTTAATTTAGTACTTTGTCACTTTATTGTATGTTTTGAAGACTAATAATAAAAAAATGAAAAAGATAAAGTTAATCCTTTCTTTCGCAAGTTCACCTAATTGTCCAATAACGTAAAAACTAAAAGAAAAGGTTTTTCTCAGAAAAAAGTGGTTTTGGTCATTTTCGGTTTTCTCAAAAACTACAGGTTATTTTGACATCCAGTTTTTTGTGTTTGATCAAAAATAAATAAGAGCATTGAAAATAAGCCATACTACTTAATTACGTAAAATTTTGAAAAAAAAATTGGTTTGAAAAAAAGAATTATGTTTTTTTTTTTTCAAAATTTTGACTTTGAAAATTAGTATTTCAAAAACTATTCATTTGAACAACTTATTTTAATTTGTGTATAGGTTTTTGGCTTTTCAAAATGCTATAACACGACTCTGTAGGTATTACCGTTATTTTTAAATATTTTTTTTTCCGTTTTAAGTGATTTTTTTCTTAAATTGCCCCTCCCGCCTAAACGCGGGAAAATGGGCCCCCCTCCCATACAATTTTTTGCTTGTCTAAGTCCAACCAAATCTTTTGGTCACACCTTCTGCAAATCACCCTGTATATACACGTTAAAAGTCTATCCATCTACTAATCTCTCACTCGATGTGCTTCAATCCATTTCTTTATTTTTATGATCTTCTTTATTCACTGTCTCTAAAATAACTGACTCTAGAAACTAAAGCTATGACTCCACATTCATACATGAAGTGGAGTCAGCAAAATTATTCATGGGAAATTATTCGTGGGAAGATTATGGTGTGATGATGTGCACAAGATCACAATTGCGGCGTATCAAGTGGCGAGTGGAATTCGTCGCTTGACACGCGCATAAATCGTGTGCGCATAAACACACTACAATTGCGTTGAGTTGGAAATAAAAAGAAATATAAAGATATATTGAAAAAATGAGTATGTTTATTTTAAAAAACAAAAACATTGAATACTTACGCAAATTTTATTTATTATTTGTATTTGGCGACGCGTTTCAAAAATATCATTCCATCTTCGGGCGCTGGGTGACTGATCTTTTTTATTTTTACATGCAGATGTTAATGCATTTGTCTCAATATGCTGTGTAGTGTTGTCGTCATGAGGCAAGTAGTGGTTAATTTATTTTTTTTTTTTTTTTCATTGTTATTTGAATTTGTTTTCTGATGTGTGTTTTGTCTTCTTCTAACGTGCGTTGCAATATTTTAATGCAGTGTTATACAGTACATTTGTTTAAAAAGTTAATTTATCGTTAAGTACTTTGTCCTGTTCTATTGCATTGACTTCGTATATTTCAAATTCTCCTTTGGCGTCTTGTAATCTTCCCTTCTTGCAATAGTGCATCGATATTAAATTGATAGCAAAGTTAGAGTAATTGTGGTTATTATCCAATAAATGTTATTCAAAATTGAATTTCCTGTTTTGTTTTGGTTTATGTTCCTTAAATCGTTCATAGAATGTTCGTCTAGTTTGTCCTATGTAGTATTTGTCACAATCGTCGCATTTTATTTTATAAACACCTGATGATGTTTTTATAGGGTTGGGTTCGAAGTCCTAGTTTTTATATTCCCGCTTATAAAAATCCCGGTTTTGAGATCCCGCTTTCTGAAATCCCGTTTTAAAAACCTTGCCTTTTTAAAATACCGCTTTTTAAAATCCCACTTCTAATAATCCCGTTTTTTTAAATCCCGTTTGTTAAAATCCCGCTTTCGCAATCAAAACTAGGTTGTTTTATAAAAAAAATTTTTAAATAAAACAACTAGTTTTGATTGCAAAAACGGGATAAGGAAATCAAAATAAAGGAAGCAACAAGTGATTTGTTTATAATACATTTATTGTATCGCTAAGCAAATGAAAAAAATTCAAATTATTAAAATAGATTATTAGCATATCAAATGCTGCACTAAAAAAAAGAACATAGGAAAGGAACAAATAATCATCAATAATATTTCTTATAATTTTATATTAGTGTAATGGTATGCTATGAGCAATGAGACAAAACCTGTTTTACTCTATTTTTGTCTACTTTTTTCGTTGTTTGTAAAATATTAAAACGGATTAAAACGAATACGAATAAATGAGGATCTTGATCGAGCGGGATTTTAAAAGTCGGGATTGTAAAAAAGCAGTATTTTAGCAGACGGAATTTTAAAACTTTTTTTTCGGGATTTTTGAAAAATGGGATTTTGAAAAGTGTGATTTCGATACGCTCCCGTTTTTATATCGTTTATAATTTTGTGTTGTAAAAGCTTATGGATGTTGTAATTGGTAGTAGTAGTAGTAGTAGTAGTAACTTTATTGAGAACTTGTTTTTTTTACACTTTTATCTTATATTAACTACAATAGGTCACTTATCTTATAGTTTGCCGGCTTAGGATTGGCCAGGCTATACAGGATAGTTTTTTTTGTGTATTTATTTTTGGTTAAAAAAGTTTAATCACTAGAATTAGTTCTATATGTGTATTTTCTTTTATGTGTTCACGCAATCTGAACCCTACTTCTTTTGACATTTATGTGAATTTGACTTATTCTAAATTTGAAGAATGGGATAGAGAAAGAAGAAAGAGATAACCATAAGTAACAAATTAAAAAGAGAGACGAAACGACTTAGTCGAATCTACTCTTCATAACACATATGTTGTATACTGAATCAGTCAATAGAATGTACTAGTAACATGAACTATCTACATTAGACTGGGCCAAAAAAAATTTTTTATTTTTGATTCAAAATCCATATTGAAAATATTGTTAAGGATAGCTAAAAAAAAATTCCAAAAAAATTTGAGCTAAAAAAAAATTATTTAGAGGTCTATCAATCGGGTTTCATATTTCTTAGACCTAACTTTACTTGAGCGTCAGAACTGTTTAATCATTTTGAGCGCAACGAATTTAACGACAAACGTTTTTGTAGAAAATTAAATTTCCTTTAAAAAAGGTCTTTATAAAATTTTTTCTCAGACTAACCGTTTCCGAGTAATCAAGCTTTGAAAAATGGTTTGTTTTTTCGATTTTGCTCTTTTATTTTGGAGTTTCTTAAATCACGTACAAATCAATATGTGAAAAATTGCAAGCATGGTCCTTAAAGAAAATTTAATTTTCTAAAAAAAGGCCTTTTTACACTTTTTCGCAAAGTGCTTCCTTCAGAAGTTATTCATTATTAAAGTTGAAAAAAATAAAACGTTCTCGTTTTTTTTCGTTGTTGATTCTTTTTTTTTGCTCAACGTAGCAAATTGATAGTCGAGACCATGGAAAATCAGCATTAATGTCTTTATTTGACGGTTCAGTACCAATAGATGTAAAAAAAGTGGTAAATAATTTAAAAAATCGGAGTAACACCAAAATCAACCAGAAAATATGAGTTAAAATCAGAAAATTTGAATGACATGACGTTTTGAAAAAAGATATTTGTGACTTCGTTTCAACAGAATCACTAACTAATTAAAAGTTTTCGATTTACCACATGATTCTATCAATGAAGAAGTACACACGTGGTTCAGCATTGATAGTTGTAGATGTAGCTGAACGTGGTGTTGCGTAGATTGAAGAGTATAATAAATGTCGGACGAAAAACGAAGAGCAACTTCAGTTTTTACTATTGGCTATTAGTGAATGTAGAAAAAAATTTCCTAGTTGTAACAAAAAAACTTTGATGCAGAACAAGTTATTGATTTGTGAATGAAATTGAGTTCTTAAGCTGTTAATCATTTAAACGTTGTTTATCTTGTTTCATTAATACTAGTATGATTTAAGAATCTATGAACAATTTTTTTCTTTAATAGTAATAATAAATAAAATAATGATTTTCCATGATCTGGACTATCATTTTGCTACATTAAGTAAAAAAAAAGAATCAACAACGAAAAAAAACGAGAACGTTTTATTTTTTTAAACTATAATCGTGAATAACTTCTGAAAGAAGCACTTTGCGAAAAAGTGTAAAAAGGCCTTTTTTTTAGAAAATTAAATTTTCTTTAAGGACCAGGCTTGTAATTTTTCACATATTGATTTGTACGTGAGTTAAGAAACTCCAAAATAAAAGAGCAAAATCGAAAAAACAAACCATTTTTCAAAGCTTGATTACTCGGAAACGGTTTGTCTGAGAAAAAATTTTATAAAGACCTTTTTTAAAGGAAATTTAATTTTCTACAAAAACGTTTGTCGTTAAATTCGTTGCGCTCAAAATAATTAAACAGTTCTGACGCTCAAGTAAAGTTAGGTCTAAGAAATATAAAACACGATTGATAGACCTCTAAATAATTTTTTTTTAGCTCAAATTTTTTTGGAATTTTTTTTTAGCTATCCTTAACAATATTTTCAATATGGATTTTGAATCAAAAATAAACATTTTTTTTGGCCCAGTCTATCTACATAGTATGCTGTAGTCCTTAAGATATCAAAATGAACTGACAGATGTCAAGAAATAAAATGAACTCGACTCTCTTCTCGACGAACAGTCATGTGTCTTATTTCCTCCCGCGATCTTAACTTCAGATTTATTAGTGGCGACGAGAATTTCAAGATTAAGGAAAATCTTACGATGGCCCAAACGACTCAAGAACTAATAGCAGCACTAACAGAGGTTTTACAAAACCTACAAGTAGCGGCTCACACACCAAATTTACATTTCGAACAATTTAATGAGAACGAAGAGCAATTCCCAAATTATATAAAAAAGTTAGAAAATTATCTGGCACTGAAAAACATCACCGATAGCACCAAAAAGCGGCAAGTATTAATAAATTGTATTGGAGCAAAATACTACCAATTACTGTCCAATTTAACAGCACCAAATGAGCCCGGATCAAAAACGTACGATGAATTAATCAAAACCTTAAAAGATCATTTAAATCCAAACCCCAACGAAATAACGGAGCAACACAAATTTTTGTTGAGACTACAGTACGAGGGAGAATCGATCGAAAATTACCTAGCAGAGCTAAAAAAACTTAGTACTCATTGCAATTTCGCATGCTCTTCTTGTAAAAAGTCAACTCTGGATACACATTTGAGATCATAATTTATACGTGGGCTGATGGATTCGGATATAAAGGAGAAATTACTACAAGAGGCTGCTGACATTACACTCGAGAAAACAGTCCAGAGTCGAGAAAAATGTCCAGCAATGGAGGCATCGTAATCTGAAAGCCGCGCAAAGCGCAATGCAAAACTTACACCAAGTGCAGCTCCCAAAAAAGCAATGCATTCATACCAAATGCAAAATTGTCTCGATCAAACGTTCACACAACCTCTAAAACTATATGTTACAGCTTACAGGTGCGGAAAGCAGGGCCACGTGGCAAACAAGTGTCAAGCTAGGAATCTACATTGTTCTCTTTGCCGAGGCAAGGGTCACGTAGCTTCTGTTTGCATTAGTGCGAAGAATTCACAGAGAGCTGCAAATACTCTAGAGATTGACACAAATGGTGATTATGAAAATGGTGAGGACTGGGACGACAACAACATGAATGGTGAGAGATACGAGATAAATGTGCTGATCCTGGTGGAGGAGGAAAATAAAGTGCACACAGTGAGGTTACACAAAAAATCAGTTGACAAATGTGGTAGGGGTAAGTACTTTATCTCCTTGAAAATTAATGAGAAAAACATGGATATGGAATTCGATACGGAGGCAGCGATTTCAGTAATAAACCAGAGTACTTTTAAGAACAAGTGGCCAAATGCATATATAAACCCTACCAATGTTATGCTTAAGACTTATAGCAACGAGATCGTACCCGCTGTTGGCAAATCAGAAGTTCAAGTTCAATATAAAAATAGAAGTAGTGCATGCGATTTATATTTAGTTGAAGGTAGCTTTGATTCATTAATGGGACGCGAGTGGATGCATGCGTTAAAATTATTAGAAGTAAACTCAGTCGTTCAGCAACTGCAAGAGCGCATAGACGTGTTGGCGACTTTGGCAGTATTCCATAAATTCGGTTTGTGATTAACAAGTAATAAAATCAGTGAATTTTTAATAAGGGCAGTAGCCTAACTAAATAGGTGTTCGAGTTCGGTGCAGAGGGTCTCAGGATCGACCCCCAGCAGTGGCATAAGAGAAAGTTTTTTTCTTATTTCGTCGGTGTGGAGGAACACGATCTCGATCCCGACGCAAATTTAAAAGTGCACATCTTCTGGTTGAAGAAAATCGCAAAACAAAAGGAGAGGGAGCGGCTCCTCAAAGAATTTGAGGAGGCAAGTGGTGCTTTGATGGACCTGTCCGGTCCATCATCGTCGAGAACGTTGGAGTTGGCGGAAACAACAACAACAACAAATACAGAAGCGGCAACAGCCGCAGATCGGATAGCGGCAACAGCCGCTGACGAGATGGCTGTATCAACAGCAACAACAGCAGTAGCAACAACTGCAATTAAGAGGAGGCGGCGCTTAAAAGCTAAGCCGAACATGATGCCCAAGCAAAAGGCAAAGAAGGGAGCAGCAGCGGAGGTCGACGACGATGGAATGTCGACCAGCACAGAGTCCATAGTCAGTTTGAACTCAACATATGACTATGAGTCAAACGGTGGCGAAGGCCGTTACAACGGTAGCGGCAACTCCTTCGCTGCACTAGCAGACGGAGGCGGTGTAGACGACGACATAAACATAAACACAGATAAGAACGAAGAAAAGCGACTGCAAGAGTTAAATTCAATAATAGAGAAGCTGTTTGAGGAGATCGAGGCTATAAAAGCAAAACAAGAAGCCCGCAGGAAAGCAGAATGCGAGGCCAAGCAACCGTTGCAGCCAAAACAACAACGGCAGGCACCAGCAGAGAAAACTGCCAAGCAACAGCAGCCAGCAACAACAAAGGCTGCTGTCAATAAAAATGCAACCGCAGACACAGCTAAAATAGCTGTAGAGGAAAAAAAACTGCTACACATGAGCAGCCACGGGGGACGGCGGCTAAAAAAGCCGCGCCATCGATCCCCAGCAAGAAGCAGCAGCCAGCAGAGAAGCAGAAGCCGAAGCAACAGCAACAACAACAACAGCCAGCGCAACAACAGCAGCAGCAGCCCCAAAAGAAGACCACTAACAAGAGCAGGGTGCCCCCAATAAATACTCTAAAGATGGTATTCAACGACACAAAAAATTTATGTAAGTCCGCCATTGGCGATAGTTTTACTATTAAGAGACTCGGGGGTGATAGACATGCGATCCAATGCAATAGCATTGGTGAACATAAGATTGTTCGGGAGTTGTTAGCAAAGACAACCACTCAACATTTCTCGTATACTCCCAAAGAGGAGAAACCTAAATGCATGCTTTTGAAAGGGGTAGAGCCTTCCTCTGATCCAGAGGAGCTCTTAACTGAACTCCGCAGGTTGGCGGGCGACGATCTCGAATTTATCGGGGTTAAGTCGTTCACCACGGCCAAGGCAAGACGGGAGAAGCGGCTATTGCCGATGTCGTCTCGTCACCCTATCACCCAGTAGCCGTCTGGAGAGTCTAAGGAAAATCTCCGTCCTGGACTACCAGATGGTAAGATGGGAAAAATTAAACAGGAACGGGGACATATTACAATGTCTTCGTTGTCAAAGGTTCGGCCACGCCGCGTTCAACTGCCATATGCAGTCGAGATGCGTTAAGTGTGGAGAGAACCACAATAATAAAGAGTGTAAGCTCGGGGAGGCAAGGGTCGAAGACAAGACCCTGCTGAAGTGTGTTCTTTGTGGTGGAGATGGACACCCTGCTAATTATCGGGGTTGTCCTTGATACCAGACGATTAAAAAGTCAAAAAAAGCTGCTCCAACAGCAACTAAGGATGAGGGAAGGCAACCAGCCAGACCAATTCCAAGGGCCGTCGTTCCCGAAGTTTCCTACGCCCAAATGGCATGGGGGGCTGGGAAAACGGTACAGCCTCCCCAGAAAGCGGCCGCACAGCCATCTGTGTCTAAGGCAGCTGCTGGGGAGTCAGAGGTGATGGTCGCTTTGCGTGTCATTCAGGCACAAATGAGCGATCTATCACGGCAAATAAGTGAGCAGGCGCGCAGGGTAGATGTGATCTACCGTGCAATGCCTACGCTTGCGCAATTTTTAGGTTAACGGGCGCGCTGCCGGAGAGGCCTTTCAAGATCCTAGCCGTGAATGTGAATTCGCTAGTTAGGATAGAACGACGAACCAACCTCTTTGAGTTGTTAAAAGACCAACGTCCAGATGTATGTATGGTTAGCGAAACTAGGCTAAACCAGCATCACAAAATGACGAATAACAATTACATTATCGTAAGGAGAGACCGACCCAACTCGACTTTCGCGGGTGGGGTTGCGATCTTCATACGTAAGGGCATCGCTCACAAAGTAATATATAGTGGTGAAGTACGCCGATTCCGGTTGCTGGAAGCGTGTATCGTATGCATTCCTCTTCAACAGGGGAGGCTGTTGTATGTGGTCGCGATCTATGCGCCGGAGGCTTCTCAACCCTCATGTTTTATAACAGAGCTCGAAACGCTTTTTCGATGTCTGAATCTGAACTCGGATGAAAACTATTTCCTTTTGGCCGGTGATTACAATGCTAAACACCAAGATTGGGGAAATCAATTAGCCAATCCAAGGGGGACCCAGCTATTCAATTGGCTGGGGCTCCACAGCATTGAGTGTAAAGTCGACCTGTTGGCTACTGACAGGCCTTCATATCCTCGAAGTGGCTCTTATTTGGATCTATTACTTTTAGACTCGAGACTTAAACTGACCGACGACGTTCTTCGACGGACGAAAAATTGTTTGACGACGGTTGAGTACGACAGTGACCACTGTGGACTTGCCGCCGTCATACTGCTTCCGAACGACCTTGTGGAACTGGAGGAGTACGTGCCAACGCAATCTTACAACTACGGTAAGACACGTTGGCCGCGCTTTTCCGGCGCCGTCTCAAGGGAACTTCGTTCGAACGGTATTGCGCCGCCATGCAACAGAAATCTGTCGAACGTTGAGATCGATGGGTACCTGCAACGTATGGAGGATGCAATCCGTAGTACAATGGACAGGACAATTCCTAAATATAGGCAACTTGACTCGACGAACATGTACAGAAACGCGACAATAGACGCACTTTACAAACAAAAAAGTAGACTCCTGTCAAGACTCACACTCTTGCACAGGAGGTTTACTGACCGACACGATTTGGAGATTAGAACTCTGAAGTCACAGATCAAAAATCTCCAACAGTTAATTAAAGAAAATTACAGAATATCTATATCTCTTTTTTGGAACAACAAAATTCGGGCTGTACAGTCCAACAACCCGAGTATGTTTCCGGAAATAAATAAAATTTTTAGGAGAAAAGATCAAAATGACCTTCACTGACTGACTTCTATCTTAGAGACGAGATCTCGCATTGGCGATCTGAGAATCCTGGTTTCACTAGGTTCAATGACGACCGACTTGCAAATGCAGTCATCGCCCAGCGAAACGGGGATAACACCCTGTTCGTTTCTAAGATGGACCTCTTGGACATCTTTCACAAAATAAAGAAAAAGAAGTCAGCAGGAGTCGACGGCATACCCAATCTTGTGCTGCGAAACCTCCCTTCGGAAGCGGTGGACATATACACCACGTTGTTCAACAATGCGCTGAATAATGCATATTATCCAGTGCGTTGGAAGACGGCAGTGGTCCATCCTCTCCTTAAAAAAGGGAAGAATGGTTCCAGTCCAGCAAATCTCCGGTCAATTAGTCTTCTTCCGAGTGTCAGCAAGGTATTCGAGAAGGTTCTCAATAGAGCTCTGTCCACATGGGCTGAGGACAAACATATTATTCCAGAAAATCAGTTCGGTTTTAAGGCGGGTCATGATACCATACATGCCGCGTCTAAGCTAGTATCTGATATTCAATGGAACAAAGCTAAAAAGCAGTGTACGGGTGCATGTCTGGTTGACTTGGAGAAGGCTTTCGATACCGTTTGGTTAGACGGTCTTTTCTATAAGTTGATCAGATATGGCATGAGTAAACCACTGCTATATATTCTGAATGACATGCTTCATGGTAGAACGTTTGTTGTGAAAAGTTGCAATATAACTTCTACCAGAACTTTTAAAATACAGAACGGTCTACAACAGGGGGCGGTGAATTCGCCTATTTTGTTTAGCATTTTCACCGGCGATCTTATTGGTTCTCTTCACCATGCTATAGCGTACGCTGACGACCTCATTGCGTACAGAACAGGTCCAAAGATCGAAGTCATCAGAACACTCTTGCAGCGTGACTTCGATAAGATCCAGCAATATTGCGATGACTGGAAGTTGAAAATCAACTTCCAGAAATAGGAAACAATTGTGTTTAGGACCCCGTTGGCTCGGGCCTCATGGGATACGAGAAAGAACTGGCGCAAGCTGGTGATCGTTGATCTGTATGGTAACCCACTGCCAAACAAAGTAGTAGTCAAGTACCTCGGCATCTGGCTAGATCAGTATCTATTTTTTAACAAACATATGGATGCGGCTCTGGCCAGGGCTAGAGGAGCTTTTGCTCTGACAAGGCGACTGTTTCACAGCAGACAACTTGATAGCAGAGTGAAAGTGATTTGCTACATGGCCCTCATAAGGCCAATGATTGTCTATGGGTGCCCCGTGTGGTTCAACGTTACAGCGTCTCAAATGGAAAAGATTCGGGTGTTTGAGAGACAGTGTCTGCGTACCTGTCTTGGATTACACAGAACACCAGAGTCGGAGTACAAAAAATATTATCCCAATGAGGTCCTTTACAACGGGGCTCAAATAAACAGGATCGACAACTTCATCATAAAACTGACTCGTGGTCACACTGCAAGAGCGATGGCCTCGACTAATGGCCTGATATTTGGGGCTTATTACCCCAACAGAGAGTTTATGGAAAGAACACGCTTCAGTGGATTTGTTCCACCGGAGGCTTTCCTCTATTTTGATATGGAAGGGCTGATTCAGGATAGATTGGCGGTTCCGCTAATCTACCACGTCTGCCGTAAGTCCGTGGAACGACGGCTCCTTTATAACCGAGACGTCACCGCAGTAGGCGGAGACATTGAAGAGCTCCTTCGATTCAGTAGGGCGGTCTCAGATCGCGATCGTCGTGACGTTGTTAAAATGTCAAATATTTTCTGGTGGTTGTCTGAGCACGAAACTCAAATTGATATTGATAGCGAGTCGCCAATGGCTGGCTTACACAGGTTTAGCGTGTAAGTTCTTAGGGTATAGGGGGTGGGCACAGTGGCATACAAAAAAAAAAAAAAACCAAAAACAAAAAAAAAAAAAAATTTAAAACCAAAAAAAGCAAAAAAAAAAAAAAAATTACAAAAATCAAAAAAAAAAAAAAAATCATAAAACATAAAAATTCCAAAAAAAAAAAAAAAAATTATAAAACATAAAAATTCCCAAAAAATACGAAACATAAAACAAAAAAAAGCTACTGTGGCTGCTCTAGGTTTAAGTAGTTTTAAATAGATTTAAGTAGTTTTAAGTAGTTTTAATAAAAATCAAAAAAATAATATGATCCAGCAAACTAAGTTTTTCGTTTTTAAATTTTCTTAGTTCTTAACCATAGTTCTAGTTTGTAAATCCGTAAGTTATCTGTAGGCCGAAAGGCATTAGAATTAAGATATTGAGTAATTTAGAGTACCCGCTTAGGGTCAGTAAGTTAGTTAAGATATTATATAAGCTAGTTTTATACATTTTTGCTAGCTCCTAAGTAGATTTAAGAAAATGAAATAAAAAATGAATTAAAAACTAAAAAAACTAAACTTAGAAGTAAACTCAGTACAGGTATACAGAGATTCAGAGATTGGGCACCTCAATCTAAAAATATTCGGAGAATATGCTGAAGTTTTCAGACAATGCTTAGGTAGTATTCCAAACATCAAGGGAGTAATTTAACTTAGAGAAGGAACTAAACCAGCTTAAGTGAAACCTAGGCCTATCCCGTACGCTATTCGATCGTTGGTC
Source organism: Melanostoma scalare (assembly GCA_949752695.1). Lineage (NCBI taxonomy): Eukaryota > Metazoa > Arthropoda > Insecta > Diptera > Syrphidae > Melanostoma > Melanostoma scalare. The sequence continues at coordinate 81,890,240 of OX456986.1, forward strand.
GAAAATGAAATTGAACGATTAGAACAAATAGGAGTTTTTGAAAGGGTAGCGCATTCTTACTGGGGAATTCCAATTTTGCCAGTAATTAAAGCGGATAAGTCAGTTCGTCTGTGTGCTGACTACAAGGTGACACTAAACAATTGCGCTGTAAACGATGGTCACCCGATTCCAAATGTAGACGAGTTGTACCAAAAGCTTAAGTACGGCGAATATTTTTGCGTATTTGATATCTATCAGGCATACCTTCACCTCGACATGTCAGAAGAGAGCTCTATATATCAAACGGTTAGCACTATAAAGGGACTGTATAGGGTACGAAAACTTATGTTCGGGGTTAAAACGGCACCGAATATTTGGCAGCGATTTATGAATGAAAACATCGTTAACGATCTTGAGGGAACTGCATGTTTCTTCGATGACCTGATTGTAATGGGGAGGACGTTAGGTGAAGCTTATCACAGATGCAGGCTCTCATTCAATCGAAATGCAAGTTATTTGAAAAAAGTGTTACATATCTCGGCCATACAATTGATAAAGATGGCTTACACAAAAGAACAGAGAAGGTCGAGGCAATTACGAAAATCGAGCCACAAATAAATTTAAACCAACTGCGTTCATTTCTAGGAATGGATAATTATTATCACAAATTTATACCTGACCTCTCTACTAAACTACATCCTCTCTACCGACTCATTAAGAAAGAGGAAAAATACTGTTGGTCTTCCGAGTGTCAGCATGCCTTTGACATAACAAAGAAGGAAATGATGTGCGACAACGTACTGGTTCCATTTGACTCAAATCTACCTCTCATATTGGCAACGGATGCATCTCCATTCGGTTTGTCGGCTATATTATCACACATAACGAACAGAGGTGAAAGACCAATTGCATTCGTATCGAGAAGTCTTACCAAGGCGGAAGCAAACTACAGCCAGATAGATAAAGAAGCAACCGCAATATTTTGGGGGCTCCACAACTTTTTCAACCATTGCTACGGAAGGAAATTTACACTGATAACAAACAACAAGCCTCTTTTATCCATTTTCAATCCAAATAAAAGCTTACCACAACTGACAGCACAAAGGTTGCTGCATTATGCGCAATTTTTAAGTGGATTTGACTATACAATTCAGTATAAGAACACAAAGGAGCATATCAACGTAAATTTCCCTTCAAGGAACCCTTTAGTCAAAAGTGGAGTTGAAGGCCATGAAGTCTATCAAATCTGGAATGAGGTGTTACCCATTACAAACGAGGTAGTGGCCAAGGAAACCAAGCGTGACAAGGACCTCGCATCACTGTGGCTTTTATTACAAACAGGCGAGAGTTTGAAAGGCACACTATACAATAATATGGAAAATGAACTAATGCTGAATGAAAAGTGTATTTATCGTGGTATTCGATTAATAATTCCATATTCTCTTCGACCTCGTGTCTTAAATGAGCTACATACAGCTCACGTTGGTATAACCAAAATGAAGTCTTTGGCAAGAAGCTACTGTTATTGGCCTGGGATCGATCGCGACATCGAAGAGCTGGTAAAAAGTTGCAGGGAGTGTGCAAAGGTATCAAAAGAACCAGCAAAAGCTGTAAATCATCCGTGGGAAGTACCTGCAAATCCTTGGCAACGTTTGCACATTGATTTTGCAGGGCCATTCATGGGAAAATGTTTCTTCGTGGTGGTTGATGCGAAAACCAAATGGCTTGAGGTTATTCCCATGGATCGAATAACTAGTTTCAATACAATAAGAGCACTGAGAGAGTTATTTGCTAGATTCGGCATTCCGCAGACAATTGTCTCAGATAATGGGACTAATTTTAGAGAATTCCAACAATTCCTTGAAAGTAACAAAATCCGTCACAAGCTAACATCTCCTGCACACCCATCAACTAATGGTCAAGCAGAGCGCTTTGTCCAGACGCTCAAAAATGGGTTGCGATCAGCTGTAAATGACTCGGGGGACATGCATACTAAACTGCATAGACTTCTTATGCAATATCGTAAGACGCAGAGTTCGACGACCGGTAAAAGCCCAGCGGAGACGATGCTTAAATTTAACCTACGTACGAGACTAGATTTCATGCGAGAACACTACTCAAGTCAAACAAGGGATATAGACGACAGCAAGAGAAGTTTTAAAGAGGGATGGGTATTTATATTATATGGTAGATGTTGAGGGTGATGTGTACCGTAGGCATATAGATCAAATAAGAAACACTAATGCTGACAGTAATGATCCTTAGTTAATTCAATCATCTCTCCCTACAGATAGACAGCATGACAACAACAAAATTGACGAAATTCCGAAAATTTCTAATCAAACGTCAGAGAAACCAATGGAAATACCTGATGATAACAAAGCAGCTATGGACACCATAAATAGTCCATCTAAGATTGAAGAAGGTTTAGCAACAGCTTCATCAGCCTCAACAGTAGCTGCTAAAATACTCCCAGAGCTAACAGATCCATCAAGGAACAGTACAAACCTTGCGGAAAAGGCTATGGAAGTTAGGCGATCAAACAGGATCCGACGGCCAGTTGTACCATACCAACATCAACCTTAATTAGTAGAGAAGACTGTTGTATACTGAATCAGTCAATAGAATGTACTAGTAACCTGAATTTATATAAATATTACATAGTATGCTGTAGTCCTTAAGATATCAAAATGAACTGACAGATGTCAAGAAATAAAATGAATTCGACTCTCTTCTCGACGAACAGTCATGTGTTTTATTTCCTCCCGCGTTCTTATTTACAGATTTATTAACATATATGCATGGTTTACAGTTTGAGGCGAATTTCATTTTATTACAAGCGAGTGAGAAAATTTTGAGATTACCTACTATCCTCTCTTACACGCTAGCTTATATTCCTATTTGTTTTAGTGTTTGCATCAACTTACATCTTTTTGGGTTATTTCTGATTTAATCCTTTCACAGTAAACCTAAGTACTCTGATATGCATTCTTATTCATAAAAGGAAATCTTAGATTTTATTTAAAGCATAAAAATAGAGATCACAACCGGTAGTTAGGTACATACACTTGTGGCCATACAATTAAGTCATTTATATAAAATGAGGTCTACTTATCCATATACTAAAAACAAATTACAACGAAAACAAAATTTATTCAAATTATAGATATTTACAATCACAATAATTAAAAGAAGTCAAAAGAAAATAAATTCCATTATAACAATAGTCATTTCTTTAACAAAAAAATCAATAATATATAAAATAAGTGTGGCCATATAATTAAGTCATCTGAAAAAAAAATAAGAAAAATATGAAAAAAACATAGTTTTCTTAACCGCACCGTTGATATTTCGTAGGATAGCCTTTCTGTTTCGATACGGCGGATATTCTCCTTGGCATGGAGTCCACGAAACCTTTGCATTGTTCTACGCTAATATTTTTCCACTCTTTCTGCAGAATACTCCAGAGAGTAGTCTTGCTGGTTGGTTTTTTTTTCCGCAACTTTTTTTTTGAATGTACCCAAATCCTCAATATGGTTTCAGTCCGGTGGATGTGCTGGCCACCCCAAAACATTCACTCTACGCTCTTCAAGAAAAGATTTCACAACTCTTTACGTGTGTTTGTGGTCATTGTCGTGCTAAAAGATCGATCATTGGAGTAATAGGTTCTGGCAGTCACCGAGAAGATTTGTGTCCAGTATATACCGGTAGTCAATATCTGTCATTTTGCCGTTTATTTGACACAGCGGACCGACACCATGGCTTGCGAAACACCCCCAAACCATTATAGAATCGCCGCCGTGCCTTAAGGTCGTTTTGGTGTATTTTGGGTTCAGCTCAGCATTTCTGGCACGTCTAACATACGGTTTGCCATCATTTCCATAAATGTTGACCTTCACCTCACACAACATTTGTTGAAGAGAAATTTGCATTTTCCACTTTTCGATTTTTTGCGGTGTGAAAGATAACTTTTGACAGGATCATCTAAAATAAAAATTCCAAAAAGATTTCGTTAAAAGACAACTTTCTCCAGGTAATAACACAAAGTTTTTTTGTGCAATTCTGAAATTTTGGTGACAATTTGAAGTGAAAAGTCGTTTTTTGCCTAAAAATGCCGCCATTTTTTTGCTGTCAAATCCGGAAAAGATGAAAATTTTTTAAGATCCTCGTGTTATTACCTCTTAATATATATTAAAGAAGTGTGCAAAATTTGAGAAGGATCGGTGCAACAGTCAGTCGCCGAGATATTTTGCACACCGACTTTAAAAATACTAGTTTCGAGATAAACGCCTTTAAAGATAAACGCGAAAAACAGCACACTGAATGGTTCCCCTCAAAAATATTCCGTTACGGCTCTCGTATACTGAATCCGAATTATCGGCCGATATCGGATCGGAGCTGTTCGGACGACAATCTCTGACGTTCGTCTACATGGGTGCGGGTGCATAACTTCACAGGTCATAACTTCACATGGGTCATAATTTCACCTCTAGTGGGTTATAATTTCACTTTTTTCGGGTGAAGTTATGTCCCACCTTAGGTGGGAATTAGCTTCACTTTTTTGTGGGCCAGAATTTCACTTCTGTGTGAAGTTATTTCCCACACAAGGTGGGACATAATTTCACTTTTTTAAGACCATTTCTCATTGCAGCTTCAAAGTCCGTCATAAATGAAAATGGACGAAACTCAAACAAATTTCTGTCCACAAATTGGAACAAATGAACATAATATAGCTCTTCAGTTTTATGGCTTGCCAAGACGTACAAAAATGGATAAACCTATGATAGAAATATTGATATTTGAAGCTGTTTTTTCGTAGTATACACAGTTTGAATTTGAAAATGTGTTCAAATATAGTGTAGCTTTCATAAATCAATTATTGAAATTACGAACTTCGACATCATATATTTTCAAAAGCAGATCTCTCGTTTTAGTAAATTATATTATATAGAAATAGTGTGAATAAACAAGCGTTGTTGGCGCTAAGTAGTAAAGCGACCGAAAAAAAAATTGCGCTATTTTTTTTTCGGTCGCTTTACTACTTAGCGCCAACATTTAATGAACATATAGCTCTTCAGTTTTATGGCTTGCCAAGACGTACAAAAATGGATAAACCTATGATAGAAATATTGATATTTGAAGCTGTTTTTTCGGCGCAGGGACATAAGTCCCCGGGACATAAGTCCCAAATTATATTTTTGGCACTTATGTCCCGATGGCGTGGGACATAACTCCCAAATCGAAGTTGGGACTTATGTCTCACTTAGATGGGACATAAGTCCCAAAAATATAATTTGGGACTTATGTCCCGGGGACTTATGTCCCTGCGCCGAAAAAACAGCTTCAAATATCAATATTTCTATCATAGGTTTATCCATTTTTGTACGTCTTGGCAAGCCATAAAACTGAAGAGCTATATGTTCATTTGTTCCAATTTGTGGACAGAAATTTGTTTGAGTTTCGTGACTACAATTTATAATTTTTGTTGGCTTTTGACTGATTGGATTTCTAAAGATTTTTTACAATGTAGGTGGGAAATAATTTCACCCAAATTTCAGGTGAAATTGTTGCTCACCTAAGGTGGGACATAACTTCACCCGAAAAAAGTGAAATTATAACCCACTATAGGTGAAATTATGACCCATGTGAAGTTATGACCTGTGAAGTTATGCACCCTCTACATGCACTCCTGCCGTTCTCTGACGATAACTGACAGACATCCTGTTATTGAATTTATTACTTTCATTTCAATTGAAACTTCTTTCTGTAGATTTTTAGTGATACCTCTATTATTATACGCCTTAGAAAATTTATTCCACAGTGGTGTCCCACTAAAACGAAATTTATTAACTTTTCATTATATGTACATTGCTGACTGACTTTCATTATCCATCTGACGTTGTCGGTTGGATTGGTGTACGTGTTCTGCTTATTTAACACATGTTTGGTTCGAGCGTCAGAGTTCGGCCGACAACGGCCGATTATAATTCGGACGATGTCTTATTTAGTGTACGCGAGCCGTTAGAAGCGTCATTAGAGTGAGCTCCCCTTCCCTAAACACAAAAGAAGACCTCGAACTACCTGGAACCAAACATAAAAATAGCAAAGATGCTGCGCGGCCGGGATCATTGTCCGTCCGGCCGGTCCCCCCTCTATTGGCTCGCGGCGCATACCTGCTCTAAAATCACTGTAATTTTTCGAATTCAGCGCGGAATGACTTGAAATTTTGACACAACATTTTTGAGATGTTGTATAATAAAATGTAAAAATACAATAAAAACGCTTAGGGTTTACCCCTCCCTTAGGCTGTTAAGTTTAGACCGAAATAGAACGTAAATTTCAATTCTGATTTTTTCTTTAATAATTTGACTCAAGCATCTGATGCATGACGATAGATCTTTATACTCTTGAATCACGCGGCCTTCCTATCTGTGAGCCTCTTTTTCCAAGTTTTCCTAGTTTTTAGAAGTTCTAGTGTAGCCTCAGACACCCTATGATGATTCGGCTGTAGTCATTTATTTTTGCTATAGAGATTAATGCAGTTTGATAATGAGCTGGTTAGGATATTTATATGCCGGTCTATTTCGATGTTGAAAAGATTTCTGCCCAATGGAGGAGCTTGTCTGTTTAGGGTAGATTGTATAAATCTATTGAAGTTTAACCAGTTTGTGTTTTTGAAACATTTAAAGGTTCGAGGTAAGGCTGGAAAAACTTCCGTGTGACTAAGTTGGATATTTAAGAAGACCGCGAAGTGGTCGGAGATGAGATCTAGGGTGACGCATGCTATATTGTTCCCTCGTTGTGAAGAAGATCGAAGGTTGGATGTTGCCAAAAAAAAAATCGAATCGCTGCTATGACGTCAAAATCCGTAAAATTGTCTAGACACCATTGATAAAAGTAACCGCCGTTAAAATTTTTATTTTGTCACCCCAAAGAGGGTGCCTTGAATTAAAGTCTTTATTATGACATAATCAAGTGAGTTCACACATGACACCCGATCATTTAGCGCCGGCGCGGTAGGACCAGACCAATATTGCACGGGATGAAAGTTGAAATTATGGCAAGGGATTTGTTTGACTCTTGTACTTTTAGTGGTATGGAAACTATTGTAACTGAAATGGTTTCATTTTGATGATGTAGTTGAGAGCATCGAGTTAAGATGCATGTGCCCCTTCCCGCGTTATTTCCGAAGAAGTCATAATCTCTATTAAAACTATTTTTAAGATATTTTTTTTTAACATGTTTGTTGCAAAAAGAGCGCATATGGACGAGTGTCACTTAAAAGCTGCTCAACTTCTATTTTTTTTGGGAGAAAGTAATGAATAGACGTTTGTTGATAGAAGGCAAAAATTCATGGTGTTAAGGAGGAGATAAAAAGTAAATAAGCATCCGGCTTCTCATTTTCGTTAAACTTTAGATATTAAAGCCATAATGACCTTATATTTAAGATTATATGGCCAATTGACTATCTACTTCATATAAAGTATTTGAGTAATCCTTAAGGTATGCTTGTAAAGGGTTTTCCAATAGGTATGATTAGGCCTGTGTAAATTATGATCGATTCGATCTTTTTGATTCGATCATTCAAAAGTATTGATGATCGAAATCATTCAAGTCCGAATCAATCGATCTCAATCAATCTCGATATTCGATCTCAATTACAAAATTATACCTACTATGCATTTTGATTCGATATTTCATTTCCATTTAGTTTCGATTTCGATCTTTTTGACTCCATCTTATTCAATCATTTGAATGTGTACGAAAACTTTACGTTGCTCTCTCTATCATGGTGCAGTAAAGAGTGGAGTCGTAACTCATAAGCAGTGTAGGAATGATGTCGATGTTGGGTAGATGGGAAATGATTTTAAACGATGTTTGTATGTATGCGTCAAGCATTTCTAGCCGTGTTTGGTTTGGTGACTTCGGGACATAATGGTATAGCTTATCGGAATAATGTTGAGTACATGTAGGATACATACAAACATGAATGTTTGTTAACATTTTCAGTGTGAGCAATTCTTCAAGTTTGAAAGAGAAATCTTCCCGAGCTAATGTTGCTTCAAAAAATATATTGTTGCCTATGCCTCCACGGCACCAAACCACGCCCACGGTTAAGTTGGTTTGACGCATACCTACATACTATTTGATTTGGTTCAATTCAAATCGTACAACTACAAACTAAAATGATTGAAATCGAAACAGAACGAGAAAATAAAAATGATTGAATGATCGATCGATTCAAATGATCGAATCATTTAGTAAACCGATACTTGATCGAATCGATCATCAAAAATGATCGATTTACCCAGGCCCAGGTATGATATGATTTTGCAGTGGCGTTTCGACCATTTGTTGTGTGTCATGATCTCTCATTTGTTTTTTATTGCATTCAGAATTGTTTACAATTTCACCATTAAACCACCGTAAACGTCGTGAACTTTATGATTTTGCCTTGCAACAACTTGAAATTGATAACGATTTTTTTAAGAAAATCATCTTTTCCGAAGAGGCTTACTTTTATTTGACTAGTGCGTTAATTAAACAAAGCTGGCGATGAAAATCCACAAAATATTCATGAAAAACCATTACATTCACCTTAATTGACAGTTTGGTGTGGTTTTTGGGCTGGTGGAATCATCGGTCCGTATTTCTTTCAAAATGAAACTGGTTACACCATTACTGTCAATGGAGAGCGGTATAGATCGATGATAACTGTAATATATCGCAAGACGAATAGTGAAATGTGAAAAACATGTTTTTTCCCTTTGATGGCTGAATGACAAGTGGTCTTTTATTCATGTGTCAAATTACATTTTCTCTCCACTAGTTCTAGAATGACAATTCAGTGTTGCCACTGTTACAATACTCTACATGTCCTCCCCTAAAATATAAGCTTAAGATATAAATTGACAATTGTATTGTTTTTTTTATACACCTAAGAGTATACAGGGTGTTCCGTACTTCGTGTAACATCCTTTGGGGTGTGATTCTTGGTCATATTCTAAGAAAAAAAAGTGTATGAAAGTAAAGCTCAATTCTCAACTTTGACATCACTTTTTGACAATTTAAGAAAAGGCTAACTTTGGTGTACCCTGACCTATGTTAAATTCAATATCTCTGTCAATACTAATGATAGAGACCTAATCATAGTCTTAATTTTTTGTAGAAATAATAGCCTTTAAGTCTGTATTTAAGTTTAGCTTCCACAGGTTAAGGGCTGCCAGATTTTCAATTTTAAGTGCTGTTCAAATTTTCTTCCCGAAACAAAGTTTTGACTTTGAAGTCTTTTTTTTTGCAGAAAATGCCTGATAAACATAGAGATTCTTTGTTTTTAACAGATGAACTAATCAATAATAAAAAAAAACTCAATAATAAGTGCACTCAAAAACCCATACATTTTATCATATTTAAAAAAATACAAAATGGGTAAAATTAAAAAAAAAAAAAAAAGATTTTTAAATTTGAGGTTTTTTTGAATAAAACAATAATATGGGCACTTCTAGTAGTTTTTTTTTTTCTGCTGTTAAAATACAAAACCGTGGAAGGGCCAGTGGTGGATGCTACTACGAGTTTAAAAAGGAACTTGAAAGCAAGGGCGTCAACTGTTCAATGCAGGGTATTGTAACGCGAACCCAACATTTAATACCAATTTTTTCTAATCGAACATGTTCAACCGAAAACACAAGCGGCAACACTAGTGTAAGTGTAGAAATATACTAGGAGAGAAAATGTTTGACAGCCGAGTGGAGAGTGGAGACCATGTGGAAATTACTGGAGATTTCTAGTTGAAATATCATTCGATATAAATAGGCCGCCCGAGGCAACCAGATGGCAGTTTTGATTATAGAGTGATAGAGTTAAGAGTGAATTGTTGTTAACAAGTGATAGTCCAAAAGTCGAGTTGAGATCGAATAAAGCATAGATACTGAATAAATGTAAGTGGTAGAAATAAATTGAAAAATGAAGTTTTATTTTGCGAACTAAGCGCACGTTACATTGGAGTCAGAAGTGTAAATAAAACTTATTTGACTAGTAAAGTGTAAAAAAAAAAAAGTTAAGTACAGTGGAAATGGGTAAGTTGTTGGAAGAGCTCAACTGCATTGAGCTTAAAAGTGAGTTAGGTAAGCGAAATCATTCTAGAGCGGGATCGAAAAATTAGTTCGTCCTGCGTTTGCGCAACTATTTGGAACAGCAAGGGGAAGACGCAAACACTTTTGTTTTTGAAACAGAAGTGGAGGAAGAGGAAGTAAGTGAAAGTGTAGATTTTTCTAGTATGATGAAGCTTTTATTAGAACAACAAAAGAAGCTGATTAAAGAGCAACAGCAGAATATTCTCGGACGTCTGGAAGAGCAACGAAATGATCAAAAGAAGGAACAGCTGAATGTTCTCGAACAACTTGAAACACAACGAAACGAGCAAAAGAAGCTGGTTGAAGAACAACGAAGCGAACAAAAGAAGGAACAGCAGAATGTTCTCGAAAAGCTCGAAGTACAACAGAAGAAGCTAGAAGAGCAACGAAATGAGCAAAAGAAGGAACAGCAGAATGTTCTCGAACAACTGGAAGCACAACGAAACGAACAAAAGATGGAACAACAGAATATTCTCGAAAGACTTGAGGCGCAACAGAATGTTTTGGAAGGTCAGAAAAACATTCTTGAAGGTAAATTGGGTAACATTGAGAAAAATGTATGTGCCCTAGACGAACGCGTTGAAGGTATGGAGAAACAGCTTTCTGTTGTAGAGAATCGTTTCGAAATCGTAGAAAGCCGATGTGATAAACAGTTCTCTGTTCTGACCAGGGAATTGGACCAGATCCGCAAAATCAAAATTCGAGAATCTGCTGGAGAGTTTGCAAGGAAAAAGGAGATGAAACCCCCAACATTTGATGGACAGTCTTCTTGGCCAGTTTACAAGAGACGATTTGAGGCAGCCGCGACAACAAATGGCTGGGATGACGAAGACAAGTACATTGCACTGAATCTTGCTCTTAGAGGACCAGCAGCTGAATTACTTCAAACAGTTCCAGCTGGTAAGAGCATCGATTTCAGCTCTCTCGTGGCAGCTATAGATAAACGCTTTGGAGATAGCCACTTGAAAGAAGTCTTCCGAGTCCAACTCAATAACAGAGTCCAGAAAAGGGGTGAAAGTCTACAGCAGCTCCAAGCAGACGTCGAAAGACTGGTTCACCTGGCATACCCAGATGCTGGAGAAGAAATCATCAACCAGCTTGCTGTTGAGTCCTTCGTTCGTGCCATTTCCGATATACATCCTCAGAGGTCTGTGCGAACTGCTAGAACACGTATTTTTTCTGAAACTTTAGCATTCGCATTGACAATTGAAGCAGCAGAACAAGCTTCTCATGGAGTACATCGACTTAGAGAAGCCATAGTCGAAGAGTGCTTGTGCCAAAGAGCTGAAATACAAAAGAACCAGCGGAGCGGACTAGCAAGATGTTGGAACTGCAACAAGACCGGGCACTTACAGCGTCAATGCCGACTACCACCAAATAAAGCCGGTTGTCAACATTGTGGAAGCAAGAGATCCAACCCATAGCAAGGTAACAACAATACCAGCGTTGTCTATCAGCCCGTTTCCCATCAGGGAAACGAGGGAAACTTCGAGGGGCAGAGGCTGGTTTCTTGTATCGATGGCCCCAGAACCACCATCCAGGTCGCTCAGACCAAACGAGACAACAAAAGTCTGACTGTGGAGACTACTATTAACGGGAACAAACATGTGGCTACCATCGACACCGGTGCTACAGCCTCCATAGTACGTCGAAACCTGGTAAAGACGACGTGGCTTCATAACACCAATAGCTACCGTCTAAGAACCGCAACGGGAGAAGCAGCAAGAGTATATGGAGAAGTGTGTCTTAAGATCCGACTGGCCGATCTAGTGTTTAGGTACTCGTCAATTCCTGGTGGCAGATATATGTGACGAGTGCATCATTGGAATCGACTTTATGAAACAGAACGGAGTTATCTTGGACATCGGTAATCAGGTTTTGAAGTACCAAAATAAGGAACTTCCAATGACCTATTCGAACGAAAGTACGTCGACACTGAGGACTGTCATCACGGAAGATCTGATTCTGCCTCCTTTTTCTGAAGTCTTCGTTTGGGCAAAACTGGAAGGTGAGTTTGGAAGCCTTCGATTCCTAATGGTGGAACCAGACCCAGAGTGTTCCTCCCAAAGCGTCATCACTGGGAGAACACTGGTAGCACCGGAAAACAAAATGGTCCCCGTACGATTACTAAACACCAGACCGTACGATGTAAAGTTGAAGAAAGGAGAAGTCGTTGGACGCTGCGAATCAGTTGCAGCAATTACGAAGATCACAGACGAAGCCCCGAGAAAAACTATAACTTCGGAGGAGCTCAAAACCATCAGAGCTAAAATACTGAATTCATCCAACCTTGATCACCAACAAACAAGGATGGCTGAAAATCTCCTACAAGAGTACACTGACATCTTCGCATCGCAAAAGGGACAATATGGTAGGACACAGTTGGTGCAGCATCGCATCAACACAGGAGATGCAAGACCGATTCGTCAACCCGCAAGACGCCTTCCACTGGCCAAACAAGGTGAGGTTGAGGAAATGATAACAGCAATGAAGAAGGACGGTCTTATCGAAAATTCCAAAAGTCCTTGGGCTTCACCAGTGGTGCTAGTGAAAAAGAAAGACGGAAGCACTCGTTTTTGTGTGGACTACCGAAGACTGAATGATGTGACTAAGAAGGACAGCTATCCCCTGCCAAGAATCAGTGATACCCTGGATGCCATGGAGGGAGCCCAGTGGTTTTCGACTCTGGACTTGAAGAGTGGATATTGGCAAGTTGACATCCACCCTGATGATCGGGAAAAGACGGCGTTTTCTACAGGTAATGGGCTCTGGCAGTTTAAAGTTATGCCGTTTGGGCTATGTAACGCTCCGGCAACATTCGAGCGTTTGATGGAGTGCGTTCTTCAAGGGCTGACGTGGAAAGCGTGCCTTGTCTACTTGGACGATGTCATTGTTTACGGGAAAACATTTGACCAACATTGCAAGAACCTAAAAGCCGTGTTTCAGAGACTTCGAGAGGCTAACCTTAAACTGAATCCAGAAAAATGTGCACTTTTCAAAACCGAAGTTAAGTATTTGGGACACATCATCTCTTCCCAAGGAGTGAAGACTGATCCTGAAAAAGTTTTCTTGGTCTTGCCACATATTACCGACGTTTTGTTAAGAACTTTGCTGGAGTTGCAAAAAGTTTGCATCAGCTCACCGAAAATGGGAAGCAGTTTAAATGGTCAGATGAGTGTGAGAAATCTTTTCAGGAACTCAAATACCGCCTCTGTAATGCTCCAGTGCTGGCACATCCAAAACCTGGAAAAACATTCATCATCGACGCAGATGCAAGCAACGTTGGAATCGGGGCAGTACTATCCCAAGTGCGTGATGGCGAAGAGAAAGTGGTGGCATACATCAGCAAGGTCTCCTCGAAACCCGAAAGAAACTACTGCGTGACCAGAAGGGAACTGCTAGCTCTTATCTTGGCAACAAAGCACTTCCATAATTACATCTATGGACAGAAATTCCTTCTGCGGACAGTGTAACGTACGTAATCGAAATGTAATGAAATGTAATGTAAATTAAAAAGACACACAACCTCTCGTTTCGGTGGTTAACAATAGACTCACCATATTTCCGTTGACCTGGCTGGAACTTTTGATTGAACTCCAGAATGCATTGCTTAACTTGCATTCTGGAATTCAGCTTGACCTACTTAGCCATGTCGCAATAAGTGCGGCCGGAAACTGTTAGTATGCATAATATTGATAAAGCAATAATATGCATAATAACAGTTATGCTTACTGGCATAGTAGGTAAAGGTGAAGGAACCAAATTTAGGTGTATAACATCCCTCCGCCGTTGGATAGTTCAAGCCAGGTCTCCAGAAATAGGTTTGTCTTCTTTTATTCATTAAAATGTTAAATTTATTCTAAAATAACAGATTAAATCACAATGTCTATTCGTTATTAATTCAAATCAAATAATATTAAACTAGAAACTTAAACACACAGACAAAACATTACACATACATTTATAGTGAGTAAAGCTTAACAATATTTCACGTAGTATGATTATGTGTAAATAATATTTTTTTTTTTTTTTTTTTTTTAGTTTAGCTATGTATATTAACTCGAAATCTTATACAATATATATTGGCTTAAATATAACACTGAAAAATAGGCATTTGCTTATAAATCTACATAAGATGTCATATTCACATGTTTATTTTTAAAATTTTTTTTTTTTATTCAGAACATGATTTTTGCTTGCTTTGTAGTAAGTATATGCGTTATGTGTACATACTAATCATTTCAATAATAAAAATAATTACATATTTTCGGAAGTATTTACGTTAATTTACATTTAAGTTGATATAATTCTACGATTTTAAATTAAATAACAGTTTTTTGAAAAGAATATTTTTTTTTCTTACACCCGAGCATAGGTGACTCCGTAGACTGTTGAACTTTTGTTGTCGGTCTGTACTGGTGGTGGTGGTGGTCGTGTTACGGGCGCTCTTCTTTTTGGTAGATAAGCTGGCATTTCTATCACTTCGGAATTCGCTATATATTTTCGTTGGGCCGGAATGGTTGGTGGTCCTTTTCGTAGACAGCGGATCAAAAATACTACTGCGGTTACTACTGCTACTAACGAAACGAAGGACATCATGGAATATCGATGAATACTCAGTTCCCAGTCCTGGCTGTCTGCTTTACGTTCTGCCTCCAGGCCGTCCCAAGATTGAATTAGATCGTCAATACTCTTCTTCCCTTCATTTAAAATATTGGCAAAATTTTTATGATTGCCAATTTTTATCGGAAGTAACTCTGGTACAGGTGCTGATTTCGAGACGCTAACTTTTCTCAACAGTGCTTCTTTGAGTCCTGAGTGGTCTACCATGGGCTGTTTGTACTCAGTTATTGCTTCAGCACGAAATTCATAAAACAGTTTGAACCCTTTTGCAATTGCTTCGCATGGCTGCTTCATTTGCAATATTCCCGAATCGCTCAGTGTTACTGCGTAATTTTGGGTTTCACACTTCACGTTCAATGACATCGTTTCCTTAACTTTGAAAAGCCATTCGTTGGCGGACGTCATCTTAAGGAATATCGCCTCCGTTGCGGGAATCGCAGCATATTTACAAGAGTTCTTAGATGATGGCGCGTGCTGTATAAGCTCTACCAGGCACTCATTAGATCCCGATGTAAGGATGGGTCTTTCATGCCGACAAATAGCCGTCCTGGTGAGGGAACCTCCTGTCAATACCATTGCACATTGTGCGTACTCTGTTTCGCTCATGATGACAAAACGATCATGGTTTTCTGCTTCGGCAATGTACTCATGCTTGGTGTCTAGCACAAGGTCCCAGTTCTCGTTAAAGGATGTTGGTAGGGGGTATATTTTCTGGACCTTGTACCGAACATATTCGGGTAAAGGTAGTATAATTTTTACCATAAAATTTCCCCCGTCAAGGTACACCGAGGTTTTGGCGACTTGGTTTATTATGAGGGGGTTGTCCAACAAAAATCTTCCTTTACTCGTTATGTTCCGCAATAGTCCGGTGATATTTCCCTCGTCTAATACCAAAGGATGTATCTTATTTTGGTACAGGTCATCCAAAATTGAAAGTTCCAAGGATTGTCGGTTTTGGACTTCTAAAACTTTTGTGGTTATGACTGAAGTCATTGCAGTCGCTTCACTTGTCGCTTTCAGCATCGCGATTTCCTTGTTCGTGACTTGACTGTACGTTCGGAAAGTGGCACTAAGGTTACCCATGCTCACAGCCATATTTTCGATTTCGTCTGTCAGTTGTGAAATGGGTTTGGATAACGTGTCGAAGTTTGATTTCATGACACTTAACTGTCGGTGCATTAATTCGAACGAGCTCGCATCCTGTTTGTGGAGAACTTCCAACTGGTGGTAAACGCTCCTAGCATCTTTGCTATCCATAGTACCGAAGGCCCATTTTGAAAATCCTCCTATGAACTCCAGTGCGCGTTTTTGACGTTTAGCATGTGTAAGTTGTTTCATACGAAAGGCAGTTCGTCGTAAGTTGTCGATGTTTGTCTCAGTCTCTTGAGCGATCAATTGACAGTAACGTTTGAAATCGTCGTCCGGAATGCTTCTGCACAGGGTTTCCAGTTTTTGTTCGCACTTTTCCACCATTTGAATAACCATTCCGGAGTCCAGTGGTGTGAACTTCGTAAATATTGTCCACGTATCACTATAAAATACAGCATTTTCCACCGCTTCGAACACCACTGGTGAGGTCAGCTTCAGTTGTTGGACGTTGAATGGCTGTTCACTATTCGTCTGCCCGGGGTAAATGCTTATAACTAATAACGCAACTGCTACTAAATTTATATTAAGATTAAACATTTTATTTTAATTTTAATGCAACTATTGAAAAGTTGTTGCAAATAAGGAAACACTCTTTTTTTTACAGTTTAAATTAGGTTAAGATATTTTTTTTTTTTTTTTGGTTCTTTGGGCTTCTTTTAGTGAATCCTTTTCTTCAAATTCTGGAAAGACAAAAAGAATTAATAAGACTGTACGGATTGATGATAATAAATTCTCATTAAAATTAGATCATAAATGATGGAAAGCTTTTAGCTGGTTGTTGTGAACCCGCTTCGTTTTTCTACCCATTTTAATGGTTGTGTTGACGTCACCTCTAACCGAAACTACCTCATAGGGTCCTAACCAAATTTGTGAAAACTTGTTTTTTCGAACAGGATTTCTAAGCAACACTTTTTGCCCTGTTGTAAAGGACGTGGGATTAACCTTTCGGTCATACTGTTTTTTCGCTGCTATTTTGGCTTTTTCTAGATTGTTTCTAGCTATCTCATGCGACCTTTGGAGTTGAAACCTTAACTGTTGCGGATAGTCTTCGATATTATATAATGGAGTAGTTTTACCTTTTAGATTTGTAGGCATAACAAAATCGAGGCCAAACAAACTGTGAAGTGGTGTCAGTTTGGTGGATGTATGCTGAGTATTATTATGGACATGCATAGCCTGCCTAAGCCATTGGTCCCAATTTTGGCTGTCATTATCAACAAAACTCCTTAGATATTCCGCTAAGGGTCTGTGACTTCGCT
Organism: Melanostoma scalare; assembly: GCA_949752695.1. Taxonomy (NCBI): domain Eukaryota; kingdom Metazoa; phylum Arthropoda; class Insecta; order Diptera; family Syrphidae; genus Melanostoma; species Melanostoma scalare. The sequence continues at coordinate 81,907,383 of OX456986.1, forward strand.
CTAGTGAACCATTGGCCTGTGGATGGTAGGCTGTTATATGGATTTTCTTGACTCTCAAAAGTTTACATGTTTCAGAAAACAGTTTTGAAGTAAAGTTAGATCCATTATCCGTTATGAGCTTTTTCGGTATGAGAAAACGTGTTATGATTTCCTCATAAAAGGCTCTAGCAACAGTGGCTGCTTCAGCATCCGGAATTGCTACACAAGCCATGTACTTAGTCAAGTCGTCTTGGAACGTTAAAATATACCTGTTTCCGGAATGCGTTAGTGGAAGGGGCCCTACCATGTCCATATATAGTTTTTCGAAAGGGGAACATGGAGTATCCGTTAATTCCATTGGCATCTTCGTTAGATTTCCAGATTTATTCTTTTGGCATTTTTCACAGTTCCTTATATAGCTTGCGACGTCTTTGTGCATGTTCTTCCATCGAAACTGACAGCGAATGCGTGCTAACGTCTTTGATGTTCCCTGATGTCCGCCAAGTGGAGAGTCATGGAAATCACGGAGAACTGTTAAAATATCAGCAGGATCCGTTAAAGTGACAACCCTTTTGTTTGGGGCAGTGACTATTTTGTCATTGAGTTGGTTATTATTTTCTTTCCTGTTTTTAGAGTCTTGTGATGACTTTAGATTGAATTCTAAGTCTCCTGAATTGTTAGCGTTAAGAGCTTTAAGTCCCGATTGAAATATCTTTCGGCATTTTTCATAGTCTGGTGTCTCATTGTATTCCAGAGCAGAGACGTATTTCATGAATTCCATTATTGGATTTGGCACTCCTCTGGGGTATAGTTTTTCCAAACCAGTACTTACATCTCTCATAAAAGTTTCCTTAGACTTCTGGACTTTAATGGGAACCTTAAGAACGTTTTCTTGTTCCCAAGGCAGCCTCACGCCTGACCAATCGATTAGATTATACCCAAGGATCTCAAAGTCTCCTCGCATTGTTGCTACTCCGAGATGTGCATCTCTAGATGTGTATTCAATTGTACCATTGTGCATTTTCTTTGGATCTGGCTTGAAATCCTTTTGGGTGTAGTGACTAGCTAAACCAAAGTCTACCAAATATGCTTGGGAAGCACCGCCTTTCCCATAGCCTAATAAGATGTTGGCTCCTTTTAAATCGGCATGGACATACGTTCGGCCGTGGATGTACTCATACACATCCAACATCTGTAAGGCAAGACGATAAATTGTGTGTTCTGGAATCCTTCTTCCGTTTTCCAAGAAAAGCTTCCAAATATCGTCTCCATAACGTGGCATTACAACGAAGCGATGTTTCACATCGTTAATGTCGTGTGATCCCTTACCAACTAGATAAGGCATCCCAAAAGATTTAAGTCCGCGCTGCTGTTTGAACTGTGTAATGTCTTCAGAACGAGCATTGTGCATACAAAAATGCATTTCAACAAACAACGTCCCGTTGCCATGTGGTTCAATTTTGACGACATATTCATAGTCGGACGGATTCTTTGGTGAACTCGATGCCTTACACGCTGAATATATTTGACCATGACTTCCCATGCCTATAGACGGTCCGATTTTCCATGATGTTTTGGACAAATCAGTTATTATTTCACCTTCAGGAATTTGTTCTGATATGGCATGGTCGTTCTTCTTTTCCTCTATAGGTACCTTTGTACTCTCTATGTTCAACTTGTCCTTAGAGGTTGTTTTTTGTTTAGGAGCCACAGTTGCTTTTGCTTGAATATTATCTTCGAACTGTCTTTGTTTTTGCCCTCGTGTTACAACCAATATATTATTTTTTTGAGGTTTTTTGTTCTCACTTATTTTTGCCTTGCTCCTAGTTTGTACAGCTTGTATTGGATGTGTATCTATTGGGATCCTACTGAGTGCATCCGCATTGCAGTTTGTTTTGCCCGCCTTATACATTATCTTATAATCATAATCCGACAGCTTATGATGGAACCTAACTAGTCTTGTTGTTGGGTCCTTAACATTAAAAACACCAATCAGGGGGCGATGATCCGTATAGATAGTAAAATTACGACCAAGGAGGTATGTTCGGAAATGCTTACAGGCCCAAACTATGGCAAGCAATTCTTTTTCTATGGTTGAGTAATTTTTTTCGGCCTGATTTAAAGATCGACTAGCAAAAGCTATAGGTTTATCTTCACTAACTTTGCCCTGAGACAAAACGGCTCCCAAAGCTTCGTTACTCGCATCGGTTGTCAAGATAAACGGCAACGAAAAATCTGGATATATCAATATAGGTGGTGAGGAAATAGCTTTTTTAAGAAATCTAAATGATTTTTCGCAATCTGGGGACCATTGGAACACCTCCCCTTTTCTCAATAGCTTCGTGATTGGAGCGGCTATTTGAGAGAAATTGGGTATGAACTTTCTATAGTAGTTCGCAAGCCCCAAAAATGATTGTACCTGCTTTACTGTCTTTGGGGTGGGAAAATTGGAGACACATTGAATTTTTGATGGGTCTGGAGTAGCTCCGTTTTCAGAGCACACGTGTCCTAAATACGTTACTTCACGGCGAAGAAAATTACATTTTTCAATATTTAACTTCAGGTTGTGTTGCCTTAACTTAGCTAAAACGTTTGCAAGCTTTTCGTTGTGTTGTTCAAGATTTTTGCCATACACGACAATATCATCCAAATAAACAAAACAATCGATGCCATGCAAACCAGTCAGGATGTGATTCATGATCCTTTGGAATGTTGCTGGGGCACCGGTTAGCCCAAACGGCATTCTATTGAATTCGTAATGCCCTTTGCTAGTGCTAAACGCGGTTTTTGCCTTGTCAGCCGGATCGATCATTACCTGGTGGTAGCCGCTTGCCAAATCCAATGTGGTAAAAAATTGGCAGTGTCCCAATTGGTCAAGAATTTCTTCGATTCTTGGTAAGGGAAAGGCATCTTTTATCGTTGTTTCGTTTAGTTTTCTGAAATCCACAACGACCCTCCACCTTTTCTGACCTTCAATGGATTTCTTAGGTACAATAAGCAATGGTGAATTCCATGGAGATTTACTTTCCGAAATTATGTTTTGATCAAGCATCTCTTGTACTTGTCTTTCAATTTCTTTCTTATGAATCTCCGGAGTTCGATATTGCTTAGTGTTAATCGGTCCTTGGTCAGATTTAGTGGGTATACTGTGTGCTAAGACAGGTGTGAAGCTTAAGTTATCACCCTTCAGTAAGAAAACGTCATTAAATTTGGAGCATAATTTTTCTACTGACTCCTTCTCTTCCCTATTCAGGTTTTCATCTAACTTTAAGGAACTAATCAGAGTACTGACCCGTTCACTAAGCTGTTGTCTTGGAAAATTAGCCAATATTCTGTTTTCCGCACTCTGGTTAATAATTTTAAAGTTTTTGAAATTCGAATGCTTTGGAACAAAATTTCCGTCCAAACAGTAGTCTTGTGTGGTACAATTCATGATAGGAACATGGACGTAGCTATTGTTTGCTTTTACTATTGCATTTCCCAAGTAGATTCCGCAATCAATCTCTTGTGAATGTATTAGCAATTCATTTGATTTTGAGTTGGGAATATAAAGCTTAACAGCTGTTTGTGTCCGAGCTCCTATTTTGAACTTCTCTTGTGTTTCCTGTATTGCAGATATTTTAGAAGGTAAACACTTTAGAGGTAATTCGATTATAACTTCTCTTTTCCTATTAAATAATGTTATTCTTTTTGAAACAGCGTCGATGATTGTTTGATTCCATAGGATATCACGTCCTAGGATACCGTCAGCAGGTATTTCATCTAAACCATCGACAACGTTCCACTTAGTACAGAACTTATTGTTGGGGAATGATGAGGAAGTTTTGATTGTGCCTTTTGTCATACCTACTCCACCGAAAACACCACCCAGTTGCTTTGTTTCATTTATATTTATATTGGTAGCATTTTTTAATGAGCTTCTTTTTAGTAAGCTCGAGTCTGCTCCTGTGTCGACCAGAAGAAGTACCTTTTCGGACTTGGCCATTGACATAGGCAGCTCGACGAACACGTCATGCTTACGAAGATTCCTAAATGCATATAATATTTTTTTCTTACTTTTCGGCAAAGCATACTGGTTGAAACACTTCAAAACAAAACACTTAAAATAATCATTCAAAAAGTTATAGACGAATTTCACCTTTGAATAGCACTTACTCCAAACGAAACGAAGATTGAAAATCAGAAATAAGAAACCAAACTGACCTAGGTTTATTTTTGTCCCAGAAACTAGTGGCCTTGATTTCTGCTTCGTTTTACGAATCGACTCAAAAGTAAAGAAATTTAACTCCTCCGAGTCAATGTTTTGTGTTCTTTTTTCTTTTTGTCGATCGTTTAATACAGGCGCTAATGGCTTTACTTCGTCTACATTGTTTTTTTTTGCTTTGTTTTTTTTATTTTTCGTTGTTGATTTTGTGGAGAGCGAATTTTCTGGGGCACAATTTAGTGATTCAAATTGGCCCCCAGGGCGTTTCCCGACTGGTCTTTGAGGTAATTTCTCTTAGAGAAACAATCGTCCTCCACATGACCCACCCTAGAACACCACTTGCATTTGACTCTAGGCCTTTGACTTATTGTCTGAGTAGCTCGTATTTGTGAGCGGGGACAACTGTTTTGAGCATGCCCATAGTCCTCGCAAGTGTCGCAGTATGGCGTTCTTTTACGAATATTACAATCAACATAGCTGTGATTTTTCTTGCCACAGAATCCACAGGTTTTAATGGGATTTGCAGACCTTGTTGACTGTCTATTGCTGGAGTGGGGAGGGTCTTGAAAATTCTGGATGTATTGAGGTGTTTCATTATGTGTGATGTGTGAAGGATGTTGTGCGGGTTTAGATGTGTAGTCTTGTGTCACTTGAGGTAAATTGTGAGGTAGTGTAGTATAATTGTTAAAAAGATGAGGCATGGAAGGCATAGATGGATATGCTTGAGTCAGGCTATTGTAATTTTGTTGGAAAGTACCGGGAATTTGGTACATTGAGCTAATACGATCAAAAGGTAAGTTTGGTGTTGTTCCAACTCCCATATAGCCCATCGAATTTGGCTGTAGTAGCAAGGAAGTTTTCAAGGCTTCCTCAGAGATTTCGTTGAGATCTTTGCTTTTGCTCCCCAGCATAAACTGTCGAAGAGCTTGATCGACTAGCCCTTTTTTAAAAATTGTCAACACCGTGTTTTCAACTTCTTTTTTGAGGCCTACTGACTCAGTTGCGGAATATCTTGAGTCAATAATTTCAACAGATGTAGCTTTCAGTTTCGCTAGACGTCTAGCGAACGCTTTTACATCTTCGCCTAACAATTGATGGCATTGTTTTAATTCGTTCATCACATTGTCCAGAGTTTTTGGCACTAAATAACTGTCTTTAAACAGTTTTGCCAAACCCTCTATTGTGTTCACATTGTTTGAACGAATTAACTCAAACGCATCGCCTTGCAATCGGGTTGAGATTAGAGACACTAAGATCCCCTCTTCTTCTGGCTTTACCATTTTCAAAGCCAGATCGCATGCGTTTAAGAATTCATGAACTCTTTGTGAAAGTTCATGATTTCTCTCCCCGTTGAATATGGGGACTAACCTTGAAACTACCTTGCTTATACTCTCAAGTGGCATTTCGCAATTTTCTTCTATTTCTACCTGAGTGATTTTATTTGATTTAAATACTTCTACAACTGTGGTTTGAACTCCTGTGTTGACCAGGTTTCTTTCCAGAGACGATTTTGGTGTAGAAGTATGTTGAGGAGTGAGCAACGGAATAAGGTGTTTTGAACTGTCAGGATAAGGTGATGATTTACCTTTTTCCCTTAGCTCCCTTTGAGTTGTTAAACTTTTGTTTAACTCAATAGTGAGCTGGTCTATTTCCTGGTCAGCTTCTTCTGTTGTTTTCAGAAGTTGTTTTTCAGCTTCCTTACGCCTAAACTCGCTCTTTTTAAGCTGTTTTCTAAGGTCTTCTGCCTCTTTAGCGTGGTTTTCTACTAGAGCGTGAACGGCTTTGACGTATTCGTTAACGATTTCGTCAGTCGATTCTACTCTAGTTAATTTACCCCACTGAGACGTTAGCTGAAAACTTACCAGTTTGTAAACCTCAGGATTCAAAATATCCCTTAATTCTGTGAAAAGAAATTCATTCACCGACTTTAATTGTCGTTGATTTTCTTTCTTTTCTTTTTTAAAATACTCTAACTCCTCTATTATATCGTTAAGTTGGGCTTCAACTTGGGTGCGGGCCATTAACTAACGCCAACCAACAGATCTAATTTTTTTTTCTTTTTTAAATCAAATAAAATCAAACGACCACCTCAACTAAAGTTACTACGAAAAACAAATGAAAGAAACGAAACTTGACTAAGAACTTGACTTGAAAAACTAAACCGAGAAAAAAAAAATAAATAAAATTTATAGGTACACAACTTTGTCACTTATGATCTAAAAAATAAAACATAGGTACATACGTTAAAGTATACTCACCTGTATTTCTCCCTTTGTATCTACTTTTAATTGTTCAGATATACAGTATCAGTAGTATGTTTCAAGTTTCTTTCCAATTCTTCTTTTGGCAAGTTGATTTTGGTGTAACTTATTTTATCCAAGTTTAAGAAAAAACCAAAGGTAGACGACAATTAAATGAATCCACAGAGCACTGCACACAAAAATACGAGTATTTTCCTTCACTTTTCCAATCACTTTTTCAATCACGACAACGTACGATAAGGTGTTTTATTCAATTTAAAAACACAAATTACTTTTTTTTTTTAAAGGTTCGCGAACCGGCTGCGCCAAATGTAACGTACGTAATCGAAATGTAATGAAATGTAATGTAAATTAAAAAGACACACAACCTCTCGTTTCGGTGGTTAACAATAGACTCACCATATTTCCGTTGACCTGGCTGGAACTTTTGATTGAACTCCAGAATGCATTGCTTAACTTGCATTCTGGAATTCAGCTTGACCTACTTAGCCATGTCGCAATAAGTGCGGCCGGAAACTGTTAGTATGCATAATATTGATAAAGCAATAATATGCATAATAACAGTTATGCTTACTGGCATAGTAGGTAAAGGTGAAGGAACCAAATTTAGGTGTATAACAACAGACCATGGTGCTCTGAACTGGCTGTTGAACTTCAAAAAATCCAGAAGGACAAGTCGCAAGGTGGATAGAAAGACTGCAAACTTATGATTACCAGATTCAACACCGTAGAGGAAAGCTGCACTCAAACGCCGACGCATTATCCCGAAGACCTTGCAAAGTGGATTGCAAGCATTGTAGGCGGCAAGAAGACAAAGAAAATATTACCGCTCAGCGACTAAGAGCTGACCCCATATGCGGATGGAGCAATGAGGAAGTGAGGACTGCTCAACAGGAGGATCCAGATATCGAACCCATTCTCGCATGGAAAGAAAATGACGAGAAACCTGAATGGGGAGACATTTCTGACAGGAGTCCAGTTCTCAAGGCCTATTGGGCACAGTGGGACTCACTATATGTGCAAGAAGGCGTCCTCAGGCGAAGATGGGAGTCCGCTGACGGTAAATCATATGTGATGCAGCTGATCGTACCGCAATCGAAAGTCAGTGAAGTTCTTCGGGAGATGCACGACGGACCTTCTGGAGGTCACCTGGGAGTTAACAAAACACTGGAGAAGGTGCGACATCGGTTCTACTGGTTACATGCTAGAGATGACGTGGAAAAGTGGTGCCGAACATGTGACAAGTGTGCTGCAACCAAAGGACGTGGTAGGAAGATTCAAGGTAAGATGCATCAGTACAACGTTGGATCGCCTTTTGAGAGGATTGCAGTAGATGTGGCTGGGTTTTTTCCAGAGACCAACGCTGGAAACAAGTACATTCTGGTTGTAATGGACTATTTTAGCAAGTGGCCTGAGGCGTATGTCATTCCAAATCAAGAAGCCAAAACGGTGATCGACCAGATTGTGTTTAACTGGGTGAGTAGGTTTGGCGTGCCTATGGAACTAGATTCCGACCAAGGGAGGAACTTTGAGTCAAACATCTTCCAAGGAGTGTGCGGACTACTTGGCATTAAGAAGACGAGAACCACACCGCTTCATCCACAATCTGATGGGATGGTTGAAAGATTCAACCGGACCTTGAAAGAACACCTCACCCAGGTCGTAGGCGACTACCAAAGAGACTGGGATAGGCACGTACCGCTATTCCTGATGGCCTATAGAAGTGCAGTACATAGCTCGACAGGACAAACACCATCTGACATCCTGTTCGGGAAAACCATGCGGCTGCCCAGCGAACTTAAATTTGGATGCCCCACAGAGGAGCCACAGGACACGAACGAGTATGTGGACGACCTCAAGAAGAGACTCGCTGACATTCATAAAAGAACAAGGGAACGGATGAAAACCTACAGCGACCGGATGAAGACACGGTACGACACAAAAGCAACAACGGCAGGATTCCAAGCAAGAGATCGTGTGTGGCTCTATAATCCTCATCGTCAAAAGGGATTGTCACCGAAACTTCAGCAGAACTGGGAAGGTCCTTATACTGTTGTCACGAGGATTAACGACGTGGTTTACCGCATCCAAAGAGGACTAAGAGGCAAGTTAAAGGTAGTTCATTGTGACCGCCTGCATCGATATAGTGGCGAGGCTGCAGATGGAATTATTCGGGACGAACAATCTTAAGGAGGGGGCAGTGTAACGCTAACCCAACATTTAATGCCAATTTTTTCAAATCGAACATGTTCAACCGAAAACACAAGAGGCAACACTAGTGTAAGTGTAGAAATATACTAGGAGAGAAAATGTTTGACAGCCGAGTGGAGAGTGGAGACCATGTGGAAATTACTGGAGATTTCTAGTTGAAATGTCATTCGATATAAATAGGCCGCCCGAGGCAACCAGATGGCAGTTTTCATCATAGAGTGATAAAGTTAAGAGTGAATTGTTGTTAACAAGTGAAGTCCAAAAGTCGAGTTGAGATCGAATAAAGTATAGATACTGAAAAAAATTAAGTGGTAGAAATAAGTTGAAAAGTGAAGTTTTATTTTGCGAACTAAGCGCACGTTACAGTATTAACAATAATTTATTTTTGAATTTGCAATTTGAGAAAGAGAGTTTCAAGATATATCCCGCTTATTTAAATTGCAACCAATGGGAAAGAGACTTCGAAAATCTAACTGAAGTAATGGCGCATTCAAATAACCCAAATGCTATGGTGAAAGGAGATTTAAACGCAAGAGTGGGGTGTGTGGCGGGTACAAATAATGCTTTGAAGGGTATAGATCGGCGATCTAAAGATTCGTTTCCGAATTCAAGAGGAAACAAAATACTAAACCTATGTGAAACATATGGACTGAGATTGCTCAATGGAACAAGTTCTGGTGATCCTAACGGAGAATTTACTTTCGTAAGTGGACAAGGTACCTCAGTCGTAGACTTTTGCATAATAGGGGGTAGTTGGAATAACTGTGTGGTTGATTTCGAAGTAAATAATGTGCCTTACTCTGATCATATGCCCATCATTGTAAATTTTGGACACACGGTCGAATTAGGAGATGAAAACCGTGAGCTTCTTCCTGTTCCCAAGTTGAAATGGTTAGAATCTAAAGGGGAAATATACAGAGCAAATCTAAACTTACAACTGATGGCATACCAGGACCCATTAAGCTTTTCCGAGCTGGATAATATTATAAAAAATTCATTTCCAACAACAAACTCTAGGAAAAAAACACAAGAAGCTCCATGGTTTGATAAAGATTGCACCAAAGCTAGAAACCTGTTCTTTAAACGGCTAAAGTTCTTTCGAGAAAACAGCACGACGGTTTTGAAAGAAGCGTATCTAGAAGCGAATCGGCGCGGCGGTATAAAGACATTTCCAAGGAAAAGAAGAAAGCATATTTTGAAAGAGAAGCAATGAAGATGGGAACATGTAAAGATTCTTCCAAATTTAATCAATTGCAATTTAAAACCAGAAGTGCTTCGAATATACTTTGAGAGTTTGCTCAATCCCATAGATTCCACGGTATCTTTCCAATATGCAAATCCAGGATTGCGGAATGATATTCTTGATCCGGTTATCACCGAGTTGGAAATTACAGATGTTCTACATGAGTTAAAGGATGGTAAAGCACCAGGTACAGACACCATTACTACGGAACTTTATAAATATGAAACCGAGTTGCTTGTGCATAAGCTCTACCTTTTGTTTAATGAAGTATTTGAGTCTGGAACTGTGCCGCAGAGTTTTTTAGAAGGCCTTATCTACCCCATACACAAAAAAGGAAGCTTATCTAACCCGGAACATTATAGGGGTATATCATTTCTGAATGCCAGTTATAAAATCTTTACGGGAGTGCTGAAAAAACGACTATGCAAGTGGGTGGAAGAAGAAAATCTTCTTAGTGAATACCAGGCTGGCTTTAGGAGAGGATACTGGACGGTAGACCAAGTGTTTGTGCTCAAAACCATAGCGGAGGAATTTCAGAGGCAGGGCAAGAAGCTCTATACATTGTTTGTGGATTTTAGAGCAGCATTTGATTTAATAGATCGAAATGCGTTGTTTTACAAACTCTACGGAAAGGGCATGTCATACAAGTTCGGAAGTGTCTTACAAAGCTTATATGCAGATACTCGAGCAGCAGTTTGGAACGGAGAGGAATTATCTGCATGGTTTGAGACAAAATCGGGGGTAAGACAGGGATGTGCCTTGAGCCCAGTACTTTTTTCGTTTTTTATTGATGATTTACTCGATGGACTTCCTGGAGGTGTGGAGTGGGGTGGAACGCGTACCAAGGGCCTAATGTTTGCGGACGATGTGGTTTTGCTGTCCAGTACACCAGAATCCTTGCAGCTAATGATCAATCACCTTTATGACTACTGTAAGCTCTGGAATATAAGCGTTAACTCGGAAAAATCCAAAATAATGATTTGTAAGAAAGGTGGAGGAAGGCGCAGTAGAAAGGAAAGATGGTACTATAATGATGTAGAATTGGAAGTGGTAGCAGAATATAAGTATTTAGGTGTTCTGCTTACCAACGGCTTTACCTTGCAAAAGCATCTCAAAGAAAAATTAGCAAAGTCTAAAAACGCAATAAACGCAACGTGGAAAGGATGTTTTGGAAATCGTTTCATTTCTCATAGCAGCAAATATAAAGTTTTTGAAGCAGTTGCAGAGTCAGTGATGTTCTATGCTGCGCAGGTATGGGGACATAAACAATATGAAGAGGTCGAGAAACTTGGGTTTTATATTAAAAGAATTTTTCATATTCCTTCAAACGCCCCAAACTATTTACTCATGGTCGAAACGGAACTTTCACCTCTGTTTATTAAGACCTTAAAACTGCAGGTAGACTATATTTTAAAAGTGATGAAAATGTCTAATGAGCGTCTACCAAAAAAGCAGCTCTAAAAAATATTGCGGATGGAACAAGTTGGTACGCGGAATGGTTAGATCTGGCACTGCAGTGCGGCATGGCCGTGGACTTAAGTCTAGGAAATAAAGACAACTGGAAGAGCGAGATGTATAGGCTGATACAGAAGGTGGATGAGCTATATGCATCTAAATACAGGCAAGATGCTGAATCATCAGTTTTTAGATCTATTTACAGTCGTTTAGATCATAATTTGGGAGAGAAAAACTATTTTCATGACAACAACAGCGTACAAGAAATATCCATGATGATAAGGTTGAGAGGAGAACTTTTGAGCCTAAATTATGTACCACACAGAGATAATTTACCATGCATTTGCGAATTGTGTAATTTGAAAGAACGAGAAGATGTCCGGCACTTTATTGGAAAATGCCCTATACTACAGGAAACAAGATTGCATGTCTTTGGAAAAAGTTTTCTAACGGATGAAGATTGCTTTAATGTGTTGAACCAAGTCGATGTGAAGAAACTGTTTTTATTTTCCAAAGTCGCTTTTGCTTACAGATAAGGAATTATGACCGGAAGTTTCTGAAATTTTAAATTAAATACTTTTTTACTTTTTATTAGTTCTTTTTAAAATTGTCAATCTGGCAGACGGCAAAAGCCAAGTCCATTTGTTTTTGTTAAATTTTGAAAAAAAAAACTTATGATTTAATAAAAACTAAACTAAACTAAACTAAAAACTAAAACTGTTGCATTTTGAATAGCCTCACTTAACTTAGACAAAACTGGATCACGTCTGGTCTCTCGTGCAATGTCTTTGAAATTGAGAAAAAATCCGAAACTGTTCTCTTTATCTATTAAACTAATATAATTATTTCCAGTGTAATCTCTTATAACTGAGAATTGTGGCATCCACGAGAGTCCATCTGTATTATTTAAAGACCCTTTAAGATGAGTTACCATCTTTGAATACGAGCAGAGGCCATGATAGGTAAGCCTTTATGCTCACCAAATATGCCCAGCAATGGTCTATGATCAGTGCGCAAAACAAACTCATTACCCAAAAGATATTGTTTTAATTTTGTTACGCAAAAAATTAAGGCAAGAGCTTCTTTTTCGAGTGTGCTGTAATTGCATTCACTTTTGGACAAAGCTCGTGAATTAAAGGCTATTGGCCTTAGACTTTCGTGAATTCTATGACATAGAACTCCAGCTACAGCATTATTGCTAGCGTCTGTGGTTAAAACGATAGGTAAACTTGGGTTGAAGTGCACTAGAACTTAATCAGATGCTACTTCAGCTTTTATTGATTCATATGCTTTATGGCATTCTTGTGAACAACAGAACTTATTGTTTTTACGGAGGAGCTCATGTAGAGGAAACATTTTCTGGCTAAAATTATCTATAAATTTTGAGTAATAATTTGCCATTCCAATAAAAGTTCTTAATTCGGAGATGTCTTTTGGAATTCGTGCCAACGCGATACTTGACGTGCGGTCATTGTTCTGGCTCAAGCCATCTTTGCCATTTGAAAATCCCAAATAACTTATCTTGTTCTTAAAAAACTCACATTTACTTGAATTGAGCTTAAGACCGGCTGAGCAAAGTTTCTTCAGAACTAACCTTAAAGTTTCAATGTGCTGTGACATGTCTCTTCCGGTTATGGTTATGTCATCTTGATACACTACAACGTTTTTAATTCCACCCAATAAATTCTCCATTACTCTTTGAAATAGAGCTTCTGCTGTTTTGATACCATAAGGTAATCTTTTCACTTTTATTAAAAATATACAAGTTGCGATTCTTCATCCAGTAGTCTAGTAACTGGTTATACGCATTTGAAAGATCAAGTTTACTAAACAACTGTCCTCCTAAAGCCGCAAACATTTCATCTATTCTGGGCAATGGATGAACGAAATTTTCTAAATATTTGTTTAGTGTGACTTTATAGTCACCACATATTCTTAAATCACCGTTTGGCTTTAAAATTGGAACCAAAGGTGTACCCCATTCTGAATTCTCTACTTGTTCAAGCACACCATCCTGAATCAGTTTCCGTAGCTTATTTTCTAACGTACTTTTCCAAGCAAACGGTAGTGGCCTTAGCTTAAAAAAAAATTGGTTTAGAATTCTCACAAACTCTCAACGAAATTTTGTTCCCTTTGTACTCTCCTAGTCGTTCTTGGACCACTTCTGAAAACTCATTTTTTATTTAATTTACAAGAGTTTATAAGTTTTCTTGAACATTAATTGAGCTCACTTGAACCAATCCAAAGTTAAATTCTCTTAAAAAGGACCGTCCAAGCAATGGTGGACTCTTTGTGTTAGTAACAACCACTTCTATTTTTTTATCTGTATCTCGATATGATATTATTGCATCATACTCACCCAAAAGTTGGATTTTTTTGCCACTATAATCGATATACGGAACTCGACATGGTCTTAAGGACTTTTTGGTATGACGTTTTTCATAAATTGAAATTGGAACCAGCGTACACGGAGCTCCTGTGTCACAAGCAACTTTTATAGGCATGCCGTCTAACATAACCCCCAAGAAATAGATGCCCGCAAAAGAATTTGAAACCACGCTGTAAATAGAAAGATAAAAAAAAACATTATTCATATCTTGATAAGAATTGCTATCAGAATCTAATACGTAGTTTACAGTTTTGAATTGTTCTTTTAATTGGCACACTGGTGCTAGATGCCCGATTTTTCCACACGAATTACACTTGCTCGTTTTGTATTTGCAAGTATGAGATTCGTGGTTGCGCCAACCACAATGCGTACAACTTATTTTCTGCCTTTGCCTGCTTCCACCTGCTCCACCGCTACCTGCTCCACTTCTATTGTTGCTTGCATTAGAATTAACTCCGCCGCCGCCGCATATATGATTGTTTGAACGATTGCTTTGGGAATCGTTCTTTGGCCACGTGCGTTTTTTTGTAATGAGGTTAACAGGTTCTTCACTGTGAGTTTTTCCTATCATCTTGGTCTCCATAATCATCGCCTTTCTTAGTGCTTCTGCGACTGTTAACTTCTCATCTTCTTCACACAGCTTTTCGAATATTTTATCGGGCAAGCTCATAACGAATTGATTGAGGACAAATTCATCTAAATGTTCACCGAATTTGCAATTCAGTGCCAGGCTCTTGACTCTGGCAAACCAATAAGCCACTGTTTCACCTTCTTTTTTTATAGAATAGAAGCAGTTCTTTCGTTCACGGAAAACTATTGTTGATGGGTCATAATGTGTGCTTAGTATTGCACACAAGCTTTTATATGTTTTGCTGATCGGTGAATCTGGACAACACAAACTGTAGAATAGTATTGGGAGCTGCACCCACTGATTTTAGCAAAATTGCCTTTTTTTTGTTGTCCTCGGTGCAATTAATTTCACAATAATAGATGTCCAGCTTCTCTCTCCAAATCGAAAACGTTTCGTTGCTCGGGGAAAATTCGGGTATGTTTGCTGTTTGGAACAACGTGATCGCGCGCCGTGCTCGTATTTGTTTCCGACCTAGCTGACATTTTTAAGAAAGTTAATAATAATGACTATTTACTTGTTTAAAATGATTTTGTACGTATACAGGGTGTCCCGTACTTCGTGTATTATTCTTTGGGGTGTGATTCTTGGTCATATTCTAAGAAAAAAAATGTACTACAGTAAAGCTCGATTCCCAACTTTGACATCACTTTTTTACAATTTAAAAAAAGGCTAACTTCGGTGTACCCTGACCTATGTTAAATTCGATATCTCTGTCAATACTAATGATAGTGACCTAATATAAGACTTAATTTTTTGTAGAAATAACAATCTTTAAGACTGTATTTAAGTTTAGCTTCCACAGGTTTAGGGTTGCCAGATTTTCAATTTTTCAAATTTTCTTCCCGAAACAAAGTTTTGACTTTGAGGTCATTTTTTTGCAGAAATTGCCTGACAGATGAACAAAGCAATGATAAAAAAAAGACTCAATAATAAGTGCATTCAAAAACCCATACATTTTATGATATTTGAAAAAATACAAAATGGGTAAAATTAAAAATAAAAAAAATTTAAATTTGAGGTTTGTTTGAATAAAACAAGTAGTAGTTTTTTTACGTATTTTATACAAACACAATTATAACAAGTGCTCAAAGTGCCTACGCAGACATTTTTTTCTTATATGAGTTTTGCAATGTAAATTCAAGAAAAGCACAACGAAGATACCAGGAACTTTATCCTAACTGAAAATCTGGCAACCCTAGGCCTAAAGGAATCCAATTTAAATACAGTTTCAAAGATTACAAGACTACAAGTAAGACAAGAGTTATCGAGAACAAACACCCACAATGAAATTCAAAAACGGGCTCTGGTATGCATTAGTTTAGTTTAGTTTAGTTTATTTTGCCAAAGTAAGACAACATTAATTATAAAAAAAAAAGATTGCACTACATAGAAAATAAAATAAATTGCATTTGTTGTATTACGTATTATATAAAAACAATTTTTTTTCATTAATAAAACGGATTTGCTATGTAAAAGATTTGCTAAACAAAAGAAAGTCAAGAAGAGTCTTCAAACATCATTCTATTTAGGATTTTTCTCCGGAAGTTTTCTCTATTCATGTTTATATTGAACAAGTCAAAATATTTATTAAATGTTTTTGAACATCTATTGAAACATTCATGAGAAGCATAATTAGTCCTTGAGTTGCTCTCCTTCAAAAATTTGGTATGTCTTAAAATACGAACATTAGGATTTACAGATATTTTGGAACACAAAAATGGTGAGTTAATATTTCCATTTAAAAGATCGAACGCAAATAAAGCTTCGGACAACTCTCTATGATTTGCAAGGCTGCACATATTAATAAGATTTAGTCGATGTGAGTAACGAGGTAGGACAAAACTGTCGGGATTCCATCCAAGACCTCTCAAGGCGAACAACAAAAATTGCTTTTGGACAGATTCAAGTTTCTTTTTATCAACAGCATACAACGGAGACCATATTACACTACAGTACTCTAACAGTGACCGGACCAATGAACAATATATAGCTTTAGTGATATAGGGATCACTAAATTCCTTGGATCTCCGCTTAACGAAACCAAGCATAGCCATACTCTTTGAATGAACTTTATCAATATGATGTTTAAAAGTTAGTTTTCTATCAATTAAAACACCTAAGTCTTTTACTACGTCAATTCTTAATAGCTTTTGTCCGTCAATGGAGTAGTCAAAATTTATTGCACATGTTTTTCTTGAAAAAGAAATTGTATTGCATTTCTCCACATTTAACATCATTCCGTTAGCTTTACACCACTTTACTAGGCTGATTAAGCATTGCTGCAATAATTGCGTATGGGCAATATTGTTAATTGTATGAAACAACTTTAGATCGTCGGCATACATCAGAAATCTACAACCTTCAAACAGTAAGGGCAAGTCATTTATAAACAGGAGAAATAAAAGTGGGCCAAGATGGCTACCTTGGGGTACACCAGAAGTTACATTAATTTGACGTGACAAGACATCACAAAACTTGACACACTGCGTCCTTTGCGACAAATACGATTGGATCCACAATAATAATGTGTCGTGAATGCCATATTTTTTTAATTTAAAAATAAGCAGATTGTGATCAACCTTGTCGAAAGCTTTGCTGAAGTCAGTGTAGATAGCATCAACCTGGTTCCCTTTTTCCATTTCTAACAGAATGAATGAGGTATAATCTGCTAAATTGGTAGTTGTAGATCTACCTTTAAGAAAGCCATGTTGATGCTCGCTTAAAACTGAAATCAGCTCCGCGTTCAGCTTGTCAGTTACCAATTTCTCAAATAATTTGGGAATAGCTGACAGGATTGCAATACCTCGATAATTTTTGATGTTGGATCTGTCCCCGTTTTTAAATATTGGCGTTAGAAACGAGTTACGCCACGTGTTTGGGAATATCCCATTAGACAAAGATTGGTTGAAAAGTTGAAGCAAAGGTTTAGAAATAGTTTCAGTGGTCTTTTTTAAAAACAAAGGAGGAATTCCATCGGGACCACTACCTTTGTTAACATCGATGGTTCTAAGACTACGGATAAGGTCTTCCATAGAGATTGAAATAGGGCTTCGGCTATCATTGTGATCCGTAATGTAATTTAAATCATTGCTGTCAAAAGTGATTGGATTTGAATACACAGATTCAAAAAAAGAAGCAAAAAGTTCACATATATCAGATGTTTCCGAGCAAACACTACTTTCAGAGTATATCGTAGAAGGGAAGTTAGTTACATTACGTTTATTGTTAATAAATTTATAAAAGTGACGAGGATTCTTTTTAATAAGAGATCCTGATTCAACCACGTAACGGTCATAACATATTTTGTCATATGATTTGAATTCAGCGTCGTAACTCTGAAAAGTTTCGTAGTCAGGAGAATTGCCAGAGGCTGTCCATTTACGATGAGCTTTATTTTTACGATTTTTTAAATTAATTAACAATTTATCATACCAGGGAGGGGCTTTAGAAGAAGTGATAATCTTTTTAGGAATAAAATTTTCACAAACAGAATTTAAAACTTTATACAATTTAACAGCCTTTTCATTTACTGTTGAGGGTTCAGTAAGCCAATTAATGTTATTTAAGTGTAAGTTGATTTGATGATAATCAGCGTTTTTAAAATCAAAGAGTAATTTCTTCTCATCAATATTCGCTCGAGTCTTGTCGCTATAAAAAAAGCTTATTTTAAATGTCTTGTGAAAAACACTTGTTTTGTTTAAAATGATAGATGAAGTCTCTTCTAAAACAAAGTTATCGCAAACATTAGTAAATACAAGATCAAGAACGTTTGAAAAATTATTCTTTAAACTACAAATTTGATTATATCCGTTTTTGGTATAAAATTCAATTAAAAGAGATTGTTGCTCAGTCGTTATATTGATTGGATCGAAGATTGAGTCATTATCTTCGCAAGGTATCCAAAACAGTCCAGGAAGATTGAAATCGCCAAAAAGAAAGAAATCATCATTATCTTCGAGAGTAGACAGAACAGATAATGCAGTTGTAGTTGTTGTCTCGTAAATAGTAGCAGGCTGACTAGGATGAATATAGCAACAGCCAATGTAAATGTTTTTCTCCTCGACAGAAACTTTGGCCCATACTTGTTGGTTCAAATTATTATCAGAAGACGACGGCGACGGCTGGATAACAACAGGAAAACAGGAAAGGGAGGTATGAACTCCCAATAATACACCGCCTCCTTTGTTTTGATTTGGGGCTAGAGTCCGGTCGCATCTAAAAACCTGCCACGATGAATCAAAAATTTCCGCGTCAAGGTGATCGTTTCTCAGCCATGTTTCGACAAGCACAATAATGTTGAACTCACATGAAGAAGTGGCACGACGAAGCTCAATCAAATCACCTCTCATACCCGACATATTTTGATAAAAAATTCTTAACTCCTTCCGAAGTTTTGTCAGGTTCTTTGAAAATTCTGATTTGTCTTGGTGCTAGGCTTGGAAGGTAAAAATTCGCGGACCAAGCATTCATGAGGCCATTTGTTGGAGTTCAGTAGCACGTGAATGAACTCTTCGGGAACACTGACCTTAAAGTTGAGATGTTGTAACTCAGATCTTTTTAAGTTCCAAGGAACTATTTGGTTCCAGACTACATCGGAACATCCAAGATTATTGCCAATGAACCTCACGATATCAGCTTCCTTGGTCCCATTCTCAGCATTTTGAATGTATAGCTGCTTTCTCTTGGTACTTCCTGTAATTATTTTTTTGTTGTCGACTGGCGGAGGTGTAGTGAACCTTGCAGGAAGACATGGGGGTGGTAAATGTGTTGGTAGTAAGAGTGGTGTTTGAGTTGAGAGGTGTGAGGTAGGTAGCATTAGAGGCAGCGGCGGCGGTGGTGGTAGAGTGAAGAGTTGGGTTGGGTGAGTAAAAGAAGGTAGTAATAAGGGTTGCTGATGGTTAACGTGTTTAACCGAAGTTTTAAGCTTCTGCTTGGAAGACGTTTTTTTAGTTTTCTTTTTTACTAGAAGAAAATCAGCCTTCGTTGTTTGACAGCTAATGCTATTGCGTGTTTTATTAACTGAGTTTGAACAGGAATTATTTGGAACAATCAACCTATCGGCTTCTAAATGGGTTTGCGAATCAGTGTTCATATTGCCTAGAGACCTGCTTAGTGCGTCTAGTGGGGGACAATTATCCACGTTGTCAAGTTGTAATAACTCCTCATGAATTGTTACAGAACTGGTATAGTCAGTTACTGATGACATGTTGTTCACATTGTCGATTTTAGTATTAGCAAGCCTTATCTCATCAATAGCTCTTGGTCACTAATTCTATAATGAGAATTCAGTGTTGCCACTGTTACAATACTCTACAATAACCAACTTTTTATGGCCGAATTTGGAAGAAGTTGATCTTGACAACATTTGCTTTCAACAAAACGGGGCTACGTGCCACACAGCAAATGTAACAATTGAAATATTGCGAGAAAAGTTAAGAGATTCGATTATTTCAAAAAACAGTGATATTGAATGGCCTCCAAGAAGTTGTGATTTAACACCATTAGACTATTTCTTGGGGGGTTATTTGAAGTCATTGGTCTTTCAATATAAACCAGATTCACTTCAAGCTTTACAAGTCAATATTGAACGTTCCATTCATGATATACGACTTGATTTAGTGGAAAAAGTGCTCGAAAATTTGGTTCATCGAATTTCTTGCTGCAGAAGAAGTCGTGGTGGCCATTTGAATGACGTTTTATTTAAAACTTAATTGTATTGATTGAACTGCACATTAAATGAAAAATATTTGAATTTCCTTAACAAAAAGTGTGTTTTTTTCAAAAAAGAAATCATATCACTCTTATTGAAAAACGCTTTATAATATTTTTATCATTTGAAAATAATTTATTATCAATAGTTACATTTTGATTATAGGTTACTAAATATGTGCCGGTAGCTAATATTGCTCCTTCTTTTAATATTTCTAATGGATAGTTATTTTCCTTTATCTTATTAATTCTTATTCAATAGTTTAGTAAAACATGATTCTGTTTTGTTATATTCACAATATCTACTCTGTGTTTCAGTTTTACAATTTTGTAAACTAATAAATTTATTGCATTAAGCAATCTTATTTTCAATTAATAATTTTCCATCCTTTTGTGGAACACTTTTAGTAATATATGTTTTCCATGTTTCCTTAATAATCGGATATTTAATCATTATACAATAATATTATCTTTCTGATATATTTTAAATTTCTTCTTCTTCTTTCCATTTCCGGCGTTACGAGTAGTGATCTTGAAGCGATCACAACTCTCCCACTTTTCTGCTTCACACTAGTGATCCGCCTGTGGGGTACGCCGCGTTGACCTCAGAAAGCGTCAGCAAGCCTCCCGGTTTTGGATTGTTCCATGTCTGAGGCCAACCAAATGCTGCTGTTTTTGCATTTGCTTGTACCAGGAGTGTTTTGGCCTGTCTTTTCTTTTTCGTCACGAATTTGATATATGTATTTTAAATTTACTTGCATCAATTAGATCTGTAACTGAAAATGTACTGTTCTCATGTTTTAGTATTTCTTTAATATCTTTATTACTTAAAATTGCTGGATTAAATTTTCCTAGCTTTGCAAAAGTTAAGGTATTTATTATATTTTGTAGATCATAACTTATTACTTTTAATTGTCTTGAAATTATTTCATCTTTTTCAGTATAGACAAAATCTTTTATTACTTTAAACATTTCTGAACTAGTAATCATTTGTTGATTATTATTTTTAATTATAAATCATTTATTTTCTCTTCTAAAATTTCTTCATCGTAATGATCTGGAGTTCCGGCAACGAATTTTCAAACTGTAGATACCTATAAAATTTAATGAACGTTTAGTTCTAGAATAATGCTTTTTGAGCTGTTCAAGTAAGTTATTAACTATTTCAATTTCTGCATAATGTTTTTGTCAATTTTTATCATTTTCTGCTGCTTAATCGATTTGCTTAAGTGCTTCTTCTATTATTGTTAAGTAAGTTATATGGAATATAATATTGGTTCCTTGAGTTATAATTGTATCTCCATCTTCTGTTAGGATGTATTCTTCTCTGCTATAATCTACTACTTCTACTTCTACTTTACTTAGTGTTGCAGTAATAATCATTATTTTAATGATTGTATTAATTTTGAATTCCAGTAATAAGGAGACTGATTAGTTTTACGTTTAGATTTTATTTTTAAATTATCTTAATGAACAAATCTACCTGTGTGATTTTTAACTGAACGACCTAAGTCTTCTTTTATAATAAAATTTTGAAACTTTGGTTCCATATTTATTTCTTTTATCTACCTTTTTATAACCTATTTGGTTTTCTTCAATTTTAATTTCTCTCTGTCCTTTATTATGAACTTCTAACATTTTTTATTGTTATTTACTTTTTTAGTTCTTTACTAACTGCTTCTTTTCCTATTTTAACGAAGTAAACTTCAGTTGGTTTCTTATTAATACTACTTGTTGAAGATTTTGAATTCTTTATTTAAAGTAATTAAAATATTCCTACAAAATATATGTTAATGTTATAATTTCAATATAATATGTACATGTAATACTTTCGTCCGTATTTTCTCCTTGCTGCCGCTATCAGGTTAGATTTGAAAAGAAAGTAAAACCGCGTGCAGATTGACACTTAAATTTTTCTTTTTCTTTTCTTCTTTCGTTTCTTCTTTCGTTTCGTTGACAGCTCACTTGGGTTAGTTCGTTTGATTGTTCTGTCGCAACACTCCCCCCCAGTATGTCCTTGTGAGGTCCTGCTTCTTGCTTTTCTATCCGACGAACATCAAGCACTGCTATCTTCGTAGCTAGTCTCTCATACTCCCCCGTCACCGTCTTCACTAACGCGCTCCTTACCCTGCCATCTTTTCCAACTCTAGTGGCCACAATTCTACCCTTTGGCCAACAGTTCCTCGGATTTTCAGGATCAGCAATTAGCACAATGTCATCTGTTTTTATTGTTTTCACCTCCTCGAACCATTTGCATCTCCGCGTTATAACTGGAAGATATTCACTCATCCATCTCTTCCAAAAGGCATCAGCAATTTGTTGCGCGGCTTTCCAACTCTTCCTCAAGTGCCAGCCTTCGTGTTCTCCTTCAATCAATGGCTTTGCACCACTGGAGTTACCAAGAAGGAAGTGGTTGGGCGTCAAGGCTTCGTCTTCCATGTCTTCAATGGGTATATATGTGAGAGGTCTAGAGTTAACGACCATTTCTACTTCCATTAGAACACCACGCAGAAGTTCATCGCTGGGATTTCGTGATGGTAATATTTTGTATAACGTGTCCTTAACGGATCGCACCAGGCGTTCCCAAGCACCTCCCATGTGTGGTGAGCTGGGCGGTATAAAGCACCATTTAGTCGCAGAACTAGTAAAGGCGTTTGTTATTTTGTTTCTATCCACCAAGGTGAAGGCTTCTTTAAGTTCCCGCTCCGCACCCTTAATTAATTGGTGCCATTGTCACTCCACATTTGAGCAGGAGTGCCACGCCTGGCGATGAAATTGCGAATAGCGATAATGCAGGAATCAGTGCACAGCGAATATGCAATTTCAATATGTATAGCCCTGG
Organism: Melanostoma scalare; assembly: GCA_949752695.1. Taxonomy (NCBI): domain Eukaryota; kingdom Metazoa; phylum Arthropoda; class Insecta; order Diptera; family Syrphidae; genus Melanostoma; species Melanostoma scalare. The sequence goes on from OX456986.1 coordinate 81,930,307, forward strand.
TGGTCTGGCAGGTGAATAGCACTCCATAACGTTTTTCACTGCTACGCCTTACGGAAACATATAAGGGTTCAAAGTAATCTACACCGACACACGTGAATGGGCGACAAAATGACGCAAGTCGAACAGACGGCAGACGGGACATCCTTGGAGGATGTGGTTTAGCACGTTCATTAGTGCTATGTTGACAGCTCCGACGTATCTGATTTAGGACTTAAGAGCTTTGGTATCCAAAATTTTTGTCTTACTTCGTTTACGACGGTTTCGTGGTTGCTCTGAAGAAATCTGATATGATAATCGATAACAATGACACGCGTAACATGTTGGCCTGTTGGTAATATAATGAGGTCTTTTCCGTACTCGGTTTGTACTCTACCACCAAAGCAAAGCAGGCCATCAACGTCCAAATAAGGCGACAGCTTATAAATAGAACTCGATTTACCAATTGTCTTTCCTCTAGATAGCACTGAGATCTCATCCATGTAACTTTCACATTGTGCCGTTTTCCAGAGCGCGATTTCGGCCCGTTGAATGCTGTCTTGCGATACGTGATTGTCTTTATGTGTGATACTCCCAAACACTTTTTCTTTCCAAAGGTGTGCACATTTAATGACGAATGATGTAACTTTTAACAAGCGCTTCCAAGATGAAAAACGTTTAGGTTCTATTATCATCGATATATCGCCCATGTTACTATCATTTGAGTGGTAGCCAATGTACTGTGCTCGAAGCTCTTCATTTGATGAGTTGCAGTCTACTTCACTTTCACGAGGCCAATCCTTAGGTTCAAGCTTCAGAAAGGCGGGTGCGTTCAACCACCGACTGTTATTAGAAAAATCGGGCGTCTTCTGCCATTTTGTGGCTTCATCCGCAACGTTTTCCACTGTTGGAATCCACCGCCAATCGCCAACATCAGACATTTCCAGTATTTCGCCAACTCGAAAGGCAACGAATTGTTTATATCGACGGTGGTTGGAACGTAGCCACGATAATACTGTACGAGAATCGGACCAAAACGTTTGCTTTGAGATTTGAATGGAGTGAGCGTCAATTATGTTCTTCGCAAGCCGTGCTCCTATTACAGCAGCCTGAAGTTCCACACGAGGTATGGACATCAACTTCAGAGGGGCAACGCGAGTCTTGCTTCCTAGTAAAACGCAGTCTACAATATTTCCATCAGAACATCGTAGTTAGCTTACGGCCGCGTAACCGCCCTCACTCGCATCAACAAAGGTGTGGATTTCAAACTTCAGGCTTCTGTTAAACATGTTTCTGATATAACACCTTGGAATTCTCATAGCAGTCACTTTTGGCATCAAGCGAAGCCAGGTCAACCATTTCACATACTGCTCATCATAGATCAGTTCGTCCCATAAGCATCCAGAACGCCATATTTCTTGGAATATCACCTTTGCGTACATGACGTAGAACGCTAAAAGCCCTAGTGGATCGAACATTGACATCACAACTTCTCTCTTCGTAGGCCTCTTCTGCTCAACCAAGACTTCCTGGTTTCTATATCGATTGGATATCTTGAAAATGAAGCAGTCGTCGGACGTGGACCACCACATGCCCAGTACTTTTTCGGGATTCAGTTCTCTTTCATTAGTCAGACTAACGGTGTCCTCTGAACTTGATTCAAGTGCATTCAAAACGGTTTTAGAGTTTGATACCCAGTTACGTATGTGAAAGCCGCCTTTTGAATGAATATAGTGAACCTCACGTGCCAATTGAAGTGCCTCCTCCTCAGTGTCCACACTGTCCAACATGTCATCCACGTAATGATTTTCAAGAATGCTCTGCACAGCTCTTGGATATTCTTCTTGGAACTCCCTTGCATTCAAGTTCTTAATGTATTCAGCACAGCTCGGCGAGCAAGTTGCCCCAAAGGTCATTACAAGCATTGTATAAACGGAAGGCTTAGAGTTACCTGGTTCGGTCCAAAGGAAGCGTTGATAGTTTTGGTCCTCTTTGCGGATTCTGATCTGGTGATACATTTCAGCTATATCCCCTCCAATCGCGATCTTCCTTTGGCGAAACTTTCTAATTGCAGACACCATAGATGTTAATTGGTCTGGACCCTTGAGTAGCATACTGTTCAATGACACACCATCGACTTTAGCAGCTGCATCCCACACCATTCTGATCTTTCCAGGCTTGTTTGGATTCACTACCGGAAACACCGGCAGATACCAGCATCCCTTTTCATTAATTTCTGTTGGAAGCAATTTTCTCGCATAGCCCTTGACAATGTAGTCTTTGATCTTGGATTGCAGCATGACGGAAAGAGCTGGGTCTCTAGACAATTTTAATTGCAGGCATTTGTCACGTTTTAGAGCCATTGACAGACTGTCTGGATGTTGCACATCTTTGTTTCTCCAAAGTAAGCCAGTCTCAAACCGGTTTTCAATTCTTCTTGTCAGCTTCTGCAGTTGGTCCAACGCGCTTTGATCGTCCTTCGATATTAATACTTTCTTATTCTCCACACCAAGATTATCTAAGCAGATGTAGTTTCTAACGATCTCTATAAGTTCATTATTCGCCGATATTTCGCAGTCACAAATATGGAATGTATGGTGAACTAAATGTGATTGAGACGATAAAGAGTTACCTGAATGACCCTTAAGAGTCCAGCCTAAGCGTGTTTTTTCAGCCACAGGTTCCTCTTCTGCACCTTCTCTACATCTCAGACTTACCCCAAGTCGGCAGTTGTTAAGGCCTATCAAAAGTTTTGGTTCAGCGTTGGTATAAGTCCTCAATGGAATTCCTCTCAAATGCTTATACTAGGTTCTTAGGGACTCAACAGCGATCGACTGACGTGGTAAGCTCAGCTTTTTAACTGTATGCACTTCCCTGAGAGGAAATTTAATTGCTTTTCCTGGTTCAGATACTTCAAGGTCGATGACCATTGAATCGTCTTCATATCGATGAGTATTCGATGTCCATCGCAGGCATAAGGGCTTAGGAACCCCATTTAGATTCAGGTTTCTCATCAGGTCTTCGTCCATTAAGGTTACCGATGAACCCTCATCAAAAAATGCAAAGGTGTTAAGTTGAACGCCGTTTCCATATAAGGTGACAGGAAGGATACGAAACAGAACCTTCGTAAGATCTTGGCGATGTGTGTTCATTCTTGCAGATATTTGAGGTTCGTTGGATGAACGCTCCTTATTTTTATGAAGAGTGGGATGGTGAATGAGGTCACAACCATTCACGCCACAAACTGCCTTGGATGTACAAGCTGTTGGAAAGTGAGACTTTAAACATCTCCTGCACAGTTGATATGTTCTTACTGCTTTCCACTTATCGGATCTTTTCATTTTTATAAAGGTCTTGCATTTATCAACCGATGAACAACAGGCTTCACAAATAGTGCATGAATCTTTCGGCAGCTCAGTGTGAGTGTTTAAAGTACCACGACGACGCAGTTTACTACATGTGCTGGGAATCATAACGACGTTTGCACCTTGAGCTAGTTGAAATAACCAATTGCTGAAATCTTCCAGTGTTGAACTTGGTAATGTTATCTTATGCATTCCCCAAAACGGCCCTAAGAGCCCTGGCAATTTTGAAACCAGCTCTTGCTGAAGTTCCGGGTTGCACAAATGATTCACCAAACCTGACGCTTTCATGGTCGCACATATATTTTACACATCTATAGCTAAATCAACAATGGTTTCAGGACGACTTTCCTTGGGGGCTGGCATTTCTTTAATTTGCGAAAGCAAAACATCTATGATGAGTTCTGGCCTACCAAACTTCTTTTGCAACGTAGATATAATCTGTGGCACGCAAGCATCATGAAGCAGCAAGTTTCTTACAGCTTTTCGCGCTTGTCCCTCTAAAGATTGCCGAAGACGCAATAAATTCTCAGAGTTTGAAAATCCACACAGCTTAGTCGTCTGCTCGAAAGTAGACAGGAATAAAGGCCACTCTTCCGGGTCTCCTTGGAACTTGGGAAGCTCCTTCGTTAGTCCTTTGCGAGCAGCTAACTGTTGGTGAGAGATATGTCGAAGAATGCTACGATCCTCGAGAACGGTTTCTTTATCATGAAGAGTGAAAGAAATGTTTGCTGGAAGCATGGCCGGAAGCATGGCGGGAAGCCACCCAGACGTTGTAGCATCTGCCACCTTTGTTGAATTCTTAAGCTCTAAGGCAAATAATCGATCGAGAATTTGTTGTAGTGTCGATTCGACGAGGGGGGCGTCAAATTCCCTTTCTGCACGCGTCGATGGTAATCGCTGCTGCCGCGCGGCAGTGGTACTTTGTGCATCTGGGCCATCAACAGGCAGATTAGCACAAGATTCCTTAAGCCAACTTTCAACATGTGTACAACTTTCGCTTACCTGGTCTGATACCGACAACTGATCTTCTTCTTCCTCTAATTGAGCAATTAAATCCCTTTTCTTATTTAACAGCTCTTCTTTTTGACGAACTAACATTTCCTTCTGCTGTAAAATCAGCTCCTGGTCTCGCAATTGCTTTAATTCAGAGTTTAATCGACGAACGTTAGCCGATGAAGTCTTTGAACTCTGCGAAATCGTGCGTTTGGTATTACGCTTTGGTTCAGATGCATCATTTAATTCTTGAAGGGAGATCAAGGCTGCTGACGATGGAATTCCCACATTATGGGAGGGAGGTGGCGGATTAGATGCAGCTAAAGAGATGTTAAATTCCGCTGGCATTATCAGGATTGACTGTAAATTCTGTTGCTGTAAATTATTGGCGTCAACTACTTTGGCAGATACAGTCACGACTTTAGAAGGGTCTGCAGCATTAGCTTCGTCATCAACAGACGAATATCTTTGCACGTTCCCAAGTTTTTCATTGCCCTTGCATTTATTCGAAGACTTTTGTTTATTGATTGGCGTTTGCTGGGAAGCCAATAGTCCACTTGAAAGACTACCAGAACATGATCTGCAGCGCCAGTCGCGATTAGCTATCGAGGATGTTACTCCTACACACAAAAAAAGGTCCCATCCATCGCAGTTATCACATCCAACCATTCGAAGGTTATCTTCCTTGTTGCATGATAGACAGCTATATGTCTTCGCTTTGGCTCCAAGGTTTTTGACTGACTTCGGCGGCATTTCGCAAGAAAGAATATTTTAAAATGTTGAAGATTTTGAATTCTTTATTTAAAGTGATTACAATATTCCTACAAAATATATGTTAATGTTATAATTTCAATATAATATGTACATGTAATACTTTCGTCCGTATTTTCTCCTTGCTGCCGCTATCAGGTTAGATTTGAAAAGAAAGTAAAACCGCGTGCAGATTGACACTTAAGATTTTTCTTTTTCTTTTCTTCTTTCGTTTCGTTGACAGCTCACTTGGGTTAGTTCGTTTGATTGTTCTGTCACAACACTACTTATATAGAGTTAATATATTCTTTAATTGCTCTAAAAACTATTTCTGTAAAGTCTAATGATTTATATTCATCTTTAATGCGTTTTATTATTTGTAGAGTAGAATGGAATCTTTCTATCTGTCCGTTGGTCTTACTGTGACAAGGGTCTGTATAGAACATTTCTATATTATTTCTTTTCATTAAAGACTGGATTACTGGTGATTTAAAACTTGTTTCATTTTCCATAACAGTTTTTTTTACACTTTCTTTTAAAACATTTTCCTTCAAATTAGTTTTGTTTTTCAATTCCAGGATGCTTGCATACTTACTAAATTTATCGATGCACGTTAAATATAAATTTTTATCTATGCAGAAGATGTCTATGTGTAGCATTTCTCCTTCCTCTTTTGGAATTGGTGCTTCACCAATCTTTGTGTGGTGGTTTGCGATCGTATTTATTTATATTGCATATGTCGCAGAATCTAACATATTCTTTAAAATCTCGCCTAATTGTTGGCCAATAGTAATTCTTCTCTATTTGTTTAATATTTTCTTCAGCATTTCTATGTGCTCTTATGTGTGTTTGTTCTATGATTTCTACTTCATGTTTTTTATTTATTCACCCCTATTATGAAAGGTGTTACACTTGAGTGACAATAGTCACTTTATTTGTCGAGTCACTTTTTAGGCGTTTAAGTATCGGTATTACGTACCTTGAACGCCACTTACGTACAATCCAAACGCCTTCCACATGATCAGCTGATCATAACAGATTTTGATTTGAATAGAAATTCTGGTTTTGTCTTGAAATTTAAATTGTTTTTGAATATCAAATGAAAATGAATAGTTTTCCTCTGTTAATTGCAGTGAGAGTTACAGGTGTAGCGAGGACAACGAATGGAAGAAAAAAAAAATGATCTGATAAGAGAAAGAAGAATCCTTTACAACTACAACTACAGTGACTTTCATTTGCTTTGTATTGAACAAAATCTGTTTAATTCTGTTTAACTTAAAATTTTGCATTGAACCAAACCTTTAAAAATATACACACGTGAAAAATACGGCATGAAAAGATTTCGTTTCGCAATTATTTTAACTTTTGCCATTCTTTTTCAGTTCTAACCGCTAACTGCTATCCATTATTTTTTTTTTGTGCTCCGTTTGGGAGAATACCCCGTCGAAAATTTGTTGCAAGTTGAGGATTTTGCTGCATCAGATCGATTAATGTTTTGATATGCTCCTGATTTGTTTTATTCACCCTAAATTCAGTCAAAATAAAAGTTATTTAAGAAAAAAGAATAAACCAACTACAACTTACATTTTTATTCAAGTAAAACAATCTTGGCGTTTGCAAATTTAAAGTCGCCAAAAAATAGCGTTTTACTAGTCGTTTAACTGAAATAAAACGACAGCTGCAATACCGAAGAATGACAAGGTGTCGTTCAAAAAAATTACATTCCACTGAACGCTAAATGTCAAATGGCGTAACGCTAGGTTAAACGACTACATAGTGACTTTCATAATACCGATTTCCCTAAATGAAAGTTGTCGTTCAAGCAAAACGCCTACCATAATAAGGGTGATTATATCTTGTGCTAAAAATTCGCATTCTATGAATTTGTTATTAAATTCCTTCAATTTATCTCTTTTTTGATAAATTTCTTCTGTCTTTACATAAATTCCTATGGTTCCTGGGGTTATATATTTTTTTAAAATATTGACTATATTTTCATTGTTCTTTAGGTAAATCATTATTATTTCGTTGTTAAAAACATTTATTATTTCATCAGATTCTGTCTCTGATTGTTCAAACATAATTGAACTGTTTGAACTTGTTCACATATATACTTAGTTTTCCCGAATATTCTTCGCTGCTTTCTGCACTATGTTGTGTATTGTTATCTTCTAACATATTTAAATTCTGCCTACTCAATGCATCTGCTCCTACGTTGGTTACTCCTGGTTTGTAAATTATTTTAGGGCCATATTCTTCTATTATTGAAAACAATCTCTTCATTTTGGTATTCGTATTTTTCTTTGAACATGAAAACGCTAATGGTTGGTGATCTGTATGTATTTCAAGATCTTTTACACAATATAAATAGTTGGTGCCGTGAAATAAGGCCAAATGGAGGGATTTGGCCTTATTTCGCTTGTCAAAAGTGAAATAAAGCCTAATGTTAACGTTTGGCATTATTACACTTTGTTGAAGTGAAATAATGCCAAACAGATTAACTCATTCAAAGGGAAATAAGGCCAAATGCTTTAATTTGGCATCATTTTGCTTTGCGAAAGTGAAATAAGGCCTAATCAACTTGAAACCGGAGAAATAGTCAAATTGTATTTTTTTGTATATGAATTGCTTTCCCATTTCAATACAGATCTGGTAGGCAAAGTATATAATCTTTGTTTTTGGTAACGGGTTTTCCCGTTAGATAATGTGAGCTCATTGATGAGAAACAATTTTGCTTTCTTGTCATTCGCATACATAATTTCAAAGGCAACGTGACAGCATCAGCATGGAACATTTGGAAGATCTTGTAAGGAAAACTAAGTAAGAGAGTTTAAAATTATTAATGTGCTTAGTTTTCCTTATTGAAAAAATATAAATAGCAACAAATCTGCGAGATTTTTTGCTATTATTATTTTTTCAGTAAGGAAATTTAAATACATTAAACATTATAGACTCGCCTATTTAGTTTAATGTATTTAAATTTCCTTACTAAAAAAATAATAAAAGCAAAAAATTCGCGAGAAATAATGCCGAATTGGCCAGATTTCACTTTGACAAAGTGAAATATAGCCAAACGTTACTATTTGGCCTTATTTCACTTTAAGAAAGCGAAATAAGGCCAAGTGAAATAAGGCCAAATGGAGGGATTTGGCCTTATTTCGCTTGTTAAAAGTGAAATAAAGCCTAATGTTAACGATTGGCATTATTATACTTTGTTGAAGTGAAATAATGCCGAACAGATTAACTCATTCAAAGGGAAATAAAGCTAAATGCTTTAATTTGGCATTATTTTGCTTTGCGAGAGTGAAATAAGGCCAAATCAACTTGAAACCGGAGAAATAGTCAAATTGTATTTTTTTGTATATGAATTGCTTTTCCATTTCATTGCAGATCTGGTAGGCAAAGTATAAAATCTTTGTTTTTGGTAACGGGTCTTCCCGTTAAATAATGTGAGCTCATTGATGAGAAACAATTTTGCTTTCTTGTCATTCGCATACAAAGTTTCAAAGGCAACGTGACAGCATCAGCATGGAACATTTGGAAGATCTTGTAAGGAAAACTAAGTGAGAGAGTTCATAATTATTAATGTGCTTAGTTTTCCTCATTGAAAAAATATAAATAGCAACAAATCTGCCCGATTTTTTTCTATTATTATTTTTTCAGTAAGGAAATTTAAATACATTAAACATTATAAACTCGCCTATTTACTTTAATGTATTTAAATTTCCTTACTGAAAAAGTAATAAAAGCAAATAATTCGAGCGAAATAATGCCGAATTGGCCAGATTTCACTTTGACAAATTGAAATACCTAAACGGTGCCGTGAAATAAGGCCAAGTGAAATAAGGCGAAATAATAGATTTGGCCTTATTTCGCTTTCTTAAAGTGAAATAGTAACGTTTGGCCGTATTTCAATTTGTCAAAGTGAAAAAGTGCAGCTGCAACTTTGAAGGCATCCATCAAATGACCAGCAGCTAGATTGAAAAAATCTTGTCGAAATATGTTTGATTGTTTAAAATATCTTTTAAATCGTCCGTTCACGACTTCAACGACCCATCTGAACATAGTTACACACCTGGATCTATTAGCCTGCGCTGTGGTAAGTTGGAAGTTACCTTCAGCAACAGACTCAGGCATGTTAGCCTTATATGCTTGAGATTCCAGATGTGGGATTGGGTCTCTGAATCCTCTGTCCAAAATAAAAACATCATTTTGTCTAAAGTATTGCCTGAACGTGCCATAATCGTCTCTGAAAAGATGTTTCATTATGTTAGCATCAGATACAGTTGCAGCATAAGGTCCTATAACGTCCAGGATATACCCATCACACCATGTGATCACAAAAGGCTTGACCAGATTTCGATACTTATGTAGGCTGTATGATTGTTTCTGGAAGCCGTAGTTTGAACTTTTTTGAAGGTACACATATGTTCCATCGCAAATGACTATAGAAGGACGATCATTTTCATAAATTGATGTTTCCTGAACAGTTATATGCTGAAAACCCAAGTTAAATGGCACAAAATAATCCATCAATGCTGTGAATTATTTGTTTTTGTGTCACAACATTATTTACTCACAAGCCAACAATCAGTTATCAATGAATTAGGCCTAACGGTCGCGTACTTGTATGTTTAAGCTTGGTACCTAGCAACAAGTTCTTTTAGATTTGTTTTTGGATGGTATTTTGATAGATCTATGCGAAGATTAATTTTTTTTAGAAATATACGGCATTTCAAAAAATCGCATCGTCACCTCCAAGTGGTGCCCGCTGGATAACCAACTAACGACGAGCGTTGGATCAATTGATCCACGAGCTGTGTCACCTGAGTTATCTTTTCAGGAACTAGGAGCAAAGCAAGGAAAATATCACTCTGAATGTACCAGCTCAACAATAAATCCAAGAGCGTCTGACACATATTGTGCGGCACACTGGTCAGCGTCTGATCCCAGTGGGACGGCTGAATATAAAATGCGAATAGAAGTAACTGACCTATTTGTATCATAAAAAAAAAGTTGAAAAAATTTATGGCAATGAACAAAACAAACAGATTTATTACCCCAGGTGGCAGTCCAGCAAAATTGGAAAATCCGCTCTCTAAAGAGATCGGTCCTGCGGATTCTGGGGAGGACCACTTATTGCTTAAAAATTTTGGTAAACGGAGTACGAAAATACAGAGAACTCCACCAAAAAACTACTCCCAAAGGGTTACACCATCGAAAACCCCAACTAAGACAAATGACGTAAAAGTCATTAGCCAAAAAGAAACCAATGTCTCTGAAATGATCGACACTGCAGGACAACAGAGTTTCAAAGAAATCAAAGAAAACTGCCAAATCAAATCAAAAGATTACTATGATGAATGGCAAAAGGAAATAGCAGCAAGAAAGAAACTTGAAACCTTAGTTCAAAGTCTTCAGGAGCAAGTAAAAAGACTCGAAGAAAAGGTGTCCCTATTTGACAAGGAACACAAGTCTACGGTTCAGACAAGTCAACAAGATACTGTTACTGTGTATCAAACTGACGAAGAAGAACTTTTATTTGAAACTGAAAGAAAAAGAAGTAAGCGCACTGCTAAAAAACGAAAAACGGAAGGTAGCCCCGAATTGCATACAAAGAACCAGCAAACTTCGAAAATTGAAAATAAAAAAGACTTGGGTACTACAAAGAATAATGCAAATAATGTGCTAGCCAATGCTAAACCGAAGTCTTTGTCTAAAGGCAACAGAAAAACTGTACCACCACCAATTATGATCACAGGATTCCCAAATTTTGGAGATCTTAAGAAAATGATTGAGAAATGTACTAAAAAAGCTTGCAAATATACATCGTATAACAAAGACAATTGGAAAGTCAATGTCGAGGAAGATGATGACTATAGACTGGTCACTGAGGAACTAAGCAAACATAAAATCCAGTGGCACTCCTATGAAAACAAATCCACAAGACCAATAAAAGTAATAGCCAGAGGCCTACATTCCTCATGTTCTTTTTTTTTTTTTTTTTTGCATCTCAGAGACTTAAGTGGCACTGAACTTAGAGCAAGCTCATTTGTACACACTTATCTACGCTCTTCATCATTAATGCAAGTGTTAGTGGTTAGTAAATAACGCCAACACAAGCACAAAGGGAACGTATACGAGGAAAAATGAAAAAAAAACATTACAACATTTACAAAGTAAAACTTAAATTATATTAAAATTAACATTAATAGAACAAACTAAACTAGTGAAACAATACTAAACAAGGTTTATAAATAAAAAATTAAATTAAACTACTGTAATAAAAAGACTACTAAACATGAATCATGCTGATGGTAAACTGGTTCTTAATATTAATTTTAAACTATTTTTACTGATGTTGAAATCGGCAATAAAAGGATTGGAGTTTAATAACCTACTCATGCGAGCTCAATGAAGCTAAATCTGCACATATAAACTTTACAAATAAAAAGTTAAGCTACGTTCAAATATTCATCAACAATCAAGCTGTACCCTACGCCAATACGGCCAAATACCTTGGGATGAATTTGGATGCAAAGCTAAAATGGAAAGAGCATATCAAAAAGAAAAGGGAAGAGCTCAACTTGAAATATAGAAAAATGTACTGGTTACTCGGTAGAAATTCGGACTTATCTGTCGAAAATAAAATAATGCTTTATAAACAAGTACTTAGACCTGTTTGGACCTATGGAATCCAATTATGGGGCTGTTCAAAGAAAACAAATACTGAAATCATCCAAAAGTTCCAAAACAAAGTCCTTCGTGGAATAGTAAATGCACCATGGTATATAAGAAATAGCGATTTACATCGTGACCTACAAATAGAAACGGTTACAGAAGTTGTAAGAAAACATGCTGTATCACACAATCAGCGACTGCATAGTCATATCAACTCTGAAATGGAGTCCGTATTAAATACGAGAGGCAATGTTAGGAGATTAAGAAGAACCAAGCCACACGAGCTAATGGCCTAAAAGTCATGGGAAGCATTAAAAGTTTAAGCTTCCCTTAAAGAGATAATATTATTGAGAAAGAAAAATCTGTTGTCGATCGTTATAGATTGGTTCTGATTATGAGGAGTTTTTAGTGGGTAAGAATCCCACACTACTTGGTATCGAATACTACTAAGTGTCTTTTGAAGATTTACTCCTGACAAAAAAAAAAAAAAAAAAAAAATGCGAGCTAATGGCTCATGCATGCCATAGTTAGTTCGGTGGTGGGAGCGATGTATAAACTCTAAATTACGAAGTCGGTAAGTTCCTCCACGATAGTTGAATGCTACGTGGGAGAGCAAGTCGGGAGCATCAATTATACCGGTTATTAATTGATGAAAAAACACTAAATCATTGTTGATTCTTCTCTGTGAGAGGGTTTGAAGATTTAATAAGCGAATACGATTTTCATAGGGAGGAAGATTGAAAGGATCTTCCCAAGGAAGACCTTTGAGAGCGAAGCGTATGAATCTGTGCTGTATTGCTTCGATTCGAGATTTATGAATATCATAAAATGGTGACCACACCTGAGAAGCATACTCTAGATGGGGACAAACATAACAGTTGTATAAAGAGAGGGTAACATAAGGGTCATTAAATTCCTTAGCCCATCGCTTAATAAAGCCAAGCATTGAATTTGCTTTGTTAATAATGAGGTTGATGTGTTCATTAAATTCGAGGTTGGTACTAAAAAGAACACCGAGGTCCCGGAATCTAGAAACTTGAGATAGGGATTGTTGCGATATTGAATATTCTCCAATGCTAGGAGATCTTTTACGGGAAAAGGTCATACTTTGGCACTTGGAAGTATTTAAAATTAGTCCGTTCATTGAACACCATACAACAAAACTATCAATATCTTTTTGTAAGAAGTCGCGATCTGAAGCGTTTTCGATGATTTTAAAAATTTTGATTAAAATGTCGCTATAGGAGATGCAAGAAATTACATCATTTATTGCAATAATGAAAAGCAAGGGGCCGAGATGACTACCTTGTGGCACGCCAGACATAGCATTGAAAGGTTTTGACAAAACGTTACGAAATTTGACTTCATAAGACCTATTTTTTAAGTAGGAACTTATCCAAGCAATAAATACTGGGGGAAATCCAAAGGCTTTTAGTTTATAAAGTATGACGTTATGAGACAATTGGTCAAACGCCTTAGAAAAGTCAGTGTAAATGCAATCAAGCTCGTTCCCACATTCAAGAGCATTGGAACACTTATGATGAAAGGATAGGAGGTTGGTAGCCGTCGATCTTCTTTGCATAAATCCGTGCTGCTGGTGGCAGACAACATTCCTTGAAAAAAAGGATACGCATTCGCAGACTACTTGTTCAAATACCTTAGGTATGCATGAGAGCTTTGAAATAGGTCTGTAGTTTTTTATATCGGATTTTTCACCCTTTTTGAAAACAGGTATGATAAAAGATTTTTTCCAAAGAGTGGGGAATATTCCAGATTTTAATGAAAGCTTGAAAAGATGTTCAAGTGGAGAGGATAATCGTGAGGAACACTTCTTTAAAACAATTGGCGGAATACTGTCCGGACCAGAAGAAACGTCATCTTTGAGAGAAGAGAGGTAGTAAGTAATTCTGTCTCTTTGAATAGGGATATTATTAAAATTCACTTGCGAGCAGTGAGTTAAATATTCAAAGTATTTTTCATCAATTTCTAGATTTGTATTACAAAAAGAGCCATTAAATTGGTCTGCAAAGGCATTGCAAATGTCGGGAGTATTTTTTAAAGATATGGTATTATAAATAAAGTTGGCTGGATAGCCATCTGATTTTTTTTTAGAATTTACAAAGGACCAAAAGCTTTTTGGATCGTTTTTCAGAGAACACCCCATTTGGGTGACATCGCTAGAGTACAGATTCTGAGAAAGTATTTTGAAGTCTTTAAAAAAACTTATAAATATTTGGTGGTCAGTTGGAGAAAGAGTTATAAAATAGGTCTTCCAAGCCTTGTTTCTTTTATTCCTCAGAGCCTTTAGTTCCTTGGTAAACCACGGTTGGCAAAAACTATCATTTCTGAGCGTCTTTTTGGGAATGGTTTTTTCCATGCAATTTTCTAAAACGGAGTAAAAGCAAGCGACTGCTTCGTCAATATTTGTAAGGGTTGATATATTTTCAATACCAGCCCTGCTTAATTCATTCGAGAGCAAATCGAAATTCGCTTTTCGAAAGTCAAAAGTATATAAACAGTCATTTGAATTATTAATAACTTGAGATACGTTGCTTAGTTCAACAAAAATATCTAAAGGGGGATGAAGATCATCAATTCTAGTAATGCCTGAATTAGATTGAAGAACAACCGTGCTAATAGCTTCGGAAGAGAAAACAAGGTCTAACATACGATTTTGGAAATTTCTTATACAGCTTACTTGCTGTAAGTCAGTAGATATAACATTATCTAAACAAGAAAGCTCACGCTGCGGTGAAGTTAGAGAGGGTTTTTGGAATGATCCATCGTCAGAGGGTAACCATTGGACATATGGTAAATTAAAGTCACCTAGTAACAGAATTTGGCTTTCTAGGTCCGACAATTCAAAAATATGATCCAAAATTAGCGACAGTTCAGCATAAGCAGAGGCTGAACTTTTTGGAACAATGTAAACGTTAACGATAAAAATATTTTTAGACAGTGTACAGACTTTCACACAAACAACATCAATAGTCAGTTCAAATGGAAAGAGTATACGAGACGACATATATGTGTTCCTGACCGAAATCAAAACACCACCACCGACCTCATCTGGCCTGTCTATGTGCCGATCTTTACGGTAGACCGAGAACTCAGGGCTCGAGATTTCGGAATTCAAGAAACTTGGACTTAGCCAAGTTTCAGTCAAAACAAACACGTCATGTTTGAAAACGTGGGAGTTAACATATAAATCAGCAGTTTTACTGCGAAGACCTCTTACGTTTTGATAAAAGAGGGAAAATCTAATTAGTTTTTTGGAGCAGTATTGGTAACCAATTTGTTTTTAACTCTCCTGTTGATGGAAAATTCTTTAACAAGAGCACCACCAGGCCAAGAGTTACTGTCACAAATAGACTCGAAAGACGAGGGCGGGACAAGCAATTTGAACGAAGACACAAAGCTATCAGTTTTGCTTATCTTACTGCATTTAATAAAATTTTCATCAGGAATCAATTTCTTTGAAACGAGATAATGCAAAACATCGTTTGTATTAAGATCTGGCCTTAGTCGAGACACAAAATTTAATTTCGGTTTTGGAACCGTCTCTATTGGTGTGAGAGATGCACCAGACTCTGGTTCAGAACTGGGATTAGTTGATAATGATCTATTTTCGAGATCAGCTACTTCAACCACTAGTTCTATCGGGACAGACGGACTTTTAACTTTGACGGAGTTGCTTCTCAATGTCTTTCGCTTTGAAGGAGAGCTCAAGTTTTTGCTAGCTACTGTTCCTTCACGGTTTCTTTTAGTGCCCGTATTTGGAAGCGTGACAGAGCTTTTAGTTCCCGATGACGAAGGCTGAGCATTAACATTCTTCAAGTCAAGAGTTTTTTTGGAAATTGGAATTTCTAAGTCCTCCGTAGATCTAGACATGTCAACAGAGCTACAGGGAGAGGAAAATGATGCTAAGTTCAAAACGGAGTTATTAAAAACTTTGAAAAGTTGGTCAAAACCTTTCGACAGCTTTTCAATATCTAGTTTGAACGTAGACATTTTAATTGCTAGGTGGGAGAGAGATATTTTTTTACACTCTTCACAATACCAACAAGCACTTTTAAAAGCACTTATTTTATCTAAAAGCGCATTGTTCGCCCCAATACATTTTGCATGAAATGCTTTGCCACATACACCATAGCATGCGAAAACAGGTGAGTTGGAACTATCCAAACACTTAACTGCTGCACAATCCATAGTTAGCAAATAAAAAAGTATTTGAGAGCAGAACAGGAAAAAAAAAACAAAAATTAAAAAAATATTGGGCAAAAAAAAAAAAAAAAAATTTTTTGGGATGGACTGGGAGTTGAACCTAGAATGGCCTACTAAGTGTGTATTCCAAAAATAAATCTACGCTTTTACCAACTGCACCAAGCAGACGATAATAAAGAGCTTACAAAGTTATATATTTCAAAAGTGGTTAAGGAAAGAAATTATAGTTTGAGGAGAAAGGATAGATTAGGAATTCAAAGAAGTTAAAGGGAGAGACAAATATAAAAAAGAAAACAACTCAAATTGCACTCAATTAATAGGAAACGGGTAAAAAAAACTTTTTCTTACCAATCACTACACAATTAAGCTAAGCAAGAAAACTTGTAAATACACAGAATTTAGATTATTGTACAAGACAAAATAACACTTTAAACAAAGATACGAACTTTAAACACTTATTTGACTTGCAGTTTATAATTAAAATTACCAAACTACACAAGATAAATGAAAATAAATGAGACGCGATTAGAACACAAACTAAACACACAAGAACCAGTGTTACTTCTCCAAAAGAATTAGTAGAAGACCTTGTTCAAGCAGGCTTCCAAGCCCTTGATGCAGTCAATCTTATTAAAAATGAGACTACTAAGAACTCTGCTGGGGAACCAATAATAATAAAGAGATCACTGAATTTATTCACGCTATCTTTCGACAGCAAACAAAGTCTTGAAAATGTCTATAGTATTCGATCAATCTTGGGCATAAAAGTCAAAATTGAACCACTGCGAAAATCAAAAATTGTTCCGCAATGTAAACGATGCCAAGCATTTGGCCACACCCAAAAATATTGCAACCGCGAGTTTGCTTGTGTAAAGTGTGAAGGAAAACATGCAACTAAAGACTGTCCATCAAGCAAAGAACAGAAAGCAAAATGTGTAAACTGTCAAGGTAATCACCCTGCAAGCTATAGAGGCTGTCCAGTTGCTAAAAGATTTCAAAAATCCAAAAGCAAAATGACATCCGGTAAAATAAAGCCCAGCAATCCAGCAAACACAAAAAGAACTCCTGAAGCTGAGGATAAAGGTAAGAAAGAACTTCCGAAGGAAGCTGTTAAAAGCAAAAGGGACGAAAATAAATCCTATTCACAGATTGTTAAAAATGTGCGGAAGAATGATGAAACTTCCATTAAAGAAATTCTTGAACTTATTCTTAAAAGAATTGACAATCAGGATTTGAACATCAAACGGCTAAGTGAAGAAGTCGCTCTTAGAAAACAATGATGGACAGAACACTAAAAATTGGAACATGGAATGCAAACGGTCTTTTACACCATTTATCAGAATTAAAAATCTTCTTAGACATCGAACACATAGATATTTGTCTGGTGTCCGAAACTCATTTCTCAAGTGGACTGGTTCTTGATGATTTAATATCAAACTATATTTGCTACCACGCTCCTCATCCAGCTGATAAGGCTAGAGGTGGATCGGCAATCCTCATAAAAAAAGAGCTTAAAACACCATGAAGAAGTAATGTTTACAAACGAGAATATGCAAGTAACAATAATTAGTATTGGTATGAAAAAGAAAGACTTCAAG
Organism: Melanostoma scalare; assembly: GCA_949752695.1. NCBI lineage: Eukaryota > Metazoa > Arthropoda > Insecta > Diptera > Syrphidae > Melanostoma > Melanostoma scalare. The sequence continues at coordinate 81,947,894 of OX456986.1, forward strand.
TTGGCATCAATATACTGCCCGCCGAGGCGTTCCCCGACTGAAGATGATTATACAGAACTGCTAAAACTACTAGGACATAACTTCCTTGTTGGCGGTGACTTTAATGCTAAGCACACCCATTGGGGATCCAGACTTATAACAACAAAAGGCAGAAGGCTTTACAAAGCATGCCTCAAATACAATTGCGAGTTTTATTCATCCAGATCACCAACATACTGGCCATCGGATTCAAGTAAAATACCAGACCTTGTTGACTTTTTCATAGTTAAAGGTATCAAACGAAACCATATAAGAGTCGAAGGTAAATATGACTTATCATCAGATCATACACCGGTGATTTTATCACTTAATGAATCAGAGATAATGGAAAAAAGTAATCCCAAGCTTGTAAATAATAAAACAAACTGGAGTGAATTCAGAGAAAAGCTTGAAAGCTTTATAAATCTCAGATCCCCTATGGAAACAAAAGAGCAAATCGACCTTGAAGTAGAACAATTCATTGCCGATGTTCAACAAGCTGCAGAAGAAAGTACACCAACTTGCTCGAGTAGGAAGCAAACTGAAACAAAATACCCTGCCGAGATAAGAGAGTTGATATTGGAGAAGAGAAGAGCTCGAAGAAAATGGCAAAATACTAGATTTCCAGACGACAAAACAGCGTTTAACCGGCTAAGCAACGAACTGAAAAAACAAATCTACGAATTCAAAAATGATTCATTAAGTAGATTCCTGAAAAATTTAACGACTGATGCTTCAACCGATTATTCGCTCTGGAAAGCAGCTAAGCGCCTGAAAAGACCGCAGTTACAAAACCCTCCAATAAAATCTCTTAACGGGAATTGGATCGGAAATCCGAAAGAAAAAGCTAACCTATTTGCAGAACATCTTGCGAATGTTTTTAAGCCATTCCCAGCAAATACATCTGAAAACAGCTTACAGTTTATTGATAAAGTCGATGAAGTTGACATACCAATTGTCACACTCAAAGAAATAAAAAGTATGTGTCGAAATCAACTATCGAACAAAAAATCACCTGGGTACGATCTAATAACTGCTCAGGTTATGAAAGAAATGCCATCAAAAGCCTTCATAAAACTCCAATTCATAATAAATGCATGCCTAAAGACCCAATATGTCCCACATCATTGGAAAATTGCTGAAGTAATTGTTATACCAAAGCAAGGTAAGCCACCAACAGAAGTGACGTCTTACAGACCAATATCGCTTATACTAATAATGGCAAAAGTCTTTGAAAAATTGCTACTGAAAAGACTAAGCAAAGTCATAGAAGAAAGAAATCCAAACCCAAATCATCAGTTTGGATTTAGAAATAAACATTCCACGATAGACCAAGTTCATAGAATAACGGATGCAGTTGAAAAAGCATTAGAAGAATAACAAGTATGTTCGGCTATATTTTTAGATGTTGCTCAAGCATTCGACAAGGTATGGCATGAGGGGCTAGAGTACAAACTGCAAAGGGACCTACCCAGGCAGTACTACGAAATACTAAAATCTTATATCTCAAACCGGCTCTTCAGAGTACGGTATGATCAAGAATATTCAAAGCTATGCTATACAAGCCGGTGTTCCACAAGGAAGCGTCCTAGGACCTACCCTGTATTTGCTATATACAAGGGATATTCCAGTGGATAACAACACCATTATGGCTACTTTTGCAGATGATACCGCAATTTTGGCATCCAGTAAGTGCGTCGTCAACGCTGCTGAGAAATTGCAAAATGCCGTCGACACCGTTAGTGATTGGACCAAAAAATGGCGTATCAAGCTCAATGAAGCTAAATCTGCACATATAAACTTTACAAATAAAAAGTTAAGCTACGTTCAAATATTCATCAACAATCAAGCTGTACCTTACGCCAATACGGCCAAATACCTTGGGATGAATTTGGATGCAAAGCTAAAATGGAAAGAGCATATCAAAAAGAAAAGGGAAGAGCTCAACTTGAAATATAGAAAAATGTACTGGTTACTCGGTAGAAATTCGGACGTATCTGTCGAAAATAAAATAATGCTTTATAAACAAGTACTTAGACCTGTTTGGACCTATGGAATCCAATTATGGGGCTGTACAAGGAAAACAAATACTGAAATCATCCAAAAGTTCCAAAACAAAGTCCTTCGTGGAATAGTAAATGCACCATGGTATATAAGAAATAGCGATTTACATCGTGACCTACAAATAGAAACGGTTACAGAAGCTGTAAGAAAACATGCTGTATCACACAATCAGCGACTGCATAGTCATATCAACTCTGAAATGGAGTCCGTATTAAATACGAGAGGCAATGTTCGGAGATTAAGAAGAACCAAGCCACACGAGCTAATGGCCTAAAAGTCATGGGAAGCATTAAAAGTTTAAGCTTCCCTTAAAGCGATAATATTATTGAGAAAGAAAAATCTGTTGCCGATCGTTCATAGATTGGTTTTGATTACGAGGAGTTTTAAGTGAGGCAAGAACCCCACACTACTTGGTATCGAATACTGCTAAGTGTCTTTTGAAGATTTACTCCTGAAAAAAAAAAAAAAAAAAAAAAAAAAAAAAAAAAAAAAAAAAAAAAAAAAAAAAATGTATTTGATATGAAATGACAGATATTTTTATGATCTTTCATATGATATCTAAATCATTGTCCTACGTGCTATACTTTTTGAGATATACGTAATTATTTGCTGATATGTCAGATTTTTCCCATTTCCGGCGCTCAACTTCAAGTCTAATTATCTCAAAATCATTAAGACCGAATTCAAAAATATTTGGCAGACTGATTGGGCTGAACGTAAGCTTTCATTTGGTACTAGTCTCATAGGTGTACGCTCTGGGCCCAAGTATGCACCACCTCCTTTCGTTGAGAGTTTGTGAGAATTCTAAACCAATTTTTTTCAAGCTAAGGCCACTACCGTTTGCTTGGAAAAGTACGTTAGAAAATAAGCTACGGAAACTGATTCAGGATGGTGTGCTTGAACAAGTAGAGAATTCAGAAAGGGGTACACCTTTGGTTCCAATTTTAAAGCCAAACGGTGATTTAAGAATAATGTGGTGACTATAAAGTCACACTAAACAAACATTTAGAAAATTTCGTTCATCCATTGCCCAGAATAGATGAAATGTTTGCGTCTTTAGGAGGACAGTTGTTTAGTAAACTTGATCTTTCAAATGCGTATAACCAGTTACTAGACTACTGGATGAAGAATCGCAACTTGTATGTACCTGGAGTACACACATAGGTTTACTAAAAGTGAAAAGATTACCTTATGGTATCAAAACAGCAGAAGCTCTATTTCAAAGAGTAATGGAGAATTTATAGGGTGGAATTAAAATCGTTGTAGTGTATCAAAATGACATAACCATAACCGGAAGAGACATGTCACAGCACATTGAAACTTTAAGGTTAGTTCTGAAGAAACATTGCTCAGCCGGTATTAAGCTAAATTCAAGTAAATTTGAGTTTTTTAAGAACAAGATAAGTTATTTGGGATTTTCAATTGACAAAGATGGCTTGAGCAAGAACAATGACCGCACGTCAAGTATCGCGTTGGCACCAATTCCAAAAGACATCTCCGAATTAAGAGCTTTTATTGGAATGGCAAATTATTACTCAAAATTTATAGATCATTTTAGCCAGAAAATGTTTCCTCTACATGAGCTCCTCCGTAAAAACAATAAGTTCTGTTGTTCACAAGAATGCCATAAAGCATATGAATCAATAAAAGCTGAAGTAGCATCTGATTAAGTTCTAGTGCACTTCAACCCAAGTTTACCTATCGTTTTAATCACAGACGCTAGCAATAATGCTGTAGCTGGAGTTCTATGTCATAGAATTCACGACAGTCTAATTCACGAGCTTTGTCCAAAAGTGAATGCAATTACAGCACACTCAAAAAAGAAGCTCTTGCCTTAATTTTTTGCGTAACAAAATTAAAACAATATCTTTTGGGTAATGAGTTTGTTTTGCGCACTGATCATAGACCATTGCTGAGCATACTTGGTGAGCATAAAGGCTTACCTATCATGGCCTCTGCTCGTATTCAAAGATGGTAACTCATCTTAAAGGGTCTTTAAATAATACAGATGGACTCTCGTGGATGCCACAATTCTCAGTTATAAGAGATTACACTGAAAATAATTATATTAGTTTAATAGATAAAGAGAACAGTTTCGGATTTTTTCTCAATTTCAAAGACATTGCACGAGAGACCAGACGTGATCCAGTTTTGTCTAAGTTAAGTGAGGCTATTCAAAATGGAACAGTTCACATGTTAAAAGGAGATGAGTTTCTTCCTTTTCGCAACAAAGCGTATGAGCTTTCAGTTGATTATGAATGTGTTCTCTGGGGATACAGATCCATTGTTCCAAAAAAGCTACAAAATGTAGTTCTCAAGGAACTTGATGCCTCACATTTAGGAATGGTCAAAACGAAAATGTTAGCTCGTTCTTATGTATGGTGGCCAGGTCTGGACAAGGACATTGAGATACTGATCCGCAATTGCAAACCTTGTCAAGAGCTGCAGCAAAGTCCGGCGAAGTCTGCTTTGACACCATGGAATCCCACCAGTTCAGTATGGACTCCAGTTCATGTAGACTTCGCTGGTCCCATTAAAAATGTTTATCTATTAGTCGTGATTGATTCATACTCCAAATGGAGCTCTTCAACGTCTCCGCCTACTGCGCTGCTGTGACGTCTCGGTTATAAAGTCGTCGTTCCACGGACTTACGGCAGACGTGGTAGATTAGCGGAACCGCCAATCAGAATCAGTGGAATGCAATCCAGGACAGGTGCGCAGACACTGTCTCTCAAACACCCGAATCTTTTCCATTTGAGACGCTGTAACATTGAACCACACAGGGCACCCATAGACAATCATTGGCCTTATGAGGGCCATGTAGCAAATCACTTTCACTCTGCTATCAAGTTGCTGCTGTGAAACAGTCGCCTTGTCAGAGCAAAAGCTCCTCTAGCCCTGGCAAGAGCCGCATCCATATGCTTGTTAAAATATAGATACTGATCTAACCTAATTATTACTGCTCCGTTCACTGTCGTTGCCTGTTTCTTTGCAACTAATTCTTTTCTTTCACTGAGTAGCCATGATCGACAACAATTGCTTGTTGCGCCTGTATCCAACAAAATTCTTATATTTTTGTTGTCTATCTTTCTGTATAACGTATAAGTATGGTAAACCGGTCAGACTACCTATCTCATTCTTCTCGTTCAAATTACTGATTCTTTCAACTTTATTGGGAGTGGCTTACCCTGATACTTGAACACTTTCTTTGCTCTCTCTTTTAAAAACCGGTCTGTTTTGTTTGAATGGGTTACTGTACCTGTTTCGGTTATTATAGGATAAGTAATTCCTATTATTAGCATTTTGATATGTATTTCTTTGTTCGTTTGTGTTTGGGATCTGCTGATTGATCGTACTACATTGCATTCGTTCAAACTGATTTGAGTTCTGTTGAGGAGCTAAATTATCTCTCCTGAACACATTATTATCTTTATGAATAGGTTCATCTTTATGTGAAAACCTCAATGTTTCACTTTTATTCCCAGTAGTTGGACATTCATATCTGTAAGCAAATAATGCTCTATTATTATAGCTTTCTAATTCCTGTGCTTTTGCTAGTGCACTTGGAAGATTATCTGGAGATATACTAAAGAGTATGTTTGAGAGCTGACCGTTCAGTTCCGAAATAAAAATTCAAAGTCCATCTCATATTTTTCACATAATTCGTTTGTTATTGCCTTACCGTCACCGTGCGTCATGATAGTTTTGTTAATTAACGCTGTGAGTTTTTTATTTATTATACTATAATATTCCATTTTCCCGTGCAGTGTCGGGTTAGAATAGCACTGCAGCGCCTTCCGCTTGTCGTAAAAGGCGACTAAAGGAACAATCATATCTAGAAGACTATAATCAAAGTGAGTCAAGCGACACACATACCACCTAAAAACTCTCCCCAAGTAAAAGTCAAACTCATTAAATGGAGCATGCATGTGTCGAAAAGGATGAAAGGAAAATTTTTGAAAAATTTTGAGCATTATGGAAGTACTTGCAAACATAAGAAGCAATAATTGCTGTGCATGGAGCTGATCCTGGACCGAGCAGCAATGTTCGGGTCAGAGCTATACGGATTCCGGGGGCTAGCAAAGTAATGCGACGAGTTGGACGAAAGTTTAGAGTCGCGAGTTTAAACGTTGGAAGTATGACTGGTAGAAGTCTCGAACTCGAAGAGATGATGAGAAGGAGGCGAGTGGACATCTTGTGTGTTCAGGAAACGAATTGGCGAAACACAGCAAACAAAGCCCGTTTCTTAGATGTAAAGACCAAAGCTTATAAGATGTTCTACTATGGAACAGAACAAGGTAGGAACGGAGTCGGTATCATACTTGACCAAAGTTTATATAACAGCGTGTTGACCATTTTGAAGTCCAGTGACCGTTTGATGTCTCTTAAATAGGTGATGGAAGGAAAGGTCTGGAATATAATCAGTGCATATGCTCCCCAAATAGGGTGTGACCAGGAGGAAAAAGATGCATTCTGGCTTGATTTTCATAACCCACTTAAGAACATGCCAAAAGAAGAGTATTTGTTTGTTGGAGGAGATTTGAATGGACATGTCGGGAAGACAAACGAGGATTATGAAGACTGCCATGGAGGTTTGGGATTCGGCACCAGGAACACTCCTGGTGAAGATATTCTAAATATGTGCAAGTCATACGGTCTAATCGTACTAAATACCATGTTCATCAAACAAGACCGACACCTTATCACTTACAGCAGTGGAGGAAATGAAACCCAGATTGATTACCATTTGGTAATTAATTACATGAAATTTCGGGTGAAAGACTGCAAAGTGATACTAGGAGAAGCTGCCGCTCAACAACACCGTCTTCTTTTAACAGAATTTTTTATGGATGCGGTAAAGGAAGTCAAACAAACAAAGGCTCCTAGGAGAATCAAGTGGTACAATCTGGAGAAAACCAAAGGACAGCAATTCATTTCGTATATGCAAAGTCAGCTGTGTAATACCATCGACGCAGTTTCAAATGCAATCACGGCACAAAATATGTGGGATCGCCTACAACGAACCTGCTTAGAGAGAGCCAAATCGCTGTTAGGAGTCTCAAAAGGACACCACCAACAAGCTAAAGAAACCTGGTGGTGGGATGATGAAGCTAAAGCAGTGATTAGAAAGAAGAAAGCAGCTTTCCAAGCTTGGTCGAAGTGCCCCTCAAGAAATATAAATGAAAAAGCGCGTCTCAAAATGGAATACAAGAGCTGCAGAAAAGAAGCGAAGAAAAAGTGCGCCCAACTTCAAGCAAAAAGCACGGCGGGCCTGTATCGAGAGCTGGAAGAGATTTCTGCCCCAGCTGCTGAAGCAAATCAGGCAATCCAAGAGCTAAGACAAAGCAACTTGAATAAGGGAGCAACCATTTTCAAAATAGCCGCTCAGAGAAGGAGAAATGCGCAGGAGATTCGATCGCCGAAGTTCATAAACGATGCTCAAGGACTGCTACTTGTGGATGACGACAAAATTCTTCACAGGTGGCGACAGTATTGTGATGATCTTTTGAATGAACAGTTTCCTCGGCGCCACTTTCCAACAGCTGCACCTAACTTTATGGAAGTATCCGACGTCACAGTCGAAGAAGTTAGAGAGGCAGTTAAGAACTCCAAAAAAGGCAAAGCGATTGGGCCAGACGAGGTACCATATGAGTTTTGGAAAAATATGGGAGACATCGGGTTGAGATGGCTCACGATTCTCATCTGCAAACTTATAAGAGGTGACAGTTTGCCTAATCAATGGAGGGAAAGTTTTCTTCTTCTAATGTACAAGGGAAAGGGAGATACCAGAAGCTGTGACAACTATCGTTCGATCAAGTTGATGTCCCACACTATGAAGATCGTTGAGCGAGTTTTGGATAGCCGACTGCGGAAAATAATACGGCTGTATGATGACCAATGCGGGTTTGTCGTGGGTAAGTCAACTACAGACGCAATCCAAAGTATAAGGATCATTATGGAAAAACACCGAGATGCCTTAGAGGATTTGCATATTGTGTTGGTTGACTTCGAAAAAGCATTCGATCGACAACCACGAGATCTGATATGGGTGGCCCTCAGACACCGAGGAGTTCCTGAAGCCTATGTGCCAATAATTATGGACATGTACGAGGGAGCAGTTACAAAAGTGAGATGCCCAGCTGGAGTCACCGAAGAATTCCAAATAACAGTAGGTGTACATCAGGGAAGTGTCTTGAGTCCACTGCTCTTTATTGCTGTTCTGGATTATTTGCTCGAAGGAAAAGTAACGGACAATAAAGTACAACAATTATTCTTTGCTGACGATGAAGCCATCATAAGCGAGGATCCTACATCCCTGCAACGAGCACTTGACGTTTGGATTGATGTTCTGGAAGGAAATGGGTACCGTATTAGCGGTAAAAAGACTGAATACCTGTGCTGCCCTTTTTCTGATCCAGACAAGCCTATTCCAGACATTTATTTGAATGGAAATGTGCTTCCCAAGTGTGAAAAGTTTAAATATCTGGGATCTATGATCAATAGTGAAGCAACTTGTGATGACGACATCAATCATCGAGTAAGCGTAGGGTGGATGAAGTGGCGAGAAAACTCCGCTATCTTCTGTGATCGAAAAATGCCCCCTAAGCTGAAGGGAAGACTCAACATAGCAGTTGTCTGTCCAGCTCTGACATACGGTTCACAATGTTGGACAATGTACAAAAAGTATGAGAGCAAATTGACGGCAGCCGAAATGAAGATGCTTCGGATGACAGCAGGAGTAACAAAGCTTGATCGAATTATAAGTACTAAGATCCGTGAAAGCCTTCATGTCAAAAGTACCATCTTGGACAAAATTCAGCACGACCGGCTCAGTTGGTATTGTCATGTTCAAAGGAGAGATCCGCAGAACCCCGTCCAAAAGGCAATATCGTACAACGTTTCAACAAATTCGCGACGAAAAAGAAAAGGCAGGCCAAAACACTCCTGGTACAAGCAAATGCAAAAACAGCAGCATTTGGTTGGTATCAGACATGGAACAATCCAAAACCGGGAGGCTTGCCGACGCTTTCTGAGGTCAACGCGGCGTACCCCACAGGCGGATCACTAGTGTGAAGCAGAAAAGTGGGAGAGTTGTGATCGCTTCAAGATCACTACTCGCAACGCCGGAAATGGAAAGAAGAAGCCTATAATATTCCATTAAGGAATTTTTACCTTATCTTAAAATACTCGTTTCGATTTTATTACATTTAGACTCATTTTATCTACAATTCCTGGTTTAATTTTTTTTTTTCAGTTTTTAAACAAATTTTTTTTTTTATCACTTATAACTATACTTACTTACTAACAAAAATGTGTAAACTTGCCAACATAATAACTTAATTAACTTACAGACCTTACGCGGGTACTCTAAATTACCTACTCAATAACTTAATTCTAATGCCTTTCGGCCAAAAGATACCTAGCCTTATTTATAAACCCGTAATAGGGAGTGAATAGCGATATGTTCCTCTTAAATATATCTGAACAGGAAAACCTTATTTATAAAAATTTTTGAACGTAACATAGAGGTAGAATATGATGAACGCGGATGGAGGTAGAACAGAGACTGAATAGGTTTCTCTCATTCATTTTTTCAACATTCATTTGATTGAGTCTTTCTTTTTCGTTTACATTTTATGATATTTTCTTTTTCTAACACTAGGGATATGTAGAGAACTGTCAAGTATGGCCCTCTTTTCTTTTAATGTCACAAGTATCTTATATTTGTTGTCTCTTTTTGAGCTCTTGCTCATGGAGCTATTTCACATTTTATTTTTGACGTAAAAGTCATAGAAACTTAACCTAATCTTAAAACTATCTTATTCTAAAGGAGATACACTATACGTATTACTCTAGGTACATGGAGCTAAAATTCATCAAATTGTTTTGTGTCAAAATATATTTAATAATTTTTGTTTGTACTGAGTTTTCATTATTTTCATTGCTTAAGTTCTAATAAATTACTATTTACATTGTTTTTGTTTTTTTTTATTGTTTTGTCTTTTCTTAATATGATTTTGTTTGATCTTTGTCAGCATATTCAAAGATTTTGTTTATCAACTAATGCTTTTGCATAGAGAAAACATTTATTTTTGTTATTTTTTGTTGATCATTTGTTACATTTTTGTTTTGTTATTCATTTTTTTGTTTGTTCTACTTTTAATAATATACTAATCTGAGTTATGTGTTTAATAAGATGTATGTATTTTTTAAAATGAATCTAGGTTTCTCTCATCGATATTTTGAAATGACAGTGGAATGTTAGTACGCCGGCGGATACGTAGATGGCTTTCAGGGACCGTTTTTGTTTTCGATAGGGAAGTATACCTGGGTATGACAGTTCAATGTTATAGATTTCCCTTTTTTGTGGTTTTCTTACGCACCAGCTGTTCAATAGGTAGGATATACACATCATAAATATAATAGGTTTATAAATAAGAATTTATGCAACGTAGAATAGAATGCTTTTCACTACATAACTATTCATTTGTTCAGAGCTATTTAGGGAAATCTAAAAAATACGGCAGACCGTATATATTTCAAACTAAAACTAATATTAACCCTAAGAAAATTTAAGAAACTTAGTTTTTTCGCTCAGTCTTTTGGTTTTTCTTAAAACTACTTAAAACAAATTCAAACTACTTAAAACTAGAGCAGCCACAGCTTTTTTTTTGCCACTCTGCCCAACGAAGGACGTCTTCAACGTCTCCGCCTACTGCGCTGCTGTGACGTCTCGGTTATAAAGTCGTTGTTCCACGGACTTACGGCAGACGTGGTAGATTAGCGGAACCGCCAATCTATCCTGAATCAGCCCTTCCATATCAAAATAGAGGAAAGCCTCCGCAGGGACAAATCCACTGAAGCGTGTTCTTTCCATATACTCTCTGTGTGGGTTTTAAGCCCCAAATATCAGGCCATTGGTCGAGGCCATCGCTCTTGCAGTGTGACCACGAGTCAGTTTTATCGTGAAGTTGTCGATCCTGTTTATTTGAGCCCTTTTTTTAAAGGACCTCATTAGGATAATATTTTTTGTACTCCGACTCTGGTGTTTTTTTTTTTTTTTTTTTTTCAATTCAATTTTTATTTTCTTCTTCTTAAACATAATAATATTTACAAATATGAAGGTACTATGAATTTACAACAAATAATTATTATATTCAGTTAAACAATATTATAATATACAATATAAGTTTTAAGCTTTACAAGTGTACTTCAATATTAAAATGAATTAAGAAAAAGGAAAGGTACGATCTGTTGCCTAAAGACAAGTGACGAAAGTACCAAAAAGAAAACTAATAGTATACTACTAAGATATATATTTAATCAACAAATATTGTGGGGTATTTTGTCGAGAAAATAAACAAATAATTATTTTTATTTACTTTAATCTATGTTAAAAATCAAAGAAATTTTTCAAAATGCTTCAAATTCATTGCAGGATCCTGATAATATTATTGATTGCATCAAAATCAACATTTAAAAGCCACTTTTTAATACATTTATTGAACAAATGAGGTGAACGAAGGCATCGTATTTCATAGGGTAAATTATTGAATAGTCTAGGTGCTACTGCAGTATAAAAGTTGAGAAAGTTACGAGTATTGTGCGCAGGAATTAAAGCAAGATTTCTATCGCTACTTCGTAATGCGTAAGGTGTTATGTGGCTTGAGAGATAACCACTTCTACAGAAAAATATTTTCAATACTTTATAAAAATATAGATGTTTTAGCGGGAGAATACCTGAGCTGACGAACAAAGAGAAGCTGTGTTCATATCTTTTTTTCTTCCAGATTATTCTTAAAATATGCTTCTGGGTAACTAATATAGGTTGCAAATAGTTTTTATAAGTTCCACCCCAGCAACTTATACCATATTGAACTTTCGACTGCACCAATCCATAATAAACAGTTTCCATAAGTTTCTTGCAACAGAGATTTCTCAAATGGAACATGACATACGTAGTTGACAACAAATATTTTTTTAATGCTAAGGTGTGAGCTTTCCAGTTCATATTGTTATCAATTGTTAAGCCAAGGTACTTATATTCAGCTACTGGATCGATACGAAAACACTTAGGTGAGCAAACCGAAACGATGTCATTAGTTGGACACACATTGGCAACACAGCAAGACAAATTACTTAGCATGAATTTACTACAGTCCATGCTATGCTGTACAAGAAGTGGAGTATTTGAATTGAAAGCAGGTGTATTGAAAAACATAATTCTTGTTTTGTCACTTATCATAAGCTTATGAATACCAAACCAATGTCTGAATAACTCCAAGTCATAGTTTATATCTGAAACTAGATCTAACATTGTATCACTAGAATAGACACAAGCTATGTCATCAGCGAACCCACAAACTTTTCCTTTTAGGTTAAGGCTAAATATACTATTAAAATAGATAAGGAACAAAATTGGACCTAACACTGAACCTTGAGGAACACCTATGTTAATATTTCTGGTTTCACTGAAACTACCACCTAATTTCACCTTCTGATTTCTATTCTTAAGATAGGAAGCAAACCAGTTCAGTATAAAACCCCTAAAGGCAGCGTTTTCTAATTTACATAATAAAATACCATGATCAACTGTATCGAAAGAGCAGCAGTAAACTTTTTTTGATCAATACTATCGTAGATATAAGAGCAGTGTGTTAAAAGTGCATCTTCAGTTGATTTACCAGCTCTGAAACCGTACTGTTTTGAGCTGAGAAACGAAATTCTTTCAAGGTAGCTTACAACTCTACATTTGATAAGTTTTTCAAAAATTTTTGAAAACACTGATAATAAAGATATAGGCCTATAATTATTAATACATTTTTTATCACCTTTTTTAAAAATAGGAATGATTTCCGCTAATTTCAAACTTTGTGGAAATACACCTAGAAAAATACTTTTATTGAATAAATGAGTCAAAACATCAACTACATTAAAACTAATTTGTTTGACAAAGTTGTTTGAAAAGCCATTTGATGTAGAGCAAAACGAGTTATCCAGTGCTTGGATAACTTTGAAAACTTCAAAAGAAGAAATCGTTACAAAAAAGAAACTTGATGCTTTAAGACAGTCATTAAAACAAGATTCTGGGCAGTTGACTGAATTTAATCCCGCTTCAGAAATAGTGTTACTAGCTATTTGGACAAAATGCTAATTAAAAATGTTAGCCATTACAGAATGATCAGAAATATCCATATTATCCACAGAAAGGGGAGAGTACGATAACTTTGGCGACAAAAAATAATAACGGTTTCTGATAGAGGGGTTCAATACAAGCATTTTTTACTATGGGAGGGGGGGGTCTATCTCCCCCCGTTTAGGCGGTAGGGGCAATTTTATAAAAATTGACTTAAAATCTAAAAAAAAATATTGTAAGATAACGGAAAAACTTACAGATACTAATTATACCTTTTATGAAAGCCAGAAATCTGCACTTTATAATAAATTTTAAATTAAGTGGTTTCAATTTAAAATTTTTGAAATAACTGACTTAAAAGTCAAAATTTACGAAAAAAAATTTGAAAAAATCACTTTGAGTATTATGTTTCTCGTGATTACAAATGCCAATAAAAAAAATTTGATGTAGTTAGTTGCTTTAATAAATTTTTTATCAAACGCTGTAAACTACTTCTTTCTATGTCTTATAGTTTTTTAGATAATTGAAAAATAGTAAAACTATTGTAGTATGCAATATTTTCAAAAAATTAAGGAAATACGTACGAATTAACGATAATGTTAGGAAATAGACTATTGAAAGTATAAATATTCATCAGGCAGGTACTTATGTGCAATTAATTTCCGTATGCAACAACTTTCCGCATGGCCCGCTTCGCGGGGCTCATTATTTTAACCCTTTTTCCGCAGGGTTAAGCTGCTCATGCTTAATATGAAAATAGCAATTGTTTTTCTAACTGCAAGTTATTTGATCGAACTGAAAAAAGTATAAAAGTATAAAAATTCATCAGACAGGTGCTTATGTGCAATTAATTTCCGTATGCAACAACTTTCCGCATGGCCCACTTCGCGGGGGCTCATTATTTTAACCCTTTTTCCGCAGGGTTAAGCTGCTCATGCTAAAGTCAACCTCAACTCAAGTCAACCAGACATGCACCCGTACACTGCTTTTTAGCTTTGTTCCGTTGAATATCAGATACTAGTTAAGACGCAGCATGTATGGTATCATGTGAAACGAGCTATGTTTTTAGATACGAGAGGTGATTGAAGCTCTGGAAATAGTTGATTGAGTTCAAGGTAGTTTCTGAAGTTCGGGAGCCATAAGTCCTTATGGGGTTCCGAAACTAGGAATTCTAGAAGATGAGGATGTGTGTTTGAGTGTTGAGAGAAATCTTTTTATAAAGAAAGGTTTTTACGTCAAAAAAACTTAGAAATCAAATGAAATTAAGTGAAAAAAAAAGAAATAGTAACATAAAGCCATTCAGATATATATACATATTGCAATTAATTGAACAGTTTTTGTTAAATACATAAAAAAAAGGAAAAAAAAAATTCCTACATATCTGCTCTTAAGTGGGTTAGAAATTAGAATCGTGTTCGCGGCTAAAAGAAAAAAAATAAACATCTAAAGAAACAGAAACCAACGTTCCTGATCAGTGCTGCCGGCAGGACCTAGAGGGATGAAAATGTTAAAAAAAAAAAAGTGAATACAACTTTTTTGTACTCACTTTTTTTTTTAACTATTCTCTAATGAGCGAAACAAAGACGAAATTGCGTTTTTCTGTAAAGACAAAATTTGTTTTTATTACCAAACATTTGTGTACAATGTATTTCAACTAATATTACTTAGACAAATTAGTTTCTCACCTGTAAAGACAAAAAAACAACATTTAAAGCCTTTATTTCAGGTATTAATTATTCTTTTACAAGGAAGAAGCTCTTTCCACTTTCATAACATAACCTTTTTAGAAATCAATTTTCTAAAATCACGCCAACCCATTGAATGTGACAGTGACATCTCTTTAACTAAATGAATAGGGTGGCACAAAAACAGATAATTAAGAAGATCAATACAATAATGTATTGATTTTCTTTACATCTCCCGCCCTCCGAGAGAACAATTTCACGTGATTGTTCGATTAAGCGCTCGTTACTGCTGGAGATAGCATGGTTAATTGGTAGAGATTGGATTCTGGCTTCTTATGACCTGCATCAACTTCATAGATTGAGTTTGAAATCTTCTTTAGGATTTTATATGGTCCAATCCTCAATTCATCCATTTGCTTCCTATTTAATCGATTCCCAGTTTCGACATACACTCTGTCTTCCACTTCGAATTTATAATCTTCTTTTCCTAATTCAAATACTTTCTTATTGTAGTAATGACATTTTAATGAATTTTCAAGGGCTAGTTCTCTATCTGTTTTCAGATCTTCTTTCGTATGTCTTGATTCTAATTCAAGTGGTAGAATGTTCACATTCTCACCTTCTAAAAGGTAATTTGGAGTAAACTTTGTGACTGTATGTTCTGTTTCGTTATGTTTTGCTACGCATTGTTGTGCAGCAGTTGTCCAGGCAGTTTTCTTATCACTTTCGCTTATTTTGCATCTTATCTTGTTTATTAAAGTTCGATTTAGCCTTTCATTAAGCCCATTTGAAAATGGTGCGTCTACTGCAGTAAATATTATTGTGTAGTGGAGAAGATTCTCCACTCAGATGATTCGTCTTTGAACGATGTCTTTTCGGGCCAACAGAGACAGCCAAAGCGTCTTCAATCGTCCTCTAATTTTATATCAAACAATTATCAGCCAAAAGAGCCCCAAAGGTCTTCAATTGTCTTGATATATATTTGAGCAAATTAGTATATGTAAAAACAAATGACAAAGCTCTTGTTAATTTAAAACATTTAGACACTTCTTTATTAGACGATAGTCCGAATGACTTTAACAATGAATACAGTCACTCACACTCAAAGTGGGACACCTAAGCAATAAAATCTTCAATAAATTTCTTTACGGAAAAAAATGCAGAGTTGTTCACTTTTTTAAATAATTTTTTTTTTATTGCTTAATATTGACCTCAAATTAATTATAATAAAATAAAAAAAAAATATCCAGAAACAACCCCGATTTGTTTAAAAAAAAAGATGAAAATGATCTGTCTAGTAATTTTTTTTTAATGCAGGTCACACTCAAAGTGGGACACCTGCTGTTTTCTAAGAAAACTAACTGTAATTGCCACGTTATCTATATTATTTAGTTGCATTTTTTGTAGAGCTTTCATTGTGATAGCATTAAAAAAAAAGTCGAAATGTCAAGGCAAACAACCTTTGAAGGAAGGCAAATTGTGATTTTCAATTACCAAAAAGGAAAATCCGTTCGCAAAATAAGTGAAGTTGTTAAAAAAGTAAATCTATGGTGTTTAGTGTAATAAAACGGTTTCGGGAAGGTCGAATAAAAAATAAACCAAAAGGTGTTGAAAGCAATACAAAAATTTGCGATAGAAATGTGCGGTTTCTTTTCAGAAAAATAAGAAGTGATACTTTGCTAGGACACTTAAGATGTTGACTTAAGGGCAGAAAAAGTTCGCCGGTTTGTTAGGAGAAACGAATTGAGTGGCGGAGTTGCGCACAAAAAGCCGTTAATGTCAGAAAAGAATAGTAGTTTAAGAATGCAATTCGCCAAAGAGCATGTGACATCAGAATCAAAGAGATTAGTTTTGGTTTCGTCCGTTAAAAGGACTTTTAATGAATTGACCGAATTATGATTGAAGTTGGATAACAAAATGCGACTTACCTTTGACCAGAAACTCATATCCTTTGTCACATTTTCTTTGGCGAATTGCATTCTTAAAAGACTATTCTTTTCTGATATTTCTTTGGACAATTGCATTCTTAAACGACGATTCTTTTCTTATACTAACAGTTTTTTGGACGCAACTCATCCGCTCAATTCGTTTCTCCTTAGAAACGGGCAAACTGTTTCTGCACATAAATCAACATTTTCAGTGTCCTTTAACATTTTTTAAAGGTCAATGGCGGACAGAAAGGGATAACTTCTTATTTTTCTTAAAAGAAACCACCCACCTCTATCGCAAATTTTTTTTTTGCACTTTCAACATTTTTTGGTTTATTTCCTATTCGACCTTCCGAAACCGTTTTATTACATTCAACACCATAGATTTACTTTTTTAACAATTTCACTTATTTTGCGAATGGATTTTCCTTTTTGGTAATTGAAAATCACAATTTGCCTTTCTTCAAAGGTTGTTTGCCTTGGCATTTCGATTTTTTTTTAATGCTATCACAATGAAAGCTCTACAAACTGCAACTAAATAATATAGATAACGTGGCAATTACAGTTAGTTTTCTTAGAGAACAGCAGGAGTCCCACTTTGAGTGTGACCTGCATTAAAAAAAAAAATACTAGACAGATCATTTTCATCTTTTTTTTAAAACAAATCGGGGTTGTTTATTGATTTTTTTTTTTTATTTTATAATAATTTGAGGTCAATATTAAGCAATAAAAATAAAAATTATTTAAAAAAGTGAGCAACTCTGCATTTTTTTCGTAAAGAAGTTTATTGAAGATTTTATTTCTTAGGTGGCCCACTTTGAGTGTGAGTTACTGTACATTGATCATGATAAATGTTCGTTCTAGTACTTTGTGCACCAAAATCGCCCGTCAGAAAAATTTTAAGAAGTGGGGGTGAAATTTCTCCGAGAGCGATTGATGTACATAAAAGTACTCGAACGTTTTCTTGACACTAAAGCTACACACATTTAAACGCCAACGTGATCTACCTAAATCATCATATCAACCGAATTCATCCATGTCTACACTAGCAGTTACATCTCAACCTCAAACATAATCTTCTTAAGACCGCCAATGACAGGTGGTTATCTTTAGAAACATGCCGAGTCTCCAGAAATCTTTGGCCAGATATTTCCACTTGTGGCTGCACCCCCCATTCAACCTAACCTAACCTACATCTCAACCTTGTGAGATAGTTAAAGTCTAGAAATCGTTTTTTTAATTATCTTTTTATTTTTATTTTATTTTGAATTGGTTTTTGCCAACAGATACTATTATGATACTCCCCAACCGGAGTCGGAGGTGGTAAAACTTTAGGTTTGAATTTTTCTCTTCACGGTTCTTTGTTATTTCAATGGCCAAGAATTGCGAATGAACAACAAGCAATGAGTTTTCAGGTGAGAATTCCTTTGAAGGCTCCGATTTTAGGAGAGTTCCACATGAAAAGTCCTCTAGTTTTTTGAATTTTTTATAAACGCTTATCATTTGATTTTTTGTTTGAGGTCGTCCTCCGTAATCACATCGATTGTTAAATTTGGGAAATCTTGTTCGATTGCTGTGTAAATGATGTCATCAAAAAAAAAAAAATTTTTCATTTTAAGTCAAAGTACACTCCCGCATGTTCCATGGCTTTCATAGCCCACATTTCTTCGACAAGGCCATCGTTTTCAAACTCTTCAGCCGGTCTTTGTAGAACGTCCTAGATAGCAAATAAACAGATTAGAGGTTTTTATGAGAATTCGTACAAGTTTCTGGTTAAATATTGTCGCGGTAAAATTTACCGCTACAAAAAGTATCCTTAGGATCCTTTCTCGTATCCCTTCCTCTTCTTCATTTTTGGGTGTGGCTGCATAATTCTGGGAGAGTTAGGGGCAACCAAGGTTCCATCAGCCTATGGTTTACTCACCCAGCGGGTGATGATGCAAAACTGGTCGAGGCTAGACCGACAAAGGGACAGGCGATCCCCAACGATGATCAAGAAGCGTGCAGACGAGCGGTCTCACGCAAGACAATGGAAATGTCCGGTGTGAACACACACAGGTTGACACATCAACACTCTATACCACCATCAATGGTAGATGATAAATGCCTACCCAACGATTTACGTCACTTTGACAACACTAGTATGGCCTTCTGCCCAACCTAACTTCAATAAGGTAACCAAAAGGTTGAAACGTTAAAGATCTTCCCTCCTCCCCCAAATCTGCAAAAGAGGCCACCAGTGTAGGATAGGGATTTTCGGTTAGTTGAGATTTCCTCCTCCTATAGTTCTCCCGAAATAAAATGTTAAAAATGTTTATTAGGAAATGGATATGTTTACTTACTCGATTCACTCTCCACGCGAATAAATGTAACTGAGAGAATGCTCAGCGATGACTTATTTTCGATTTCAGCGTAGTTCGATTCTTTTTCACGAAGGTTGTGAGATTAGATATTGTAGGGGTCTGGACTCACCCATAAAGATCGGCAAGTGTTGGACGACACCAACCACTTGTCGAACTTTCGAATTTGGTGAATGTCGAAAGAGAGGGCAAGTTTTGGACGACACCAACAACTTGTCGAACTCTATGTGTGTAGTGGTTGAGCATGCGCACTTTCGTTGGAATTCGACAGCGATGGCACAGCACACCAACGGTGGCTGATGTCGTGATACTGAATCCACGAAAGTGATTGGTTGAGCGTATGAATGTGTGTGTCTGAGAGCGGGGTTGAGGCCAGACAAAGAGCTAGGCTTGAAGTGGTGGACACTTCTTCTATCAAGGTGATGATACGGAAAGAGTGAAAAATTGTCGAGAAAGGAAATTGAAAATAAGTTTTGATTTAGATCGAGAAATTTCATGCAGAAAAAATTTTTAGCGAGTTTGAGTTCTTTTGGAAAGAAACATAGAGAGTGAAACGAGGAAGGATTCGGAGTTAAGAAGGATATAGATAGATCCACAGGAGAATAAATCGAGCAGGGAGTTGTAGGAGGAGCAAATCAGAACAAAGCTAAGTATATTGAGCTTTTTTTTTTGTGAGACGTATTTTATTTTACTGGTGAAAATATTGAATTGAAATACTGTGTTGCCCCTTTTTCTAACGATTTATCCAGGAAATTGCCTGGCACGTGACCCCCTTAATTTTCAACCCATCTTGGGAATTTTCGGGAAAATTCCTTTAACCATTCAACCTTCGGTACCCCTTTATACTGTTCTTCATTGCAACGGTCCGCCTGACCGTCTTGCTAATTTATATAACCTCATTTAATTTTACGATCACCTTTTTTCCACGTTTATACCTCCATTTATATTATTTCGAAAAGATTCTGGTTTTAGTCCAGGTTACAACCACGGTTTTTCCCAGACACCTTATTAAAACAATAAAATAATTCAAACTTCCCTTTGGGAATTCAAAAACATTGCTACTTTCATTATCTACTCATCATTGTTCTTCTTTCTGGTCGTTATTTTCTTTTTATTACTTTTCCATTACTTTTCAGCACGAAGGTTTGGAAATTTGTACCTTTAAAAATTTTCTGGCGCCCACAATTTTTAGGACACCCTGTCCTCTAAATTGATCATCTATACAACTTCTATTATAATCACATTTATCCATTTTCAATTAATTCCTCAACCTTTGATTGATTTCGATTAATTTCAATCTCACCCTATCAATCGATCGAACACACCCAGCTGAGCTAGTCGCGGTGGCAGCATATATTCGTTGCTAGATGCGCTTGTTTTCTTGCCGACACTTCCTACCAAAAACCATCTGTCATTGCAATTCTTTTCGCACGCCGGCCGGCTGTGCTGAATTTCTTTGTTTTATTTTGATTAATAGTACGCGGTTTCTAAGTTCGGTTCCATCCTAAAGTTAGTTTAATTAAATCTAAAATATATAATAGGTACAATACCCTCAGAGAAAAAGGAAGTGTCGGGAGAAAAAGGTGCAACAAATTGGCGCCCAACGTGGGGCCTGTGAAGAGTGGAGTTTTTTTTGTTTTTGCGTGGAAGTTTGTAAATTGTCTGTGCGATTTGTATCGTGTCCTGTGTTTTGTTAACCCCTTACATAAAACAAATTACTCGTATATTATTTTCTTTCCATTTAGGTTGTTACATCTGTGGTCATCAGCATTTGAAACAAGTTGCCGAGGTTCCTGATTAATACCTATATCAACTCAACAAGTGTGTTTTTTTTCTTTGGAAAGTGCGTTAAAGTATACATACATTCTGTTGTATACTCACAAGTAAGGTCTCTTTTACGATTCATATTTTATTTTCTATTCTATAGGTATATTATTCTTAAGGTTTTATTTACTAGTTAGTTCACTAAAATCACATTTATTTTTGCCTTTGATACCTACATATTTTATTACTACCTACTTGAAAAGAAAATAATTTGATTTTGATTCGCGTACATACATATTTACATTTTGGCTAGCGTCATTTGTGTACAGCGTACCGGCGGGCGTTTTTTTTTTTTTTTTTTTTGTACCCTGTGCATTTGTGGTACACACAACTACTAACTTTTCTTTGATATTTTTTCTCGTGTTTGTTTTTATCAAAAGTAGATCATCTAAAGCAATTTTATCTGCATTCACCCATTGATAGAATAGTATAATTTACCTATCTACAAGTGTCATTTTATTTCCCTTCAGTTACATAAATTATCTCGTATACCTATTTTGTTTACGAAGAGTTTTATTTTTGGTGTAGGTAAATACATTGTGTGGTTGACATTAATTGCGTACAGAGCGGTGGTTACTTGGCCTTCGGTTTTGTTTTTTTTCTTGTACGTACCTATATACAGTGTTGCATTGCATTGCTAGAACTTAATTTTTTTTGTGAGCGAAATTCAGTGGTTGTCAACCTTTTTTCTGTGGTTGAATTTTTTTTTTTTTTTTTAAATAATTTTGGTGGTGCAGTACATTTTAATATTATTTAATTTGAGAAATCAGAGATTGTGTGAAATTGAGATTGGAAGTTGTGGTGTGAATTTTTTTTTGAAAAAATTTTAAATAGGGTGTTTGTTTTTTTAAATTTTGTTTTGCAATCGAGCGATTGGAAAAAGAGTTTTTTTTGTAATTGATATTTTTTACAGGTTACAGCAATTTTCTTGGTTTTTTTGTCTGATAAAGTGTGTTTGATTTCTTTGTGTTTTTGAAAACAGAGAGTGTTTAACAAACAAGAAAAGAAGGACAACGAAAAAAGTAAAACTTTCAATTAAAAACGCACCATTAACAGAATACAAAAAAACAAAATCTTTATTAAAGCTCAAATGCACATTTGCTCTATGATCTACGCAGCTCGACTGCTCTTTGTGGACTGTGTTTTGTTCATGGTCATCTCGCCCAATATATACATTGTTGCAGCTGGTCTGCTGTCGCCCTACCGAAATCAGCACCGCTACCTTCACATATTTGGCATTATGAATCCTCACTTTGGTTTTTTTCATTGCGACCCTTCGGTCGCAACCACCGTTGCCTTGCATGTCTGCCACGTACGATCGCGATGAATATTCCTATTTTTCGGTCGCAACCACCGTTATCTGGCACACGATAACACAGCGACTCTTCTTGGTAGCCTGCACCGCACATCGTGTTGATGATTCCAATTGTCGGTCGCAACCACCGCTATTTGCACATTGAATTGTTGTCGCGTAAGAAATTGTCTTAAGGAAGCAATTCTTTTCCTTGCTGTGATTACTTGCCAGTAGTGTTATGTGTGGCGGTTGGGTTTTTTCCATAGTTTTTTTATATTCATGGTAATTAGCGACCGAGAGGTCACTATGGAAAGGGGTGTGGCCTATGCCCGTGCCACATGATGTTTTCGCTTTTCTAACATTCCTCCCCCCCAATTGAAGGCTCGTCTTCAATTTCACCTCTAGGCTCTTCAAGAGGTAGAACGCACAACTTATGTATTGCTCGCACCAAGGTTGTATGCTCCAGCCTTATTACTGCACTTCGCACCAATCCGTCCTTGCCCTGATGAACTGCTGTTACTCGCCCCAATGGCCAGATAGTAGGTGGCACATTCTCTTGTTTTACCATCACCAAGTCACCTGGCTTGATGTTTGTGCTTCTCTTATTCCATTTGAAACGCTGCTGCAAAGTGTGAATGTATTCACGGCTCCATCTTCTCCAGAAATGCTGCTGCATCTGGTTCACCATACCCCACAGCTTTAATCGTGGTTGCGCCACATCGTGAACATCCGGACTGAGAGGTAGCACCATTGGTTCTCCAACCAGGAAATGGCCGGGGGTTAGCGCATTTAGGTCATCTGCATCGTCTGAAAGTGCGCTAAGAGGTCTTGAGTTAAGACATGCCTCAATCAGCACCAAGGTAGTAGCGAGGGTCTCGAACGTAAAAACCTGCTTGCCCATTATTCTTCGCAGGTGGTATTTGGTGGATTTTACACCTGCCTCCCAGATGCCGCCCATGTGTGGTGAGGCTGGGACGATGAACTTCCATTCTGTGCCCAAGGATGTTATTTGCTCGATTGGTAACCTGTCCTTCCACTGCTCGCTACTTCTCTTCAGCTCAGCGTCTGCTCCGACGAAGGTTGTTGCATTGTCGCTCCAAAGCACTGAGCATGCACCACGGCGCCCGGTGAAGCGCTGGAAAGCTGCCAGGAATGCAGCGCTCGTTAGGTTGCTCACAGGCTCCAGGTGTATGGCTTTCGTAACCATGCACACAAACACCGCAATGTAGCCCTTCTCTATGATCCTTGATCGCCCTGATCTCGCCCTTAGTTGCACCGGTCCAGCATAGTCCACTCCGCTATGCTTGAACGCTCTCGTTGGCTGGACACGTTCTTTAGGAAGACTGCCCATCAGCTGTTCGGACGTTGTTTTGCTCTGCCGAAAACATGTAATGCACCTTGAGATGTGGGTTTTCACTGCTCGCCGCAGGGAAGGGATCCAAAACCTTTGCCTTATGTACTGCATGCACAGCTGTACGCTTCCGTGAAGTGTCCTCAGATGCGCTTCTCTGATTACTAGCTCAGTGAGTCGGCTCTTGTTTGGCAAAATGATGGGATGGACGATGTCGTACGGCATCGTTGAATTCTGCAGCCGGCCTCCTACTCTCAGGGTTCCCTCAGCATCTAAAAACGGATTGAGTGAGAGTATGCTGCTCGAACTTACCAGAGAAGATTTCTCCAGGAGTTTTTTGACTTCCATTTGGTATGCACAGCGTTGTTCTATCCTTGCCCAGTAGGATAATGCTCGATCTCGCTCTTCCAGGGTGACTGGCCCGCTCGGGATTGTTTGACGGTTCTTCCTGCATGCTCTCGTAAACCTCATCACAATGGCTGTCACCCTCAAAGTGCTTTGAAGTGTTGACTTGCGCTCGAGAAGATTGACACCATTGATGGTCAGCACCGCTAGTTTAGACACCGTGACGTTAGCGACGACTGGCGCCTTAAGCTCCTCTAGCACCTCTGCTTCTTGCTGCTGATCAGCGGATTTGTCTGCACTTGGCCACTCTTTTTCTTCCTGAATGAGCCAGGCTGGCCCTTGCCACCAAAGTCGGGATTGCACTAGCTGCTCCGCAGGAATGCCTCTGGATGCTAGATCAGCGGGGTTGTCACCAGATCGCACGTGTCTCCACCGATGGCCTCCACTCAGCTCTTGGATAGTGCTCACTCTATTAGCCACAAACGTCTTTAGTTCACATGACATCTTACCGATCCAACAAAGCGCAATCGTGGAATCAGACCAGTAAGTTTTCGCGAAGTCTGGCGTCACGCAAGCACCGCTCACCTGCCGCATCAATTTGCACAAAAGCACGGCTGCACATAGCTCAAGTCTGGGTACTGAGATGGTTTTGACTGGTGCCACTCTGGACTTTGAAGCTATGATTCTGCACGTTGTTTTCCCAGTGATTGAAGTCGCACGCATGTAAACAACTGCGGCGTAAGCTCTAGTTGAAGCATCTGCGAACCCATGGAGCTCCAGTTTGTGTTGCTCCGTGCTTCCCAGCCATCTCGGAACCCTTATCGCCTCCACGTGTTTCAGCTGCTCGCGGTATTTTTTCCATACCGGTAAGATGGATGTAGGTATCTGCTCATCCCACTCAACTCCGCAGCGCCATAGGTCCTGTATTAGGATTTTTGCACTAATTATTACTGGTGCCAGGTAGCCATTTGGGTCGTACAACCTTGCGATGGCACTGACAACTCCTCTTTTGGTGGTAGGCACACTGCCTTCGCTCGTTCGCACCTTAAACGAGATTTCATCTCCTTCACAGTTCCATACGAGACCCAACATTGAAGCACTATGATCTTCTGGGAATGTTAGCGCTTTTTCGCTCGACCAGGTGTTCGTCAGTCTTGACAGTACGCGCTGACTCGAAGACATAAATTTGCTCAGCTTAAACCCGCCAGCTCTTAGAGAAGACCTTATTTGTCGGCACTTTGTTTTCGCCTCCTCTTCGCTGTCTGCACCAGTCAACATGTCGTCCATGTAAAAATTGTTCATGATGGCTTCACATGCCCGTGGATACTCTTCCTTGTGGTCCATCGCGCACTGATGCATTGCTCGCACTGCATTGAAACCGCTGGACGCCATGCCATACGTGACCACTGTCAGACAGTATTCTCTTAAGCGCTCGCTTGGGTTCTCTCTCCAAAAAATCCGTTGGAGATCCCATTGCTCTGGGTTCACCTTAACTTGGCGGAACATTTTTTCGACGTCTGCCGAGACTGCAACCTTGAAGCACCGGAAACGAGTAATTATTGCAGACAGATCGTCTTGTAGTTTGGCACCGGTAAACTGCACGTCGTTTAGTGACATCCCACTCACGCTCTTGCACGATGCGTCGAAGACGACCCGAAATTTTTTGGTGACGCAATGATGTGGAATGTGGTATGCACGCTCGCTCGTACTTGATTCCGATACTTGCTTCATGTGTCCGAGCGCCTCGTATTCCCGCATGAACTCGACGTATTGTGCTCTCAGCTCTGGCTCTGCACTTAGCCGCTTTTCAGTTTGTAGGAACCTCTTCATGGCCACCGCTCTGGTCGAACCCAACTTTTCCGCTCCAGGACTCAGCGGAATCGTAACGACGTATCGCCCTGATGTAGTCCTGTAGTGAGTGGTCTTAAAATTTACTTCCACCCATTCATCATCGGCCGACAGCTTAGATTCCCATGTTGGTTCCTCTACTTCCCAGAACCTCCTCAGCAGTTGGTTTAGCTCTGTGTCTGGGGGTTCCACTACTGCACACATTGCTCTGGCTGCACACTCTGCTCTTGGTTGAAGCTGGCCGAAAACAATCCAGCCAAGGTACGAGTCCTGCGCCGTCAGCCCGGAATTGAATCTTTTGATACCGTCACAAATTATCTCTGCCCACACTTGCGCTCCTAACAGCATCTCTATTCGGGCTGGCTCGCTGAACTTTGGATCAGCCAACTTGAGTTCGCTCACCTCTGTCACCTGCGCTCCTGACAGACATCTTCCGGGAAGGCATGATGTGATCTTCCTGACGGTGAACATTTGGCACTCCAGATTGAAGCTCAAATTATTTGTAGATCGAATGCTCAACGTGACTATTCCAGTTGGACGCAAAGCAGTGTCCGCTCCAATGCCTCGCACGTCAAACACGCACCGGCGTTTTATGAGGCCCAAACGTTGCACGCACTGCTCAGTGACCAGGTTGATTTGACTTCCGCTGTCTAGAAGCGCCCTAGCTTCATCTGGTTGTCCTGCTCTGCCCTGCACCTTGACGCGTGCTGTTGCCAGTAGTGCTCTTTGCACCTCGTCACTACCGGTTTGCTCACTCTCTAATCGCTCGATGTTCATGGCCACCGAGTCTGAGGCCTTCTCTGCAGCATGCTCTTCTGCAGATACTGTGGCAATTGATTGCTATTGCGGAAGCTCGGACGTCCTCTTCGCGTATCCGAGGTTTGCGCTCGAACTCGCAACAACTGGATGGCTGACGCCAGATGGCCGCTGTTCATGGCACAGGACACTGTTGTGCTTCTTATTGCATCTACGGCACATGCCACTGGGGCAGGATTGCGCAAAATGTCCTGGATGTAGACAATTTGCACACAGCTTCCATGTCCGCACCTTTTCATTCCTAGCTTGAATTGATAGCGCCAAGAAATCTCCACAACGATAGAGAGGATGTAGCTCTTTGCACAGTGGGCACCTCGGTGCCGATGTCGCTCTTGGTGTGCTCGCTCCTGCATATTTCGGGATGCTCTTCGAAACGTGGTCTCCTAGTTTTTCCTTCCCAACTACACTCTGCTCTGAGTCGAAGAAGGCTGAATCCAGAGCGTTTGCTCTGCGCTCGAGAAACTCAAAGAATTCCTTGAGAGATGCGACCTGTCGCA
Source organism: Melanostoma scalare (assembly GCA_949752695.1). Classification (NCBI taxonomy): domain Eukaryota; kingdom Metazoa; phylum Arthropoda; class Insecta; order Diptera; family Syrphidae; genus Melanostoma; species Melanostoma scalare. The sequence continues at coordinate 81,975,061 of OX456986.1, forward strand.
CATCGTGCCTGGTCATCTGCCATGCGTGATTTGTCTCACCGTCAAGCCTGTTCCTGAGCATGTTGACAATTATGGGGTCCCATGACGAAGTGGCTAGCCCCAGGGCGCGCAAAGAGCTCAGGTGTACGTTGGCTTCATTCACTAAGTCGCGCAGACCACGTCCTCTCGATGTCTCTTTCCCTAGCTTGGGGATAGCATGAAGCGCATTCAAGTGTGCGTCAACCAAATTCTGCTTATTGTCGTAAACGTCGTTAAGTTTGGCCCAGGCTTCCTCATAATTTGCTTCGGTCACCTGCCACCTGCTTATTAGCCTTGCTGGTGGTCCGTCCAAAGCCAATTTCAACTCCCGCAGTTTGGATACGTTTGCCATTGACGCACAGTTGTGCACTTCACTCACAAATTGGTCACGAAACTCCCTCCACTTCGTATAGTCACCCTTGAACATGATCAGCTTTGAGCGTGGCTCTTGGCGCAACTGGATGACGTTTGGAGTGTCTCGTGCTCCTGCTCCGACAGCTGCATTCTGCGCTTCTAGCTCTGAGATACGCTCCGTTAGGTTTGCTGTGGCGTTGTGGTATGCATCTTCTGCAGCGGCTAGATACTCGTCCTGCGTATCTAGGGCTTCGGCCGTTGCAGCCGTGTTCACTACGCGCAAATGCTCCTCAAGCAGCTTGTCGTATGCGGTGTGCGCTGCCTTGAGTTTTGCCTGCAATAAGGCTAGCGTTGCCTCGTTGAACTCTGCTGATTCAATGAAGTTGGTGATTCTTGACAGGGAGGAACGAAAAACGTCCCTTCGCAAAACGTCGCCCATTGCTCCAACTATTTGCACTGCACAGTTTTGGAATTTGCACTTGCCCGTAAGACCGTACAAGACTGCAGCGAGCCAGGTCGACCCTTCGAAACTCGCTTCAGTCCGAACGGAATCAATGCACTTCTTTTTTTTTTTTTTTTAATTTTGCGCTCTGCAAAATAACCTTATCTGGTTGCGCTGCACAGTTGATACTTGGGTTCAATCAATTTGCACTTCCTAGAATTCGCACAAGTTCTTCTATAATTTTTTCCTGTTGCTCTTGCAACAATTGGGCACTCTAATGTTTTTTTTTTTGGGTTAAGTAAGGAAATTTTCTTTCGAAAATATTTCCTTTCGATACACACACATATATAAATATGCTTTTAATAAGCACTCTTTTCTATCTGTAGGTCGCTCGCACAATTTATTTATTTGGCTCGCTAGGACCAGAATGTTTAACAAACAAGAAAAGAAGGACAACGAAAAAAGTAAAACTTTCAATTAAAAACGCACCATTAACAGAATACAAAAAAACAAAATCTTTATTAAAGCTCAAATGCACATTTGCTCTATGATCTACGCAGCTCGACTGCTCTTTGTGGACTGTGTTTTGTTCATGGTCATCTCGCCCAATATATACATTGTTGCAGCTGGTCTGCTGTCGCCCTACCGAAATCAGCACCGCTACCTTCACATATTTGGCATTATGAATCCTCACTTTGGTTTTTTTCATTGCGACCCTTCGGTCGCAACCACCGTTGCCTTGCATGTCTGCCACGTACGATCGCGATGAATATTCCTATTTTTCGGTCGCAACCACCGTTATCTGGCACACGATAACACAGCGACTCTTCTTGGTAGCCTGCACCGCACATCGTGTTGATGATTCCAATTGTCGGTCGCAACCACCGCTATTTGCACATTGAATTGTTGTCGCGTAAGAAATTGTCTTAAGGAAGCAATTCTTTTCCTTGCTGTGATTACTTGCCAGTAGTGTTATGTGTGGCGGTTGGGTTTTTTCCATAGTTTTTTTATATTCATGGTAATTAGCGACCGAGAGGTCACTATGGAAAGGGGTGTGGCCTATGCCCGTGCCACATGATGTTTTCGCTTTTCTAACAGAGAGTTTGTTTTATTTTTTTTTGTTGGTTTGTGAGATTTTGTTTTGAAAGTTTTTGAAGGTGATATTTTGTGTTGCTTTCTGATAAAACTAGATAGTTGCTGTGGTTTTGCGAGCATTGGTTAAATCGTGCTGAAGTTTCGAAAGTTTTCTTTAGAGGAGTTTAGATCATTACTTTTTTTAATTTGCAAAGAGTTGTTTGTTGTTGTTAAAAATGAATATTGGTCGTTTGGCTCAAGATGAGCTTGCGTATGAAATGCAAATTCGTGGGTTGAAAGTCAGTACGGTTGAGGTGATGAGGGAAGCCCTCAGATCCTCAAGAGTACTTGAATCGCGGGGTTCGTTAGAAAATTCAAAGGTGTACCCTTTTAGTTTTGAGGAAGATAGTAAGGCTGTTAAGATGAAAATAGAAGATATTAGGATGTTACTGAAGGATCCCCCGAAAGATCCGAAATCTTCTGAATGTGTGAAGATTTTAACAAAGATTGAGTGGGCGTTAGGTCGTATTGGCAGGGCAGTGTGTGAGAATGATGATGATGAAGAGGCGCAGAGTGAATTGAAAAATGAATTGTTGCTTTTATTAGGAGTGCATTTAGGTGATAGTGGAGAGAGTGATGTGGAGGATGAATCTCCAAAGAAGAATGCAAGACCAGGAGTTTCAGGTGGCCGCTCGGTGAGCGTAAGCCCATTGCCAGTAGCGAGTGGTTCGAATGTGAGAAATTCAAGAGCAAGGGAACACGATGTTGCTAATAATTTGGTTATTGAGAGATTGGCTGCTAGGGGTATGAATGAGCAAAGAAGTGTTGAGAGTGCGAGTGAGTTGAGGATTAGAGAGTTGGAAAGGGAGTTAGAGCGAGAACGAATGGCGGGGGAAGAAAGAATGGCAAGAGGAAACAGAATGGATCAAGAACATAGAATGGATAGGGAAAATAGATTTGAAAGGGAAAATAGATTGGATAGGGATAATTGATTGGAAAGGGAGGATAGAGTGTTAGAGAATCATAGGCTGTACGAAAGGTATGAAAGGAGAGTGGAACGTGTGGGAAAGTGGAATGTGAAATTTACGGGAGAGTCGGATGGTTCGTCTGTGAATGCATTTTTAGAACGGGTTGAAGAATTACGTCCTCCATTCCCTCACAAGGCATGGTTGTGAGAAATGCGCTAGGCCCAGGGGATCCTCGCTCTGTAGCGCCACCCTATTTATTTTTTATTATTGAAGAATAACGTGTAGCGAACGATGTGTCTGAGGCACATTTTTTTAAGTCGGCGACGGAGTTGTTAAGTGGAAGAGCCCTCTTATGGTTTAGGACCGTAAGGAGTGAGCTGAGGAACTGGCAGGAGCTAGTTCAGGAAATTAAGGCGGAGTTCCTTCCTGCGAACTTCGATGATCTTCTCTTGGAGGAGATTAATCGTAGATCCCAAGGGAAGGACGAAACCTTCGGCGCATACCTCGCCGTGATGAGGACGTTGCTTAGGAGGTTAGGTGAGCCGTTGAGTGAGAGTAGAATGCTTGGTATTTTGAAGAAGAATGTGGATCCATTCTTCCAAAAGCAAATAGCTAGCGCTAAGCCGACTACGGTGAAGGAGCTTGCGGTGCTTGGAAGAGAGATGGACACATTGAAGGTGAATGTGGATTCCTTTACCCCTCCCCCTCATGGGAAAAATTTGTTGGAACCGGAGTGTGGTTATCAACCTTGTGCGGCAGGACAACACCGAGTGTCGGTTGTTGAGTCAGCACCAGATAACCCATTCCGAAGGGTCGTTAGGTGTTTCAACTGCATTAGAGATGGTCATTTTTCGAATGCGTGTTCGGTTGCTAAGAAATGTTTTGGTTGTGGTGCGTTGAATGTTTATCGGAGGGACTGCAAGAAATGTTCGGGTTCAGGTTCGGGAAATGGGCAACGGACTCTCGGGTCAGCAGGACGAGAGCTCCGTCGCAATTAGTTAGGTCGCCTGCTGACGATCAGCTGGTAGACAGGGTTGAGTTAGGTTTTACACTCGCGGCAAATGGTAGGGATAGTCGACCTTATTTGAAGGTCAACATTTTTGGCATTAGGTTTTTAGGTCTTTTAGATTCTGGTGCTTCTCGCACAATAGTAGGTAGGGATGGGTGGAGAATTTTGAAGGGTTTAGGCTTAACATTAGGGAAAAGCAGTATAGGTTCGGTTGCGCTAGCGGATGGGGCGGGAGTAGGAGTAGTTGGATCATTGCCGCTTCCAATGGAGGTGGAGGGCAAATCTATACTACTAGAATGTCTAGTTATACCAAACCTCCCACATTTATTGATCCTTGGCGCAGACTTTTGGGCGCTATCGGGAATAGTCCCGGATTTGAGATCAGGTGTGTGGAGTTTTTCTGAGCAGGAAGCAGTTGCCTCTATAACAGATGTAGGGTCCATTAGGGAAAAATCAGATTTAGGTAGTGAGGATAGGGAAAAGTTAGATAGGTGTTTAGAACAGTTATTTCAGGAAATGACTGAGGGGTTAGGCTGTACCAATTTAGTAGAACATAGGATTAGGACGACTGCAGAACCGATCAAGCAGCGGTATTACCCTGTGTCCCCCGCAATCCAAAAGAGTATTGACAAAGAGCTTCAGGAGATGTTAGATGCTGGAGTTATCCAGAAGTCTACGAGCCCTTGGGCATCTCCGATTTTGCTCGTCAAGAAAAAGGATGGAAGCTTTCGGTTTTGCGTCGATTATAGGAAGCTTAACGCTGTAACAGATAGGGACGCTTATCCACTTCCGTTTATCTCAGCGATTTTGGATAAGCTTAGGAACGCAAAGTTTTTGTCATGTCTTGACATTAAGTCTGCATACTGGCAGATACCCATGGAGGAGAAATCGCGGAAGTACACAGCCTTTACAGTGCCTGGCCGCGGTCTTTTTTAGTTTTTGAGGATGCCGTTCGGTCTCCATAACTCCCCGGCAACGTGGCAAAGGTTTATAGACGACGTTTTGGGTCCCGACCTAGAACCTTACGTCTTTGTGTACTTGGACGACATCATCATCGTCACCGATTCCTTCGACAAACATTTAGAAATTTTGCAAGAGGTTTTTAAAAGATTAGTAGGAGCGGGGTTAAAAGTAGGTAGGGAAAAATGTAACTTTTGTAGGCCTTCTTTCAAATTTTTAGGGTATGTTGTTGATAGAAACGGACTCCATGTGGACCCAGAAAAGGTCGAAAGCATGTTGAAGATTCCGGCCCCTAAAAATATCAAAGAAGTTAGAAGTCTTATAGGGACTATTTCTTGGTACAGGAGGTTTGTTCCAAACTTTGCAATTTTAGTTAGGCCTCTTACGGATCTTCTAAAGAAAAGTAAGAAATTTGAGTGGACCCTAGAATGCGAGGAAAGTTTTAGGAAAGCCAAGGAGTGCTTGGTCACGGCACCGATTCTTACGTGCCCGGATTTTTCCCGACCGTTTGATGTACAAACAGACGCGTCTGATTACGGGATCGGAGCCGTGCTTTCTCAAGAGTTTGAGGAAGGAGAAAAGGCAGTCTGCTACATTAGTAGGTCTCTTAATAGAGTACTTGAATCGCGGGGTTCGTTAGAAAATTCAAAGGTGTACCCTTTTAGTTTTGAGGAAGATAGTAAGGCTGTTAAGATGAAAATAGAAGATATTAGGATGTTACTGAAGGATCCCCCGAAAGATCCGAAATCTTCTGAATGTGTGAAGATTTTAACAAAGATTGAGTGGGCGTTAGGTCGTATTGGCAGGGCAGTGTGTGAGAATGATGATGATGAAGAGGGGCAGAGTGAATTGAAAAATGAATTGTTGCTTTTATTAGGAGTGCATTTAGGTGATAGTGGAGAGAGTGATGTGGAGGATGAATCTCCAAAGAAGAATGCAAGACCAGGAGTTTCAGGTGGCCGCTCGGTGAGCGTAAGCCCATTGCCAGTAGCGAGTGGTTCGAATGTGAGAAATTCAAGAGCAAGGGAACACGATGTTGCTAATAATTTGGTTATTGAGAGATTGGCTGCTAGGGGTATGAATGAGCAAAGAAGTGTTGAGAGTGCGAGTGAGTTGAGGATTAGAGAGTTGGAAAGGGAGTTAGAGCGAGAACGAATGGCGAGGGAAGAAAGAATGGCAAGAGGAAACAGAATGGATCAAGAACATAGAATGGATAGGGAAAATAGATTTGAAAGGGAAAATAGATTGGATAGGGATAATTGATTGGAAAGGGAGGATAGAGTGTTAGAGAATCATAGGCTGTACGAAAGGTATGAAAGGAGAGTGGAACGTGTGGGAAAGTGGAATGTGAAATTTACGGGAGAGTCGGATGGTTCGTCTGTGAATGCATTTTTAGAACGGGTTGAAGAACTACGTCCTCCATTCCCTCACAAGGCATGGTTGTGAGAAATGCGCTAGGCCCCGGGGATCCTCGCTCTGTAGCGCCACCCTATTTATTTTTTATTATTGAAGAATTACGTGTAGCGAACGATGTGTCTGAGGCACATTTTTTTAAGTCGGCGACGGAGTTGTTAAGTGGAAGAGCCCTCTTATGGTTTTGGACCGTAAGGAGTGAGCTGAGGAACTGGCAGGAGCTAGTTCAGGAAATTAAGGCGGAGTTCCTTCCTGCGAACTTCGATGATCTTCTCTTGGAGGAGATTAATCGTAGATCCCAAGGGAAGGACGAAACCTTCGGCGCATACCTCGCCGTGATGAGGACGTTGTTTAGGAGGTTAGGTGAGCCTTTGAGTGAGAGTAGAATGCTTGGTATTTTGAAGAAAAATGTGGATCCATTCTTCCAAAAGCAAATAGCTAGCGCTAGGCCGACTACGGTGAAGGAGCTTGCGGTGCTTGGAAGAGAGATGGACACATTGAAGGTGAATGTGGATTCCTTTACCCCTCCCCCTCGTGGGAAAAATTTGTTGGAACCGGAGTGTGGTTATCAACCTTGTGCGGCAGGACAACACCGAGTGTCGGTTGTTGAGTCAGCACCAGATAACCCATTCCGAAGGGTCGTTAGGTGTTTCAACTGCAATAGAGATGGTCATTTTTCGAATGCGTGTTCGGTTGCTAAGAAATGTTTTGGTTGTGGTGCGTTGAATGTTTATCGGAGGGACTGCAAGAAATGTTCGGGTTCAGGTTCGGGAAATGGGCAACGGACTCTCGGGTCAGCAGGACGAGAGCTCCGTCGCAATTAGTTAGGTCGCCTGCTGACGATCAGCTGGTAGACAGGGTTGAGTTAGGTTTTACACTCGTGGCAAATGGTAGGGATAGTCGACCTTATTTTAAGGTCAACATTTTTGGCATTAGGTTTTTAGGTCTTTTAGATTCTGGTGCTTCTCGCACAATAGTAGGTAGGGATGGGTGGAGAATTTTGAAGGGTTTAGGCTTAACATTAGGGAAAAGCAGTATAGGTTCGGTTGCGCTAGCGGATGGGGCGGGAGTAGGAGTAGTTGGATCATTGTCGCTTCCAATGGAGGTGGAGGGCAAATCCATACTACTAGAATGTCTAGTTATACCAAACCTCCCACATTTATTGATCCTTGGCGCAGACTTTTGGGCGCTATCGGGAATAGTCCCGGATTTGAGATCAGGTGTGTGGAGTTTTTCTGAGCAGGAAGCAGTTGCCTCTATAACAGATGTAGGGTCCATTAGGGAAAAATCAGATTTAGGTAGTGAGGATAGGGAAAAGTTAGATAGGTGTTTAGAACAGTTATTTCAGGAAATGACTGAGGGGTTAGGCTGTACCAATTTAGTTGAACATAGGATTAGGACGACTGCAGAACCGATCAAGCAGCGGTATTACCCTGTGTCCCCCGCAATCCAAAAGAGTATTGACAAAGAGCTTCAGGAGATGTTAGATGCTGGAGTTATCCAGAAGTCTACGAGCCCTTGGGCATCTCCGATTTTGCTCGTCAAGAAAAAGGATGGAAGCTTTCGGTTTTGCGTCGATTATAGGAAGCTTAACGCTGTAACAGATAGGGACGCTTATCCACTTCCGTTTATCTCAGCGATTTTGGATAAGCTTAGGAACGCAAAGTTTTTGTCATGTCTTGACATTAAGTCTGCATACTGGCAGATACCCATGGAGGAGGAATCGCGGAAGTACACAGCCTTTACAGTGCCTGGCCGCGGTCTTTTTGAGTTTTTGAGTATGCCGTTCGGTCTCCATAACTCCCCGGCAACGTGGCAAAGGTTTATAGACGACGTTTTGGGTCCCGACCTAGAACCTTACGTCTTTGTGTACTTGGACGACATCATCATCGTCACCGATTCCTTCGACAAACATTTAGAAATTTTGCAAGAGGTTTTTAAAAGATTAGTAGGAGCGGGGTTAAAAGTAGGTAGGGAAAAATGTAACTTTTGTAGGCCTTCTTTCAAATTTTTAGGGTATGTTGTTGATAGAAACTGACTCCATGTGGACCCAGAAAAGGTCGAAAGCATGTTGAAGATTCCGGCCCCTAAAAATATCAAAGAAGTTAGAAGTTTTATAGGGACTATTTCTTGGTACAGGAGGTTTGTTCCAAACTTTGCAATTTTAGTTAGGCCTCTTACGGATCTTCTAAAGAAAAGTAAGAAATTTGAGTGGACCCTAGAATGCGAGGAAAGTTTTAGGAAAGCCAAGGAGTGCTTGGTCACGGCACCGATTCTTACGTGCCCGGATTTTTCCCGACCGTTTGTTGTACAAACAGACGCGTCTGATTACGGGATCGGAGCCGTGCTTTCTCAAGAGTTTGAGGAAGGAGAAAAGGCAGTCTGCTACATTAGTAGGTCTCTCAATAGAAGTGAGAGGAATTATTCGACGACAGAAAAAGAATGTTCGGCAGTTTTGTGGGCAGTTGAGAAGTTGCGACCATATATCGAAGGTGTTCGGTTCACGGTCGTAACGGATCATTACTCGCTCGTGTGGCTAAACAATCTTAAAGATCCGCAAGGTAGATTGGCTAGATGGGCAATCCGCCTACAGCAATTCGACTTTAAGATCATCCACAGGAAGGGGAAGGAACATGTTGTTCCAGACATGTTGTCGCGGGGAGTTCCAGTAGTGGCTGGTATCTCGGATGCGGATACTGACCCTTGGGTGGAGAAAATGATCTTGTTAGTCGAAAAGCAACCGTTAGTTTATCCATCTTGGAGAGTAGAGAATAGGAGACTATATAAACATGTGAAACCGAAACATGTTGTAGTCTGTGAGAGTAGTGAAGAATGGAAGTTAGTAGGAGGGAAAAAGGATAGGTTAGATATTTTGAAACAGTGTCACGATAGTCCACTAGCGGGACACATGGGGGTTAGGAAAACTTATGCTAGGGTTTAAGAAAAATATTATTGGCCAAAAATGAGGGTAGATATAACGCGTTATGTGAAAAACTGTAAAATTTGCCAAACAGTGAAACCTATCAACGAGAAGCCAGCTGGTCTTATGTCTGAAAGGGAAGGCACCTCCAAACCGTGGGAAATGGTATGTGTGGACCTGGTGGGTCCACTACCTAAACCATCGAGGGGTTACATGTATATCATTACCGTGGTCGACTACTTTACAAAATTTCCTATCTTGTTCTGTCTTCGTTCTGCAACTTCGAAAGCAGTGTGCAAAGAGTTGGAAGATAACGTCTTTCTACTCTTCGGCGTACCCAAGTGGATCGTATGTGACAACGGTCCCCAGTTCCGTAGCAAGGAACTGAAAGCGCTTACCGCAACCTACGGGTCACAACTCCGTTTTACAGCGCATTACCACCCGCAAGCAAATCCTGCGGAGCGCATTAACCAGATCATAAAAACTACCCTTCGTGCATACGTGTCGGAAAATCATCGAATCTGGGATTCGCAATTGGCAAAGGTAGCCTGTGCGATTAGGACATCCCAGCATGAGGTTTTAGGAGTTTCGCCATATTTCGCTAACTTCGGCAGGAATATGGTCACATGTGGCCGTGATATAGGATATAGGGATAGCGATAGGGACCAAACAGGAATAGTAGATAGAGAGAAACAATTTAGGAAGCTACGGGAAGAGATAGCTAAAAAGATAGGCGCGGCTACCAAGAAGTCCGCGCAAACATATAACCTTCGCAGGCGTGATGTCCAATATCAGCCTGGCGATTTGGTTTGGCGAAGAAATTTCGCACTTTCGGATGCCGCAAACTATATTGCAGCTAAATTAGCTGATAAATTTGTTGGACCCTACCGCATATCGAAGCGGACGTCACCTTGGACGTATATCCTAACCGATGAGAATGGCAAAGATCGCGGAACTTGGCAGGCAAAGGATTTGAAACCTTATTGCGATGTTTCTGACACTTAGTCTAAAATCAAGACCAAACAGTAACATAAGTATCTTTAATATCGTTTTTTTTAACGTTACCTTTTTACGAAGCCCATTCTTCTTCTTTTATAAATTGCTATTTTAAGATTTTATTGCCTTTTTAACTTTTTACTTTTATTAAACTTCTGCTTTACTTTTAACTTTCAATTCTTACTCTACCTTTAGTTTAACTTTAGTTTTTTTAACTTTCAATCGTCAAATTGACGGAAAATCGTTAGTGTTGTGTTGTCTTCCTATTCTTCGTTCCTTTTACCCAGTTTCGCCTTAGGAAATGGTTTATATTTCTTTGAAATATAAGCACATTTCCTGGGAGGTAAGGGTGGGATTTGTCGCGGTAAAATTTACCGCTACAAAAAGTATCCTTAGGATCCTTTCTCGTATCCCTTCCTCTTCTTCATTTTTGGGTGTGGCTGCATAATTCTGGGAGAGTTGGGGGCAACCAAGGTTCCATCAGCCTATGGTTTACTCACCCAGCATTCTGCAAAAACATCCCACGTAGGGTGATGATGCAAAACTGGTCGAGGCTAGACCGACAAAGGGACAGGCGATCCCCAACGATGATCAAGAAGCGTGCAGACGGGCGGTCTCACGCAAGACAATGGAAATGTCCGGTGTTGACAGGTTGACACATCAACACTCTATACCACCATCAATGGTAGATGATAAATGCCTACCCAACGATTTACGTCACTTTGACAACACTAGTATGGCCTTCTGCCCAACCTAACTTCAATAAGGTAACCAAAGGTTGAAACGTTAAAGATCTTCCCTCCTCCCCCAAATCTGCAAAAGAGGCCACCAGTGTAGGATAGGAATTTTCGATTAGTTGAGATTTCCTCCTCCTATAGTTCTCCCGAAATAAAATGTTAAAAATGTTTATTAGGAAATGGATATGTTTACTTACTCGATTCACTCTCCACGCGAATAAATGTAACTGAGAGAATGCTCAGCGATGACTTATTTTCGATTTCAGCGTAGTTCGATTCTTTTTCACGAAGGTTGTGAGATTAGATATTGTAGGGGTCTGGACTCACCCATCAAGATCGGCAAGTGTTGGACGACACCAACCACTTGTCGAACTTTCGAATTTGGTGAATGTCGAAAGAGAGGGCAAGTTTTGGACGACACCAACAACTTGTCGAGCTCTATGTGTGTAGTGGTTGAGCATGCGCACTTTCGTTGGAATTCGACAGCGATGGCACAGCACACCAACGGTGGCTGATGTCGTGATACTGAATCCACGAAAGTGATTGGTTGAGCGTATGAATGTGTGTGTCTGAGAGCGGGGTTGAGGCCAGACAAAGAGCTAGGCTTGAAGTGGTGGACACTTCTTGGTTAGCTATCAAGGTGATGATACGGAAAGAGTGAAAAATTGTCGAGAAAGGAAATTCAAAATAAGTTTTGATTTAGATCGAGAAATTTCATGCAGGAAAAAATTTTAGCGAGTTTGAGTTCTTTTGGAAAGAAACATAGAGAGTGAAACGAGGAAGGATTCGGAGTAAAGAAGGATATAGATAGATCCACAGGAGAATAAATCGAGCAGGGAGTTGTAGGAGGAGCAAATCAGAACAAAGCTAAGTATATTGAGCTTTTTTTTTTGTGAGACGTATTTTATTCTACTGGTGAAAATATTGAATTGAAATACTGTGTTGCCCCTTTTTCTAACGATTTATCCAGGAAATTGCCTGGCACGTGACCCCCTTAATTTTCAACCCATCTTGGGAATTTTCGGGAAAATTCCTTTAACCGTTCAACCTTCGGTACCCCTTTATACTGTTCTTCATTGCAACGGTCCGCCTGACCGTCTTGCTAATTTATATAACTTCATTTAATTTTACGATCACCTATTTTCCACGTTTATACCTCCATTTATATTATTTCGAAAAGATTCTGGTTTTAGTCCAGGTTACAACCACGGTTTTTCCCAGACACCTTATTAAAACAATAAAATAATTCAAACTTCCCTTTGGGAATTCAAAAACATTGCTACTTTCATTATCTACTCATCATTGTTCTTCTTTCTGGTCGTTATTTTCTTTTTATTACTTTTCCATTACTTTTCAGCACTAAGGTTTGGAAATTTGTACCTTTAAAAATTTTCTGGCGCCCACAATTTTTAGGACACCCTGTCCTCTAAATTGATCATCTATACAACTTCTATTATAATCACATTTATCCATTTTCAATTAATTCCTCAACCTTTGATTGATTTCGATTAATTTCAATCTCACCCTATCAATCGATCGAACACACCCAGCTGAGCTAGTCGCGGTGGCAGCATGTATTATAATATATATTTAATTCACCGTCCGTAAGCATTTCATTCATTATTGTTTTATGTACAGAAGTCCCAATTTAGATAGCAATTCAACCTCTAACGAGTTTGATGCGCTATCTGAGTCCATAATAAGAATTGTCTCCCTTTATCCTCACACTGAAATCGTAACTGCGGGCGATTTCAATGTACACAATTCTGGTTGGCTTCGACATTCTGGCCAGACAACACCCGAAGGAAAATATGTTGAGATCTTCGCTGAGTTTAACGAATTAACTCAACTTGTTGATGAGCCCACTCGGGTTCCAGATATTGAAGGCCATGCGGCCAACACTCTTGACTTATTTCTCACTTCTCATCCCGAAAAATACAGGGTTGTAGTATCATCTCCTTTAGGCAAATCGGACCATTGTGTCATATCGGTAGATTTTTCGCTTTCCGTCACGGTAAAAAAAGATAAAGTCCCCAAAAGAACTGTGTGGCAATACGAGAAAGCCAATTGGGACGGCCTGAATAATTTCTTTCGAAATTTTAATTGGTCTTTGTGCTTTCTCGACGGAAACGTTGACGCATCAGCTGATATGATATCTAACGTAATTCTTAACGGCATGAGAAATTTTGTTCCTCACAGAACAAAAAGTATCATCCCCAAAGAGAATTCGTGGTTTGATTCAAGCTGTAAAGAGGCGATTAGGGATAGAGAAAGCAATTTTCGAAAATTTAAAGGCAACCCTACTGTAGAAAATCGAAATTTGTTCAAACGGGCCAGAAATATCTGTAATGCTCGAATACAAAGGGCTAAGTTTTTACATGACCAAAAAGTAAGGCAAAAAATACTGTTGTGTCCAAAAGGAAGTAAAAACTTTTGGTCTTTTGTGAAGAACATTAAGAACTCGACCACGTCATCGGTCCCAACGCTCATCTTCAATGACTCTCCATCGACAAAGCCAACTTGCTGGCAGCTTAATTTGCTGCCAACTCGACACTTCCTTATAGCATATTGGCTCCACCTGAGCTCGAGTCTGCAAGTTCTTTGATGAAGCAGATATTTTTTCGAACTCGCTCGGTTGCGAGAGTCCTTAAAGATCTCAACATACATAAATCCGCTGGTCCAGATGGTATCCCCGCTGTTATTCTGAAGAGGTGTTCTTCTACGCTGGCAAAACCACTGCGTAAACTTTTCCATCTTTCCTATTCTGCTGGGATTTTTCCGAGCAGATGGAAAACTGCATTTGTCCAGCCGGTCCCTAAAAAAGGCGAATCGTCTTCCCCTTCCAATTACCGTCCAATTGCACTTACGTCCCTTCTTTCCAAGGTCATGGAAACGTTGATAAACCGTCAACTTATGAAATATCTTGAAGAACGAAAGCTTCTTAATGACCGTCAGTACGGCTTTCGTAGCAAACAGTCCACTGGTGATTTGATGGCTTATCTCACCGAAAAGTGGAACCAATCTTTACATTGTTTTGGAGAAAGTAAGATTATTGCGCTTGATATTTCTAAAGCATTTGATAGAGTTTGGCATCAGGCTCTTTTATCGAAAATGCGTGCTTTTGGTATCGATGAGTCTCTTCTTCGTTGGATTAGAAACTACCTTTCCGACCGTTCAATACAAGTTGTGTTGGATGGCTTCAAGTCTGATACCCACTTCATAAATGCTGGTGTGCCCCAGGGCTCCGTTTTGTCTCCGACTCTCTTCCTCATTTTCATTAATGATCTCTTGTCTGAAACTTCTAATCCACTTAACTGTTTTGCTGACGACTCGACCCTCAGCTTTTCATATTCGTTTCCAAATTCACGTCCCTGCTCTTCGGATGTGGAACTGGAACGGTTGCGTATGATAAGCTCATTGAATTCTGACCTTGACAGCATTGTTGCATGGGGTCTTATGAACCGAGTAGAATTCAATGCTTCGAAAACTCAATGCTGCCTCTTGTCGTTGAAGCTTAACATTCCCCCATTGCCATTATCCATGAATGGTACCTGCATCGAAGAAACCGAAAAGCTGTCAGTACTTGGTATGTGTGTAAACGATGATCTTCGTTGGAATGACCACATATTTGAAGTCGCCAAAAATGCTGCTAAATGCTTAGGCTTCTTGAGACGATGCAGGAAATTCTTCACCCCTTCTGATCTGGCTACAATTTATAAGGCCTTCATCCGCCCAAAACTGGAGTATAACTCCCATATCTGGTCAGGTGCTTCTCAAACATCTTTGCACCTCCTTGATAGGGTACAAAATAGAGCGTTAAAATTGATAGGTGATAGTTCAATCGTAGAATCGATTGATTCTCTTGAACATCGTCGAAACGTTGCCTGTCTCACTCTCTTTTATCGCTTTTTTCACAAGCAGTGCTCTAGTGAAGTAGCCAGTTGTATTCCTCCCCTGAAACAATTTAGCCGCAACACCCGCCTCGCTAGGAATGTTCATCAGTTTTACCTTGAGCCCAACTTCGGACGTACAGTCAAGTATAGAGATTCGTATTTCAGTCGCACCACCCGAATGTGGAATGCTTTACCTGGCTCTGTATTTCCCCTTCATTACGATTCACAAAGATTCAAAAGCAACGTGCATCGGTGTCTCCTTTCAAATCCTCTCCTATTTTCCTAAATGCTCGCACTGTTTTTAACAACATTATAAGGGTATTCATAACCCCTTGATGTGCGCGTTGATTATAAAAAAAAAAAAAAAAATATTCGTTGCTGGATGCGCTTGTTTTCTTGCCGACACTTCCTACCAAAAACCATCTGTCATTGCAATTCTTTTCGCACGCCGGCCGGCTGTGCTGAATTTCTTTCTTTTATTTTGATTAATAGTACGCGGTTTCTAAGTTCGGTTCCATCCTAAAGTTAGTTTAATTAAATCTAAAATATATAATAGGTAAAATACCCTCAGACAAAAAGGAAGTGTCGGGAGAAAAAGGTGCGACAATATTCTAATTTAACTTACCATTGCTAAAGTATTTGATTGATTAACTTGCAAGAGCACGTGCTTGGGGTATATTTAGGTTTTGTCGTTAATTTTAATTAATTTATTTGCAACTTATAACAAAACAAATCCTTCCACTTCGTACAGAAACTATGAAATGTCAAAAAAAAAAAATATGTTCAAACATTGCTGCTCATAGAAATTTCTTCGGCTAGAATGTGTAGAGTGTAGCATGGGGAAATTGTTTACTCTCTCACGGAGAGAGTTTTCAGTCCAAAATAAGTTGTTTAGAAAATGCTCGAACAAAACGTGTGGTATAATGTGGATGATTGTGTTTAAATGTGCGGTTGTGGGTGCGTACTCGAACGCTACTATTGATATTAACTTTGAATTGACAAATACGTAAGTACAGTGAGTCAGCAAATTAAGTAAGCAGTTGAAATATTAAGTGAAATGATATCTAATTGATAGAAGTCAATAATAATTTAAATATAAATAAATGAAGTTCATTCTGTACAACCTCCCCCTCTGTCGCTGATAACGTCCCGATGATGCAACAGTCTATTAAGAGTATGTACGTTTGCGTCTTTTCCTTGAAGATCTTCGCACATTTGGATTGTCTTGTTGTGGAACTGCAATAGATTCTATTTTAGTTTTGTCGCTTCCGATGTCATCTTTACTTTGGTCGGTGTGGACTGTATTGTTAGGTTCTTTTAATTGTTGACGTCGACCTCTAGTTCGAATTGGATAAATTGGACTTTTGACAGAACCATCGTAGGGCGTGAGTGATGAGACATGATGTGAACAAATGGGTTGGTCTGGCTTAGTAGTGTCTGAAAAGATATAGCACGAGGATCCTTTCTTCTTCAAAATGGTGTAGGGGCCATCACGTCTTGGCACAAATTTGGATGTTATACCTTGAATTTGCTTTGCTTTCCGCGTGTGTTTCCACTAAAACTTGATCTCCTATTGTAAATTCCCTTTGAGGACGTCGTTTTTGGTCAACATAAAGCTGATCATTGATTGAGTCCAGTCATTATAGTCTATTATGGCTGCTAATTGTTTCTGTTGTGACCAAGAAGTAATCAATAGCGATGTCATATCTTGTGATATATGCGCTTTGAAATTTCATTCTACTTGTGTTAAAGTAAATGAAAACGAACTAAAATTACTAAAAAATCGTTCAAATTTCGTATGGAAATGTGATCTTTGTTGTAGAAGTGCAGCAATGAATTTCTATGGAAGATTCAACTGTATTGATAAAAGTTTAAGTGCTCTCGCTCGCAAGTTACATGAACATGAAAATAGACAGTGCAGTGGTGTTGGTGTTTTTGATGGAAAAGAAATAGAAAAAAAAAGTTTCCGTCTCTCAAAATACAAGTTCAAAATGTAACACAAAAGTTAACGCTCATAACATGGTTGCAATGTCAAAGTAGCAAAATAATAACAAAATTGCTTCTTCGCCTCTCTTGTCACGATTTATTCCAAATAAATCTCCTATTGCTCGCCGCTTGAGTACGTCATCCAACTCAACATCAATATCCAAAAACAATACCAAGTCGCTGTCAGTAATTAAACAAAAATCAATCAAGAATAACACTGAGGTATGTGGTGGTGGAGATCAGCCTCTTTTCCCCACCCATTCTATAGTTGCTGTTGCTGTTGCTGTTGCTGTACCTTCTTTGGAGAATGACATGCGCAATAGAACCGCTGATGATGAGAATAAGAATGTGTGTTCCACCGCCGTTAATGTCATCGTTGTCGATGATGCACTCACTATTCATGCCGATGGTGGTGTTGGAGGGAGTGTTGATAATGGTGAGTTTTCTGCTGTCGCTGGAGATGTTGGAGTCAAGGTTGTTGCTGGAGTTGCTGGTGCTGCTGGAGTCAAAGGTGTTGCTGGTGTTGGTGGTGCTGCTGTAGCCAAAGATGTTGCTGGCGATGCTGCTGATGTTGACAACGTTGAGTTAAATCTTGCTGCTGTTGCTGTTGCTAATAATGCTGATGGTTATGAAGAGTCAAACATGGTTGATGCTATAGCTGCTAATGAGGTAGACGCTAATCAAAATATATTCAATCCTACTTTCAAATCAAAAATAGTAAATGGGACGTCCTTGGAGTGTTTAAACATGACCGAATGGGTGGTTAGGCATATGAAATGGTTCCACATTGGTAGTTTTCGCTCAAATACCTCCACAGATATAATTGTAAATCATCTTGTATCAAAATTAAACATTAATCAAGAAGTTATTGCCTGCTACAAATTGATTTCAAAAGGTAAATCTAAAGAGGAGATGAAAAAAGTCAACTTTAGGCTGGGTGTTCCCATTGAATACAAAAAGATTATTCTGGATCCAAATATGCGGCCTGGTGGTATCAAAATTAGACCATTTCAGAAAAAAAAACTTGTAGTTCATGACAACATTCCGCCAAGAATCGACATATACAACTTTTTTAGAAACTGTTCAGTTAAGACTTTTTATCATAATGCGAGTGGAATGAGAACTTAAATACAGGATTTTTATGCTGTGTCTGCGAACCTCGATTATGCCGTCATTGTTATCACTGCAACCTGGCTGTACAGTGGTATTTTATCGTCAAAAATTGTTGATTGCAGACTATATACTGTTTTCCGAAAGGATCGATGTGTTAACGCTGAGGATCGAGGTGGAGGTATATTGATTGCTGTAAGAAATAATTTAATATGTAGTGAATTAGCACTTCCATATAATGATATTGAACAATTGTCTGTTGTTATTAATGTAAGAAATAGTCAGAGTATTGATTGGAAGCTAGTTTTTACAGCAAGCTATGTCCCAAAAATGTGAATTAACTGTTTTTGAAAAACATATAAGTAACATCGATTTCATTAACAAGTCATTTAACAAAGATTGGCAAACTATGTGCATATTAGGCGATTTTAATATGGATGAAGTAAATTAGTTTTTGTCGGATGAAGATAAAATGTTTATACCGGCGAATATTGTTTAAGATTATGAATATGTTTTCATTGAATATGTTTATGCGCTAGGTTTACATCAGATCAATGATGTATACAATTCTTTGAATAGGTTATTGGACCTGGTTTTTATTGTCAAAATGATGTAAAAGTAGAAATATTAAAATGCTCTTTTCCTTTGTTAAATAATTCTATTCACCATGTTTAAGTTTCATTTATTATTTCATATCAACAACTTGCGTGTGCGAGACTTCAATACTTTTTGTTTGCTTCATTTATTATTTTATTTAAACTTCTTGTACGTCCAAGAATTTAATACTTTTATTTTTCATTCATTATTTCATCTTGCAACTTGCATGTGCAAGAATTCAATCCCTTTGTTTGTTCACCTAGTAACGAGAGCCACTGTGTAAACCATTGCTCCTACAACTTGCCAGACGCAATAAGAAACTTGCGTATTTTTGTTGGCACGTTTTGTTTAGTTTGCGATTCCCACTTATTGACGGGAACTTATAATCAACACGGTTCACACAGTAGCTCTCCCAAAATATTTTCTGTACCTGTAGCTAGTTAAGAATAAAATCATTACCTGTCTAACGTTAAAATACAACAGTCGTGTTTCTCTTGAGTGGTTTGAGTTGAAATTGTCGTGTTCCTATTTTCGAGTTTGTAATTTTTTTTTCGTTTAAAACATTTAAACATTGGCGACCGTGACAGGACTCGCTAAAAAAAGTTTTAGTAGCCTGTATCAGGTTGTTTGTTATTTCAATAAAAAGGAAAGTGCAAGCAAGTAATAATCCGCGTAATAAAAAATAATAATAATTTGTGATCCGCAGTTTATAGTGAACTAAGTACCTACAAGTGCAAAACATCGAAAACCAAAATAAAAAAATGGCTTATTGGAATGAACACCACACCATCGAAGAGATCGTCGCTCAGCAAGAGCAAGTGGGCGAATCTATCTGCACTATAGTCCGCAACTATAACAAGGATAGTTCAACCAGGAAGACGCTAGAGTATCTAAATAAGAAAAAGGCGCAACTAGAAACTCTCTGGGAACAATTCGACAAAAATGATTCGATTCTGCGAGAGAGGTTCTCAGATCACTATAGCATCCTTATTTCGAAAAGGATTATTTCGAAATGATACGAAAGGCAGCAGAAGTCTTGACTGCCGATATTTATTCGAGAATAGAAGAATTTAAACAACATGAGACTCCAAATCTAGGTGATCTTCAGATGCGGATACAAGGTTCAGGAGAAGTAAAACCACTCAGGGAGAAACCTGCAGATGAAGTTTCTGCAGTTGGTAAGCAACAAGGTGCAATTCCCAAACCCAAGAAGGGGATTGTTACAAATTCTAATCAAGAGTCAACCTTTCCTGGCGTGCAAATGAACTCCAAGGCACGATATATGTTGTTGACAAATATATTAAAAAGGTCAATTATCAAGATTCATGGGCATTCAACCATGAATAATACTCAACAATTCTCCCAAATAAAAGCAAGAAGTTTGGAGCAGAATTGGGAGGAGATTGCAAATCTATATCGTAAGTTGGACCAGGAGTTGACTACGGTGGAAGTAGAAGAATACTTCAATCTGCAAGAGAGCGTTGAGGAGACGTTACTTAAGCTTTTCATGGACATTCCAGCAATGCAAGAAAGTGGAGGTGGTCCAAAGCCGTCGAATGTAATGATGAAGCTTCCCAAAATCGAGCTGAATTGACGGTGAATATTTGAATTGGTTGCAGTTTCATGACCTATTCAAACAAATGATCCATGATCAGCCAATACCGCTGGCACAAGAATTATATTTTTTGAGGGCAAATGTGACTGAAAAGGCCTTGGATTTGATACAAAACTTCAAGCCAACAGACAGTAACTACGAGGTAGCTTGGGGATTACTAGTTGAACGCTTCAACAACAAAAGATTGCTATTGACTGCTCAACTAAACAAGCTGCCAACACAGTCAATTACAACATCGACGAGTTCAAGCTTAAGAAGGGTTCACGACATTACAAAAGAGTGTTTACAAGTTATAACAAATATGAATTATGATATCGCAAGCTGGGACCCAATAGTGGTATATCTTCTGCTGCAAAAACTCGACAGGGAGAGCAGAGAAAAGTTTGAGTTCGTGTTAAAAGATCCGATAAGCAGTCCCACCATCCAAGAGTTCCTGACGTTTGTTGAGTCCCGATTCCAAACACTCGAAGCAATCAACTCCCGAGATGAAAAAAGAAAGTTCCAGAGCCTAGAGGTCACCACTAGCAGCCACAATGGGCGGAAGTCAATAGCCCCCAAGATGGATCTGGATAAGACCCTGAATTGCTAATTTTGCAATTCTGGTGAGCATGGGATTTACAATTGTATTAAATTCTTGTCACTTTCAGGTTCGGACCGAGGAAAAGCTGTTCACAGGCTGATGTTGTGCAGAAACTGTTTGAAGAAGGGCCTCTACTCCCAATCATGCTCATCTCGAAAGTGCCAAAAATGCAACATGCCACACAACACACTACTTCACTTGCAGAAGCAGCAGCAAATCTCACCAAGTACGCATCAGTTGGGTGAGAAGGGTAGTTCGCAGCCAACACTTCAAGCTGTCAATGCAGCACTTCAAGAAACGTCATATCTATTTAGCAACGGCAGTGGTCAATGTGATCTCATCACACGGTACACGAATCCCGTGCAGAGCGCTTCTTGATTCTGGATCACAGCTGAATTTTGTAACAACATCGTTACTACATCAGCTAGGAATTAAGAAACATTACAGGGACACATCAATCTGCGGAATAGGAGGCAATGAATGCAGATCTGAGTTTGCGGCCACAATAAAATTGGAATCTAGGACGTCAACCTATCAAACAACAATAGAAGCGAACCTCATGGCTCGAATATGTGATTACCAGTGTAGTCAAGAAATCGACGTCTCAGTGTGGAAGATTCCATCTTACATCGATCTGGCTGATCCATCTTTCTGCAAGTCCAAGCAAATCGACATGCTATTGGGAGCCGAACTATTCTTTGATCTGTTTCTACCAGAAGAACATAGAGTTTCGAACGATCTACCAATCTTACGAAAAACAGTTCTAGGATGGATAGTAGCCGGAAGTGCTCCAACTTCAAATTCATGTGCTCATTGTCACATAGTTACAAAGCCATCGTTAACATCGTTGGATAAACTCGTTCGCTCTATCTGGGAAACAGAAAGCCATGACACTCCAATTAACACCCAGAGCGAAGAAGAACATCAGTGCGAAGAACATTTCCAGAAAGACACAGTGCAAAATTCTGAAGGTAATTTAAAGACGATCCTACCATAGCATTAGGTGACTCTCTTCAAGTAGCAAGAAAAAAGTTTCTTTCATTAGAAAACAAGTTGAGCAAGGGTGAAAGGTTAAAAATATCTTACATATATCAACTTCATGGAGGAATATAAGACATTGGGTCACATGACGCCAATTAACAAGGACAATATTCCATAGAGGCACTACGTCATACCTCATCACTGCGTCATGAAACCCGAAAGCTCATCGACGAAACTTAGAGTAGTTTTTGATGCATCAGCCAAGACTACTTCTGGTCACTCACTAAATGATGTAGTCATGGTAGGCCCAACTGTTCAACCAGATCTATTTTCAATAGTTCTAAAATTCAGGATGCACAGGTATGTTTTTACAGCAGATATAACAAAGATGTATCGCCAGGTCTTAATGCACGAGGATGATCGAGCATTACAACTTATCTTCTGGAGATCAAGAAATGATGAGCCATTACAGCTGTACAAATTAAACACCGTCACGTATGGGCCCGCATCGGCTTCCTACCTAGCAACTAGATGTCTAATTAAATTAGCAGAAGATAATCAAGATTCATTCTTTAGAGCATCACAAGCCGTTAAAAACAATGTATACGTGGATGATTGCCTGGCTGGTTCAGAGACTATTGATGACACTTATGAGTTGCTTAGGCAGGCAATTTTGAATTGAAAAAATTTTGTTCCAATCATCCTATGATTTTAAAGGGAATTCCTGAAGAAGATAAAGAGAAACTAGTAACACTTCATCAATCTGAGATAGTTAAAACATTAGGACTAATATGGGATCCTTCTCAAGATGTCTTTGATTTCAGCTTCAATGACGAAAAAGTAAACAAAATATCCACACAAATAACAAAACGAACAGTTTTGGCTGATCTTGCCAGACTTTTTGATCTTCTTGGCCTACTCGGACCTATAATTGTCATTGGGAAGCTATTCTTACAAGAATTATGGAAATCAAAATTGTCTTGGGATGACAATCTTTCAAATGAAAAGGCTCAAAAGTGGATTAAATACATTGGACAGTTCTCCCTAATGAGCAATATAAGCATTCCACGATACGTTCTTTTTCCTTCTGCCAAGATAATTGAACTTCATGCTTTCTCCGATAGCAGTTTAAGTGCCTTTGGATCATGCGTTTACTTACGTTCAATCGATGAAAGAAATCAAACATTTTTGCCAACTGCTTTGTTCAAAATCAAGAGTTGTTCCACTGAAAATTGTCAGCATAGCCCGCCTTGAACTACAAGCAGCAGTACTTATGGTGGAGCTGTTGGATAGGATAATTCAAATACTTTCAAAGAAAATTGACAAGGTATGTTTTTATACAGATTCTTATACCGTGCTGGCCTGGCTTAAATCACCATCCTACACTTGGGAAATTTTTGTAGCAAATAGAATTGCAAAAATTCAATCACTCTCATCAATGGCAATTCATCAAGGGCCATTTAAATCCAGCGGACTTAGTATCGAGAGGATCAAATTTATCAGGACTATTCAAATCATCAGTATGGTTCAAAGGTCCAGAGTTTCTTCAAAATCGAGAAATCGCTCAATTTGAGGAATGCGAATATCCTGACGTAATCCCAGAACGACGTAGGAAAAAATCGGTGCTGTCGGCAACAATTCAAAACGATCTAAGCTTAATCGAAAATATCAATTATAGGAGTTCATTTTTTACATTGAGAAAAATATTTGCATTCTGTTTCAGATTTTACTATAATTGCAGAAAACGAAATGAACTAAGAAACACAGGCCAGCTAACAATTCAAGAATTAAGAGAAGGAACGCGATGGATTCTTGTTTACACGCAAAGAGTCTCATTCCCTGACGAATACCGTGCGTTAGAAGGAAAAAGGCTTGTAAATAGAAATTCATCTAAAGTTTCTCTTGCTCCATATTTTGATGAAAGAACAAAACTGATTCGAGTTGGGAGAAGGTTGACAAATGCCAAGATCTCTTCAGACTCTAAGCATCAAATTTTAATTCCAAAAAACAATAAAGTAACTAAATTAATATTAACATATCGTCATTTCAAGCACATGCAGCTCGACAAGTAATTAGCAGATGCATCATATGCTTTAGAACAAAGCCAAAATTCATCAATCAGGTGATGGGAAACATGCCTGTGGAAAGGGTGAATTCAGCAAAACCATTTTATTATGCTGGGGTGGACTTTTGCGGTCCCATAAAAACTCACTACGAGGTCAGAGGTAAGACTCCTACAAGGTCATATTTAGCTATTTTCGTTTCTTTTTCTACTAAAGCCATACACATAGAGGTGGTAGGAGATTTATCTTCTCAATCATTCATATACGCTCTAAAACGATTTATAGCACGGCGAGGACTCTGCCACACAATATTTAGCGATAATGCAACGAACTTTGTTGGTGCGAAGAATTAATTAGCAGAGCTAACAAGAGAATTCAATTCCAGTAGAATGCAAGCGGCAATACAGACACATTGCCTCGAGGAAGGAATAACTTGAAAAAACATTCCGCCACGTTCACCTCATTTTGGAGGCCTTTGGGAGGCTGCCGTAAGATCTGCAAAGACGCTACTCGTTCGTCACTTAGGTAAAACTTCACTTACGTACGAAGAATTGCTAACTGTTGTCATACAAATCGAAGCTATATTGAATTCTCGACCTTTGACACCGTTATCATCTGATCCAAACGAAAAGGAAGCTCTTACACCCGATCACTTCTTAATAGGAAGTCCTCTTACAGCAATGGCAGAACCAGATGTAACAAACTGCGAAATGAATAGCCTAAATAAATCCCGGCGAATTCAACATATTCAACAGCACTTCTGGAAAAGGTGGTCAGATGAGTATTTATATCTTCTGCAGCAAAGATTCAAGTGGAAGACTGAATCAAACAACCTCAAGCCTGACACCTTGGTGCTTATCAAAGAAGAAAATATTCCTCCAATGCGCTGGAAACTAGGACGTGTGATTGAAATCTTCAAGGGAAGTGATGATAAAGTACGCTTAGCTATTGTTGACGAAATCAACAAATATGTCAGTACATTATTATTCAAGAAAGTAACAAATCAACAAATCAACAACAATCAACAAATAGCAATAAGTATTATTTAAGTCAATAGGTCATAAGAAATTAGTGTCATAATATAAGTCAGTTTATATGTCGTAAGCAAATGAGGCAAGCAATGCAGTCAAGTTCATTTTGTGTGTCACTAGTTTAAATAAAGCAAATATGCACTGTAGACAAAATGAGCTTGAACTGTATTGCTGCGAGCTGACTTACGGTATAAATAGAATAAGAGAATGAATAAATATTATTATTACTCAGTCAACAAGACAGTGATAGTCATTATAAATCTCAACAGTAAGATTTTCATGGTCCTTCGAGTCTTTAAGGACAGGAAAAGAAAATACAGTCTACTTAAATAAAAAAAAAAAAAAAGAGAGAAAACAATTCTTTTTCATCATGTCATTCAACGAGACAGCAGTGAAACAGGTAAAAATCGCCGAAGACATACAAAAACTCTGGGCGAACGTCAAGAAAGATGGAGAGTCTCGATACTCATTAGAGTATTTCACAAAGAGGCTTGATATTTTGGAAAAACATTGGATAGAGTTTCAAGCGAACAATGAGTACTTGGAAGTCATGCGGAAGACGTATCCAGAGCACGAATACTTTACAAAGAAGTATTTTACTCAACTTGAAACCAAGTATCTGGATATAAGATCTACCTTCAAGGAGAAGGTGCAACGTTACATAGAGGATGTAACCCAAACGCCTGGTGGTTCACAGGTACCACCAAAGCTACCGGTCAAGGGACCGGAGGAGAAGGTGCAACTTTACATTGAGGATATAACCCAAACACCTGGTGGCTCAAAGGTACCACCAAAGCTACCGGTCCAGGGAAGGCAGCAGGAGCCAGAAATAGATCCAAATCAACTTGATTTGGATCGCAGTGTTTGCCAGCAACAGCAGTTATCAAAGAAACAGCTGACCACAACAGATGCAGACGAAAGCAACACATTACTATTCAAGAAAGCAGAGGGTATCAATATCACCTTCAAGCGTTTGACTAGTAGCTTAGACCTAGATCAAAACGGTGTATATCTGGCGTTCAAACTCGAACAACTAAAAGAATGCTGGGTAAAACTGATGGCTGTTGACGAGGAAATCATGTTGTCAGAGGATAGTAAACGCAAGCAGCAGCACGCAGACGACTTCATAGAACTGGAACAAAAATACGAAGAAGCATACATACAACTCAAAGAAGCGGAACGTCAACGGCAGCATCAAGACATCGTAGTCCCACAAACAAAAACCCATCGAAAAATTAAACTTCCAGCCATCTGTATACCATCCTTCAGCGGCAAGTATGAAGAGTGGACTCCATTCTGGCAATTGTTTGATCGTTTGGTTCATCAAAACGATGCATTGAGCGAAGTAGAACGGATTCAATACCTAAAAACGAATCTAAAAGGTGAAGCGGCAAGAATTATAAGCCATCTATCACCTACAGCTTGCAACTATGAAACTGCTATAGAATTGCTTACAAGGCGATTTCAAAATCCTGCGGTTTTAATCAGCAATTACATACAAAAGTTACTCACCTTGAAGTCAGTGCGAAATGAAAATGCATTTGACTTAAAAACCTTAATGGATTCGTCAAGAGAAATCTTATACGGGATCAAAAATCTAGGGGTTGACGTAAGCTCCTGGGATCCAATCATAGTTCAGTTACTGTGCCCGAAGCTGGACCCTGAGTCAAGAAAACTCTACCAACAGTCCAGAGGAACATCTACAGAAATTCCTAAGCTGTGTGATTTGTTCGAATTCATTGAAGGAAGATTCCGAGGACTGGAAAGTAGCCGTGAGGGAAACCGGGATCATCAGCATCAACCATCAAGATATCCAACCTCATCCTCATCAGGAAACCATGATCATCAGCATCAACCCTCAAGATATCCAACCACAAAAAATCTTTTGACCACCCTAACAAAGCAAAAATGTGTTGTTTGCAGCGAAGCGCATCAACTGTATAATTGCAACAAGTTTGTGAGTATGAAGCCGCGTAACCGGTTGGACGTAGTGCAAGCATCAAAACTGTGTTTCAACTGTTTGGGAGGTGGACACAAAACAAGGGAATGTTCGGTGAAGAGAGGCTGCAAAATATGTACACGACAGCATAACACCCTACTTCATATTCCCCAAAGTGACAATGTTGCAGATCCAATAACAAACGTTACATCTACTAAAATTGCTACTGCCTGTCATAACAACAGGATGGTACTTTTAGCAACAGCTATGGTAAACTTATGTGTTGGAGGGAAAAATACAACCGTACGCGCACTGATAGATCAAGGGTCTCAATCGTGTTTCATTACAGAAAAATTAGCTTACCAATTAAAAATTCCACTAACCAAATATGAATCAAGAATCAAGGGTATTAACGGGCACGCAACAGAAATTATTGCATCATGTAACTTCAAGCTAAAATCCATTCACAATGAAAAAATGTGTCTTGAAGTTGAAGCTCTCGTTATGCCAAACATTACGTCGAAGTTACCAGCACAAAATATAACAACCAACCATTGGCCACACGTACAGGGATTGATGTTGGCGGACCCATGGTACCACCAACCAAAAGATATTGATGTACTGATTGGATCAGACATATTACCACAATTGCTTACCGATGGATTAATTAAGGGACCAAATAACACTCCTATGGCACAAAACTCAAGGTTTGGCTGGATATTGTCGGGACCAGTAGTGACAACCTCGACAAAAACAAGTTATAGTACACTAACTTCATTTATTAGTGTATGTTGTGAGGATGACGACTTGAAAAAATTTTGGGAACCAGAGGAAGTTCCCACAGCAGAAATTAAATCCACAGAAGATGAAATGTGCGAAGACCACTTCAGACGTACTCACTATAGAGATGACACAGGACGTTATGTTGTCAAATTACCACTGTTAAAAGACATCATAGTCTTGGGGGACTCCCGCAAAATGGCGTTAAAAAGATTCTTTAATTTGGAGCAAAGATTGGCAAAAAATAAAAGTCTTCAACATGATTATGTAAAATTCATCAAGGAATATATAACTCTTGGCCATATGGAGGAGGCATCAGCAGCAAATACTGACAAAACGTATTATCTTCCACATCATGCAGTGATAAAAAATGACAGCAGTACAACAAAACTAAGAGTTGTATTCGACGCTTCAGCAAAGACGACATCTGGAGAATCTTTCAACAGCATCATGATGACGGGTCCTACACTTCAAAAGGATTTATTTTCGGTGATACTCCGATGGAGATCTTTTAAAATCGTCTTCACAGCTGATATAGAAAAAATGTATCGGCAGATTTTGGTTGACAGTAACGATCAAAATTTACAACGCATCCTGTGGAGAGAAAGTACCAAGGATCCAATAAAGGAATACATTCTTAAGACCGTAACATACGGTACCACAGCCGCTCCGTACTTAGCAATCAAAACCCTACATCAGTTAGCAGAAGATGAAAAACATTTGTACCCAAGGGCAAGCAAATTATTGCTAGAAGGATTCTATGTGGATGATTGCTTAGGAGGTGCAAACTCGATACACGAATGTATAAATCTCCAACAAGAACTGATTCCTCTACTTCAAAAAGGTGGATTCAACCTTCGTAAATGGACATCAAACAACTCAACCTTTATCAATAAGTTGTCAAAAGACATTATAGAAATGGAGCCTGAACATGATTTTGACAATGATAGAACGTTTAAAATTTTGGGACTCACATGGTGCCCAACAACAGATGACTTTCAATTTAAACTTAATTTGGAGTTCAACTCAAAGGGCACCAAAAGGGCAATATTGAGTGATGCTGGAAAAATCTTTGATCCATTTGGTTGGCTGTCACCAATAACAATCAAGGCAAAAATTCTTATTCAAAAACTATGGCTTTTGGGCATCGGTTGGGACGAAACGGTTCCAATAAATACACAAAATGAATGGAATGAGTTCAAAACAAGGCTAGCATTATTAGCGAAAGTAAGAATTCCACGTTGGACACAACAAACTAAAGGATCTCGTATAGAGCTCCACGGATTTGCAGATGCATCAGAAGCAGCGTATGCAGCGGTGGTATATCAAAAGGTTATAAATAATGGCATTATAACTGTAAATCTCATAGCATCTAAAACCAAAGTAGCTCCTGTGAAGCAAGTATCGTTGGCAAGGCTAGAACTATGTGCAGCAGCACTATTAACGAAGCTATGCATACTGTTTACGTTTTAAAAACAATTGCAAACGGAACATAAATAAGCAACCATTACTATTTGGTCCATTAACGGTAAAGGAACTAAAGGAAGCAGAATTAGCAATGGTGCGAAGTGCTCAACAAGACTTTTCTGATGATATAAAAATTCTAAATACAGCAAGGGCTTTGACGTCAAAAAGCAGATTATCATCATTGAACCCATTTATCGATTCAAATGGAATACTGCGAGTTGGAGGTCGACTAAAACATGCCAACTTATCAATCAACCAGAAACATCCAATGATCCTATCATCGTCACATCCATTGACAAAATTGATCATCAATAAAACTCACATCGATACACTTCACGGCGGAGTCAAGCTGGTTCTTAACCATATTCGAAGAAAATTTTGGATCATACAAGGTACAAACACAGTTAAGGCACTAGTTAACCAATGTGTCCGGTGTTTCCGTTTTAAAGCCAGAGAATCAAGTCAACTTATGGGACAACTTCCAGAAGAACGTGTTAAGTTTTCACGTCCATTTACTCATTGTGGGGTTGATTATGCAGGCCCTATCAACATAAGATGTTCACAAAACAGAGGCGTGAAGTCGCACAAGGCTTATATAGCACTCTTCGTTTGCATGGCAACAAAGGCCGTTCACATTGAGCTCACGTCTGATTTAACCACAGATGGGTTCATGGCTGCATTACGACGAATGACAAGCAGGCGGGGTTCCATACAACATATCTACAGCGACAATGGGACGAATTTTTTTAGGAGCAAAAAATATTATTGAGGCAGTCCAAAACAAACTGGCAGAAAACGCCATCCAATGGCATTTCATTCCACCTGGAGCACCACACTTTGGCGGACTCTGGGAAGCAGGAGTTAAATCGGTAAAATACCATCTAAACCGTATCATAGGTGAACAGAAACTCACTTACGAAGAGATGAATACCATTTTAGTGCAAATAGAAGGAGTATTAAACTCAAGACCTCTCTGTCCACTAACAGATAACATCGAAGATCTTGATGCCTTGACACCAGGTCACTTCATTATTGGGTCACCATTAAGAACGCCACAAGACGACATCATTCTGGACCTGGGCGAGAGTAGTTTGAAAAGATATAAATTTATTCAAAAACTCAAAAAAGATGTCTGCAAGCCTTGGTACGATGATTACATAAATAAACTTCAACAACGTTTTAAATGGAAAGAATCAACGATTAATGTGAGAATTGGACAACTAGTACTCCTCAAAAACGAACTGTTTACACCGTCAAAATGGGTTCTTCGTAAAATTATTGAAGTACACAGCGGTGTGGACGGGCTAATTAGAGTGGTGACCATCAAAACAGAAAAAGGAATATACAAGCGACCGATAACAAAGGTGTGCTTGTTACCAAACGATGAAAACATAAGAAAACCTGACGACAACCCTCTGCAGTCAAATCAGGTATTCATTGAACCTAAAAGAAGAGAACCACCTGGTGTTTCCTTGACGAGTACCACAGCATTCATAGCCATACTACTATTTTTACCTCTTGTCATGGGTAACCAGATTAAAGTGTCACCATTCACTTCACAACCAGGAATATATTTCGAAAATCTGGGAACAGCAACAATTTCTTCTAGCAGTTGGGACATTGTAGCCTATTATGACATGAAAACATATTGGGCACAATACCAGTCAATAGATCAATATAAAAATAACCTGATAAAGATCTGTCAGTTACTGCCGAATCAAAATGAGACATGTAAGGCAACTATCCCACAAATCATGTCACTTAATGAAGATCTAGAAAGAGGAAACGAATTACTATCACCCCATCCAAATAGCAGTATGAGAGTTCGCCGTGCAGCATTCAACTTCATTGGAAACATTGCAAACGGTCTTTTCGGAATACTCGATTCGGAATATGCGGATAAGATGTCGGAATCAATTAATAAAATTCAAAAAGACGATGGTCATCTTTTACATCTCATTAAAAACCAAACATCAATAATTGACGCCACAATGAATATTCTTCAGCAGTCTCAACAAGAAACTACCAACAACTTTCTAGAAATAGACAAGGATCTTCAACATTTCGCTACACTTCTTGACGGAATCAGGCAGAAGTATCATGAGGACCAATTACGGCAACTATTCAATGCAATTGCCGTGCAACTTATCCTTGCATTATCGCAAATACAAAAGACCCAGACTGCCTTGATAGACGTTTTAATCGATACTCAGCATGGCAAAATAAATCCTCAACTAATTTCTCCTGCCCAACTTCGACAAGAATTTCTCCACATAAAATCAAACCTCCCATCAACACTTCGACTTCCCGTCTCTCAAGACGAGGTTTTGACGCTTTACCATCTTATGAGTATCCACGGCAGAGCACTTAAAGATCACATAATCTTTAAAATAAATTTACCATTGCTAAGTCTAGATGATTTTGAACTATTCAAGGTAACACCAGTGCCTGCACTCATAAATGGAACTTTCTTCACAATAAACCCATCTACAAGATATATCATGGTTACCTTGCATCGAGATCAATACTATCCCCTATCCAAAGCCGAATTTCAACAATGTGTCTCTTATACCACAGAAAGGCATCTATGCAACCAGCATCATCCCATTTACAAGCAAGGAGCAGAAATCAGTGCATGCGAATTCGTTTATCTAAGTCAAGGATTGCAATCTCCGGACTGTCAACCTACCATAACCAGCAAGGGGTCTCACTGGATACAACTATGCAATCCTAACGAATGGATTTACGTGTTGAAGGAGCGGACGACCCTTAATATTGTGTGCAATGGAACAGTTACCCAAACAACACTAGAAGGGACAGGGAAAATATGTATCGATCCGACCTGCGTAATAAAGACCAATCTTATTACCTTACGTGGTCATTCCATCTACCCATCATTTTCCAGAATTTCCGTTTCCCCTCACACCAATCTATCTAACACATTTGTTCCAGATCAACTTGACAGGTTAACACATAATCCGCTTTCGGTCAAAAACCATCTACAAGAACTGAATACGCTAAAACAGCAACTTCAGAACCTCACGATGGCCTTGCCTTCTAACGATCTTTCAACAAATGATGTTCATCAATTTGCAGTGGGCTACCTGGGACTACTAGTTTCCATCATCATTGTGATTCTCTTGCTTCGAAGGTTATACACCAAAAGCTTCAAACCAAATACGAAACCAATCAAGACATCCGAGAACACCGGCACTGCAGATCCAGGAAACCTCACCTTCGAGTTGCTTCCGTAAGCGGAGGTGGCAAAATGTTGACGAAATCAACAAATATGTCAGTACATTATTATTCAAGAAAGTAACAAATCAACAAATCAACAACAATCAACAAATAGCAATAAGTATTATTTAAGTCAATAGGTCATAAGAAATTAGTGTCATAATATAAGTCAGTTTATATGTCGTAAGCAAATGAGGCAAGCAATGCAGTCAAGTTCATTTTGTGTGTCACTAGTTTAAATAAAGCAAATATGCACTGTAGACAAAATGAGCTTGAACTGTATTGCTGCGAGCTGACTTACGGTATGATATAAATAGAATAAGAGAATGAATAAATATTATTATTACTCAGTCAACAAGACAGTGATAGTCATTATAAATCTCAACAGTAAGATTTTCAGCTATGTTAGAACTCAAACCGGTACGTACAAAAGAGCAATACATAATCTTTGCCCACTAGCTGGAACATAACTAAGCCAAGGAAAAACAGCAAATACAACAGGTATGAAAATACAGAATCGCATTGACCAATCCGAGTTTGAGAGCTTCAAGTTCAAAATCAGAGAAGTAATTGAATATTCTAAGAAACTGCCTGCCCCCACTACTGACATCAACGCACATGACTATCATCACTATGGAAGCAGTCTGTTGTTATTGGCATGCATGATTGGGATCTTCATCATTTTTTTTCGTCGCGCAAGAAGACCAACCCCTATGCCAAGAAACTTCGAGGTCAACATTTAAGATTAAGCTATATTTATTTTAAAAGTTCAAATTTAGAGAGTTAAGAACCCTCAAAAGGGGGGAGTATGTTTAAGTTTCATTTATTATTTCATATCAACAACTTGCGTGTGCAAGAATTCAATACTTTTTGATTGCTTCATTTATTATTTTATTTCAACAACTTGTACGTCCAAGAATTTAATACTTTTATTTTTCATTCATTATTTCATCTTGCAACTTGCATGTGCAAGAATTCAATACCTTTGTTTGTTCACCTAGTAACGAGAGCCACTGTGTAAACCATTGCTCCTACAACTTGCCAGACGCAATAAGAAACTTGCGTATTTTTGTTGGCACGTTTTGTTTAGTTTGCGATTCCCACGTATATTGACGGGAACTTATAATCAACATGGTTCACACAGTAGCTCTCCCAAAATATTTTCTGTACCTGTAGCTAGTTAAGAATAAAATCATTACCTGTCTTACGTTAAAATACAACAGTCGTGTTTCTCTTGAGTGGTTTGAGTTGAAATTGTCGTGTTCCTATTTTCGAGTTTGTAATTTTTCTTTCGTTTAAAACATTTAAACACACCATGAGCAGATTGAATTAAAATTTGATTTTTATAATCCCACGCGTGAAATTGACTTTGAGCGTAAACTTAATTTTGCCAAAACAAATTTCAACGGTTTTAATGATTGGCTGAATACCATTAATTGGGAATTAGAATTTTATAATACGAGTCTACATTTTGTCTATAATCGATTTTTCGAGATTATCATGACAGGGGTTGGAATGTTTGTTCCGTTGTCTTCGATCAAAAAATACAGTAAGCCTCCTTGGTATAATAGACAACTGTCTCATTTAAAAAACAAAAGAACTAAAGCTTTCAAAAAATAAAAGAAATCTGGTAGCGATTCTGATTATGAAAATTTCCGTAATTTTCGAAAAGATTTTAATGTTTTAAGTAAGTTCTTACACAAGAATTATATTATGGGTATTGAAAGTAAGCTTAAAGATGATAGTAGATGTTCTGGTCTTACATAAAGTCAAAGCGCTGTACTTATGGTTTACCTGAATCAATGGTGTACGGGGTACGGCTCTAGTGTCGCAAATGATACTCAATCAGCGTGTGAAATTTTGCTCAGTTTTTTGAGTCTGTGTATAAGGGTGTTTTTTTTTTTTTTTAGACAAATTTTTTTGTTCACTCCCATCCCGAAATTTTGTGGAGAATACCTAAAAAAAATTACCTAAAAATTTGAGCCCTTAATATTAACATTTAGTACTCGACCAAGACACGCAAA
Organism: Melanostoma scalare; assembly: GCA_949752695.1. Taxonomy (NCBI): domain Eukaryota; kingdom Metazoa; phylum Arthropoda; class Insecta; order Diptera; family Syrphidae; genus Melanostoma; species Melanostoma scalare. The sequence continues at coordinate 82,009,255 of OX456986.1, forward strand.
GATTTCCCATATAAAATACACGCAAACTTAAACTTCTTTTCTTCAAAATTCTACAGTTCAGAGGCATTTTATGGTATAGTCTAGAACATTAACAGGTTTTCTTTAAAATTAAATGCTCTACAAAATTGTTCATTGCGGTGAAGTCGTAACTCACACCGGCGAAGTAGTATGGGTCAATAAAACCAATTTTTTCGTAAGATTCTTGTTTTTTTGCCCTTATCTCGTAAATGACAATAGCTACAAAAGAAATTTTTTAAACAAACTTGTAGAAAACTTAATTTTCTACAAAAAAGTTTCTTTGAATAGGAATGAGCGTAACTATAGCACTACAGAAAAGGAATGTTTAGCGGTACTGTGGGCTATTGAGAAATTGAGGCCTTATCTAGAGGGTGTTAGGTTTACAGTAGTAACTGATCATTACTCACTGATATGGTTAAGTAATTTGAAAGATCCGCAGGGTAGGTTAGCTAGATGGGCTATTAGGTTACAGCAGTTCGACTACGAAATCATTCATCGTAAGGGGAAAGAGCATGTGGTTCCGGATATGCTGTCTCGGGGAGTGCCGCAGTTGGGTGGTATCTCAGAAGAGGTTTTAGATCCTTGGGTGTTAAAAATGATTTCGGAAGTCAATACAAATCCACTTAGGTATCCGGCTTGGAGGGTTGAACAAGGCAAGTTGTTCAAACTCGTAAAGCCCAATCACATAGTAGTTCATGAAAGCAATCAGGAATGGAAGAGAGTGATAGGGAAAAATGAGAGGTTAGGTATTTTACAGGAGAACCATGATGGTCCTTTAGCGGGCCACATGGGAGTTAGGAAAACGTTTGCCAGAATTGCGGCGAAGTTTTACTGGCCAAAGATGAGGGCCGATATCACAAAATATGTTAGGAGTTGTAAAGTTTGCCAACAGGTTAAGCCAATTAATGAGAAGCCAGCTGGGTTGATGAAGGAAAGAGTAGGAGTCAAATCACCTTGGGAGATGATTTGCATAGATTTAGTAGGGCCACTTCCAAAATCTAGTAGGGGTTTTATTTATATATTAACTGTAGTAGATTACTTTACGAAGTTTCCACTTCTATTCGCGCTGAGGTCGGCTACGGCCAAAGCAATTTGTAGGGAACTTGAGGAGAATGTTTTTCTGCTTTTTGGCATACCAAAAGTCACTATTTGTGACAATGGTCCACAGTTCCGTTCCAAGGAACTCAAAACGCTTTGTGACGCTTATGCGTCCAAACTACGTTTCACTGCGCATTACCATCCGCAGGCTAACCCTGCAGAAAGGATCAATCAGATCCTAAAGACGACGTTACGTGCTTACGTTGCTGAAAACCACAGAGTGTGGGATTCACAACTAAGCAAGGTGGCGTGTGCAATTCGCACGTCACAACACGAGGTTTTGGGTGTTTCACCCTACTACGCCAATTTTGGGAGAGATATGGTGACTTCGGGTCAGGAAGCACCAACTGTAGGAGAGAGTTCCGAGGATGTTCAAGATCTGGGTGAGATCACCGAACGTTTTCGGGAACTAAGAAGAGACATCGAGACAAAGTTGAAGGCAGCCTCTAAGAGAGCTGCAGAAGCTTATAACCTTCGACGGCGTGATATACAATATCACATCGGCGATATGGTTTGGCGAAGGAACTTCACGTTATCGGATGCCGCGAATTACTATGCAGCCAAATTAGCACCGAAGTTTGTCGGTCCGTTTTTGATTAAGAAACGTGTGTCACCTTGGACATACGTACTTCAAGATAGTAATAATAAAGAGCGCGGGACTTGGCACGTCAAAGATTTAAAACCGTATAACGATGCATCCGAAAACGATTAACGTTAACGTAGCTTATTTTTTTTTAATCTTATAACTCACAGAAACGTGATTGAGTATTGTTTAGAGTTTTTTTTCTGATGGAAAGTCCTTCTCCCATACCTTTTAATCCTAGGTACCTCTTTGGAAGTTTGTTACAGTTCTTACGAAATGTAAGCTCACTTCCGAGGAGGTGAGGGTGGGATTTGTTGCGGTAAAATTTACCACAACAAGTTCTATCTACCGTTCTTCTCCCGCTAACACACTTTTTCAGAGCTACTCGAAAATAATAGAAGAATTCAGTGGAAGCCTGGTCCATCAGCCGGAGACCTGTTCTTCTGGAATTTTCGAAATGCCATTTTCAGGTCACATTGTTTCTCGATGCAATAGATTGCACAGTAGAAGACACTTTTCTTGTGTGACGGTCGGTCCACAAAAGTTCGTACGGCAGGTGGCCTACGAAAGAAAATCGATATAAGAGGATTGGCATGAAGATCGATACCCATGTCCAACAATGTGTGAACTATATTCACACCAACCTAAATTTTGTAGTAAATTTCAATTAAAATTAAATTGAGTATCGTCAACATCAAGGAAGAATCACTAAAAGACGTGTTTCCGTTTTTACTCCCCTTTTTTTTCTAACTATCTGAACGAAGGTCTACGGAAAGTATTCGTCGAGCTTTTAGACTTAGCATCTCTTGTTTTTCATTCTCTTGGAAGATATCTTCTCCGTATTTTAGTTTGGGCCGGTTGGGCTGGGGACTTTGCGCGAGTAAAATAATTTTTCGGAGTAAGTCTTTCTGAAAGAGGTTGAACTCGTCCACTCGGCTACTGGTGATCGCATCACCTGAACGCAATGGACCGCGGGTAGTTGATTCGTGACATCTCACTTGCACATCCCAGCCTAATGGCGGAATGCTGCAGTAAAAGTGAGACCGAACAACACCACGCTTAAAGGTCTGACGAGGATGGCTGCATGGCCGATGCCGGATGGAGGAGAAAAACCCGCCATGTGGATGGTCTCTTGACTTTTGGCGACGAAAGTGGAAAGATATAGAGAAAGCGTGCAAAAAATTATTGGCGATTATTTTGCGTTTTTATTGCGATTTTACTTGAGATATTTTGTGAAGCCGACTTTGCGGCAAAATTCCGGTTGGGAATTTTGAGACATTCCAGTTGGGAATCTTATAAATCGAGATTAGTGCGGAGAAGGGATTTTCCCCAAGGAGTTCAGGAGAGTGTTGTATCGACAAGAATAGCTAAGTATTTTCTCTTTTAATTCTTACTTTTCGTTTCGAAGAATCCTTCCTTTTCAAGGGTTTTTCGAACAAATTTAGAGTCGCTTTATTTGTGGCAAAACTATCCGCTAGGCCTTCGTTGACCTAACGTACTTCTATCCCGAGATTGCGGGACTCGCGACCGTTTTCCTTTCTTGCTATTACTATTTCTTTCGGAAACTTTCCTTACTGATTCTTTCTTGTGTTCAACGACACACACAAATCTGTTCTATTTTGCTTTTACGTACTTTAATTTTCAACTTATCTTTATTTCGAGAATTGGCCTCCTGCCAACCTCGAAAGCAACTTTGTACTTTTCTTTTATACCGAAAAGATTCTGGGTTTTTATCCAGGTATCAACCACGGTTTCCCAGACCCCCTAAAAATATAATAAAAATCTTTAATTTCCTTGAGAAATTTCATACTGTTTCATTTCTTTTCTTCCTAGTCTTTCTTTCTTGTTTTCACTACTATTTCAGCTTTGGTTAAGGCAAACCACCATCTTAAAAGGTTTCCTGGCGCCCATATTAAAAGTGAGTTAGTACGCCCTTGTACTCTCACTCATCAGAGTTTAATTCGAGATATTATTTTATAACCATTTGATATTCCCTTTTAATCAAATCGGATTAAAAAGGAATATCAAATCGAACCCACCCATCAGGCTGAGCTACGGGAGACAGCACTGAAGTGTTGTTGGTTGCCGAACACGAACCTGTGTCACTTTGACATTTCGTTTTTAGACAAGTTGCGCGCACGTCGGGAATCGGGAGTGTTGATATCCCAAACAATTTAATTTCGCGAATAAATATATATTCTGTTTGTATCGTTTACGTTTTGATTTTGCTCGCGTTATTTGGAATAGATTTCCAACGTTTTAGTTTAATAGTTTAAAGTTCGGTTCGTAAAATATTCGGTAACAATTGTCAATATGATTACATCGATATTTATTGAGATATTGAGCTTTTAAGTTGAGGAAGTATGGAATTTTAATTAATAATAATAATTATTATTATATTATGGGGTCCCCCCCATTTCATGAAATTTGATGAATTTTATAAATTTTACAAGAGTTCTTTCGGCGTGGAGAAAAGTAGGTGAGGGTAGGGGATGTCCCCCACAATAGCCTCATATGGCAAACACTTTGTATTTACCCACCCCCTTCAAGATTTGAATTTGAGCCTTGAGCGCATCCTGTTTGCACTTTGAAGTTGTTGGGGGGCACCCTCCAACACCACCATGTTTCTCCCATCCCCAAACAAATCCTGTGCTGATGAATTAAATTCAGAAATTTTCGTGACATGGGGGGTATAGCTTTCTTGAAAGAGGGGGAATAGTTTCAGTTTTAAATTCATTTTTATTACTTCTTTCTTAAAACTACTTATTTGCTAACAAAAATGTTTAAACTAGCTTATTTAATAACTAAATTAACTTACTGACCCTAGGCGGGTACTCTAAATTATACAATAACTTATTTCTAATGCCTTTCGGCCTAAAGATACCATATATCTATTTCACACTAGAACTAATTAATAACTAAGAAAATTAAAAAAAAACTTAGTTTCATGGATCATTTCATTTTCAAAGAGGGGGAATAAATACAACGTGTTTGCACTATGAAGCTATTGAGGGGGACATCCCCTACCCTCAGCTACTTTTCTCCACGCCGAAAGAACTCCTGTAAAATTTATAAAATTCATCAAATTCATAAAATTTCATAAAATGGGGGGGGGGAGGGTGTAACTTTTTTGGGGGCGTGACTGCCACCTGTTTGCACTTGGAGGTTGTTGTGGGGGGCACCCCCTACCACCCCCGACTTTACCCCACCCCCTCCGGGAGTGGGGTCATTATCTACACCTTTACGCTTTATAAAAACTAAGTTGGAATTGATTTTATTTTTAAAATTTTACTTTTACAAATTAATTGAGTTTTTTACTGAGATCAAATTGGTAGTATGCTTCACTCGGACATGCTCACAATGTTTGTTGTTGTTGATTAGGGTTTGTCATTTTTGAGCAACTTTTTTATTTCAACAAAAAACAGGCTAAATACTTTCAGGAAGGTATAGAAAGAAGCCTCTTAAAATGTTAGCTCTTAATATTAACATTAAGTGGTGCCTGTTCTTAACCTTCAGTTTTCTATTTAAATAGATTAGATTGGATTAAGGGGACGAGTAGAGCTTGCTCAGCTCTGGGCATTGTGGTGTCTGAATGAAACCTATTGTGCCAGCCCATGTGAGGTTTCAGGGCAGTTCTCCTGCTCCTGAATTGAACCAAAAGTTAGTTATCTTCTGTGTGTGAATGAGCTTGAGTTTATCTAGGGGGACGATCTCATATTCAAGTTTTGCTTTCTAGGGCGGAAAAGTGCAGAACATTCTGTAATAATGTGCAGAGAAGTTTCTTTATTTTCGAGACATAGTCTACAGCTGGGGCCCGCTACTAGCCTCATTTGGTGAAGATGTTTCTTTAAAGAACAATGACCGGTTAGTAGTCCTGTGCAAATTAGGGTTTTCCTATTGAGGTTCAGTAGGAATTTTGATGTTTATATTATATATATATTATGTTTATGTTTCAGTATATTCTGGCAAAAAGAGTTATGAACAGGTTTGGCCAGATGAGTTACTCCAAGCTTTATTTGATGCTTCCAGTAGCATGTTCTTGGCAATGTGTTTGAAGGTGCTTTTATTTACACCGCAGAAGGGTTCAGGTCTGACGAATGGTTTAGATGCGCCGTCTTTAGCTAAGATGTCTGCCTTCTTGTTACCATCATAGCCTTTGTGTGCTGGGATCCAGTGGAGGATTACAGTGTTTTTCCTTGCTAGTTCAGAGAGTGACATGACTGTCTCTTGGACCAGTTTGGATCTTATGACATTTGAGCTTAACGCTTTTAATGCAGCTTGGCTGTCTGAGAAGATGAATATTGTTTTGTTTTTCGTGTTCGATGAAAATATTATTCTCGAACATTCGTTAATGGCTAAGACTTCAGCTTGGAAAATGGACGAGTGACTGCCCAGACTTACTGACAAATTCGTTCTGGGACAGTCGCTGAAAATGCCGGAACTTGTACCAGTTTCCATTTTTGAGCCGTCCGTATACCAGACAATATCTTGCCTTGAAGGATGAGGCTTTGTGTTCTCCCAGTCCTCCCTAGGGGGGATAAAAATGGAGAAGTTGAGTTTGAAGTTGTACATGGGAATAATAGCATTCAAGCACATACTAAAGGTATTAAGTTTTTCTAGACTTTCCATTAATAAATGAAAAGATTAGTAAAGTTTTCAACAGTTAAAACACTTGTTTTAACTGTTAAACACTTGTTTTAACTGTTAAAAACTTAACTAATCTTTTCATTTATTAGATTAAAAAACACGTGGAATATCTCAACTAAAAAACTCATCGACTTTCCATTATCGACAAACGTCCTTACGGGTTTGGATGTGATTTTATGTGTCCTTGATGGAAAAGACGGTGTGTCGCCAGTCTTGCTTCCATTTTTATGAAAAGGTGGATTGGAGGTAGTCCTGTAATGACGTTTAGAGCCTATGTTGGTGTTGTACGCATGCATCCTGCAATGCATGTTGTTGCCAATCTTTGAATCTTTCCAGTTTTTGGATTGCCGTTACTTCTTTTGTTTTTGTCAACCATACAACGGCTGCGTACGATATTGTTGGTCTGACTACCAGCGTACATAGGTCGTGCACCATTTTAGGTTTTAGACCCCAGTTTTTCCCGTATATGCTTCGACAAGTCCATAGGGACTTGGTTGCTCTGCTGGAAATGCGTTCTAGTTGAGGGTTCCATGCCATTTTACTGTCTAGAATAACCCCAAGGTATTTTGATTCCTTGGAAAATGGTATTAGAAGATTTTGTTTTCTTCTTTTTGTAAATGGGACAATAACTGTCTTACGGAGATTGACAGAAAGACCTTCATCTGAGCACCTGCTTTGAACTGTCTTCAGAGCTGTCTGAAGTCTTCTTGATATTAGTGTTTCTGATAAACCTTGTATGACAATTGTTAGATCATCTGCAAAGCCCACTGCATAGATGCCTTGGGTTGCAAGTAATCTTAGTAGGCTGTCTACAACTATTGACCAGATGAGTGGTGAGAGGACTCCACCTTGTGGCAACCTCTTGTTGCTAGTGCTGAAATTTCCACTTATTCGATATATAATTCTGCTGTTTAGCATGGACATTATCCAATTACGAATCACTTGTGGAACGGTGTGGTGCTTTAAAGCACGGTCTGTGGACACAAAGGAAGTGTTGTTGAAGGCTCCTTTATGTCGAGAAATGTCACTACACAAATTTCCTTTTTATCGATAGAGAAATCGATCCTAGTAACTAGGTCATTCAACACGGTTTCCGTTGATTGCCCTGGATGATATGCGTATTGTGATGTGGATAGTCGGTAAAATCAATGAGCTTCTCCATAGATTTAAGGATGAATGACATTAGACTGATTGGCCGGAAGGATTTAGGGCTTGGATACAGATTCCTTCCCGCTTTTGGCAAGATGATAACTGTTATTCTTCTCCAGCTTTCTGGTATGTGACCAAAAGCTAGACTTTTTTTTTTTTTTTTTTTTTTTTTTTTTTTTTTTTTTTTTTTTTTTTTTTTTTTTTAAATTAAAAAGCGGAGGCTTATATGCTAATCTGGAGAATTCAGACCTAATATCCGGTCCATTGTACTACCAGAGTAGCAGCCTTCCTTTTTTTTGTGTTGCAGTAGTTGGAAATAAGTTGTTAGTAATTTCACATATATAACCTCAAGGGCGCGTCCATATGAAACTGGGAGGCTGAAAGAAAAGTAGATGCCCAGAGCGGGATTCGAACCCACGCGTCTGGCCTATCTACTAAACACTCTACCACTGCACCACGGCCCCCCCAAAAAGCTAGGCTGCAAATGAACAGTTTTGATAGAATGGGAGCAATTATGGCAGCCCCGTTCTGCAGTAGGGCAGGGAAGATGCCGTCTTCCCCAGAGGCCTTGAATGGTTTCAATGAGGAGATTGCCCATTTGATGACATTGGGGTTGCAGATTTGTCTGGCCGTTGTACAGTCTTCCTTAGATGGAAACATATGCTGCTCCCTTTGGGATGATAGGTTTATTGCTGGGTCTATAATGATAGATTGTGGAAAGTGGGTGTCTATTAGGAGTTGCAGAGATTCTATTTTGTTCTTAGTCTGAGAGCCTTTTTCCTTGGTAAAGGTACCTAGGTTTGCCGGCTTGTCGGACGCGAGAACTTTGTGGAGTCTGCAACTAGAGGGAACATCAGAGATACTTTCTACAAATTGTTTAAAAGAGGCATTTTGGCTGTTTTAATTTCGTTATTGTATTTTGTGAGAGCAGTAGAGTAAGTTTGCCAGTCATCATTGCGTTTTGCTTTGTTGAAAAGTTTCCTTACTTTCGATCTCAATTTCTCAAGGTTGTTATTCCATCAAGGGGTTTGCCTTTTAGTTGATTTTGTTTTCAGAGGGCAGTTGTTCTCAAAGGTAGTTATGATAGAGTTTTTTGCGTAGTCCGCAAAAAAATCAAATTTAGCTTTGCTATTAATATTTGGGATTTTGTCTATTAGAGAGTTTTCCAGATCAGTTTTGTACGAGACCCAGTCAGTTTTTTTTCTCTTTTGACGATATTTTAGACAAGATATTATGTTTGTGTCTAGTTTAAAGCGTATTGGGTCTATGATTTGAGAAGGATGGTTCGGAGGACACCCTACAGCCATAGACAAGATTTTAAGAGAGAGATGAAGACAATGTTATGTCTAAGACCTCTCTTCTAGTTTTGCTGACAAAGGTGGGTTCATTGCCAATGTTACATGTGTTTAAATTTTCTTTAATAATATAATCAATAAGGGACTCACCTCTTTGTTTATGTCCTTACTTCCCCATAAGGTGTGATGAGCATTTGCGTCGCATCCCAGAATAAGCTCTAATTTGTTTTTCTGCGCGTGCTCAAAAGGGCAAGGTGTAAGGTCTCCAGGGAAATATGCTGAGGCAACAATGATTTCCTTGGAGTGACCGATCCTCACTTGCCGTCAGATCAGCGGATACAAATGCTGACAGTGGGAAGAAGGGCAGATATTTATTAAAAATAATACAATTTCAAGGTGTACTGGCTGAGGTTGAATACAATATTTTACCTGTAGGCGTAGTTAGACCGAGGATTCTACCACTCGAGCTGATCCATGGCTCCTGCACGAGGGCAATTTCAAGCTTCGTTTTACTCAGCGAGTGAGTTGAGACCGCTGAGGCAGTGAGCCATCCTGGTGTGTGCGAGCAGCCCAGAAATCTTATCTGTGGACCCTCCTCAGTGATTTTATGCAGCTCAGAGCTCAGTACCTAAGGATGGCATTTTCCACTGCTGTGATTTGCACATTTTCAAGATAGCTATTTGGGCAATCCTCGGCGATTATCCCAACCACGATCATTCCTCCAACCTCATTGAACAAGGGAACGTTGGTTTTCGCTTTTTTGCTCGGTTCAGGAACTTCGTGTGCGGACCTTCTTCTTTTGTTAGAAGGGTCTGGGGTGTCTTCGACGGACTTGAAAGTACTGTCTCTAACGCTGCGTCGTATGGCAGTTTTTTCGCTAGCAGTCTTCTCAAGTGCTTTTTTGAGACGTGGTTAGACGTCTCCGCTTGACGTTAAGCTTGTCAAGCTCTAGGGTCTTTTCTGTGTCATCTCCGAGAGCTTAACAGCTCCCGTACGATTCCATTGTCAGGACAGAGCTTTGATATCCAACGGATTCTATGTCGCTGTCGGATGTTACCATTGCAGATCGGTCTATCCGTCCCTCAAGGCTTGGAAGTTCAGCCAGTGGCTGAGAGACAGAGAGGTAGTTGCTACGGTACAGTACGGTTGACACCTTGATGCCGGCCCATGGGAAAGGCAAGGATTAGAGTTGGGTAGAAGAAGGGGATAGAGGAGAGGGTGAGTGGAATGGTTGGGGCTAGAGGGGGTTGGATCGTCTCTTAGTGTCGCTGTTTCTCCCCTTCGACCTTTGCGGCAAGGGTGACCCTGCTGGAATCAACTTTAGTCATAAACCCAAGTTGAGACCGCCAGTATAATATATATTTATTGTTGTTTTGAACTTTTAATCTTTTTTCATTTTTTAAAAATTTAATTTGGCTCAGTCGGTATATTACCATTCAGACAAATTTTCTCGTGAAAATATAGGTTAGGGGTTGTTGTGTCATTACTTTCTTCTGATGAAAGCTACATACATGCATTTTCAACTTTAAGCTTGAATATCTTCAGAACGGCTCACTCTATGAAAAAAATAATGAAGAGCTTTTTTGTAGAGCATTCAATTTTCTACTTAAATAATTTGTCAGTTTATTTTTACAATGCTCAAATGTCAAGCTACAAAACTAAGAAAAAATAAAAAATAAATTTCTATGTTATTTAAATGGAAAATTGATAGTTAAGAACAGACACCACTTAATGTTTATATTAAGACCTCAAATTTTAAGAGGCTTCTTTTTCTACCTGCCTGAAAATATTTAGCCTGTTTTTTTGTTTAAAAATAAAAGATGCCCAAAAATTACACACCCTTTTGTTGATGTTTTGTAGAATAGGGCCCAGCTTGATATAGATCAAGGTTTAAAATGACCCTCTTCCGAGATTTGGAAAAAATAGTTCAGAAGTTCAGAGTCTGGACGGTAGTAGGTACTCGTAAGACAAATCTCTCAAAAGAAATGGTAATTAAAATAACAAATTCACAAATTAAATTGAGGTTCTAAATTGTGGCGCAAATAGTTTTATTTCAAATATTTAAAAATCAAACCAAACTTCAAATAAAATATTTTTTTTTTTGTAATTTAATTATTAAATTTTCAACCAGCCCAAAAATGCTGATCGTAAATTGCGCACTTTACTCATATCTGCTTCGTTACATTGTTCATTAATAGTTAAAGGTGCCAGGCTGCTACTGACCGATGATTTTGTAAATTTACTGAAGTTGGTATTGTTACTTCTACCAACAAATGACTCAACATCAGACGGCATAATATTTAAAGTTTTTTCCGCAGTAGCTGTTTTGATTTCAATATTGTTGATTGGATTTGGAGTTCTATTGGTCATCTGCAATTTTTTTTTTTGCTCGAGACATCCCACATCTTTATTAGGAGATCTTAGAGGGGTAAATCTTACATTTGCAGTAATAGATGTTTCTCGTGATTTAGGTTTGTTTTGAACTGCATTTCGTGAGATATAGCAAATTTTTTTATCAATTTGAAATATGCCGCTTCTTTTAAGAGCTCTTCTAAACAATTCATCGTGCTTTAGTGGATCCCGTTTTGTTTTTGGTACTGCAGACATTTCGGATTCATTCTCGGGAGGAACGAATTTCGAATCTGTAAAAATCGAAGATGTTGGGCTCGGGACTTTTCTTTCAAAACCTTGTTTAATATACCTACTGGTACTGTTCTTAAAAAATATATTTTCTCTACTAGAACTTAGTGATTTGCGTATTGATAAAGAAGGTCGTTCATCATTTGAGCAAAACATATTCGCTTTCGAAGAATATACTTGTTTATATCCAGAAAGTGGTATTTTGCTGGGTTTGAATCGCTTGGGCGCCGTGATTACTTGTTCATATTCACTAAAAACTGGACTTTTGGTTTCCTCGGCGCATATACAATCATTTTTGAAGTCTCGTTTTATTTGAAAATGTGTGCCTGTTTCTATACATTTATCATAAGATAATTGAGGCGATCGCAGGACTGAGGACACAAAATAATCAGAAACATTTTCATTTTGACGTGATAAAGTTTCAAGTGGTTTATTTTTGATTTTAAGAGGAAAACTTTTCGAGGCACTAAGTTTAGGGCAAAACTCTCCAATCTGAAAGAAAATAAAAGATCTAGTATTATATTTTCGGAAAATTAATGCAAGTCCTTAATAGTAATAATTAAAAGAAAAGAATAAGTTTCTCAATATTCGATCGCAACCCGGAGAAAAATCTGCGAAGGAGTTAATACTCAAACTGGAACTCTCTTAAATATTTTCAGAGTAAAACCTAGGCGTGGGGGACGCAATATCAATACATGCATTGTGCTTAAATTTGCACTCGTAAAAGACAAGCACAACCTGTTAAGGGGTTAGGTGTAGCCTGGAGCCTGAAAAAATGCAATTTTTTAATAATTTTGTTTTTTATAAGTAATGAATTGTTTTTTACATAAATGAAAACGTAGTATCATTTCATCATACTTAAATATTACTTCACCAAAACTTAAAAAAAAATATTAACTATTTTACAAGTTATGGCAGTTTTAGTTGAACAGGTTTTTAAAATGGGTCCTTGCGGTGCCAACTGTAACTTAAAAGCCATTCGATAGATTTGAATGAAACTTACACAGTTTTTAGAAAACATAAAAAGCTAGTGCCTGATAGCAGCTTTTTAATTTTGTTTCAAATTTAACAAAATGGCGGCCTAATTGTTTATAAAAAATCGAATTAAAAAAAAAAATCTTTCGCTCAGGCACAAGCTTTTTATGTTTTCTAAAAACTGAAAAAGTTTCATTCAAATCTATCGAGCGGTTTTTGAGTTACAGTTGGCACCAGTTCAAAAAACATAGTTTTGAGAAAAACGCATTTAAAGTTTAACATTCAATATAAGATCGCTCGAGAGCCTTTTATTCTTCGCTGAATAACTCGAAAGATATTTGTCGTATTCATTTCAAACTTTCAGAGAATATTTTTAAGATACTATACTTTAAGAAAATCAAAAAAACAAAAATCGATTTTTTTGAAAATTCTGACTACCCTCTAACCCCTTAAGAGAAAATGTTGAAAATGCTAACTAGGATTAATTGGTTTTGGTCGCTTACTCGATTCACTCTTCACGCAATAGAATGTAATTCAAAGTGATTGGTTGAACGTACGAATGTGTGTGTGTATGAAAACGGGGTTGAAGCTAGACAAAGAGCTTGGCTTGAAGTGGGAGACTTCTTGGCAAGCTATCAAGGTGTTAAAGTGAAATTTATAGAGAGAGAGATTGAAAATAAGTTTTTAGTTTGAAAAGTTTTGCGTAATATTTTTTTAGTTAGTTTTAGTTTTTTTTTTCTTATTTCATTTTGGAGTGAAACGAGGAAGGGTTGTCCTTTTGTGATGCTTGCTTTCAAAGGCTGAGGAAGACTCAGTCTGTCCAAGGTATTCTCGACGAAGCACCAGAAGTCGAGATAAAGATTCAACTAAAAATTTGCAAAAACAACCAATACAATCAACGCTTTCCTTTAATAGCAATTTCTTTTTCTTCCTTAATCTAATATACAATAGTTCTTTCCTTAGAATAATCGTTAATTCGTATAGCATATAATCTGTTGAAAATGTATTTCTGGCAATTTCCTATTAACATTATATACTAAACTTACTTATATACTACTAACCTACAACTACACTTACATTATATAATCTCTTTGTACTTATCTTTTAGTCTTGTAATAAACACCAAACAGACAAAGAACTATATATATAAATTAAAAATTTTTAAAGAACTTAAAAGTATTTTACGATGGCGTCTTCTTCCTTGTATCAAATTGAGAAATTAGACGAAAAGAATTACGAGTCATGGAAACTGCAAATTAAAAGCAAATGGAGATAACACAAAACCAGACAAGGATTTTGCAACGTGGATCAAATGCGATGAGAAGGCACTGGCCACCATCCTTCTGTCCGTGAAACCGTCTCAACTCAACTATATAAAAAATTGTAACACATCAAATGAAGCGTGGATTATCTTACAAAAAAACACATCAGCCACAAGGGCCAGCGAGGAAAGTATACCTATTTAAGCAGCTCTTGCAATTGAAATTGCAAGAGAATAATCACGTGCTACCACATCTTAATAATTTTTCATCACTCGTCGAAAAATTAAAAGAGATAAGTATTCAGATTCAAGATGAGCTTTTGTCAATTATTTTGCTTTATAGTCTCCCTCCTGCCAGCTTTGAATCTTTTGTTCTTGTTATCGAAGCACGAGATACTCTACCCACATGTGAGAACCTTAAGATAAAGCTTCTAGAAGAAGGACGCAGGAGACAAGGGTCCGAATGTAATAATTTAGCACCAGAACAGGCATTGTACGTAAGAAATCGAAGGCAAAAACAATTCTCACAGCAAACGCAGCAACGATCACAACGTGGGAAGACCGATCAACACACATTTAAAGGAACCTGTTTTAATTGTAATCGTCGTGGGCATTTCGCAGCAAATTGCAGAGATAAGCAAAAAAATAAAACAACATCTTCATTTGCAATGATTAATACAGCATGTGCGGGAGGGTTAACCAGCCAATCGTGGATTTTTGACAGTGGATCGACAAGCCATCTATGCTGTGATAAGAGTATGTTTACCAGTCTTCGCTCGCACACTGAACAAATAGCACTTGCTAATGATGCTCATATTTTATCAGACGGCATCGGCGAGGTCACATTAAAAACCAAACGCGGTGCTATCACTCTGAAAGATGTTCTTTTTGTGCCGTCATTGAAAATGAACTTTGTTTCAATTTCCAAAGCTGCTGACAATTTAAACAGAATAGTTTTTGACAGGCACTGTGCAAACATATTGAATGCTGATGGACGAGTTTTATTATCTGCAAAGAAATTGCAAAATATGTATATTTGTAGTGAGTCCATTAAAAATGAGGTTAACCTATACACGTGTTCAAAGCCACAATCGAGTAGAAATGATATTGCCGTATGGCATGAGAGGTATGGTCATCTAAATGGGAAAAGTTTGAGCGACCTTATCCAGAAGCAATTGGTAACAGGTCTACATTTCAAAGGTAGTATCAACAATATAAATTTTCAATGCGAAGTCTGCATGAAAGGCAAAATATGCTCATTACCATATGTGTGTGAACAAAGCCGGAGTGAAGGTATTTTAGATTTAATACACACTGATATTTGTGGCCCCATGAGGAAAACGTCCAATGGAGGAGCAAAATATTTTCTTCTTTTTGTGGATGATTATTCCAGAAAATTTTTTATTTATTTCTTAAAGGCAAAAACTGAAGCATTAGATACGTTCAAAAAATTTAAGGCCATGGTTGAGACGCATACATCGAAACGAATCAAGACGCTTAGGAGCGATAATGGAACTGAGTTTGTGAACCGTCCATTCACAGAGTTCTTTGAATCCAGTGGTATTCGTCACCAGCTAACAGCTCCCTATACCCCGCAACAAAATGGAGTTGTGGAACGAGCCAACAGGACAGTTGTGGAGATGGCCAGGTGTATGTTGATTGTGTGAAAAAAAACCAAATCTTGAATCAGAAAGTATAGATGTAGATTACCTCCTTACAGAACCTTCAAAAATTGAAATAAGCGATTTAGAAATTGATATGCCAAAAGTCGAGGTCCCACAAATTAAAAAGGATACTGATGCTGATGTTTTCGAAGACGCTCTGGGACCTGAGAGTTTGGATGTTGCTGTTGCGGACGCTATTGAACCTGATGATAATGTTGCTGGAAATGCTGTTCTTGAAACTGCAACTGGATATGAACAAGATGACGATGCAGAAGAGGATGGTATTGGAAGTTGTATAGATGAAGAAGGGGAGCAAGAATCTGTCGGAGTAAGTCCTAAAAAAATATTAAGAAGTGGTAGAGTGCGTGTTGTAGATACCAATAGTGGCAAAGGTAGAAGTACAGGTAGAGGAGTGACTAACTCATTGAATTATGTGAAAGGAAGGGAATGTCCTTCAACAATAGAAGAAGCCCTTCGAAGTAAAGACGCAGATAAATGGCGTCAAGCGATGAAAGATGAGTTTAATTCTCTGTCTAAAAATGACACATGGACACTTGTTGACTTACCTAAAAATCGACAAGCCATTGAGTCAATGTGGCTATTCAACATTAAACGCAACAAGGAAGGGTATATTGAACGCTATAAGGCTAGACTTGTTGCCAAAGGCTGTGGGCAAAAGTATGGCGTTGACTTTTATGAGACATTTTCACCGGTAGCAAGGTATTCTAACATACGATTAGTCATTGCATTAGCAGTAGAATTTGATCTGTTGTTACACCAAATGGACGTTACAGCTGCGTATTTGAACGGAGATTGAGACGAAGACATTTTTGTGCACCAACCAACCGGTTTTGTAAACGAAGCAAATCCTAATAAAATTTGTAAGCTCCAGAAAGCTTTATATGGACTCAAACAGCCAGGAAGGCAATGGCATTTAAAGCTCGACAGTATCTTAAAAAATATGGGTTTTAGAAATTGCATCAATGATAAGTGCATATATGTGATGCATAAAAATAGAGACATAATTATAATTGTTGTCTACGTTGACGACATTTTAATAGTATGCAAGGAGGAGCACGATATGGAAACCATCAAAAGGCAGATAGCGTATCAGTTTGAAATTGTGGATAAGGGACCTTTGAATCATTTTCTTGGGATAGAGATCCAAAGAGATGGCCTACGAGGAGCAGTTAAACTCAGCCAGCAGCAGCTTATAAAGGGTCTTTTAAAGGATTTCAAGATGACCGATAGCAGAAAAGTGAAGACACCCATCGATCCAGGCACACAGTTGAGAAAATGTGATGGCTGTAACAATTGTTCGAAAGTCGACAAAACACTTTACCAATCCTTAATAAGGTCTTTAAATTTTTTAAGCATCACTACACGACCCGACATTTCTCATTCAGTTATTAAATTGTCTCAGTATAATATGAATCCTCACTATGAGCATCTAACTGCAGCAAAACATTTACTAAAATACCTGCCTAATACAACTCACTATCAGATTACTTTCAGAAAAACTGGGCAAGATTTGTTTGGCTATACGGACGCTGATTGGGGTGGTAACAGTGATGATAGGAGATCATTTACCGGTCATGTTTTCTTTCTGTCTGGCAGTCCTGTATCCTGGGAATCTAAAAAGCAACCGACAGTAGCGCTAAGTAGTACTGAAGCAGAGTACATGGCACTTTGCTCCGCATCGAAGGAGATCGTTTTCTTACGTAATCTAATCAGCGAAATGGGATTTAGCAGTTTAATAACCAAACCAACAATCTTGTATGGTGATAACCTGAGTGCGCAACAGTTGGTGAAGAATCCTGTGTTCCACGCTAGGAGCAAGCACATCGACATAAAGATGCATTTTGTTCGAGATGTGTACGAACGAAAGGAGATCGAACTAGCATACATCCCTTCTGATGAAATGGTCGCCGATATTCTGACCAAAAATTTAAAGAAAATTAAGCACAACAAATTTGTGAATATACTTGGTTTAATGTAATTTAGAATTGAGGGGTTGTGTTGAAAATGTATTTCTGGCAATTCCCTATTAACATTATATACTAAACTTACTTATATACTACTAACCTACAACTACATTCACATTATATAATCTCTTTGTACTTATCTTTTAGTCTTGTAATAAACACCATTGAATTCAGACTCGGTCTTACAGTTTCTATAGAAGTAAATTCCTAACATAATAACGGGTAAAGATGATTTTTTCAAGTCAAGTCGGGGTAATTCCATATAGGTAATCGGGAGTGGATACTAAATTGAGTCTCACTTGACTCTGTCCCCAGCTCAAATGCTAGGGAATAAACGGATAGCAATAAACCTGTCCTCGATACCCTCAGAGGGAGGGGAAGGAGGAATAGACACAAGAGATTCCGTCCAAAGCGAGAACGATGGAATAATCGATTGAGTCTTGCCGGAAATGGTGAAGAATCAAAGGGTGGCTATCAGCCTGTCCTCGATACACTCAGACGGGGTGTGATGATGGGGTGGAAAGAGGAATAAACAAGCAGGTTCTCGCTTCTGCTTTATTTCCAAAGCGAAAGCAATGGAATTATCGTTGAAGCTATCTTTGCGTTAATAGAATCTAATGTCTTTGGTGGAAATCTGTACGGAACAATCAGTTAAACCTTTCCGGAATCTGTCTTCAGCGTTAATGCTGAAGAATAATCGGGTGGCCTGTCCTCGATACACTCAGAGGGAGTGGAGAGAGGAATGTACAAGCAGGTTCTCGCTTCAGCTTTATGTCCAAAGCGAAAGCAATGGAATTATTGTCGAATCTACCTCTGCGTTAATAGCCTACAATGTCCGTGGTGATCCACACGGAATAATCAATTGAGCCTTTCTGGACTCTGTCCTCAGCGTGAATGTTGTAGAATAATGGGGTGGCGTGAGCCTGTCCTCGATACATAAAAGTTTTAGAGTGCATTCCAGGCTGTGCTCAGGAATGACCCGAGCTACGCTGACATGAGACACATTGCGAGTATTTAGGAAAAAAGAAAAGGAAGGAACTTTAGTGAATCGTAATACAGAGGAAAAATAGAACTTGAGAAAGCATTCCACATACGGATATTGACAAGAATATGAATTCCTATGGTTGATTGTACATTCGAGGTGAAACTGATGACTATTCCTAACGAACCAGGTGTTACTGGCATTAAAACACTGTTTGTAAAAAAAAGAAGCTATAAAATAGAGTGCGGCAAGTAACGTTACGATGTTCAAGGGAATACATCGCTTCTATGATCATCACAAATAAATCTGAATGCTTTATTTTGTACCCTATTGTAAAGAGAGCACCAGCGACCACCAAAATTTAATAGCACACAACATGCTTTGATACTTGACACCCTATTTTGATTGTCTTGACAACGAACGAAAATGCACAAGCATAAGCGATTCATAGTGACAATATCATATTGCTCTATTGGCACGAGTCATACATGGTGCATGGTAAACCATCAATGAGTTGATTGTGTTCATTAATTAATATTTTGTATATAAAGAAACCAAAATAAAGATTAAGATCACTTCAAACCTCGATCCTATAGAAAAGGGTTGTTTTCTTTCAATAAAATAAAGAAGTAGAACTCTTGTTCAAGAGCATAATTGCTATTGGTATAAGTGTAAGGCTTACGCCTGACTTCGCTTAAAGAGTTGTCCCAAAATGTACAACGCGATTAATTACAATGCGATCCTGCCAGGATCTTTTCAACATAATTCCTGAATGTCAATCACTGAACAACTGGCCTTAGCAGCCAACATAATCAAGGAAGCTTACGCCTTACTAAGGCCACCTAAACCTGAACAAATCTGAGTCGGCTCTTAGCCGTTGACTATATCAGAATATTTAAAGCGAAATACTTTACGTCAAGAATCCCACGAAATTCCGCTGTCCTCAGCTCCAAAGGCGCGAGCAGGAAAGAGAGAGCAGCTAAAGAAACACATAGCTGAGCTTGTGCGGTCGGCGAACAAACCAGGCCAACCCAGCGAAATCAAACAAAAATACCTGTGAAGCACGTTAATAAAGAAGCCGTCCGCTACAGCAAAAACGTGAAAAGGAAAAAGAAGAACGCCGAGGAACAGAAGTTTCACTCCTTATTTGCGTCAGTTGCATCCGCAGCCAAGGAAGCCATCCAGCGTACAGTGTGGTAATTTGGTGTAAGAGCTGGCCAAAATGGTACTTTTTTATTTCAGGTTGGCAGCACTGATATATTACTTTTTGCAAAGCTTAATAGTAAGAGTATCATATTTCAAAACAATCAAAGCTTTGTACTGTCACCACGTCCTATGCAATCAGGCTAAAGTAAAAAATTGTGTAAACTGCATTGAACTTTGTATATTTTTGATTTTTTTTTGATTTAATAAAAGTTGGCATGGTTGACTACCAGACAGGGTTGTTATTATTCTGTGATATATATATTTTTCATTTTTATTTTTTGTCTCTAAAGACTCTAACTTACCCTAACATAAAATTTATGAAAGTATTCTTTGTTTTTTTTTTTTTTTTTTTGTTTAAAAAGCATTTTAATATGTTTCTAAGTGTTTCGAAGCACTGTTGTGTTGTTATGTGCTGTTAAAAGGGTCCGCCATCAAAATTTTTTTTTTCAACTAGTGCTTATTTCGTGAATGGTAATACTTAGATATGTCTGATTTGAAAGATAATTAGTTTTATCCTTCCGCTGAACGAATTCGCTAAGTGGGCCTGCGATCGACTTAGAGAAGATGCCGATTTTGCCAAAAAAATCATCTTTTCAGATGAAGCTCATTTTGATCTTGGCGGGTATGTAAACAAGCAAAATTGTCGCATTTGGGCACAGAAAATCCGCACGCATATATGTAAAATAAATTACTATTTCGAGTTATTTATTGTGAAAATATGTAGGTATAGTTAGGTATAAAATATAAATGATTACTACTGCTTAATAAACCGGCTGCTTTAACAAACTGAATGCTTTTCCAACTGACTGCTTGTAACAACTGACTGCTTGTAACAACTGACTGCTTGTACCAACTGACTGCTTGAACCAACTGACTGCTTGCACCAACTGTACTTCTTTACATTCGGTCATCCTGACAATCGGAGTCTGACCCAGACGACAGTATCTCCCGATTTGAATCAACGAACTTCCATAATTTCATGTGATCGGAGCTTGTAGATGTAACTATTGGACCTTCAACCTGTGCCGCTTTTCTTACATCATATCGGCCATTGCGTTTCACTTTAATAACCTCGTATGGACCAAGATAAGCGCTTGCTAATTTTCTGCCGGCGACGAACTGCGTACGCTTTATTGCAACTAGATCACCTTCTTTGTAACCAAACTCAGTATTACGTTTTCGGTCATAGTGCTCTTTGTAAACTTTCTGCGCCTGAAGTATTTGCTCCTTAGCCTCTTGACGAATTTTCTGTCTCTCGTTATCGAAGTCTGCAATTATTTCTTGTTCAAGAAACGAAATGACTTTGTCGCTGACTTTATTCTGCATTCGGACACCAAACATGAGCTCGAAGGGGGACTTTTTTGTCGAACAATGAACATGTGAGTTTATCGCTTTCTGCACTTGTGGCACAAATTTGTACCACTTAGAAGTATCCTCTTCAGACAGCTTGCAGATAATAGATAGAATTGACCTATTGATGCGTTCTATTTGGCCATTTCCTCTTGCAACGCCAGTCGTTGTCCACACATGATCAATAGCGTTTGATGTTGCATACTCTTGAAATGCATTAGACGTAAATGCAGACCCTCTGTCACTAACTATCCGAGTAGGTTGACCAAAGACATTTGACCACTCTTCTAGCTTCCTAAGAACTTCATCACACCCTGTTGACTTTGTAGTAAACAACCATACAAATTTAGAAAAGGCGTCGACCACTGCAAATATAAATTTGTACTGCTTTGCCGTAGAATCCATAGGCCCCAGATGGTCGACGTGCAGCGTATGTAGTGGTTTATCTCCCTTTTCGATACAGTATAGATGTCCCTCCTGTTTACCCAGCTTCTTGTTGTTAATTATGCATTTAACACAGGATTTTATTATTTGTTCGACTTTAGCCTCCATATGAGGTATCCAGAACTGTTGCCGTAACGAATGCATTGTTTTTTGAATAGCGTAGTGGCCTACAGTATGTGCATCACTGATGACTTCGTGCTCCATCGACTTAGGTACAACAAGAAGATCATTTCCGTCGACGCTCTTGTAAACGATTCCACCTTTCATCTTAAAATTTTCGTACGGCTGACTTTTAAGTATTTCCAGTATTGCTTTCACATACCTATCTTTCTGCTGAGCCACTTTAAGCCGAGCCGAAATCTCGGACGTGACAGAAAGAACTTCTACAGGATAACGGCTGAGACAATCGACGTGTTTCATTTTATCTGCGGTGCGATGCTCAACTACATAATCGAAATCTTGCAGGTATAATATCCATTGCGCTACCTCACGAGGAATATCCTTTTTCTTGACGGTCTGGGTAAATGCTGTGCAGTCTGTTACCAGTTTAAATTTGACACCTAGTAGGTAATGACGAAACTTTTCTACCGCGAGGTAAGCTGCTTTGACCTCTAAAATGTAACTGTGACGCTTTGAATCACTCATCGATGTCTTTTTACTCCAGAAATAAACAGGATGCAATCGTTCGTCAAACTTTTGGAGTAACGTGGCACCAAAACCATCTTTCGATGCATCCGTGTGTAGTTCTGTTGGCGCGTCTCTGGAGTAAATTCTTAAAACTGATTCTTGAGACAAGCTCTCTTTTAACTGGTTCATTGCATTAAGCTCAGCAGCTTCCAATTTGAAGGTGACATCTTTTTTTAGCAAGTTTGTTAACGGGCGGGCGATCTGTGCATATCCTTTAATAAATTTTCTAAAGAACCCTGTTAGCCCTAAAAACGACTGCACGGCTTTCAAGTTTTTTGGGGGCGGAAACTTCTTTACGGCGTTTGTTTTCTCCGGACCGGGCCAAATTCTACCACCTTCTACTGTGTGCCCCAAAAAATTTATCTTGTTCTTTAAGAAGTGGCATTTCTTCCACTTGATACGCAGATTGTATTTGGCCGCCTGCGCCAAAACCATTTTCAGTTTTTGGATACATTCATCGATTGATTGCGCATAAATGATAATATCATCCATATACAACTGCAAAACATCTTGGATCATCAGATTCTGGAATACGCAATTTATGAACCGTATGAAAGCAGCTGGAGAATTGCAAAATCCGAACGGTGCACGGTTGAACTCAAACAAACCTTCTTTTGTGACGAATGCAGTATATTTGCGGCTCGACTCCTTAATTGGTACATGGAAAAAGCTATTTTCCAGGTCCATCACCACGAACACTTTTGCTGCTTGTAGCTTGTCGAGCACGTCCTCTATCCGTGGTACTGGGAAGCAGTCTTTTAGCACCATACTGTTGAGCTGTCGGAAATCTATACAAATTCTGTAAGTGGTATCCTTCTTCTTAACGACCACTACTCTGCTGGCAAAGTTGGAGGTAGATTTTCGTACGATGTTGTTACGCAACCAGTCATCAACTTGATTCTTCACTGCTTCGCATTCAATGGGTGGGTGGCGGCTAGGCTGCTGATGAAAGGGCTTTATACCTCCATCTGGAATGATTTCTAGCTGTACAGGACACTCAGCAATGGATGCGGCTGGCTTATAATCATTAATAAGCGTTTGAATCAGCGGTCTGAACTGCGAAGGAGTATCTATATCAATTTCGGTTTCTATAACATTGTAAATACTTATCTGATTTGATGCACCGCTTTTTGGGTTCAAAAGCGGTGAAAATCTGAAGCCATCCTCTTCCAGCCTGAAGTTAAACTTCGATGCGAAGTCAAACCCAAGCAAAGCATCATGATCTATTTTGTGGTCTGGCACCACAACGAATTTTTGGTCTGTCTCGATTCCATCAACTTTCACGTTACCAATAAAAACACCAACTGGCAATGTTTTTGTGTTACCAAGGCCACACAACACGGAGTGACTTTGTCCAAGTTCAACGTTCAGCGCATTACATATATATTTTTTAACAATTGACACATCTGAGCCTGTGTCGACTAGACATGTTACTTCCCTGTCGTTCAGCTTGATTGTCTTCAGGCGTCTGATGTCCCTCACTACTCGCACGCTCTTGTTTATCTGTGGGCATGATTTTGACATATGCCCATAGCCATCACATTTAAAACACTTGGTTTCCACTGTGCAATCTTTTCTCAAATGATCCGCAGACCCACAATTAAAACATCGATTGCTTTTTACCTTTGACGACACATTTCTTTTTGTTCCGTTTTCACTGTACGGTTTTTGTCTGTCCGTGTCACTCATACGCTCATATATATCCAACTGCTCCATCAACTCGTGGTACGTTTTACAACCGTAAATTGGATATTTATATTCGCTTTTTATGTATAACCCGTCCACTATGTATCGAATAACGGATCTCACCTCTATTTCGCCCAGTGAGGCAATTTTTTTCATTTGCAAAATATATTCGTGGAAACTTTCATCTCTCTTCTTCTTTCTGTCGGCCAACTTTTGATGTATTTGTGCACTGTCTAATGTGCATTTAAACTCCGCCACTAGTGCATTTTTTAACTCTTGATAGGATTTTACAAACACTGAATCTAAAAACAATTTAGCTGTGTTTGTCATTTTTCCACGAGCTTGAACATACTTTTGTTTTTCCTTTAGATCATATGCGTCTGCATTTTGTTCAAAATTCGTAAACCAATGCTCGACTGGAATACTCACACCATCAAAATCCGGAACAATTTTCGCGAAACTTTCTGCTGCGATTTTTGTGTCATTTTGTTTTATTTCATCTGCGTGTATTTTCAATGTTAGCAACTGTATTAAATCTTGAAGATTTTTGTTATTTTCCTCAATTTTCGCTTCCATTTCTTTTATATTGGGTTGAGCACTGAAATTTACTGCTGCTTGTATATTTATACCTTGTGAAGCGGCGCCGGCGGTGTCTTTGGATGCTTGTGCACGTGTGTAGTATTGTTTTTGCACTGCCAACTTTTGCTCTGAGTTCATATCATGCAGTGCGTGATTTTTTTTCGACCGTCTGTTCTTCTGTATTTTTCCGTTAGTGAATTTTTTTTGCAAACAGTATTCTCGCATCTAGGTACCTATATACACACATACAAAGATACTCTATGCGTGATTTTTGCGGTACCAAATATTATATGAAACTTAATTATTTTTTTTTGACTCCTGCGGTTGAGCCCCCAAATGTAAAATAAATTACTATTTCGAGTTATTTATTGTGAAAATATGTAGGTATAGTTAGGTATAAAATATAAATGATTACTACTGCTTAATAAACCGGCTGCTTTAACAAACTGAATGCTTTTCCAACTGACTGCTTGTAACAACTGACTGCTTGTAACAACTGACTGCTTGTACCAACTGACTGCTTGAACCAACTGACTGCTTGCACCAACTGTACTTCTTTACATATATTAAAAAGGCGATACACAAAAATCGAGTCAGTGATTGGTGCAAATTCTGGTCCAGAGGCATAATTGGTACATTTTTCGACGGAAATAAGCAAGGAGTTGCCGTTACAGTCAATGGCGATCGTTATCGGGCAATGTTGAACGAATTTTTGTTCATAAAACTTGAGGAGGATATCGGCAACATTTGGTTTCAAAAGGGCGGCATAAAATACTTTGTGTTTTTCTGTGTTAGCACACATAATTTTTGCAAGTTGTTTTCTTGTAACACAGATGTTTTGAACAGGCTTTTTTAACATCCGATCCACTTATTACAAGTATGAGATCTTACAAACATAAGAAAAATTATAATCAGAAGAAGAATGTCTGTATATACATATTTTTAAAAAAAAAATTTTTTTTAATAAAAAATACATAAAACCAATATCTTTCTTCATAGACACATTAATTAATGGATTTTCGACCCTAGAAGGAGTTTTAGGGAAATTAAAATACTGTTATCAGAGCCTAAAAAAGGTCCCCAAACCGCAAAAGAAAACCAGTAGGGGCGAACAAAAAATTAAGGGAAATATTAAAGTTGTGGAATATTTTTGTTACGAATGGCAACTTAAACCATTCGTGTTTTGAAGAGTCCCAGAACTATCCAATAGATATTTATGTCTCTCTTTGAATTGTATACTTTAGAATAAGAGACAAGGGTAGTTCTTTAGTGTTAGTCTTGTTCTGTCCACCAGATAGGCAAGTCATGTTGTATTTCTTTCTTTAAACCGGAGAAAATAAATTGTTTGTTTTTTTATATACATATATTTTTCACACAACTAAAATCGTACCGTGTTTTGTGTTAATGAAAGTAATATACATTATGGTCCTTTGAGTCGGTTTTGAAAAAAAAAAAAAAAAAAATCGGAGTGTGAAGTGCAAAGTGTAAACAATAATGGAACCAGCGCCAGGCGGTACCTACTAGAAAGAAATTGGACAATTCCCTTGTTACGCAGGAGCACAAAAATGGAATCACGCAGACAGACGGTTTGTAAGTTCACAAACAAAAACTATTTTGAAAAATAATATTCATTTTCTAAAATCTTTGAATATTCAATTAATAAAATAAATAAACTTTTCGGTTCCTAACAACCACCATTTCCAGCATTTTTCGGTGTTTTACAACCACCACATCTCGCTAGGTAGTTATCTATGTATATATATTGGTATTCATTTCTGTATTCATAACCACCGCGTCTCGAAAGGCAGTTTTTTTTTTTTTTTTATGTACTCAGCGGAGCTCCTGCTCCATTGTGAACAAAATGTTGTTCAACAGGAAAAAAGGGGAATTAAACCATAAGTATGTACATTGTACATGGTAACGTACAGAAGAGAAAAAGTGAACAAAATATTACGTGCATTAATTGAGTGGTGTGTGATTGTAGTGTTAAGATAGGAAGTGCGTGAAAAATACTTTTTGAATATCAAGAAATAGAATCACACTAGGAAGCTTTTCAAACAATTTACTAGGAAAATGTGATGATCAAGGCGAGTACAGTGACGCGTATATCACATAACATACACATACACATACCTACTCCAGGAAGAATTGAGGAGTATTCTAAAGGATTAGAAAATAAATATTCTAAGAAGAAATTCTAAAGTATTGGAAATGGAAGTTCTAGCGCTAGAAAAGGAAAAAAGTGTTACGTGCGAGCATTTCATATAGTGCCATGACCGCTAGCACAAAGCAAATATACAATTTCTTGGGGACAAGTCATAACATTTCCAGGAGGAAATAAGTAAATATTTTAATGAGAATTACCGAGGACGGCGAAAGAAAAACTTCAGGAGAAGGATGAAAATTATTTAGTACGTGTATGTAGGTAGGAAGGAAATGGAAAAGTGTTCAGGTCGAACTATAGTTGCCATAACAACTCATTCAGTTTGTATGTTCTGGGAAGAATAAAAAAAAAAAAATTTATTTAAATGAAAATAGTGGAACTCAAGTTTCGGGAGATCAAGTAAAGATCGCAAAGAAAAAAGATTTTCTTTATCTTGAGGACAAGATATCATAAAGTATTTCTCCTTTCTCTTGAGGACAAGAGAAAATGGATATATGGTTGTTTTGAGGACAAAATATTTTTTTTTAAGTTATTCCGTTCTCTCTTGAGAACAAGAGAGTAGGAATGTACTGTTTTGAAACTAGTTTTTTCCCTTTCACACACACTCACATTGCACGCCAGTTAACAATCGAGGAGATAAGGCCCCGGCCCATAGAACGCGGTGCGTGCGTGCGGCACCGCTTTCAACTGACAGCTCGATTAAATACACACGTTCTTATGAGAAGTGACCCATAAGCACCGCGAGCAACGCGCCGCACGCGCCGAGTAGCCGAACTTCTACTTTGCCGCGGCTCTCACGCGGTGACAGAAGAGAGACATGCGCAGTCACAACCAATTTGAAGTTTTCTCTTATATGGAAAGAATGACAATGGGCGCGTTCAAGAACCTATCGGATAGCCTATCTTGGATAGCCGTGTCTAGATACCTTTTTGAACGATCGACAACAGACAACAGCTGTGAAATATTAAAATTCGACTTTTGAAAACAGAAAAACATTCAAAATATCATTGCTAGACGATTATAACTTATTTTTTTCGATTTCCCACACGCAAACAACAACAACAAGCTATCCGGATGCGATTCTTGAACGCCCCCATTTTGACTAAATTTATCTGTCAAAACACCGCAACGGATTCTATGGGTCACCCCTATCAGTTGCACGCGGCAAAACCAACCGCATCAGTTGCCGCGCCGTTTCTACCGCACGCACCGCGTTCTATGGGCCGGGGCCTATAGACACATTGAAAAAATATGTTCACAAACGAATATACATATATCAATTGCTAGGAAACTAAGAAATTTTGTGTCTATACACAGTGGAAAAATATGTTCTCATACGGATATATGATTAATGGCTAGGAAGGTACATAGGAAAATAGTGTCATAAACACAGTGGAAAATATATTCTCAAACGAATATACGATCAATGGCTAGGAAGCTAAGAAAATAGTGTTCATAAACACAGTGAAAAATATATTCTCAAACGAATATATATTAATTGCTAGGATGCTAAGAAGCTAGGAAGTGTTCATAGACACAGTGAAAATTTATTCAAAAACCAATATACATATATTAATTGCTAGTAAGCTGGTGAAACGCATTGAAAAATATAAAATAAAATATATGAGTTGTGGATAGGAAACAGAGAGGTGTTCATAAACACTGGGAAAATATTATAAGAAAACCAAAGGAAATTCAGCTAGGAAGTGAAATGTCCATAAACACGAGGGGAAATATTTATATATTACAAAAAGAATAGTGGAATTAAGCAAGGAGGGTTATAAGGTGTATTTATAAATATATATTGGAACTAGGAAGATATACTAGGAAGAATTAAAATTGAAGTCATGGTTGCAAACAAGAAATAATATTCCAGGAAGGATAAGAAATTTTTCGCAAAGAATTAGGAGCGGATGGATGTTCAGCGCGAGCGCAGAGGTGCCATGACCGCTAGAATTAGTTAAGCAAAAGGACATTTTTTGCGTCTTCTTTCAGCATGAACCTGGCAAGGTTCTGTGCAAAGTATTCTCTATTTTCCTTGAGGACAAGCGCGAATAGTCGGGAGAATATTTTTTTTTAATGACTTCTAAATTTACAGGAGAAAATGGAAATTGAAATGTATTTTAGTCAACGGAAATGTAACTTGATTGATTGATTTCGTTTGTACCCCCACCGACATATATGCTTTATGCATACGTTGATTTCTATTAAATCTTAGGCAGGAAATATTTCAGGTTCAGGTTTTTCGTTCCACAAAAAACGGAAAGAAAGAGCAGGCCGCTCAAACAATTGATATCGCTCCAACGGGCAATCAAAAGATCGTTGACATTTGCTGAATCGGTGGGTTTGAGTTCAGTGTCTCAGGAGAGGCTACTGATTCGAAAGGATAGACTCCTGCAAAATTGGGAGAAGGCCAATCAATTTTTCATGGAAAAATCATCTAAGGGAATTAGCGAGACAGGGGCAAATGCCGGCACCAACGAATGAGGAGGACCCAAAAAAATAAAATTAATGTCAGCCTGACGCTTTCTGTACAGCAGCACGACATTAAAAATACGTGACGAAAGCTTTGGAGCCCAGTGGATCGATGCAAAGGAGCCAATCCAGCTTGAAAACAACAGCAGGAGCTAGGTCTCTAGGTGACTATAGGAGATCGGTACAGTCGTCACGGCCATGAGGTTTATTAAGGCCATTGCCACCACAAGGACCTTACGATGCATGCGAGTAAGAGACGCACCAGGTGTACTACTGCCTGGAGTTCAGTGCCTTGAATTATAATGCATGGAAGGAATTTGTGTTTCTACGCAACATCTACAGTAATTGTTTGAAAAAAGAGCATCGGAAAGAACAATGCACCGCTATAAAGTGCAGGAACGAGCAATGCCGAAAGGATCCAAACCACAACAGCATGCTGTGTCCAAGTAAGCAGCAAACGAGCAAAGCAACATTCTGGCTCTACTGATGGACTAAGCTAGAGTAGACAACATGCAGGGGAAAAGGAAACCCTGACTCATCGAAGGATCGACAAAACGCAGGAGGCTGCAGGAATCAGAACCGGAAAACAAAATTCAAGCTTACTTTGCAAAAAGGAAGAAATAATGACATTGGAATTTGGAAATAGTTTTTTTTTCTATACACGCAAAAATTGCGTGTATTCCTACTTTTCTATTTTTATTTTTATCATTTCTTTTCGATTCTTTAGGTACAAGGCTAAGTATTATGCCAATTGTTGCAGTAGGTTTTGAGGTAGAGGGAGTTAGATATGACACAATAAGAGTTTTTTTTGATACTGGATCAAAACTAAATATCTTAAGTCACAGGATAGTACAGGAGTACAAGCTCTCAACGTTGACCACTGTCAGAAAGGCTGTGGGTATCAAGGGGCACCGTTGAAAATTACGGAAAGTTTCAAACTAAACATAATTCCTTGGTATAACTCACAAGGACATGAGGACATGGAAAGAATTTTATGGGTTTTAACCAAACATTGTAATTGAGAACGAATTGTATCATCCTTAATTTTAGATCCCGAGTTGGTTCATAATCCAACTGACATTCCCTGGGCGGATCCAGAATTTGAAAACAAAATCCGATTCAATTAATCTTTGCGGTGGGATTTTTTGCAAAGGTGGTATCGTCAGCTATATTGAGGGATATGAGGGGTATAACGTTAAGGGAAACTCAGGTAGGGCTTATAATATTTGGAACTCAAACGGATCAGGTGAATGATCTGACTGGACATTCAATATCATGTATCCAATATAAAGAAGAACAGCAACTGGATAAACTGTTGGAGAGACTGTGGGAACAGGACCAAATAAATGTATGTCCACAATGGACCGAAGAGGAAATGTTAGTTGAAAACCATTTCAAAAATACTTTCAAACGGGATGAATCAGGAAGATTTGTCATCCTTTTCCATAGAGAAAAGGAATCAGAGAGCTAGGAAGTTCTAAGGAAATTGCTTTAAAACGCTTTTTGTATTTAGAAAGAAGTCTTGCAAAAAGTCAGGATAAAAGAAATTTACGTTGATAAAATGAGACAGTTTGCAAATCGGACATCTTGTTTCAGCCACGGAAAGGCCAAGATCAATGAAAATAGTATATTTCATACCGCATCATTGTATTCCGAAGGATATTCGGATCGTTTATGACGCAAATTGTAGAACGGACAAAGGTTTGTCACTGATATGATATTCAATTGCTACGACCGAAGCTGCAAAGAGATTTACACATACCTACTATGCGATTCCGTAGGCATAAAATTACTATATATGCGGACTATAGAAAGATGTTTAATCAGGTAGGGCTGGATAGGAGTCAATGGAACTTGCAAAAGTTTTTTTGGAAAGAGGACTCTTCACAAAGATTACAGGAGTATTGGGTTACAGTAGTCACTTTTGGATTAACGGCATCACTATTCCTGGCCGTCAGGTCGGCCATAGAAACTGCCAGGAGGGCAAAAGAAGAATATCTACTTGCTACTAAGGCAATAGAAGAGGATTTTTACATAGATGATTGTGTGACAGGATCTCACACCGCTGGAGCAGCTATCAAATTGGCAAAGGAAATCGATTACATCTCAAAGACTTTAAAGTTTGAGTTGCGCAAATGGAAATCAAACAATCAGGAGGTTGTTAAGGCAATCGATGCTACATCTGAAAAATCTTTGATATTTTCAGAGGGGGAAGGTACAACAATTTTAGAATCGAAATGGTCGATAGATGAGGTTTACATTTTATGTAAAAAACCCTAAATTTGATGGCGAAATTATAAAAAGAAGGATTGTGAGTCATGTGGCACAATTATATGACCCAAATGATATATTTCTCCGGTAACAATTATTGGGAAAATTTGAGTTATGGAAATTAAAAATTGACTATGATAGTAGACCGTCTTTGTATTTGGAGAACAGGTGGATGGAATTTAGGAACTCTATTGCTTATTTAGAAAAATTTAAAATAGACAGATAGCTGGGACGGCAAGGAATCCAAGGATTCAAATTCATGGAGTTTCGGATAGCAGCGAGTCAGCATTAGGTGTGGTAATTTATATTAGGAGAACATTAGCCAGGAGGTTAGAAATGAAATGAAGATATTTTCTACCTAATGTTTAGAGGAAATAGTACACATAAGACTTAACAGTAGTCACTCTAGTGTATCAATACTGGAATACATAAATCAGTTACATAAGACAGTTAACACTCTTAGCTATATCGGGAGATACGTGGTAAACTGGATTAAACGGAGAAAGGAACGAAACCAAAACTCTAAAGAAATAGCGAGGAGATCTAAAAGAGGAAGGATCCAACCGAAAGCGTCGCCACTTACTTTAACGGAGCAAGCGACAGCTATGATATATTTGATTAAGAAAAATCAATAGGAATACTAAAGCCTGGAAATTATGACTTTAAATCCTGGAAGGCGTTTGTTCGTTGATGGGCTTACAACCTTTAATGGATGAGCAAGGACTGCTCAGGTTAGGGGGAAGATTAGGCAGGTCGGAAATCGATTACGAAATGAAACATTCAGTAATCATTGCAAATTGATCAAGGTTATCAGAGTTGGCAATTGATTATGAATATTTATATATTTATATTTTTTAGGATAATTTAAATTACCTTTCATTTATCTTCAGTCTTACAGAGTAATAATTTTCAATATTTTTGATTCTACAAAAATTTCTATGATATAAAAATAATTTAAGTTGGCAATGGCGTTGCCATCTGCCTAATTGATTATGCTCATCGGGAGACGAAGCATGGAGGCGTCCAAGGAATGATGCAATTTATTAGACAACTATATTGGATACCAGAATTACGTAGTGGACTACGAAATCACATTCATAAATGTGTAGTTTGCTTGCGTCTGAACGAAAAGATGGAAGGGCATCTGATGGCGGGTTAACCATCCGATAGAGTCCAGGTTGGGAAACCAGCTTTTGGCCACAGGAGTGGATTACGCGGGTCACTTTGAATTAAAGGTGTCAAGCGGAATTGAATGTAAAAAAAAGGAGAAAGTGTTGGGTGGCAATATTTGTTTGTCTCAGAACCAGGGTGGTTCATATTGATATTGTATCAGATTTGTCCTCAATGGCCTTTATAGCTTGTTTTGAAAGGTTTATCGCCAGGAGGGGTAGATGTGAAAAAATGTTTAGCGACAACGGAACAGCTTTCGTTGGAGCTTCAAAAGAACTAACTAAGGCCTTAAGCATATTTCAGAAAAAGAAGTAGTACATCATTTACATCTAAAAGGTACGGAATGGCATTCTATGATCCCTGCGGCACCCCACCAAGGAGGTATATATGAGGCTGCTGTCAAATCGATGAAGTTTTATCTGAGAAAAATAGTCGGGCAAAGAACGTTGCCCTACAAGGAATTTGGAACATTACTCACCCAGATAGAGGCTATCCTCAATTCTCGCCCTCTGTACCCATTGAGCGACGATCCTTCGGACGTTCAGGCGCTGACGCGGGACATTTTTTGGTAGGTGAACCATTAATTTTATCTCTTCTTTTCAGATATGACGGAAGGTCAGAGAAGACAAGAGCTAAACTTTGGAACGAAAGAAGTCAGATGGTCCAGCATTTCTGGGAGCGATGGCAATCTGAATATCTGACTACCCTGCAGGAGAGAAAAAATGGAGAGTCCAAAGGAAGAATCTAAAAACCGGTCAACTCGTAGTTCTCAGGAACGAGAATTTTCCATCAGCAAGTTGGGCGATGGGCCAAATATGCGAGCTGCTTCCAGGAAAGGATGGTCTCGTAAGAAATGTCACTGTTCAGACGGCCACTAACAAACTAAGTTGTCCAGTTCAAAAAATCTGTATCTTACCGGTTAGTCAGGAGACACCCAGCTAGAAGACCACCGATCAGGAGATCATCAATTAAGATACAGGAGTATAAAAACCGAGGTTTTTAGCTGGGACTGTTACGAATGGCAACTTAAACCATTCGTGTTTTGAAGAGTCCTAGAACTATGCAGTAGATATTTATGTCTCTCTTTGAATTGTATACTTTAGAATAAGAGACAAGGGTAGCTCTTTAGTGTTAGTCTTGTTCTGTCCACCAGATAGGCAAGTCATGTTGTATTTCTTTCTTTAAACCGGAGAAAATAAATTGTGTGTTTTTTTATATATATTTTTCACACAACTAAAATCGTACCGTGTTTTGTGTTAATGAAAGTAATATACAATTTTCATTGAACAATTCACAACTTTTAATCAAAAAAAAACATACAGAACAGGAACATATATAGCTAACTAAGTTAACATTCACAGCTAAAGAATACACCTAGGGAGCAATAGTAAAGAACAATATTCAAGAAAATAGGCAAGAGGAATCAGATTCAAAAATAGAAGAAGAGAATCAGGAAACTAGGATCAATACCACAAAACTAGAAGTCTCCGAAGCGGATAATACAGGTTCATAAGCAAACTTAAACAAAATGGCCGAATTAGATTTCAGTAGGCACAAAAACTGCCTGTACTAACGTGGGAGGAAGACGACAAACTTAACGAAGATATTGAGGATGTTCTCAATAATATTAGATTTTAGCACGACACCCTAATGAAAGATTCACAGCCTGTCCTAATTAAATTTTTGTTGAAGTGTAAAGTTCAAGGTAGGGCAATAACTGAACTAGGAACCGCCAAGATCAAAACTTATAACAAATTTAATTTCCAAATGTGGAGAAAAAGACACAATAGAAAGCATTCAGTCAAAATTATATAGATCGCGTCAAAGAAACCGACTAATGCGAGAATTTGTTTCAGAAGTTGAAATTACTGAACTAGAATTTAATATGCAAGGGATGGAGCTCTTAAAACACTTACCATAACAAATTGTTACACTTTTTACTACGCGAAAACAAACTTTACGATGAGACGAATCTATTAAACAGGATTGAATTTTCCGAATCCAATTAATAAAATAAAATAAAATAAACGAAAGTTAGAACGATTAAAAGAAATGCACAACCGGTGTGCCGCGAGGTAAACAAATGAACTGTCAATCCCGCTGATAAGCAAAAGTGTAACTCTCAGCAGGTAGGCTGCTGACACCACGGCTTAGTTCGCTGGGCTGGGTTCATAAATACAAAAATGATAGCATAGCACGATAAAGGACGATCGCGAATAAAAAAAGGTCGATTCATTTAATAATTAAAAGAATGACAAAAGTGTTTTTCAAGTACCAGGTGTACTGGAAAGCGATGGGTGCCAGGAAATTTTATGGTGAAATTTCCAAACCACGAACTCGATGCTGAAATGTTGAAATAACAAGTAAAATACGCAATTTAAGTTCCCAAATGGGATTTAATGCTATTTACTGTGTTATTCGTGTTGGGAAAACCGTACAAGAGTTGGATTAAAAACCCAAATCTTTTCAACTATAAAACTACAATTGGTGGACGGTTAGAAGAACAGTTTAAAAAAGTAAACAAATGAAACAACCGGAATATTAAAACGTAAATTGTTCTTTCCCGAAAAGAACAATTAATACGAGTTTAACCTGCATACGTTTAAACCAACCCTCACGATCGGTTGTAGCAGCACACGTATTAGAAGAGAACCATAGTTTTAGATTAGAAAATATACGCTTGATAAGAGAAGTGCGCAATGAAATGCAATTGGATGCTTATGAAAGTTTTTTCATACAAAAGAGTAGCAATCTTTTAAATCAAGACAACGGCAATGTAGAATCGTGTCTCTTTGCCAAAATATAAAGCTGTGTGCGTAATTTGTGTTCTGTTATCAACCGATGATTCATCTCGCTTTAATCCAAAAAACAAAAAAACATTCAACGCTTAAGTTAGTGCATTGCTGATGATGAAACGAATGTGTTTCGAAATGCATACAAGGTATGTTAACGTGTAAATCTAGAGCAATTTTCGTTTAAGTGTTTTACGTTAATCTTGTCCGGTTAAATCAATTTAAGGTGATCGTTATTTTATTGTAATTACTAGCTGAGCCGCCCGGCGTTGCTCGGGTCTGTAGTTTTAAGGTTCCCGTTCTCGTTCCTGTTTTGTTCCTATGGGATTATAGGGATGAAATCTTTGCTTAGTTACTGAGGAATTATGTGGCATCCCAGTGCTGAAAGAATTTTTGAAATCAGTCTAGTAGTCTCTAAGTTTCCGTTCCCAACCCCGTATCTGTGAGAATTTTCCGTTCCCATGGAAATATGTGAATAAATTATAAGTCTATGTCACTGAGAAATAATGTTACATCCTAGAGTTGAAAGAATTTTTGAAATCGGTCAAGTAACTTTAAAATTCCCGTTCTCGTTCTTGTTTCTGTTCCCGTGGGAGTATAGGGATGAAGTCTATGCTAAGTTACTGAGGGATTATGTGGCATCCCAGATCTGAAAGAGTTTTAGAAATCTGTCTAGTAGCTCCTAAGTTTCCGTTCCCAACTTTGTTCCTGTGGGATCTTCCGTTCCCATGGAAATATGTGAATGAAATGTAAATCTATGTCACTGAGAGATATTGTAACATCCTAGAGTTGAAAGAATTTTTGAAATCGGTCTAATAACTTTAAGGTTCTTTTGAATTTTAGATGAAACATTTCGGAGGGAATATCTTAATCTTAACATAGTATAAAATAAAGTCGCTTTCTCTGTCCCTATGTCCCTATGTACGCTTAGATTTTTTAAACAACGCAACGGATTTTAATGCGGTTTTTTTTTAATGTATAGAGTGATTCAAGAGGATGATTTATATGTATAATACATGCATATTATAGCAGAAAAAAGCCAAGAAATTTAAAGTTTTGTAATGCGATGTCATAACAAACATATTATTTTACAAAAATAAATTATTTACTTTTACTTTTACTTCAATTTTATAATTTTCAAAATCGGTTTGAAACTAGCACGAATAGTAAATTATTTTTTAAAGTATCGTAGTTTATGTTGAAAAGAATAGGTATCTTTTGTTTTTGTTTCCGAATGGTAAGTATTCAGATATTTTTTACTGCGGCACATACTAATACTATGGCAATTCGTGCATAGGTAATCATTCATATAGAACTGAGAAAATTTTGTAAAGAAATTATAAAGTCATGTCTGGAAAACGTCGTCGTTCGAACATAGGTCGTAGTACAGTGAATGCCAAAAGAGTACGTTCAGCAAGAGATGAAGAATCGTCAACGGAACGTTAGGCTCGCCTTAGTCAGGCTCGGGATAGATATAGAGCTGACAGAGAGAGAGAATCTTCAGTAGAGCGTGAGATTCGCCGCAGCCAGGGTCGAGGTAGGCATATGATTCAGAGGGACAGAGAATCATTAGCACGAGTTACTAATTCATGGGTAAATAAAGAAAATTCTGCCTTGAATTACGATCCTTCGATTTCTTACAAGGACGATCGTATAGTATCAATAGGTACTATGTCAGTAGTGTGTGAACATTGCTTGGCATTGGAATTCAAGGACGAATCGAAAGGCATGTGTTGCTTACAAGGAAAAGTAAAATTAGAAGAAATTCTCCCACCACCTGAACCACTTCACTCTCTTCTTACGGGTGATCGTCCAAAATCCAAACAATTAATTCGCAATATACGCCGCGCCGTTATAATAACGCATTTCAAATGACCTCTTTTAAGAGTAAGCAAGTCGTTGAGCGTGGGTTCATGCCTACATTTAAAATTCAAGGGCAAGTGTACCACTTAGCTGGGAGCTTTTGCTACCACTTCGACCCGATGATCACAAATTTCTGCAAATATATTGTTCAAGTGTTGCACAGCCAATTGATAGAGATTAGATTAGATCTCTCCAAGATATGTTGCACTCTCATAATTGCAACATACAGTATTTCAAAACTGCAATTGAGAGAGTTCCTTGTGCTTCACCATCTATGTGCACCCTAATTCTTCAAGCATTTCCTTAAATGTCCTGTCCAAAAACAAATCTAACCTTTGCTTCTCTCTCTCTCACCTCTCCTACCTCAGTTAAATGTTCTGAGTGAGAAATCGAGCTCAACGAATTTTGGCTCGAAAATTCCAACTCGCCTGATTATAAATCCGGGACTATTCCCACTAAAGCCCAAAATTCGGCTCCTAAAAACAGCATATGAGGAAGGTGAGGTATAACAAGACAACCTACTAAAACTACTTTTACACCTGAACTCCTGCACCATCTGCTTAACTAACTCTATCTACTTTGCTCTTAGTTAGCTTAATCCCTAAATCCTGCAAAATTTTCCATCCGTCCCTACAAACGATCGTGCGAGAAGCGCCCGAATCCAAAAGACATAAAATCCATGAACCGTGTTAGGGCGCTTTTGAATAGTCCCCTTTTCCTTATAGACTTTGCGAATCTTGTGTGGATACTCACACACCTTTTGTTAAAGAACCGAGCGACTAAAGAAAAAGATCCGATCACCTTGGAGGTTAGTAAAAGAAGAAGGTTTTATTTCAACACTATCAGAGGCGAACCTATAAATGGAGGGACTTCCCCCATCAAGGCGACCTCTTACATAAAATATACGTAACTTAAATCTAGTACAATTCGGGATTTATTGCTTAAGCTGAATGCACATGAACATTACCGCCCGCCTTGCAGCAACAGGTGCAAAGATAACATAATCAAATTTGTAAATTAATGAGAAACCTTTTGTTAACGGAGGGGATTCACTCACTCCGTTTGGGAAGGAATGTTAGTATAGGAAAGATTTAATAAGAACTTATAGCTAATTTACATATTCGTATATCTATGAAAAAATATGGATTAGGACAATAGTAATTTTAAGTAAGTTATTAATATAAAAAATACATGAACCTCATAGTTTCAATCAGCATACAGTGGTATTTATTACGGATTATTCAAAATAAAAAACCGATTAAGCGAGTAGCGTAATTCAAAAATATAGATAGATAAAATTCATATGCACTTGTCCAAAGACTTTGGACACCAAGTTAATGTCTACCTATGTATTATTTTACTCAGGAGTCAAAACGCAGAGCTTAACAACTGGTCTCTTAAGAACACCAAGTTGTGTTTTAACATCGGCAACGCGTACAAATCCGTCTGAACCTACATAAACCTTTATAACGCGACCAAGACGCCATTCGTTAGGAGGAAGCCTTTCATCACATATGACAACAATATCTTCTACTGAAACATTTCGTTCAGGGTATTTCCACTTATAACGCTTTTGTAAGCCCTTCAAGTATTCATGTTTCCAACGGTCACAAAACTGGTGATGCAAAATTTTGAGTTTTTCCCATCGCTTTGCATAGCTAAGTGAATGATGGAGAAGGTCAGGTTCTGGAAGGGCTAGCAGAGGACCACCGCGAAGAAAGTGGCCAGGGGTTAGTGGAGGCAAATCGTTTGAATTTTCCGACATCGTCGAAATCGGTCTAGAGTTCAGACAAGACTCTATTCGAGCAAGTATAGTGGAGAATTCTTCAAAGGTGAATTTATGATCGTTTGTCATTCTATAAAAGTGTTTTTTAAAGCTCTTAACGGCAGCTTCCCATAAACCACCCATATGAGGAGCTCCGGGTGGAATGAACTTCCACTTAACATATTGGTTTCTGTAATGACTACTAACACTTATTGAAAATGATTTCAAAAATTCCTTGAAATCTTTTGCGATGGCTCGACTAGCACCGACAAAGTTCGTTCCGTTGTCAGAGTAGAGAACCTGTGGTAAACCACGTCTGGCAATGAAACGATTAAGGGCAGCCATAAAGGATGAGGTCGATAAATCACTCGTGGCTTCCAAATGAATTGCTTTGGTTGCAAAGCATACGAACACACAAACATATCCTTTAGAAAGCTTACAATTCCTACCGGAAAAGCTTCTTATTATGAAAGGGCCAGCATAGTCCAGGCCAGTGTGTGTAAATGGCAAAGAAAAATTTGATCTTTCAGGGGGCAGAGCTCCCATAATTTGTTTTCGGCGATTACCAGCCTGTTTTACACAATCGAAACATTCTCGGTTACACCTTTTGATAAGATTTTTGACTTTAGGGATCCAGAATTCACATCTTACTAAGCGCATAACTAACTGGATTCCGCCATGTAATGTTAACTTGTGATAGAACTTTATGAGAAGCGGAGAGATTATTGATTCATAAGGTAGAAGTATAGGAAACCTCTCATTGAAAGATAGAGTAGAACATGCTAATCTTCCGTTTGAACGAAGAATTTGATCGGAATCAATCATAGGATTGAAACACATAAGTGAGCTTTTGCTTGGAATTGGCTGTGATCGAGCTAGAGCGATGTATTCTTTTGGGTAATGTACCATTTGAGTCAGTCGTATCAATAATTTTTTGGCTTTATTAATTTCATCATGAGTCAAAGTATTGGAGTTTTGGCGCATATGTTCCTTATAGCGAGGATGGGTTCTATGCACAAAGCGTAATACATAAGCCATGACATGCAAAGCCTTTGGCCAGGAACTAAATCTTTCGATTAAAGTTTCAATATTTGGAGATAACACAGTACTGTGTGCTTTGATTGGTTTCAGCTCCAAATCGATTTCTGGCGGTAGAAAGGCATGTGGCCAGGTTGACTCAGATTGACAAAGCCAATGAGGACCATTCCACCATAGAGTACTCGTTTGAAGATCAGCGGGTACCATACCTCTCGTAGCAAGGTCGGCAGGATTGTCCGCTGAACGGACATGACACCATTTACAGTTTTGAGTCAAAGTTTGTATTTTGGAAACTCTATTTGCAACAAACGTTTTCCAACTAATAGGGGGCTTTTGAAGCCATGCCAAAACAATTGAGCTGTCAGTCCAAAGTATTGTTTCATAGTTTGATATATTCAATTCAGGCAAGACATGATAAGTTAGTTTTGAAAGTAGAACTGCGGCGCAAAGTTCAAGTCTTGGTAAGGCAATTTGCTTAAGCGGTGCTACCTTGCTTTTAGCACAGAGCAAATGCGAGCACCAACTGCTGGAGCTGTATTGTATTCGAAGATACAACGTGGCTGCGTATGCTTTCTCAGACGCATCGCAAAAGCCATGTATTTGAATAGTACAATCAGGTGAGTAGTTTACCCATCGAGGAACTCGAATATTTTGAATGTCAGGTAAAAGGTCAAAGAAAGTTTTCCAGCGATGGCATGTCAGCGTCAGGAGCGGTGTGTCCCAAGACGTTCCATCCTGCCAGATTTGCTGCATGATTACCTTAGCAGTGACTACAACAGGTGCCAACCAACCTGCTGGGTCATAAAGTCGTGCGATGACAGAAAGAACAGCACGCTTCGTTGTGAGATAATCACGCTCTTCAAATTTTGAGAAAAAACAAAAGGAGTCTAATTTTGCGTTCCACCCAATACCTAAAGTCTTGGTAACACTCGTGACTTCAAATTGCAAAAAATCTTTGTTGTAAAGAAAAGCTTCGGGAATGGCTTCAAGCAAGCCGATGTCATTTGAGGTCCATTTCCGCAAGTTAAGTCCAGCAGAACTTAACGCAAGTGACAACTGTCTTTGTGCTTCCAGTGTTGAATCGATATCATGCGACCCTGACAAAACGTCATCGACGTAAAAGTCGTTGCTCAATATATGTGAAGCAACTGGAAACTGTTCTTTAACATCACTTGCAAGTTGCTTTATAGTACGTAAAGCAAGATATGGTGCACAGTTGACACCAAACGTTACTGTATTTAATTCATAGTCTTTGATCTCTTCGGAGGTTGAGTTTCTAAATAAAAGCCTTTGAAATGAGGTGTGGTCTGGATGCACCAAGATCTGACGATACATTTTTTCAATGTCCGCACAGAAAACATACCGATAAAATCGCCAACGCAAGACGAGGGTCATTAAATCAGTTTGTAAAACAGGGCCTGTGTGTAAAATTGAATTTAAACTAAAGCCGTTGCTGGAGGGGCAGGAAGCGTTGAAGACTACTCTCACTTTGGTTGTAGTACTGCCCGGCTTGACTACAGCATGATGTGGTAAATAATACGAAGCTCTTAAATCAGCTTCAGATATTTGTTTGGGAACCACTAAATTCATGTGCCCTAGGGTAGCATACTCTTGGATTATTTCATTATACTTGGAATGGAACTCCGGGTTTTTCGAAAGGTTTTTTTCCATTCGTAGAAATTGCTTTAGTGCACTGTCTCTTGAAGCACCGAGTGCAATCGCAGGATCCTTAAAGGGCAGGCGAACAATGTATCGGCCTGTGTTATCTCGAGTTGTGGTATCAGAATAAAGTTTTTCACAATATTCATCTTCAAGTGATAGAAGTTTTGGCTCAGGAAGCTCTTCTAATTCCCAAAACTTAGATATTTGATCGTCTATCGAGGCTTCAGTATAGAATGATAAAAATGTCGAAAAAGACTGAACCTTACTTGTTTGAATGGGACCTGATAGAACCCACCCAAACACTGTTTTCTGTGCAACTAGGGAACTATACACTTGATGTCGCAAACCTTCTAAAATGATTGAAGGATACAAGTCGGCACCTATCACTAAGTCTATATTTGAGGCTTTGTAGAAGAAAGGGTCAGCTAAGTGTAAATTGATGTCGCCTGAAAACTCTTCAGGGGCTAAGTGGTGTGAAGGCAAATAACCGGTGAGTCGCTTGAGTACAAGCGCTTTTATGGGCATGCAAAATGAATTAATATATTTAGAGCCCATAGTAAAAAACACAATTTAGAAGACGAGGTAGTAACAACTGCACTTATGCCGGAAATGTCAGCTTGTATAGGTTTAACTGGAAGCCCTAGCCGCTTCTGAACATTTTCCGAAATGAAACTTGCTTCTGATCCTGGATCTAGTAGTGCACGTACTGTAAAATTGGAACCGAGATGACTTATCTCAACTAAAGCAGTAGCAAGAAGAATGCGCTTTCTTCCTTGCGTAAAATATGTTTGAACTGGAGGGGTTTGTTGTGAAGTGGACTGTATTTGATTTTGAAATGAACTGCTTGTACCAAACGTTTGCAATGCAGAAGATTGATTTGATAGTTGTTTTGAAGGAAAATGAAGTAATGTGTGATGCCTT
Source organism: Melanostoma scalare (assembly GCA_949752695.1). Lineage (NCBI taxonomy): Eukaryota > Metazoa > Arthropoda > Insecta > Diptera > Syrphidae > Melanostoma > Melanostoma scalare. Next base: position 82,051,625 of record OX456986.1, read on the forward strand.
CGTCCGCAATATGTACAGGTATGAGCACTTGGACAATCCTTAGCCAAATGTGTAGGCGATAAGCAATTGTTGCATAGTTTGAAAAGATTCACTTTCGACACTCTGTCAGAAATTGAAAGCGAAAGAAACTTTGAACAAAGCCGAATAGGATGAGATCCTTTACACAAAGAACAAGAAAAGTTTGATGATTGAGTATGAAATGAACGTTGTGGCTGGTTTTGTTTAATAGCGTTGCTATTCTTAGGAATACGGTCTTTAATGCTTATACCTTTAATGTCTGAAACAGTTTCCAGGATTTGATACTGATTTGTCAAAAAGGAATCCATTTCTGACCACTTTGGAATATCACGCGGCCTTTTAAGGGATTGTTCCCACATTGATAGGGTTTTTTCAGGAAGACGATTCGAGCAAAGGAACACAAGAAATGAATCCCAAGAAGAAGTATCTATTTCATATGAGTTTAATATAGAGAGACAATCATTGATATCACTTTGTAGTTTCTTAATACTTTTTCCCGATTCAATGCTAACTATTGGAAGATTGAATAGAATTCTTAACTGATGGTTGACTAGGATTCTCTTATTTTCAAACTGATCAGTTAAAGCTTTCCAAGCGAGGACGAAACTATCAGAAGTAAGTGGAAATTTTGCAACTATGTTATGTGCTTCACCCTTTGTTTTGGAGCGTAAGTGGAACAGTTTCCGAACATTACATAGCTTAGGATGTTTAATATACACTGCTGAAAACATATCCCTGAACGAGGGCCATTCTAAATAGTCCCCAGAAAACACATCCGTATCGCAGGGAGGAACTTTAATACACGATGAAGATTCACTATTGTTAACGGAATTGGTTTTATCCTTGGACGGAGACCCTTCTAAGTCCGATTTGATTAGCTCTAACTGCCTAATTGAATCTATAATTTCGCTGAGACACGAAACATATACTTTCGACGAGTAATTGTATTTTTGCTTAACAGATTGAATATCTTCTGAAGATGGCTCTTCGTTAGAGACAAGACAAAAATTGAAAGCCTTTCTAATCTCACACCACATTTCCTTAAGCTCAGATTTAAAGGTTTCTAAAGAATGTGTGGTTTGATCCACCAATGGAGTTTCTTGAAAACATTTCCGAAACTCGGTTAAAAGATCGGTTGCCGTAATGAATTCATCGATCCCAATCATTTTATGTCAAAAAAAAAAACTAAGATGTGGTTTAAGTTCACTGATATGACCTTTTTTGATTATTTTAACAGAAAACTTTTTTAAATCAACTCACCCAATACCAACTTATTCGTTGAATAAAATTATTAATGTATCCGTTTGATTCCGTATATTGATTCTTAACTGTTTGTTCTCACTTAACTGATCACACCTAACGGATTAAATTGCACTTTGATTGCGATTTGATTTATCAGACATTGGTTAGAAAATCTAACCTCTAAGAACCACATGTAGTTTATAACCACTTTTTTTTCTAATTTTAATTCTACCTTTTATAACATGACACCAGATTCCTAGGTATGCTCGTCGCGTATTTGTTTAAAGAACGTAAATAAGCCCAGGTAAGCTAATTTAAATGGTGTACACTACCGAAACAATTTTGCAATTAAATCTAGCGATTTGTTGCAGGAATTTTATAACTCTATACTTCTGGATTTGCAATGCTTTTTTATCGCGAAATACGAACGTTTATCGAAGTAAAAGACTTAAGATTACGCGAACGAATTTTAATAAATAATAATTTGACCACTAAGCTGACTGAAAATTAATGTTCACGTACCTGTTACACAATGCCAACTGATCTTCTCATTGACAAGCTATGTTAATTCTGACGACAACTAGGAAGCGGTACTTTGAATGTTCTTCGTTCTGCTGTAGATGACTGTGAGCTTACGGAGGTTGTTTTTGTTGCAGGTAAACGTCTGAATATGAGATCAATTGTAAAAGAATAGGAAAACGATGGATTACTGTAGATGATAAGGCGTGAGAGTGGTGATGATGACAATGCGTGGGAGTGCTGGTGATGATAAGGTAATTTAATTATCTTATGTAGTGCGACGTATGAGTGATTATGCGATAAACTGGATGATTGATGGATGATGTTAAATATGTATGTACGCCTGAGTTTTTGATGATGGATGATGAGTTCTTATTTTTATAGATGGCTTTTTTTTGTTTTTTAGAGTTGATCGATGATCGTTTTAAGGCTAGCTTTCAAATAAAGACATAGGGATCTTTATGTTGGATAAAGTTATATAGTTGAACTGTATGTAGCTGATAGGATATAGGGATCCTGCTTTGGCGATCGTCGATCGGGTTTTAGGCTAGGAGAAAATTATTTAAGAATATTTTTACACTGAGATTAAGTATACTTAATTGAAAGTAAATATATTAAGCAAAATGTAGGGATTCTGCTAGTGTAGGTGATGATCGTCGATCAATGCGTTGATTAGCTCAAATGGAGATATAGGGATCTTCAATTGATGAGTTTTACCACGTGATGGCTTCAAGATATATGGATCTTGGAAATTTTTCAAAGAAATGTGTCGAGTTCCACTTTTTAAATAAAACTATCCGGTTCGTTTGGACCAAATGTTAGGGCGCTTTTGAATAGTCCCCTTTTCCTTATAGACTTTGCGAATCTTGTGTGGATACTCACACACCTTTTGTTAAAGAACCGAGCGACTAAAGAAAAAGATCCGATCACCTTGGAGGTTAGTAAAAGAAGAAGGTTTTATTTCAACACTATCAGAGGCGAACCTATAAATGGAGGGACTTCCCCCATCAAGGCGACCTCTTACATAAAATATACGTAACTTAAATCTAGTACAATTCGGGATTTATTGCTTAAGCTGAATGCACATGAACATTACCGCCCGCCTTGCAGCAACAGGTGCAAAGATAACATAATCAAATTTGTAAATTAATGAGAAACCTTTTGTTAACGGAGGGGATTCACTCACTCCGTTTGGGAAGGAATGTTAGTATAGGAAAGATTTAATAAGAACTTATAGCTAATTTACATATTCGTATATCTATGAAAAAATATGGATTAGGACAATAGTAATTTTAAGTAAGTTATTAATATAAAAAATACATGAACCTCATAGTTTCAATCAGCATACAGTGGTATTTATTACGGATTATTCAAAATAAAAAACCGATTAAGCGAGTAGCGTAATTCAAAAATATAGATAGATAAAATTCATATGCACTTGTCCAAAGACTTTGGACACCAAGTTAATGTCTACCTATGTATTATTTTACTCAGGAGTCAAAACGCAGAGCTTAACAACTGGTCTCTTAAGAACACCAAGTTGTGTTTTAACATCGGCAACGCGTACAAATCCGTCTGAACCTACATAAACCTTTATAACGCGACCAAGACGCCATTCGTTAGGAGGAAGCCTTTCATCACATATGACAACAATATCTTCTACTGAAACATTTCGTTCAGGGTATTTCCACTTATAACGCTTTTGTAAGCCCTTCAAGTATTCATGTTTCCAACGGTCACAAAACTGGTGATGCAAAATTTTGAGTTTTTCCCATCGCTTTGCATAGCTAAGTGAATGATGGAGAAGGTCAGGTTCTGGAAGGGCTAGCAGAGGACCACCGCGAAGAAAGTGGCCAGGGGTTAGTGGAGGCAAATCGTTTGAATTTTCCGACATCGTCGAAATCGGTCTAGAGTTCAGACAAGACTCTATTCGAGCAAGTATAGTGGAGAATTCTTCAAAGGTGAATTTATGATCGTTTGTCATTCTATAAAAGTGTTTTTTAAAGCTCTTAACGGCAGCTTCCCATAAACCACCCATATGAGGAGCTCCGGGTGGAATGAACTTCCACTTAACATATTGGTTTCTGTAATGACTACTAACACTTATTGAAAATGATTTCAAAAATTCCTTGAAATCTTTTGCGATGGCTCGACTAGCACCGACAAAGTTCGTTCCGTTGTCAGAGTAGAGAACCTGTGGTAAACCACGTCTGGCAATGAAACGATTAAGGGCAGCCATAAAGGATGAGGTCGATAAATCACTCGTGGCTTCCAAATGAATTGCTTTGGTTGCAAAGCATACGAACACACAAGCATATCCTTTAGAAAGCTTACAATTCCTACCGGAAAAGCTTCTTATTATGAAAGGGCCAGCATAGTCCAGGCCAGTGTGTGTAAATGGCAAAGAAAAATTTGATCTTTCAGGGGGCAGAGCTCCCATAATTTGTTTTCGGCGATTACCAGCCTGTTTTACACAATCGAAACATTCTCGGTTACACCTTTTGATAAGATTTTTGACTTTAGGGATCCAGAATTCACATCTTACTAAGCGCATAACTAACTGGATTCCGCCATGTAATGTTAACTTGTGATAGAACTTTATGAGAAGCGGAGAGATTATTGATTCATAAGGTAGAAGTATAGGAAACCTCTCATTGAAAGATAGAGTAGAACATGCTAATCTTCCGTTTGAACGAAGAATTTGATCGGAATCAATCATAGGATTGAAACACATAAGTGAGCTTTTGCTTGGAATTGGCTGTGATCGAGCTAGAGCGATGTATTCTTTTGGGTAATGTACCATTTGAGTCAGTCGTATCAATAATTTTTTGGCTTTATTAATTTCATCATGAGTCAAAGTATTGGAGTTTTGGCGCATATGTTCCTTATAGCGAGGATGGGTTCTATGCACAAAGCGTAATACATAAGCCATGACATGCAAAGCCTTTGGCCAGGAACTAAATCTTTCGATTAAAGTTTCAATATTTGGAGATAACACAGTACTGTGTGCTTTGATTGGTTTCAGCTCCAAATCGATTTCTGGCGGTAGAAAGGCATGTGGCCAGGTTGACTCAGATTGACAAAGCCAATGAGGACCATTCCACCATAGAGTACTCGTTTGAAGATCAGCGGGTACCATACCTCTCGTAGCAAGGTCGGCAGGATTGTCCGCTGAACGGACATGACACCATTTACAGTTTTGAGTCAAAGTTTGTATTTTGGAAACTCTATTTGCAACAAACGTTTTCCAACTAATAGGGGGCTTTTGAAGCCATGCCAAAACAATTGAGCTGTCAGTCCAAAGTATTGTTTCATAGTTTGATATATTCAATTCAGGCAAGACATGATAAGTTAGTTTTGAAAGTAGAACTGCGGCGCAAAGTTCAAGTCTTGGTAAGGCAATTTGCTTAAGCGGTGCTACCTTGCTTTTAGCACAGAGCAAATGCGAGCACCAACTGCTGGAGCTGTATTGTATTCGAAGATACAACGTGGCTGCGTATGCTTTCTCAGACGCATCGCAAAAGCCATGTATTTGAATAGTACAATCAGGTGAGTAGTTTACCCATCGAGGAACTCGAATATTTTGAATGTCAGGTAAAAGGTCAAAGAAAGTTTTCCAGCGATGGCATGTCAGCGTCAGGAGCGGTGTGTCCCAAGACGTTCCATCCTGCCAGATTTGCTGCATGATTACCTTAGCAGTGACTACAACAGGTGCCAACCAACCTGCTGGGTCATAAAGTCGTGCGATGACAGAAAGAACAGCACGCTTCGTTGTGAGATAATCACGCTCTTCAAATTTTGAGAAAAAACAAAAGGAGTCTAATTTTGCGTTCCACCCAATACCTAAAGTCTTGGTAACACTCGTGACTTCAAATTGCAAAAAATCTTTGTTGTAAAGAAAAGCTTCGGGAATGGCTTCAAGCAAGCCGATGTCATTTGAGGTCCATTTCCGCAAGTTAAGTCCAGCAGAACTTAACGCAAGTGACAACTGTCTTTGTGCTTCCAGTGTTGAATCGATATCATGCGACCCTGACAAAACGTCATCGACGTAAAAGTCGTTGCTCAATATATGTGAAGCAACTGGAAACTGTTCTTTAACATCACTTGCAAGTTGCTTTATAGTACGTAAAGCAAGATATGGTGCACAGTTGACACCAAACGTTACTGTATTTAATTCATAGTCTTTGATCTCTTCGGAGGTTGAGTTTCTAAATAAAAGCCTTTGAAATGAGGTGTGGTCTGGATGCACCAAGATCTGACGATACATTTTTTCAATGTCCGCACAGAAAACATACCGATAAAATCGCCAACGCAAGACGAGGGTCATTAAATCAGTTTGTAAAACAGGGCCTGTGTGTAAAATTGAATTTAAACTAAAGCCGTTGCTGGAGGGGCAGGAAGCGTTGAAGACTACTCTCACTTTGGTTGTAGTACTGCCCGGCTTGACTACAGCATGATGTGGTAAATAATACGAAGCTCTTAAATCAGCTTCAGATATTTGTTTGGGAACCACTAAATTCATGTGCCCTAGGGTAGCATACTCTTGGATTATTTCATTATACTTGGAATGGAACTCCGGGTTTTTCGAAAGGTTTTTTTCCATTCGTAGAAATTGCTTTAGTGCACTGTCTCTTGAAGCACCGAGTGCAATCGCAGGATCCTTAAAGGGCAGGCGAACAATGTATCGGCCTGTGTTATCTCGAGTTGTGGTATCAGAATAAAGTTTTTCACAATATTCATCTTCAAGTGATAGAAGTTTTGGCTCAGGAAGCTCTTCTAATTCCCAAAACTTAGATATTTGATCGTCTATCGAGGCTTCAGTATAGAATGATAAAAATGTCGAAAAAGACTGAACCTTACTTGTTTGAATGGGACCTGATAGAACCCACCCAAACACTGTTTTCTGTGCAACTAGGGAACTATACACTTGATGTCTCAAACCTTCTAAAATGATTGAAGGATACAAGTCGGCACCTATCACTAAGTCTATATTTGAGGCTTTGTAGAAGAAAGGGTCAGCTAAGTGTAAATTGATGTCGCCTGAAAACTCTTCAGGGGCTAAGTGGTGTGAAGGCAAATAACCGGTGAGTCGCTTGAGTACAAGCGCTTTTATGGGCATGCAAAATGAATTAATATATTTAGAGCCCATAGTAAAAAACACAATTTAGAAGACGAGGTAGTAACAACTGCACTTATGCCGGAAATGTCAGCTTGTATAGGTTTAACTGGAAGCCCTAGCCGCTTCTGAACATTTTCCGAAATGAAACTTGCTTCTGATCCTGGATCTAGTAGTGCACGTACTGTAAAATTGGAACCGAGATGACTTATCTCAACTAAAGCAGTAGCAAGAAGAATGCGCTTTCTTCCTTGCGTAAAATATGTTTGAACTGGAGGGGTTTGTTGTGAAGTGGACTGTATTTGATTTTGAAATGAACTGCTTGTACCAAACGTTTGCAATGCAGAAGATTGATTTGATAGTTGTTTTGAAGGAAAATGAAGTAATGTGTGATGCCTTCGTCCGCAATATGTACAGGTATGAGCACTTGGACAATCCTTAGCCAAATGTGTAGGCGATAAGCAATTGTTGCATAGTTTGAAAAGATTCACTTTCGACACTCTGTCAGAAATTGAAAGCGAAAGAAACTTTGAACAAAGCCGAATAGGATGAGATCCTTTACACAAAGAACAAGAAAAGTTTGATGATTGAGTATGAAATGAACGTTGTGGCTGGTTTTGTTTAATAGCGTTGCTATTCTTAGGAATACGGTCTTTAATGCTTATACCTTTAATGTCTGAAACAGTTTCCAGGATTTGATACTGATTTGTCAAAAAGGAATCCATTTCTGACCACTTTGGAATATCACGCGGCCTTTTAAGGGATTGTTCCCACATTGATAGGGTTTTTTCAGGAAGACGATTCGAGCAAAGGAACACAAGAAATGAATCCCAAGAAGAAGTATCTATTTCATATGAGTTTAATATAGAGAGACAATCATTGATATCACTTTGTAGTTTCTTAATACTTTTTCCCGATTCAATGCTAACTATTGGAAGATTGAATAGAATTCTTAACTGATGGTTGACTAGGATTCTCTTATTTTCAAACTGATCAGTTAAAGCTTTCCAAGCGAGGACGAAACTATCAGAAGTAAGTGGAAATTTTGCAACTATGTTATGTGCTTCACCCTTTGTTTTGGAGCGTAAGTGGAACAGTTTCCGAACATTACATAGCTTAGGATGTTTAATATACACTGCTGAAAACATATCCCTGAACGAGGGCCATTCTAAATAGTCCCCAGAAAACACATCCGTATCGCAGGGAGGAACTTTAATACACGATGAAGATTCACTATTGTTAACGGAATTGGTTTTATCCTTGGACGGAGACCCTTCTAAGTCCGATTTGATTAGCTCTAACTGCCTAATTGAATCTATAATTTCGCTGAGACACGAAACATATACTTTCGACGAGTAATTGTATTTTTGCTTAACAGATTGAATATCTTCTGAAGATGGCTCTTCGTTAGAGACAAGACAAAAATTGAAAGCCTTTCTAATCTCACACCACATTTCCTTAAGCTCAGATTTAAAGGTTTCTAAAGAATGTGTGGTTTGATCCACCAATGGAGTTTCTTGAAAACATTTCCGAAACTCGGTTAAAAGATCGGTTGCCGTAATGAATTCATCGATCCCAATCATTTTATGTCAAAAAAAAAAACTAAGATGTGGTTTAAGTTCACTGATATGACCTTTTTTGATTATTTTAACAGAAAACTTTTTTAAATCAACTCACCCAATACCAACTTATTCGTTGAATAAAATTATTAATGTATCCGTTTGATTCCGTATATTGATTCTTAACTGTTTGTTCTCACTTAACTGATCACACCTAACGGATTAAATTGCACTTTGATTGCGATTTGATTTATCAGACATTGGTTAGAAAATCTAACCTCTAAGAACCACATGTAGTTTATAACCACTTTTTTTTCTAATTTTAATTCTACCTTTTATAACATGACACCAGATTCCTAGGTATGCTCGTCGCGTATTTGTTTAAAGAACGTAAATAAGCCCAGGTAAGCTAATTTAAATGGTGTACACTACCGAAACAATTTTGCAATTAAATCTAGCGATTTGTTGCAGGAATTTTATAACTCTATACTTCTGGATTTGCAATGCTTTTTTATCGCGAAATACGAACGTTTATCGAAGTAAAAGACTTAAGATTACGCGAACGAATTTTAATAAATAATAATTTGACCACTAAGCTGACTGAAAATTAATGTTCACGTACCTGTTACACAATGCCAACTGATCTTCTCATTGACAAGCTATGTTAATTCTGACGACAACTAGGAAGCGGTACTTTGAATGTTCTTCGTTCTGCTGTAGATGACTGTGAGCTTACGGAGGTTGTTTTTGTTGCAGGTAAACGTCTGAATATGAGATCAATTGTAAAAGAATAGGAAAACGATGGATTACTGTAGATGATAAGGCGTGAGAGTGGTGATGATGACAATGCGTGGGAGTGCTGGTGATGATAAGGTAATTTAATTATCTTATGTAGTGCGACGTATGAGTGATTATGCGATAAACTGGATGATTGATGGATGATGTTAAATATGTATGTACGCCTGAGTTTTTGATGATGGATGATGAGTTCTTATTTTTATAGATGGCTTTTTTTTGTTTTTTAGAGTTGATCGATGATCGTTTTAAGGCTAGCTTTCAAATAAAGACATAGGGATCTTTATGTTGGATAAAGTTATATAGTTGAACTGTATGTAGCTGATAGGATATAGGGATCCTGCTTTGGCGATCGTCGATCGGGTTTTAGGCTAGGAGAAAATTATTTAAGAATATTTTTACACTGAGATTAAGTATACTTAATTGAAAGTAAATATATTAAGCAAAATGTAGGGATTCTGCTAGTGTAGGTGATGATCGTCGATCAATGCGTTGATTAGCTCAAATGGAGATATAGGGATCTTCAATTGATGAGTTTTACCACGTGATGGCTTCAAGATATATGGATCTTGGAAATTTTTCAAAGAAATGTGTCGAGTTCCACTTTTTAAATAAAACTATCCGGTTCGTTTGGACCAAATGTTAGGGCGCTTTTGAATAGTCCCCTTTTCCTTATAGACTTTGCGAATCTTGTGTGGATACTCACACACCTTTTGTTAAAGAACCGAGCGACTAAAGAAAAAGATCCGATCACCTTGGAGGTTAGTAAAAGAAGAAGGTTTTATTTCAACACTATCAGAGGCGAACCTATAAATGGAGGGACTTCCCCCATCAAGGCGACCTCTTACATAAAATATACGTAACTTAAATCTAGTACAATTCGGGATTTATTGCTTAAGCTGAATGCACATGAACAAACCGTGACACCCAAATATGGTCGTCTGTCCCTACCTATGTGCTCAAGTGCGAACCCTAGATGAACGTTAGCCGACTGGTTACCAGTAGGCAACCCCGACTCATTTAACGGCGCTCGCGTCCTACTGACCCGAGAGGGGGTGGGTGACCGCCACCTGATTTCACTTGGAGGTTGTTGTGGGGGGAATCCCCTACCACCTACAATCTGACCCCACCCCCTCCGGGGTTGGGGTCATTATCTACACCTTTACCTATCTTATAAATTGTGATAGCTTTATAAAGTTCAGTTTAGGTATAAAAGCTAACATTATAAAAATAATAAATAACATAGCGAGAAATTAATAAAATATTTACAATAAGCAAACAAAATTCAAAATTGTAATGGGAGAATGGAAAACTGAGTAGTTAACAATCTATCTTTGTGTATAAAGTAATTATTAATTGCTTCTTTAATTAATTAATTTTATAAATTTTTAACAATTTTTATTAAAGGTAAAAATAGTTACTAAGAGATGAGAAGTAAGGTTTAAGTTTTTGTTGAAAAGTGTGAGCATCAACAAGTCTTCTTATATCATTTGGCAGAGAATTCCAGAGACGTACAGCGTTGACAAAAAACTGTCGTTCTTCGTGATGTTTAGCAGGTATGTCGCGGGATTATATGTAAATTGATTTAATCTGTTAGAGGTAGGAAATTGTAGTCATTTTTTTCATTTCATTTTATTTATTTTAATTTTGACTAACAATGTACTTCAAGATATTAAATCTTATGATAAGTATCAGAATATAATTAAAGTATGAAGTTTACAAATAAATATTCATGTTATTTACAAAGCAGTTTTCTCACAAGTAGAAAAATATAGCAATAATCTTAAAAGATGTACATAGGTATGTGTAATTTTTAATTTAAGTTTACTTGTGTCATGTGTGATAACAGTTTCCCCCGAAATCCCCCCGAAGAACTAGTTCTTTGTAATTGATGCGGAAGGTCATTCCACAATCGAATTGCATTGACAAAATAAGATCGTTCTCCGACAGTGTGTCTAAATCGCGGCATAATTAGCTTCAAACCTCTAGGTGATTGTAAATATGAAAGATGTTCAATCAAGTACTCCGGACATTTATAATGGATAATATTATGGAGTTTAAGAATAACCCTTTGGTCAAAATATTCATTTAAACTCATTCCTAATAGAGACCTCTGATGGTGAGCAACGCTAACATGTCTTGGTATGTTATAAATAAAGCAAATACAGTCATTGAACGCTACGTTGATTTTACGCTTAGGTACATTCAAAATCTAAGGATGAGTAAACTATACAATTATACGAAAAAAGGGGCAGTAATAAAGCTTTAACAAGATGTTTTTTCATATCCAGAATAAGTAAGCTTGAGGATGCTCTCAGTTTTCGCAATCCACCGTATACTTTTCTTATGGTTTCTGAAGTAGCATCACAACAAGTCATTTTACTATTAATCATATATCCAAGATATTTTACCTTTTCTACATATGGTAAGGTGACACCATTTAGGTCAAGAGGAGGAACACTGAATGTGGATATTTCACTTCTTGAACATACCATGCCGAAAGATTTTGATAGGTTTAAACATATCTTATTCAAACCGGACCACATTTGGATATTCATTAAATCTTCATTTACTCTAGCCACACAATCTTCAATTAATCCTGGTACCCTAGATAGATAAATCATTACATCATCAGCATAAAGGTGTATATTGCAATTTTCAATTATATTTGGTAGATCATTAATGAATATACAGAAAAGAAGAGGTCCTAGGACCGATCCTTGTGGTACACCCACGTTCACCAAATAAGGTCTTGAGCTGCCAAGATCAGTCTCAATTACTTGTGACCGATTTCTTAAGTAGTTTGAGATCAGTTCAAGTGCAGAACGAAAAACTGGAAATTTGTTTTAAGCTTTTGTATTAATATGGAGTGATCAGTACAATCAAATGCTTTTGAAAAATCTAACAACACCACGATAGTAATTTCATCCCGATCCATCCCTGCCCTTATGTCAGAGGTGACCTTTAACACTGCATTTTCGCAACTGTGCTGTCTTCGAAAACCTGATTGCCATTTTGAAAGTTTGTTACGTCTTTCTAATTCATCTTGAATCTGACGAGCCAAAATCTTTTCAAAAATTTTAGACAGGAAGGGCAACAAACTAATAGGCCTAAATTCTGAGGGATTTGTAGGGTTTGGTTTTTTAGCAATTGGCAGAATTTTCGCAAGTTTCCATGTTTCTGGATATTGGCAGCTGTAAATACAGTAATTAAAAATGTGGACAAGATACGGTATAATCAGAGGAAGAATTATTTTAACAAACTTTGGAGAGATATCATCAAGACCGACTGCATTTGATTTAACTGAGCGAGCTTCCAGAACAACATCCATATTATTTATACAACTAAAAGTGAAAGCCTCACTAGAGTTGGAGCTTGAACAATCCAAGAAATCCACCTGTGTTGTGTTTGGTATAAGAACGGAACCCATAGCCGTAGGACTGAAGGGACATTTGTTTCTTTCACACTCAACTACTCCAATATTTTTCAAGTTTTTCCACAAAACTTTTGAATTGAGACTCGGGTCAAGTTGTCTAAGAAAAAAGGACCGTTTAGCAGATCGAATCATGCAAGTAACTTTGTTGCGAGCGAAAATGTATTGGCATCTGTTATACACCGATGGTGTTCTTTTGAAATTCCTGTAGAAACGTTCTCTTTCCTGTACCATCAACTTAATTTGGTTAGTATACCATGGGCAACTTTTCGGTTTTATTACTTTTGTAACAACAGGAATATAATAATTATAAAGGTCAGTTATGACAGAGGTAAGCACAGAAACTTTATTATCAATGTCAGCAGCAAAGTAGATATTATCAAGACCAAACCTACCAATATCTTGTTCCACTTGCGTATAATCAAAATTACGAAATGATCTAAAACTCACAGTTTTTAAGGTTCTTGCACTCCTAGTATTAAACTTGAATGAACAATAGATGAGATCATGAATAAAATCTGAAGTGAGCCTGACTTGATCATTACCTACCACTCGATTTATCTAGCTTGTTAAAAACATATCAATTAAAGATGGATTACTTGTGGACTGAAAGCAAGTCGGCCAACATTTGTTAACAACAACAAGACCAAGTAGTCGAAAAAACAGGTACTGAGGTTGATGTGTCTGTTTGATTCTAAAGAATAAAAGGAGTGTTCGATACTGAATAACCTGTACAAACTGCATGTTGTATAAAGTTGGGACGTAGCCAGAGATCTGGTCATATCTCTTCAGACCATAAATATATCTAATAGTGCTGTTAAAGGCGACTGTAAGAATCCAATTAATAAAATAAAATAAACGAAAGTTAGAACGATTAAAAGAAATGCACAACCGGCGCCGCGAGGTAAACAAATGAACTGTCAATCGCGCTGATAAGAAAAAGTGTAACTCTCAGCAGGTAGGCTGCTGACACCACGGCTAAACTCAGCTGGGCTGGGTTCCCAAATAATAAAATGACAGCGTAGCGCGATAAAGGACGATCGCGAATAAAAAAAGGTTGATTCATTTAATAATTAAAAGAATGACAAAAGTATTTACTGTATTTAGTACTGGAAAGCGATGGGCGCCAGGAAATTTTATGGTGAAATTTCCAAACCACGAACTCGATGCTGAAATGTTGAAATAACAAGTAAAATACGCAATTTAAATTCCCAAATGGGATTTAATGTTATTTATTGGGTTATTCGTGTCGAGAAAACCGTACAAGAGTTGGATTAAAAACCCAAATCTTTTCAACTATAAAACTACAATTGGTGGACGGTTAGAGGAACCGTTTAAAAATGTAAACAAATGAAACAACCGGAAGATGAAACGTTAATTGTTCTTTCTCGAAAAGAACAATTACACGAATTTAAAAGGGTCGCATGTCTCAAAATTACTGAGAAGCTACGGTGGCAAAGATCAACCGAAACTTTGATTTCTGACAACACTCAAACAAAACTAAACCACTCTACTTATCTTTTTTTGTGCTTTTTCTTCCTCCTTCTATTTCCTATGACTATGACCTTCTGACGATTTCTTGCAGCGATTTCTGAACCTTCTGCTTCCACTGTCTCTAAACTTCTCTCAAATCCTTCTAAAAATTTCAAACACTTGTTTCTCAAGGTTTTCTGTCAAGGCTTTCTAGCACATGCAGCCTTATGGCTGACAAGCACATCCGTTGTCGAAATCCAGCGATACCTTTCACTCGCACAATTTTCCAATCACACTGAACTGAAAAAGTTGTTGGGGGTTTGTTCCAAGACTTATCCAGTTCTTGAGTCGAGATCAGACCCCTCCCATAAAATATGTCGAGAAAAATGAAAGTTCCTGAAAGTTGAAAATAATAGTAGCGTTCGAGTACGCACCCATAACCGCACATTTAAACACATTCATCCACATTATACCACACGTTTTGTTCGAGTATTTTATAAACAACTTATTTTTGACAGAAAACTCTCTCCGTGAGAGAGTAAACAATTTCCCCATGCTACACATTCTAGCCGAAGAAATTTCTATGAGCAGAAATGTGTGAACATTTTTTTTGACATTTTGAAGTTTCTGTGCGTTATGAAAAGAATTGTTTGTTTTCAGTTGCAAATAAATTAATTGATTAATGGTAAGTTGAATTAGAATATTTAACCAGAAACCTGTACAAATTGTCATAAAAACCGGTTATCTGTATATTTGGTATCTAGGACGTTCTACAAAGACCGGGTGAAGAGTTTGAAAACGATGGCGATGTCGATGAAATGTGGGCTATAAAAACCATGGAACATGACATCATTTATACAACATTCAGACAAGATTTCCCTAAACTTAAGAATCGATGTTATTTCGAAAAACGACCTAAGGACCCCTGAACAAAAAATCAAAAGGAGAGCGTTTATAGAAAAATTCAAGAAACTAGAGGACTTTTCATATGGAACTCTCCTAAGATCGGAATCTTAAAAGGAATTCTCAACTGAAAACTCATTGCCTGTTGTTCGTGTCCAAGTCTTGGCCATTGAAATAGCAAAGAACAGCGAAGGTTATAACGATGCTGTTTCAAAAAAGTTCAAACCCAAAGTTTTATTAAACTTTGACACCGGTTGGCGAAGCGACATACCTTGTAACCATCTTGAACGTAACGAATTGTATAAAATTTAGACTAAATAAATATTTTGTAAGATTATGAAAGAATCATTTTATCGTTACACGAAAATAGTGAGTGGTCCAGGTGTAATTGTTATGAAAAGTATTTCCCCTTCCAAAGACTGACAAAGACAGTGAAAGTACCTACTTTAGTATTTTGGTTTTGATTGGCTTAAGTCCATTTGAAACCATCGAAAAAAAATTTGGTTCCCTTTCCTCAATACCCAGTGACATTGGGAATATCACAATAGCATCTGTTGGCAAAAACTAATTCAACCCGTTAATTGAACAGAAGCCAACTGAAAGAAACGTTTAATATGCTTACTTAAGACAAAAAAAGTCAGCTCAAATTTGAAGTTTAAATATGTGTAGGTTTTGTGTCAACAAAACGTTCGAGTACTCTTATGTACATGTGGTGTAATGTTTTTATCGTAATGTTCTTTAGATTTGAACTTACTCACCTCTATATTTGCTCTAGCTATTTGATACGCTTTTTGCAATTTATTTCTTAGTAGATAAAAATAATTTTCATCATCGTAAATTGGACAAGGAGTTTTCTTGATATTAGTTGGCATCTCGGAAGTAAAACCGTACAACACGTCCATCGGTGATAGTTTCGTACTAGCACGAGGAGTGTTGTTGTGAACATACATCGCTTGTCGAAGCCATGTATCCCAATCTGCTGGGGTTGCACTGGAAAAGGATCGTAAGTACTCTATCAGAGGACCGTGATTCCTTTCCAGAGCTCCATTAGTTTGTGGGTGATATGCCGTTGTTTCTAGTTTACTTATTTTGAGAAACTTACAAACTTTCTTGAAAAGATCGCTGCAAAAATTTGCCCCTCGATCGGTTAGTAGCTGTTTGGGTACTCTATAGCGACATATAATCTCCTCAAAAAAAACCTTAGCGACCGTTTCTGCTTCCGCGTTAGGAAGTGGGTAACAGTCCATGAAACGGGTAAGATCATCTGCGAAGGTCAAAATATATTTGTTACCATTCGTAGTTGTTGGGAGTGGACCAACAATATCCATAAAGACCTTATCAAATGGTTTCTTTGAAGTAGCTGAAATCACCATGGGCATAATTGTACGTCTAGCTTTTTTATTTATTTGACACTTTTTGCAACCTTTAACGTATTTCTTGATAGTGTTGAACATATTTTTCCATCTAAAACTGGGTCGGATGCGAAGATATGTTTTAAGAACTCCAAGGTGACCTCCTAGTGGGGAATCGTGATATCTTTGTATTGTTTTAATAATATCCTCTTCCTTTTCAATGAATGCCTTATTTTGGTATTCACCTGTAATAGGACTAGCATCTTCATCCTCATCAGTTAGGCTATCATTACCTTGAGAAACTCTTTTTGTTTTAGTAATAGTTATGTTCCCTGATTCTGTAAGATCCATACTTGGATTCTTGTCGGTACTGTCTATATTTTGGATTTGTGCTTTATGTACCTGTGCCCTCGTTAAAACCTGAACATCTGCATTTCCTTTGTCATGGAATACTATACGACTTAGTGCATCAGCCACTACGTTGTCTTTTCCTGGCTTAAAAAAAAAAAAAAAACGAAAACAAAAACAAAAAGGAAACAATTATGAACAAAATGTAAATTTTCTTTTTTGTACTTATTTTGTATAACTGTATTTTGTTTTTATGTTTGTAATAAATTTCAGAGCTCTCTTTTTAAAGAGGGGGAGGAATATGTGGTGTAATGTTTGTTCTATGTTGCATACACGTTTCATGTAATCGAAACCATGTACACGCGCCATAGTCCAGACACAGGTGAGCCAATTCTCTTAACGTATAATGCAGGTTGCATATTTCACTTCATGTAATATGCAAGCCATGCATTTTCCCACGTTGTGTGAATTGGTGTTCACCTTGTCAAAGCGATCGCCACATAGATTCTTCCCTACTTTTTAAGAATTGAGTTTAACCAGAACCACGAAGAGACATACTTGTTTTCCTTCACAAATTGGCGCAGCCGGTGAAAAGAAAAAATAAATAGCTTCCGATTGTGTGTGCAAGAGCGTAGTCATTTGCGCGCAACCCAAAACACTTGTAAAAATTCCAAAAAAATATTTATTTCAACCAATCAGTTTTCTTTCTTTAATATAATAAAACACCAACGAACTTTTAACAAATAATTTGCGAAATAAAAAAAAACTAAAAATCGTAAACGTATTCGATTCGATTCGCAGTCAAGCTGAAGTAAAAGAAAAAAAAAATTCAAGAGAATAAAAAAGTTTCTCCGCGCCGTCGAACGAAAAAAAAAAAAAAAAAAAGCTATTCGTTTGTGCAAAATATATCCAAAGTGTTATTAATTAAAGATTGAAAGTAGAAACACTCTCAATTACAAATTTTACACTACAAAGTGTACCGTACGTGTATTCTGCGTTAAATGTCCAGTGAGGAGGACCTTAACAGTACGATAGTAGAGACAGAGGCAGACATCCATCAACAAAACCAAGACGACACTCTTCAAATAAGACGACTAAGATCTGGACTGGAGACAACAAGGTCAAGCAAGGAAAACAGTAAGCTTAAGAATTTAATAATAGATAATAAGATATTAGATAAAAAGTTAGTAAATTTATTAGATAAGTTCGAAAATCAAAATTGTCCGTCGAAAAGTTCGAATTTGGCAAGCAAAACTGAATTGTTCCGATCGAATTTGAAAAATTTTAAAGAGTCTGGTCCGCGTAGTTTTAATAAACTAGAATTAATAATGACCGAATTTGGACAAGTGCCACAGTCACAAGGCAATGGAGAGCCAAGTAAACATTACAGTCACGATGACTCTTTTGTAGCTAGCTCGCAACATAGTTCTATGATACAATTGATTTCAAATTTGATACCAATTTTCCACGGTGACTCCACACCGAATTTAATTTCCGATCTGCAAGCATTTTTAAATTGCTGCAGACAAGTAAAATCTTGTCTTGGACTAGACCAAGAAATCACTTTCTGTCAGTTAATTCTGACAAAATTAAGAGGCAATGCATACTTAGCTATGCAAAATTGCACTTTTGCCAGCTATGACGAGTTTGAAAAGTTACTCCGAGGTCATTTTCTTCCTCGGAAAACCTATATCCAGGTATCGAATGATCTTCGACAAACTCGGCAGTATCCGACGGAAACTCTTAATTCATTTCTTTTAAGAGTTAAGAATTTGGTTGCGGAGTGTAAGAGTGCCGCACAAGAACAATTTCCTGCGGATGCTAAGGCATTAATTACTGATTCGGAGCTAGCAGCATTGTATGCAATTAAATCGGGGGTATGTAATCCCATAATAAAGCAATTCGTTATAATGTCTAAAGAAACGTCGGTAAATAAACTTTGTGAGACACTTATAAGAATAGAATTGGAAACGAACAGTTTGGTTCAGTATCCCATAGGTTTGCCTTTTCAAAATTCAAACAATTATGGAATGTGGCCTCAAACAGGCATGACTCAATCGTTTGATCAACCGATCATGCAAAACAATATGCTTTCCAACCAAAATTTTATTGCAAACCCTCCTAACAATGTTCAAGTCAAGTGTAATTTCTGCAACAAGTATAATCACACATATCAAGAGTGCAGAATAAGAAAAAATACACCGTTTTGTTCAATTTGTCAGGCATACGGACATGATAATACTAATTGTAGTAAAAACCAAAATAAACCAAAGCAGAGGTATGAAAATACCAACTTTAGGCCCTCGGTTATGCCAACAAACTCAACGCGGAAACAAACAAGAGAAACCAAATGTGATTTCTGTTTAAGGGTAGGCCATTCAATATCGAATTGTTTTACTAAAAAGCGTTGGGATGAGAAAAATAATATTTCAAACCCAAAAAACTAGATGACTGTCGGGTGATAAAAAAAAATACCGTTCAATCATTCGACTACGCATCTATGGAACGCAAGGAATTCAACAAGAACGGTATAGTTGAAATTCCAATTGATATAGGTTTAAGAAAAAAATTAAAGTTTTTAGCGGATACGGGATCTGACATTAGTTTAATTAATGAAGACTCACTACGCACAGATGTCATATTTAATCGGAACGATGCCATAGACATAAATGGAATTTATGCTAAGGGTACTACACTTGGCTCTATTGAAGCCAAGTTACTTTTAGAACCTCCGATTAAATGTAAGTTTTATGTCACAGAAAAAATTTTCAATTTTGATTGTGATGGTATACTTGGTCAGGATATTTTGTTTAAATATGCAAACATTGAAGGTCCGAATAAACTTTTAAAATTTCTTCACGAACCTAATAGAAAAAATCAGTTGCCTATTCAAAAGTCTTCACAACATCCTTTTCAGGATGGTCCTTCAGTTAATAGAATCGAAGACTTGACCAGTAAGCCTTCTTATTCATCTTCGCACGATGACGATTCTATTACCAAACAGGAGGAGAGACATAATAGGCTGATTGACTGCTCCATAACCTCGCAGGGTGAAGAATCTCTAAGTATTACGCCATGTAATTTGGTTTCGGTAGCAGAATCATCTTCGCAAGATGATCTATTAGAAACGATGGAGAGTAAAGTTATTCCTAAACTCAATGTGACCTTAAGCTTAAAAGTGAGACATAATAGGCTGATTGACTGCTCCATAACCTCGCAGTGTGAAAAATTTCAAAGCAATACGCCGTGTAATTTGTTTCCGGTTACAGAATCATCTTCGCAAGATGATCTATTAGAAACGAAGAAGAATAAAGTTACTACTAAACTCAATGTGACCTTAAGTCCTCGGAGTGAAACATGTTTCGAATGTCCCATAAATCATTCTGAGGAGAGTGAACTTGTGTGTTATTCTGAGGAAATAAGCCCTCAAATATATATAGCATCATCTGTGGGTCAAGTAAAAAATGGTCTCATTGTTATAAGTTTAGCTAACACAAATTCATTTGAAGTTACTTTAAAAAATCATCCAATTAAATTTTTTCCCCTTGACAACTACGATCTTAAGCCATTATCGAAAGAAAAATCAGAAATCCTAGGAAAATCGGTATACCCTATTTGTGACTATTCGAGCACGCAAAATACAGATGAAGAACGAAATAAGAAACTACTTAAAGAACTTAATTTTCGTGAAGATCTTAATCCTGAAGAAAGATCTACAATTCAAGAAATATGTAAAAGATTTTCCAATACATTTCATCTAGAAGGCGAAAAACTAGAGTACACAAACGCTATATATCACAAAATTTCAACTCCCAAAAATGCTACTCCTATCAATACAAAGCAGTATCGTCTCCCTGAGGCACATAGGCATATAATAAAAGAACAAGTCGATAAAATGTATAACGATAAGATTATTTCCGATAGCAAAAGTCCTTGGAATAGCCCATTGCTAGTGGTTCCCAAAAGAGCTGACGAAAACGGTTTACGAAAACATAGGGTGGTAGTTGATTTCAGGAAAATCAATGAAATTACCATTGGTGACGCTTTTCCGTTACCAAGAATTGATGATATCCTCGATCAACTGGGAAATAGTAGATATTTTTCAACTCTAGACCTGGCAAGTGGTTATCACCAAGTACTAATAGATAAAGCTGACCGTCCAAAAACAGCTTTCAGCACAAACACAGGCCACTACGAATTCAATAGGATGCCTTTTGGCTTAAAAGGTGCGCCAGCTACTTTTCAGCGCCTTATGAATCATATTCTAAGTGGTCTTCAAGGTATTAAATGTTTCGTCTACCTAGATGACATTGTCGTGTATGGTCGTAACTTGTCTGATCACAACAAAAAATTAATTTCAGTTCTTGAACGATTAGAGAAATTTAATCTACGCCTTCAGCCACGAAAATGTCATTTCCTTCGGCGGGAAATAGTTTTTCTGGGTTACAGGATTACTGAGAAGGGAGTACTGCCGGACGATCAGAAAATAAAAAGCATTCTTCAAATACCTGTCCCAAGTAGTACTAAAGAAGTTCAATCATTTTTGGGAATGATAAATTTCTATAGGAGGAGCATTCCAGACTTCTCCAAGTATGAAAAACCTTTACGAGACATTACTCACAAGGAACGAAAATTTTGCTGGAACGAAGAGTGTAAAAAAGCTTTTACTGCATTAAAACAAATAATAACCAAACCCCCTATTCTCATATACCCAGACTTTTCAAAAGAGTTTGATCTTTCTACTGATGCTAGTGGAACAACTATTGGGGCAGTATTGTCTCAAAAACGAGACGGATTAGATTTGCCTATTGCTTTTGCTAGTAGAATTTTAAGCCCAGTAGAGCGTCGTTACTCAACAATAGAAAGAGAAGCCTTGGCTATGGTCTGGGCAGTAAAAAATTTTCGATGTTACCTTTTGGGTCGAAACTTCACCCTCTATATCGATCACAAGCCCTTAGTTCATTTTTTCAAAATAACGAATGAATCAACAAGAATATCGAATTTTAAATTTAAACTAGCTGAATACGAATTTTCTATTAAACATAAGCGCATGGGTTCTAGGAGGTACGGACACGGTAATTCAAGCTCCTCCCAAGGTTTTCGAGATAAACCATACGGAGTTTAACAGACTCAAATCCAATATAAGTGAGGTTATTAAGAAGTCTGAGGAATATTCGGTCATGGCTAATCTTCACGATTACAACCACTATTTTCTAAATTTTTTGCTCCTAGCAGGCATTGTTTTTCTTTTCATTATGTACTTTCGAGTGCAACAGAGAAATAAAAATTTGCAAAGACCGAAACCAAGACCGAGAAGAAAACCAAAGCTTGCGGACTCAAATGCTATTTTTGCGGCTTCAGACACTTGCTAAATCGATTGATTCATTTTAATAAAATAAAATTCGTTTAATACCAGTCCCATTTCAAATTCTATTTCTATTTGCTAAACAATGAAGTTTTTCTGCCAAAAATGTATACTTTTTAAACAAAACATGAAAAATCTAAAACAAATATCCAATTGCAATTAACAGAAAGAAAAATAATATTTTTGTATTTAGTTAAGAAAAAAGAATTTTCATTGAGAAAGTTAAGTTTTATTTTGTGATTTTATTTTTTTTTATTAAATAACGAAAAAAAAAAAAAAATAATAATTTTATTTACACGTACTGTTTTTGATAAGTGACTTTCTTTTTTGTAATATTTAACGAAATGAACAATTTAAATAATGTAAAACACAGAGACGAATCAAACTAACCAATTTGTATTCTTACAAAGAGAAAAAAAATTGAGAATTAAAAGAAAAAATTTTGTACTTTAACGAGAACGAATGATGAAACATTTTTATTTTAGACTAACTAAAAAGCAATATTATACTTACTAAAATTTTTGAACTCAAAAGAAATAAAAAAAAAAAAATTAAATATCAATAGTACTAGTAATTTTAGGTAAATATATACGAATGTACGCTTTCAATAGCCAAATCATTTAAATTTATCTTTAAGAATCATGAAAAATTAATCTAGGTAAATACATACTAGCATAAGAATAAGTCGAAAAAAAAAAAAAAAAAAAAATAAAAAATAAAAAAAAAATAAAAAAAAAAAAAAAGTATTATTACTATACATAAAATTTTTTATTTGTACTTATAATCTAAGAAATGTAAAAAAAAAAAAAAAAACGAAAACAAAAACAAAAAGGAAACAATTATGAACAAAATTTAAATTTTCTTTTTTGTACTTATTTTGTATAACTGTATTTTGTTTTTATGTTTGTAATAAATTTCAGAGCTCTCTTTTTAAAGAGGGGGAGGAATATGTGGTGTAATGTTTGTTCTATGTTGCATACACGTTTCATGTAATCGAAACCATGTACACGCGCCATAGTCCAGACACAGGTGAGCCAATTCTCTTAACGTATAATGCAGGTTGCATATTTCACTTCATGTAATATGCAAGCCATGCATTTTCCCACGTTGTGTGAATTGGTGTTCACCTTGTCAAAGCGATCGCCACATAGATTCTTCCCTACTTTTTAAGAATTGAGTTTAACCAGAACCACGAAGAGACATACTTGTTTTCCTTCACATACATCAATCGCTCTCACGAGAAATTTTACCCCCACTCCTTAAAATTTTTCTGACGGCCGATTTTGGTGCACAAAGTACTCGAACGTACCTAATATTTCTGGGCATTTTCCCAGTTACTCTACTATACATTCTACTGAGTCAGGGGAAGGATAAAATTCTCTATGTCACAACTTTTCGAAAACTAAAGAAGGGTTAGCTACCAAAACCAAAATGAACTACTTTACCCTATTCGGTGGATCTTTGCGCAGATTTGCGAAAAAGGGAAAACTATTAAATTTCATTATATGATTCGGCTTTACAAAAATAAAAGTTAAATTTAGGATGTTTACACTTGCAGCTAGTGTCCGACCGAAGCTCCGGCTTCGGCCACATTCGGCTAAAAAAACCACAATCGGCTATACCTTCGGCTTCGACCAAAATAGGCTGAAGTTTTGAAGCCGAAGGTTTAGTTTTTGGTTGTCGTGCCTCGTGCGGTGTGGTAGCGGCTGAAAAAAAAAAATTCAATTTCGTTTTTCGTATAACGTATAACGTAGAACCGTGTTGAGTTATTTGTTGTTCTTTTCCTTAATTACAATAAAATTTTAATACTATTACGTTAATTTATTTACTGCATGCATACATTAGATTCGTTTTGAGCTTTACCTAGAGTTGACCCAGGTTTCCTTGAGAACTCTATGAGTCCTCAAAAAACACTAAACCACAAAATCACCACAAACCCTTGTCATTTGAATAAAAATGCATGCCACTTGACAGCCCTCAACTCGACCCAGCGAAAACCTAGGGCGAGTCTATTGCACCAAACCCAGGTCAATCACAGGGCTAAAAAAACACTCAGTTTGACATTCAGGGCGAGCTAAAGTTTTTCAAAAAACGCTTTGTGGCGACCAAAGAGCGACCCCAGGGCTTGGACAAACGAACCTATTCTAGAAAAAAGTCCAAAAAAACCTTTATTTTTTCATTTTTAGTCAATCTGGAACGAAAATTCTTCAAGTTATTGAAGCTTCGGCTTCGGCCGAAGGATAATGTCAAGCCGAATAATCGGCTTCGGCTAGAAATCAACCTTCGGTCAGACACTACTTGCAGCACTACGCTGCACAGTGTGTCTCATAACGAAGTATGGCGTTCACAAGTGCCATTTCTATTGTTCTCCTCTTTGATATGTGCTTGTATGTTTGTATGTGTATAGTGTTGTTTTTTTTAATTTTTTTTTTTTTTTTTTTTTTATAATCAACGCGCACATCAAGGGGTTATGACTACCCTTATAATGTTATTAAACACAGTGCGAGCATTTAGGAAAATAGGAGAGGATTTGAAAGGAGACACCGATGCACGTTGCTTTTGAATCTTTGTAAATCGTAATGCAGGGGAAACACAGAGCCAGGTAAAGCATTCCACATTCGGGTGGTGCGACTAAAATAAGAATCTCTATACTTGACTGTACGCCCGAAGTTGGGCTCAAGGTAGAACTGATGAACATTCCTAGCGAGGCGGGTGTTGCGGCTAAATTGTTTACGGGGGAATGCAACTGGCTACTTCACTAGAGCAATGTTTGTAAAAAAAGCCATAAAAGAGACTGAGACAGGTAACGTTTCGACGATGTTCAAGAGAATCAATCGATTCTGCGATTGAACTATCACCTATCAATTTTAACGCTCTATTTTGTACCCTATCAAGCAGGTGCAAAGATGTTTGAGAACCAACTGACCAGATATGGGAGTTATACTCCAGTTTTGGGCGGATGAAGGCCTTATAAATTGTAGCCAGATCTGAAGGGGTGAAGAACTTCCTGCATCGTCTCAAGAAGCCTAAGCATTTAGCAGCGTTTTTGGCGACTTCAAATATGTGGTCATTCCAACGAAGATCATCTTTTACACACATACCAAATACTGACAGCTTTCCGGTTTCTTGGATGCATGTACCATTCATGGATAATGGTAATGGGGGAATGTTAAGCTTCAACGACAAGAGACAGCATTGAGTTTTCGAAGCATTGAATTCTACTCGGTTCACAAGACCCCATGCAACAATGCTGTCAAGGTCAGAATTCAATGAGCTTATCATACGCAACCGTTCCAGTTCCACATCCGAAGAGCAGGGACGTGAATTTGGAAACGAATATGAAAAGCTGAGGGTCGAGTCGTCAGCAAAACAGTTAAGCGGACAAGAGATCATTAATGAAAATGAGGAAGAGAGTCGGAGACAAAACAGAGCCCTGGGGCACACCAGCATTTATTAAGTGGGTATCAGACTTGAAGCCATCCAACACAACTTGTATTGAACGGTCGGAAAGGTAATTTCTAATCCAACGAAGAAGAGACTCATCGATACAAAAAGCACGCATTTTCGATAAAAGAGCCAGATGCCAAACTCTATCAAATGCTTTAGAAATATCAAGCGCAATAATCTTACTTTCTCCAAAACAATGTAAAGATTGGTTCCACTTTTCGGTGAGATAAGCCATCAAATCACCAGTGGACCGTTTGCTACGAAAGCCGTACTGACGGTCATTAAGAAGCTTTCGTTCTTCAAGATATTTCATAAGTTGACGGTTTATCAACGTTTCCATGACCTTGGAAAGAAGGGACGTTAGTGCAATTGGACGGTAATTGGAAGGGGAGGAAGATTCGCCTTTTTTAGGGACGGGCTGGACAAATGCAGTTTTCCATCTGCTCGGAAAAATCCCAGCAGAATAGGAAAGATGGAAAAGTTTACGCAGTGGTTTTGCCAGCGTAGAAGAACACCTCTTCAGAATAACGGCGGGGATACCATCTGGACCAGCGGATTTATGTATGTTGAGATCTTTAAGGACTCTCGCAACCGAGCGAGTTCGAAAAAATATCTGCTGCATCAAAGAATTTGCAGACTCGAGCTCAGGTGGAGCCACTATGCTATAAGGAAGTGTCGAGTTGGCAGCAAATTGAGCTGCCAGCAAATTGGCTTTGTCGATGGAGCTGACATACGGAGAGTCATTGAAGACGAGCGTTGGGACCGATGACATGGTCGAGTTCTTAATGTTCTTGACAAAAGACCAAAAGTTTTTACTTCCTTTTGGACACAATAGTATTTTTTGCCTTACTTTTTGGTCATGTAAAAACTTAGCCTTTTGTATTTGAGCATTACAGATATTTCTGGCCCGTTTGAACAAATTTCGATTTTCTACTGTAGGGTTGCCTTTAAATTTTCGAAAATTGCTTTCTCTATCCCTAATCGCCTCTTTACAGCTTGTTGTGTGTGATATCGTGCTTGTGTGTAGTGTGTGTAATGAGGTGTGTGCATGAAGATGAGTGTAAAGATGATATATGTGCAATGTGCATGATGATAATAGGTTAATGATGGTATATGAATGTAAGTATATCTGAACGATGATGTATGACAATGTTGATGTTTGTGAGGGACGAAGTATAACATTCAATTCAAGTAAATGGTGTGCGAGTCTCCAGAGGCTTCTGGATCGACACACCAAACGCCGACATCAGTTCAGCTCGTCCGCTGATTACGACATGCACCTATTTTGTCACTTGCTCAAAGCTATGTTTCGATCACATCGTTGAGAGCAAACAACAGAGAAATGATGGGACGAAGAAATGATGGGAAGGGTTTGAGGAAAAGAGAAGGATACCTAAATAAAAATAAACGGGAAAATTTACCGTAACAAAATGAACAGAGGATTAGCCTTTCTTAAACAAGGAGTTGACGATAGGTACGAAATAATTCTTGATAGTGCAAACATGCAACAATGCAGGATGCTATAAACCATTTGTTAGAGCTAGTTCCAAGTTCTGTACCAATAACAGAAACTGTCAGGTATGCCAACAATTCCAATTATTCCGAGCCCCAGAACCAAAATCAAAGTCGAGCATATTACCATAATTCCACCCGATCAAATTTTAACAATGCTACAAATCAAAATTTTCCCAGACAAATGTATTTTCGTAGTTTTACCACCATTTACAACCATTCACGCTTTAAGACAAACAGAAACTTTTTTAGTACCTAGTGGAGTGCGGTTAGACATAAAAATGGCAAAACCTAGGAATCCAGGACCATGGATTTTCATGAAATTTTCGGAAATGTGTTAGAAAAAAAATTTCACCGCTCTCAATTTTTTAATTATTTTTACAATTAATTACACTGGTAAACACTATTTTTGTCACATGAAATTTATTATGATTTTTATTTATGTTGGTGTAGCCTAATTAAAAATTTATAACAGTTTTGCTTCTATCACATCCAGCTTTCTTGTGACAGCTACATATTAATTTCTGACCTCTATGTTTCTTTGTTTACATAACTGCATTTAGTCGACTGTGTAACTATTTTGTTTGCTAAAGTACATTTATATACTTATTTTTATTTTTATTTATTTATTGATAGCTATTTCTTACACAATAAGATACAACATCTTTTAAGCTAGTGCAAGATTCAGTATTAGTATACTATTTATAAAAAACAAAAATTGAATGATAATAAGTAAAGAAATGATTTGATTACTAAATGAAAAATTACATTTGATTAGAAATAAAAAAAATAAATTAAAAAGAATAAAAAAGAAAGTTGGAAATTACATTTGATAAGAAACAAAAAAAAAAAAAGAAAGTTGCATTAGTTATTATCCTAACCATGAAGATACCAAAATTAAGTTGCATCTCAGAGACTTCAGTGGCACTGAACTTAGAGCAAGCTCATTTGTACACACTTATCTACGCTCTTCATCATTAATGCAAGTGTTAGTGGTTAGTAAATAACGCCAACACAAGCACAAAGGGAACGTATACGAGGAAAAATAAAAAAAAAAATATTACAACATTTACAAAGTAAAACATAGATTATATTAAAATTAACATTTAAAGAACAAACTAAACTAATGAAACAATACTAAACAAAACAAGGTTTATAAATAAAAAATTAAATTAAACTACTGTAATAAAAAAACTACTAAACATGAATCATGCTGATGGTAAACTGGTTCTTAATATTAATTTTAAACTATTTTTACTGATGTTGAAATCGGCAATTAAAGGATTGGAGTTTAATAACCTACTCATGCGAGCTAATGGCTCATGCATGCCATAGTTAGTTCGGTGGTGGGGGCGATGTATAAACTCTAAATTACGAAGTCGGTGAGTTCCTCCACGATAGTTGAATCCTACGTGGGAGAGCAAGTCGGGAGCATCAATTATACCGGTTATTAATTGATGAAAAAACACTAAATCATTGTTGATTCTTCTCTGTGAGAGGGTTTGAAGACTTAATAAGCGAATACGATTTTCATAGGGAGGGAGATTGAAAGGATCTTCCCAAGGAAGACCTTTGAGAGCGAAGCGAATGAATCTGTGCTGTATTGCTTCGATTCGAGATTTATGAATATCATAAAATGGTGACCACAAATTTAAATTTAATTTATTAGCTTACTACAAGCGATTAGAACATAAATTTGAACTTAAAAACATTTAAACTTATAAAAAAATATAAACAAATATAAACAAATAAATATATATACAAATATACAGTGCTTAATTCTAATTTGAAGTGAAAGGGTTAGATGTTGAAAGGGGAAGAGGAGTATAGATTTTTTCTGAGAGAAGAGGAACTTAGGGAAAAGTCAAATGTATTTCCTGCTGCATTGGCTGAACGTAGCATTCTGCATATGGGGTTGAAATAAGCGTAATTTGTGCGGAGAGTAGGGAGGTGGAAGAAGGGAACAGAGCGTAGGTTACGTGGATTAGTGTTCATGTAAATAAGCTCAAGTAATTCCGGGGAGTCGATGGTACCGGTCATGATCTGATGGACGAAAATTATGTCGGCGACACGACGACGTTTAGAAAGAGTGACCATGTCAATTAGTTGCAAACGGCTTTCATATGGAGGTAAAATGAACGGATCAGACCAAGGCAATCTACGCAAAGCGAATCTTAAAAATCTTCGTTGCACAGCTTCAATTCTGCGAGATTGAGTTATTTGGTAGGGAGACCAAACCTGACTAGCATATTCAAGAATTGGTCTAACATAAGTGTTAAATAATGATTTAGTGACGTAGGGGTCGGAAAATTCCCTAGACCACCGTTTGATAAATCCAAGGGAGGAGTTTGCTTTCGCAATAATATAGTTTATGTGAGAGTGGAAATTCAGCTCTTTATCACAAATAACCCCACGATCACGAATAGACGGAACTCTGGGGATAGGCACGTTACTGAAGTAGTACGTTCGAAGACTAGAAGGTAAGCGTTTACGTGAGAAAGTCATAGATTGACATTTATTAACGTTTAGCTCAAGAAAGTTCTTATTACACCAAGTAAGAAAAGCATTTAGGTCTTTTTGAAGAAGAGAGGAATCATGAGAAGAGGATATGACTTTTATAATTTTAATGTCATCAGCATAAATAGACAGATCAGAAAAAGAAATAATACTAGCGACGTCATTTATTGCAAGCACAAACAGGAGTGGACCTAGATGGCTACCTTGGGGAACGCCAGAAGAGGCAAATATTGGGTTAGAAACTGCTTTTCTGAAAACTACTCTATACACTCGGTTCTCTAGGTAAGATTTGACCCATTGGATAATTAAGGGTGGGAAGCCAAGGGCATTGAGTTTGAGATAGATAATTTGATGGTTAATTTTGTCGAATGCTTTACTAAAGTCAGTAGTAATAACATCGATCTCGTTGCCTCCTTCCATGGCCAAAAGAGTCTCTGATACGAATTGGGTAAGGTTAGTCGTAGTAGACCTTCCTTTTAGGAAACCATGTTGAAGTGAAGAGACAATTGGTTTACATTGAAAATACAGAGAGTCGTACACAATACTTTCGAAAAGTTTAGGGATGGCGGAAAGCTTAGCTATGGGTCGATAGTTCGAGATTTGGTTTTTACAGCCCTTTTTGAAAATTGGGAAGATAAAAGATTCTTTCCAGAGAGAGGGGAAAACTGCCTGGGAAAGAGAAAGTTGAAAAATATTAGCAAGGGGTTGAAAGAGCACTGATGCGCACTTTTTAAGGAAAATTGCTGGAACACCGTCGGGACCAGGTGAAAAATCGTCATCTAGTAACCTTAATTTATCAAAAACAGTCTGGGGACTAACATCAAGAAAGACAAGAGATGTTTGCGGGCTATTCATCAGAAACCTGTGATATTCAAGGTCAGGATCATTTTGATCATTGGCATATGATTGTCTGAAGAAGGTAGCAAAGAGATTAACGATTACTTTGGGGTCATCGGAAGATTTGTCAAGGAAATTAAGCGTTGAAGGAAGACCGTCAGATTTTCTCTTGACGTTAATAAATTGATAAAAACGCTTTGGATCAGTGATTAGAGAGAGTTGTATTTTATCAAGATAGGCTAAGTAAAGAGAATGGCATAAAGTTGAAAAGTTAGAAGAGGCCTGTTGGTAGTAATAGTAGTTGAAAGGGGTCTGGGATTTTAAATAGGCTTTCCATAGCCTATTTCTAATGTTACGTATATTTTTTAACTCAGTTGTGTACCAGGGAGGAGATGATACACAGGTTTTTTGAAACGTATAGGGAACACATTGCATGAAGCATGCAAAAATTGAAGAATAGAAAAAGGAGAGAGCTATATTAATGGGTGTAGAGAGGTTAATAAAGAGATTAAAGTCGATTCCGCTTAGAAGATGACTAAGCATAGTGAAATCGGCTTTACGGAAGTTAAAGCTGGAAGTGTTCTCAGACTCCATAGTTGGAGTGCTATGATCAAGACAATAATTGAAAGACAGGGGAGGATGAAAATGATCAAGGGTGGATAAAAGATGTGAGCTTTTTAGGACGGCGGAGTTGAAAGGATCAGAGGAGAAAGCAAGGTCAAGTTGTCTCCCAAGATTGTTTAAGATGCAACTCATTTGAAAGAGGCCTGATTCAAGAAATCTGTCAGTGAAAATGAATTCTTTATCAGAAGACGGATTAGAGGGAACAAAACAAGATTCGTCCTCGGAAGGAGTCCATTTCAAATCGGGCAAGTTGAAGTCCCCAAGTACTATAAAGTCATCATTGGAGTCTATACTCTCAATTAAAGGACCAATTGAATCAACAAATTGTTGATAGACAAGACAGGGTTGTGAAGGGCGAATATAACAGCAAAGAAGGTAAAGGCAGCGTTTGGGTAAAGACAATTTAATACACACAAATTCAAATAGAGGAGATTTAGATGTTTCGACTAGACACGCGTTGAAACATGTATGTACGGCAAAAAGAACACCACGCCCAGTAGGAGCAATGTCACTTATTTGACCATCCGCACGAAAAACAGCAAAATCAGATGTAAATAATTCACTATCTAGAAAATCAGAGCACAGATTTGTTTCAGTGAGGGCAAAAATGTCATATGGGAGGCATTGGGAGTTCATGTACACGTCAGAAGTTTTAGTACGAAGGCCTCTAACATTCTGATAATATAAGGAAAGAAAGGAGACAGGGCGTAAAGATGGATTAGAGTTAAAGGCTAGGCTTGTTATTGGAACGGGGGAAAGGTAAGCGTTTTAAATCAAGGTGGGAAGCGTATGTGGTAAGATCATTTGAAACAGTGGATGGGGAAATATTTAAAGTTTCATGGAAGTGAAAGTAGATTTTTTTGAGAGCGATAGGATCGGTTGGAAGGCCTTCTTTTTGTATCGATACTAATACGTTCATTTTGGTTTTTCCATTGATGCAAACCGCTTCCGACTTATTGTAAAGGTAAGAGAGGTAAAGACGGACATTCTCATACAATTTGCTGTCGCGTAGTCTAGCCATTAAATAACGACCATCAAACACATCACCGGTAGACAACGAGGCCGCAAATTTTGAGGTTAATTTAGCTGTGGGAGAGAACATTGGGTCAAGGACTGGTGGGGGTAAGTGGTTGGGGACAGGGTCCGGAAGGTTGTGGATTCTTAAGGTGGTAGAGGGAGTAAAAGAGTGAGGCGCTGGGTTAATAGTATGGGAGTGAACAAAATTGGAGTAGGGAATTTTAGATTTGGTTTTAATAGGGGCAATTTTACGTTGGGAGAAAGTTTTCTTTATTTTTTTCGAAGTGGATGAGCTTGTGGGTTGGATAGAGTTGGAACTAGGAAGGTTAAGCTTAGATCTAATTACAATTTTTTCTTTAGTATTAGATGCACTCTTAAAGTTTTTATTGGATTTAGTAATCTCTTTTAAGCATTTAGAAATAGTGATGTTATCTTCAATACATATGGGTTTGTGTGGTGAGTGAAATAACCATTGATATTTATGTTGTATATAGATTTTAAAACTTGACGAGCTAATTTTGTGGCATTTTCCAATGTTAATTTTATATTTACGTTTAATGAGATTTTGAACCCAGAAACTGTCGACATTGGGGGGTAAATTGTTTATAAAATAAGGGTCACATTCGTTAAGTTCTTTCAAATTGTTAAGCCTATCATTCCAGTCTCTTACGGTCCAAGTGTTGTTAAGCCGCATGATGGTGGGTTCAGGGGAAGCAGAACATTCAGTCTGGGTGGAGGAAGTTGCTCTGGTAACATTGTCGATGGCAGGAGTGAGTGAAGAAGAGAAAGGTTGATTTTGAAAAGACTCGTTAACTTCAGCAAGAATAGATGTGTTGTAGTGCACATTATCTGGTTGGATGTTCAAAGGAATATCATTAAGTTTATCCAAATTAATTTTCAATTCATTGGTTGCATCCTCAAAAGTAGACCGAGTTATTGTTAATTCACTGCTAATGTCATTCATTTTTGATATTAAGTCATGGTGGACTGCATTTAGATGGCAGGAAGCTGTTGAGGCTGATGAAGAAGTTGATTGGTGACATGTATCGAGATGGGAACGAATGTTTTTGATAAGATCAGTTATTGAATCGAGTGGGTATGATTTAGGGGCTGAATTGAGAGTAGATAGTATTTCGCTACTAACATTTTTAAGACGGGAGTCAAAGTAGTCAACACGCGAGTTAAGAATGTCCACTATAGATGAAATTTGTTTTTCAAGAGCGGATTGCTTTGAAAACAAACGACTGACAAGAGTCTCGATAGAGCTTTCCAGGACTTCAATTGACTTCGAAAAATCGTCGAAGTGGTGAAATTGCGCGAGGACATTTTTATGAAAACGATTATTATCCGTTATAATAGAATTTGTTTGATCACTTAAACATTTAATGGCAAGGAGAACATGGGAGAGCGATATTTTGTTACACTCGTCACAGAGATAAGTAAAATAGCAAAGATATTCTTTTAAATATGGGCATGATTTTTTAGTTAACCCGATACAGAGGGGATGATACGATTTACCGCAAAGACCACTGCACGTAACACGTAGGGTGAATTTACTATCAAGAAGACAGTTGTTTGAATCACAAGGACTATTCTCCATCATTAAATTTATATATTATTTACTGTTTATTTTTATTTTTTTTATAAACCAGAGTTTTTAGTTTAATTAATTAATTTGTTTTTTTTTTTTTTTTACTTTTCTTTTAGTTTTATTATTCTTTTTTTTTTTTTTTGGGTGAAAGTGTTTGTTCGTAGTGTACCGACCCGAGGTTATGTGGGTGGAGTTAATTGCTAAACAAACTTATCGTAGCCACAAACCACAATCGGTATAGTAGTGCGGACACTGGGTAAGGTTGTTTTGTTTACGTTGCGTGAAGAGGAATTTTTGGTGATGATTTTTGTTTATGAAATAAAAAAACAAAAAAAACCAAAAAAAAGATTTAGATGTAATACCAAAAGTAGAATGCTTGGCAGAACAATACTAAACTGAACTCACCCGTAAGGTAAGAATGATGAATTGGATCAGAGTTTGATGATGGGATTTAGGTGATGGTTGATTCCTATTCAGTCACGATCGGTAGCAAGAAGGGGGGCAGAACGATAAGGTATGTACAGCTGAGACTGAACATAAAATGCAGATCATGTGAATGCAGCAAAGGCTTATCGTTTGTTGATTTGATACAGATGCAATTGGGCGAGGAGCATCGATTTAAAGTTGTTAAATAGGTTGTGTAGAATCTTCCTCTGGTTCAGCAGTTAAGAATCGTAGAAACATGAAACAATAATATGGTTGTGTGTAGTTTCCACGAAATTGCTTCAAATTGGCAGAAGCATATACTAAAATCAGCACTAACCTGAGAGAAGTGAGATAGACACTATTAAGTCAGATATGCTGCCTGGTGATGAGGGAGATGGCTGAATAATTAACACTCAGGAACCACAAATACACAACTGAATGTCAAGAAAAAATTGACGATAGAGAAAATTTCGATTGACGCGAAATTAAATTATGAATTAATTAAAATTAAGCGAATGCACTTCTAAGATTTTAATTGTTTCGTGTACAAAGGTATTAGAATGAACTTTTGCACAGGTTTGAAGATTTAATAAGTACACTAACAATGTTTAATAAAGAAATGAAAAACTTTTGGTTGAGGACTCGAAAATAAAGGCAAGATTTCGCAGCCAAGGTTGCCAACACACCTGAGAAGCATACTCTAGATGGGGACGAACATAACAGTTGTATAAAGAGAGGGTAACATAAGGGTCATTAAATTCCTTAGCCCATCGATTAATAAAGCCAAGCATTGAATTTGCTTTGTTAATAATGAGGTTGATGTGTTCATTGAATTCGAGGTTGGTACTAAAAAGAACACCGAGGTCCCGGAATCTAGAAACTTGAGATAGG
The DNA here is from genome assembly GCA_949752695.1 of Melanostoma scalare. Taxonomy (NCBI): domain Eukaryota; kingdom Metazoa; phylum Arthropoda; class Insecta; order Diptera; family Syrphidae; genus Melanostoma; species Melanostoma scalare. Next base: position 82,086,610 of record OX456986.1, read on the forward strand.
GATTGTTGCGATATTGAATATTCTCCAATGCTATTAGATCTTTTACGAGAAAAGGTCATACTTTGGCACTTGGAAGTATTTAAAACTAGACCGCTCATTGAACACCATACAACAAAACTATCAATATCTTTTTGTAAGAAGTCGCGATCTGAAGTATTTTCGATTATTTTAAAAATTTTCATATCATCAGCAAAGATTAAAATGTCGCTATAGGAGATGCAAGAAATTACATCATTTATTGCAATAATGAAAAGCAAGGGGCCGAGATGACTACCTTGTGGCACGCCAGACATAGCATTGAAAGGTTTTGACAAAACGTTACGAAATTTGACTTCATAAGACCTATTTTTTAAGTAGGAACTTATCCAAGCAATAAATACTGGGGGAAATCCAAAGGCTTTTAGTTTATAAAGTATGACGTTATGAGACAGTTGGTCAAACGCCTTAGAGAAGTCAGTGTAAATGCAATCAAGCTCGTTCCCACATTCAAGAGCATTGGAACACTTATGATGAAAGGATAGAAGGTTGGTAGCCCTCGATCTTCTTTACATAAATCCGTGCTGCTGGTGGCAGACAACATTCCTCGAAAAAAAGGATACGCTTTCGCAGACTACTTGTTCAAATACCTTAGGTATGCATGAGAGCTTTGAAATAGGTCTGTAGTTTTTTATATCGGTTTTTACACCCTTTTTGAAAACAGGTGTGATAAAAGATTTTTTCCAAAGAGTGGGGAATATTCCAGATTTTAATGAAAGCTTGAAAAGTTGTTCGAGTGGATAGCATAAACGTGAGGAACACTTCTTTAAAACAATTGGCGGAATCATGTCCGGACCAGAAGAAACGTCATCATTGAGAGAAGAGAGGTAGTAAGTAATTCTGTCTCTTTGAATAGGGATATTATTAAAATTTACTTGCGAGCAGTGAGTTAAATATTCAAAATATTTTTCATCAATTTCTAGATTTGTATTACAAAAAGAGCCATTAAAATGGTCCGCAAAGGCATTGCAAATGTCGGGAGTATTTTTTAAAGAAATGGCATTATAAATAAAGTTGGCTGGATAGCCGTCTGATTTTTTTTTAGAATTTACAAAGGACCAAAAGCTTTTTGGATCGTTTTTCAGAGAACAGCCCATTTGGGTGACGTAGCTAGAGTACAGATTCTGAGAAAGCGTTTTGAAGTCTTCAAAAAAATCTTATAAACATTTGGTGGTCAGTTGGAGAAAGAGTAATTTAACAGGTCTTCCAAGCCTTGTTTCTTTTATTCCTCAGAGCCTTTAGTTCCTTGGTAAACCACGGTTGACAAAAAATAGCATTTCTGAGCGTCTTTTGGGGAATGGTTTTTTTCAGGCAATTTTTTAAAATGGAGTAAAAGCAAGCGACTGCTTCGTCAATATTTGTAAGGGTTGATATATTTTCAATACCAGCCCTCCTTAATTCATTCGAAAGCAAATCGAAATTCGCCTTTCGAAAGTCAAAAGTATATAAACAGTCATTTGAATTATTAATAACGTGAGATGCGTTGCTTAGTTCAACAAAAATATCTAAGGGGGGATGAAGATCATCAATTCTAGTAATGCCTGAATTAGATTGAAGAACAACCGTGTTAATAGCTTCGGAAGAGAAAACAAGGTCTAACATACGATTTTGGAAATTTCTAATACAGCTTACTTGCTGTAAGTCAGTAGATATAACATTATCTAAACAAGAAAGCTCACGCTGCGGTGAAGTTAGAGAGGGTTTTTGGAATGATCCATCGTCAGAGGGTAACCATTGGACATATGGTAAATTAAAGTCACCTAGTAACAGAATTTGGCTTTCTAGGTCCGACAATTCAAAAATATGATCCAAAATTAGCGACAGTTCAGCATAAGCAGAGGCTGAACTTTTTGGAACAATGTAAACGTTAACGATAAAAATATTTTTAGACAGTGTACAGACTTTCACACAAACAACATCAAGAGACAGTTCAAACGGAAAGAGTATACGAGACGACATATATGTGTTCCTGACCGAAATCAAAACACCACCACCGACCTCATCTGGCCTGTCTATGTGCCGATCTTTACGGTAGACCGAGAACTCAGGGCTCAAGATTTCGGAATTCAAGAAACTTGGACTTAGCCAAGTTTCAGTCAAAGCAAACACGTCATGTTTGAAAACGTGGGAGTTAACATATAAATCAGCAGTTTTACTGCGAAGACCTCTTAGTTTAGTTTAGTTTAGTTTATTTCAATAAATCTTTTACAAGAGATTGCATCAATCTTAATTTAGTAAAAGTTATTATAACAAAAATTACGAAAACATGTATGAAATGTAATATTAAAATTTAAAAATAAAATAGAAAAACTGAGAATGACAAATTAAAAGGAACATTAATAAATATTATTTTGATACTAACTATCAGCCAAATATTTGAAAAGATACTCATCAAATTTTTTGTTAGTGCACATTTTTCTTAAACCAAGAGGCAACGAATTCCAAGAGCGAGTCCGATACTTTCAGTAGTGCTGTTGTGCAACTATGGTTTTTGCGGAAACCGGATTGACTAGTAGAAATGAAGTCTGTGTTTCTAAGATGGCAGAGTACTTGCTGGTGCATTAGTTTTTCCATCACTTTAGACAAAAAAGGAAGAATTGAAATTGGTCTGTATTCTGGCGGTGAATTTATGGATCCCGATTTTTTAACGAACGGTATAACTTTTGCACATTTCCATATTGAGGGAAAAACAGATGTTGTTAGCACGGTATTGAATATGTGTGTTAGAAGAGGTAAAATATTTGGTAGAATTGCTTTAACAAAGACGGGGTCAATTTCATCTTCTCCAACTGCCTTGGAACTTATTCTGAGGATAGCACTTAATACATCTGCTTCATTTACTATTGAAAACTGAAATTTGCTAGTACCCAAGTACGCTACGCCATCTAATTGTGGCGATATCGTGGTGGAAGATATTATTGGGTGGTTCAGGAAGTGGTTATTGAGTTGATCAGGATCAACGTCTACGAGAATTGGTTCTTTCTTACGTCCTACACCTATATCTTTTAAGTTTTTCCATATTGACGTAGAATTCTGGTTCATACTTAGACGTTCCGAATAGAAAGATCGTTTGGCTTGGTTTACTTTTGAATTAACTTCTCTACGCAAGATTTTAAAGGACTCATATATTTCTGGAAGTCTAAAACGTTTCCACCTCTTGTATTCTGCATCGCGCCTGTTCATAAGTGATACTATTTCACTAGTGCACCATATTCAAATTGTATTTGCTTCTCTTGGTCTTAATTGGGACATGATTGTTAAAGAGATTGACAATATGATTTTTTTTCTTACGTTTTGATAAAAGAGGGAAAATCTAATTAGTTTTTTGGAGCAGTATTGGTAACCAATTTGTTCTTAACTCTCCTGTTGATGGAAAATTCTTTAACAAGAGCACCACCAGGCCAAGAGTTACTGTCACAAATAGATTCGAAAGACGAGGGCGGGACAAGCAATTTGCACGAAGACACAAAGCTATCAGTTTTGCTTATCTTACTGCATTTAATAAAATTTTCATCAGGAATCAATTTCTTAGAAACGAGATAATGCAAAACATCGTTTGCATTAAGATCTGGCCTAAGTCGAGACACAAAAATTAGTTTCGGTTTTGGAACCGTCTCTATTGGTGTGGTGTACTGAGAAGGGAATTTTACCGGACCAAAGCAAATTCGACATAGTTCTTAACTATCCAACACCCAAAAAGGGGTGATGAAGCAAAGCGTTTTGTAGCTTTTTGCAATTATTACAGGCGCTTCATCCCCAAGTTTGCTGATTACTCCCGCCATCTGACCCGCTTATGTAAAAAAAATTTTGCGTTTGTTTGGACTGAAGAGTGCGAATCTGCGTTCGTTTATTTAAAAAATGCTCTGCCTAGTCCCACAATTCTTCAATATCCAAATTTTGATAAGGAATTTTGCATCATCACTGATGCAAGTAAATATGCATGTGGTGCAGTTCTCACACAGGAATACAATGGAACATTTATGCCAGTTTCATACGTTTCAAGATCGTTTACTAAGGGAGAAGTAAATAAATCGACAATAGAACAGGAACTCACTGCGATTCATTGGGCAATTACATATTATAGACCATATATATACGGACGAAAATTTTTAGTAAAAACCGACCACCGACCATTATCATACTTATTTTCTCTTAAAAACCCATCATCAAAACTAACCAGAATGAGACTTGACTTAGAAGAGTACGACTTCGTCGTAGAGTATCTTGCGGGTTAACAAAATTATGTTGCCGACGCACTCTCTCGCATTGATTTCAATGATATTAAATCAATATTAACAACAAATAAAGTATTAAAAGTAACAACTGGACTAGGAACGAAAAGATCAATTAAAGCTGAAAACAAAGAAATTCAAAACCTTGACAAAACTGTTCTCATGCAGGAACCAAAAGTTTATGAAATACTTAACTCTAAGGAGGTTAGAAAACACATTATTTTAAAATTTGAACAAAATAACTGCATTTTAAAGCTTGGGAGAAAAAATTTTAGAAACCTTCTCAGTAAAAGATTTTACTGTCAATGGAAATTTTTATCTAGATAAATTTTTTCCAGTGCTTCAAGAAAAAGCCGTCAGTAAAAATTTTACAAAATTCCAAATTTCTGTAGATGACAAAATTTTCGAAATCACCCAGGTGAACGATTTTAAGGAAATAGGTAACAAATTATTAAAAAATATTAATATTGCCCTGACTCCCAAGCTAATTATAATTTGTAATCCACAACAAAAACAAGAAATATTAAAGAAGTACCACGATGACCCCCTGTTTGGTGGCCACCCAGGAATCACGAGGTTACTTAATAAAATCAAACAAAAATACAGATGGAAAAACATGACAAGTGATGTCAAGACTTACGTTAAGTCATGCAAGCTTTGTCAATTGAACAAAAACCTAAGAAAAACTAAAGAGTCCATAGTAGTCACGCCCACACCGGCAAAACCCTTTGACATTGTGTTAATTGATACGATTGGCCCTTTACCACGAACAATAAAAGGCAACGAATATGCTGTTACGCTCGTATGTGATCTAACAAAATAACTAATTTCTTTACCTTTGCCAAATAAAAATGCAAGATCAGTAGCAACAGCAGTTGTAGAAAATTTTGTGTTAAAATATGGACCAATGAAAACAATATTGACTGACTTAGGTACTGAGTTCAAAAATCAAGTTCTAACCGAACTCTGTCAACTTTTAAACATCGAAAAAAAAACTTCAACTGCTTATCATCATCAGACTCTAGGTACTATTGAGCGTAGCCATAGAACATTCAACGAGTATGTTCGTTCTTACATATCAGTACAAAGAGATGATTGGGATGATTGGCTTCAATTTTTCACTTACTGTTACAATACAACCCCATCAACGGTCCACGGATATACCCCGTTTGAGTTGGTCTTTGGAAAAATCCCAACCACTTTAAATTTTTTGGAAGAGGAAAATATAGACCCTGTTTACAATTTAGATTCATATGAAAAGGAAGTAAAATTCCGATTACAGTCAGCAAATGCAAGGGCGCCAAGGCTAACTGAAAACGCAAAAATGAAACAGCAGATACAATACAATAAAAGTTTAAATGAGATATCCTTAGAAATAGGCGATTTAGTATTAGTAGAAAATGAAGCTGGTCATAAGTTGGATAGCGCCTTTAAGGGTCCATACAAGGTTGTAGGTATAGACAGGAACAAAAATTGTGAATTAGAAGACAAAGATAGAAAACCTTTCCAAGTGCATAAAAATAGACTGAAAAAATTTGCAAGAAAATGACAAGCAATATATTTTAAAAATTCCACAAGACTTTAACGTAAAAGAGATTTATAATAGTTATGTTTTATATATTTTTAACTATTCTACAAATTCCACAATCCATAGAATAAAACTATATCGCAAGAGATTTATAAATCATTAGCAATACATATTCACAGCTGTGAATAACTCAACTAATTATACTTATGTGTAACATATTTATAATAATGATAATGAAAAGAAACAAAAAAAAATTAATTTATTAATTAATTCACTGTTCAGAAGTATATATATAAAAAAAAAAAAAAAAACTAATGAATTTCAAAAAAAAAAAAAAAAAATTCATATAAATATATTGAAATTATCCTTTTATGAATTAAAAAAAAAATGCATTTAACTATACAATTATGTTGGTAATTTGATTTGTAATTAAAAACTTTAATGTTGTTTTTTTAGTCGCATTGTAAAAAAAAAAAAAATTTGTTTTGTTGACCCATTCGCTGCCAAGCCTAAATTATTTATAGTCATTCCCATTGCCATTTGAATTTTGAGTGTTATTGTTTACCAAAACCCTGTAATTTCTTGGTAAGTGCACATATATTATCATACATAATCATTTACAAGCAAAAAACTAAAGACGAGTATACTCGTCGTTGGCATTATGAAGGCAGAAGGACTCGATATCCTCTTTCGTATTTTCGTACATTTTAGTAGAAAAACAAATAATAAATCATGCAGATGGATAAAATAAAGAAAATGGAATAAAACGAGACACATTGCGAAGTTTGGCAATGTTGTTCATCCAGTTATTTTTGCACTCAGTTATTTTTTACTTTCTTTATATATTATTTTTTTAGTAGCCCTATGCGTTTCTTGGATAAGTCTTGTTTATTAGAAGTAAATAGCAACCGTAACCATAGTAACTTAGTAGCATAGTTTTAAGTTTTTCTATATTATTTATTCATTATTCATTGTTCAACTAACCACTAAGGAAGGAATTGGCTCTAGACCAATGTAAGTACATATATTTTATTTTAGGTATATATGTACAATTTTATGAAAATTCTCAATGGTTACATAGTCTATAATTATTTATTTTATCCCTTGTACAATTCAAATTAGTTATAATGGACGACGATATATCAACTAGCAGTGATTTTGATTCAGAAGAAGAATATTTACTAAATGATAGTGATTCCGAGACTGAATCAGACGACAGTCTATCTCCTATTGCAAATAAAAGACCACGAATAAATTTGGTGTATAATTCGGAAGAACCAGAAAGTGAAGATGAAGTTCCTATCAATTTGCAGTGTATAAATGATGATACCGGAAATGGCAATATGTGGACAGAAGTGGAAAGAGATCCTCCAGTTTTTGAATTTCGAGGAAAGGATCAAGGCTTGAATTTTCCGGAAAAATTACGAACTCCAGGCGAGCTAATTGATATACTCATTTCTGATGAATTTATTGATAAGTTGGTTCAAAGAACTAATGAGCACGCTGCAGAAATAATAGGACGGAAAGGGACACTGCGAAAATCATCAAGATACAATAATTGGAAAGCCACTAATCGCCGGGAAATTCAAAAATTCTGGGCATTGCTTCTTCACATGGGAAGCATAAATCTGCCTTCCATTGAGCATTATTGGAAGAAAAGCCATTTCTACAATTTGCCACTTTGGAGAACTTATATGTGCCGAAACCGTTTTCAAATGTTATTACGATGTCTGCACTTTTCGAATAGCACAAACCAAGAAAGTAAGCTACACAAAATCGAACCGATTGTTGAACATTTCAATAACGTGATGAATTTAGTGTACAATCCTGGCAAAGATTTAGTTATTGATGAGTCTTTGGTACCATGGCGTGGTCGTCTTCACTTTCGGCAATATATAAAAAATAAAAAAAATAAATTTGGCGTAAAGTTATACGAATTATGCGAATCACAGGGGATGATACTACGCATACAAATTTATTGCGGAAAATCTGAAATTCGGACGAACCAGCAGAATCACAGTACTTCAGTTGTGTTTTCCCTTATGGACGGCTTTCTTGATATGGGTCATATTTTGTATATGGACAATTTTTACAACTCCGCAACACTAGCAAAAGAGTTAACATTGCGCTCGACGTATATTTGTGGAACTTTACGATCCAATCGTAAAGGTAATCCAAAAGAATTGGTCAGTCAAAAACTGAAGAAGGGCGAGTACTGTTGGATGCGATCCGAATCGGTCGTTATTTGTAATATCAAATATGCACAAAGCTGAGATAGTTGAAGTTGCCAACCGAAATGGACGAATCTCCAACAAACCCAATATTGTAAGGGATTACACAAAAGGTATGGCAGGTGTAGACCGTTCGGATCAAATGCTGTCCTACTATAGTGCTATGAGAAAAACTCTTCGTTGGTATAAAAAAATAGGTGTACACATCATAGAAATGGCTGTGCATAATGCATATATATTGTATTGTCAGCAACCGAACGCAGAAAAGAAAACATCTCTTCAATTTAGAGAAGAAGTTCTACAATATTGGCTAAATAAAAGCCAAGGTGCAGTCATTCAATCTCGTCAATCTACGTTGATCACACCCCAAGAACGAAGTTCCCTTCATTATCTTGATGCTATTCCTCCCACACAACAAAAGAAAAACCCAACTCGCAAGTGTAGAGTTTGTGCAACGAAAAGCATTCGAAAGGAGACTCGATATTACTGTCCGAGCTGTCCTGATAAACCTCCATTATGTATTGGACTATGTTACAAATCCTATCATGAAGATAAGGTATCGTAAGTGATTAAGTTGCTATAAAATTTTGTTATAAATTCACGATGAAGTTGATTTTTTTTACTAATGGAGGGGGTTATAGAAATCTGCCCAGTAGTTTTTAAGTTTCCATTCCCAAACCCGTCGGAATATACGCTCAATTTTTTAAATTCCGTCCCTGTGGGAATTTTAGGAACAAACCTTGACAGGAACTATTTATAAGTCCATGTCAATGAGGGATAATGTAACATCCTAGAGTTGAAAGAATTTTTGAAATCGGTCAAGTAAATTTATGGTTCCCGTTCTCGTTCCCGTTTCCGTTCCCGTGGGAATATAGGGATGAAATATAATCTAAATTACTAATGAAAGGGGATAATGTAGCACCCCTAATGCTGGAATCGTTTCAGAAACCTGTCTAGTAGTTTCTAAGTTTCCGTTCCCAAACCCGTTCCTGTGGGAATATCAAATTTTTTTTTTCATAAGAACCTTCTCCTGACAATAACAAAAACAACAAAAAAGGAATTGGCCAAATTGGTCCAGGCGTTGTTGAGTTATGCGCTTACCAACACATTTTGCGATTCATTTTTATATATAAGATGTCAGCTTTTCACTCAATGATTTTTAGAGCTCTAAATATTCCAATGACTATAGAAACAAAAATAAAAGAATTCCAAAAAATTAAAGACATAGCCAAAATTAATGGATATACTGAAGAATTGATTGAAGATTTAACAATTGCACATAGAAGAAAACAAGAATTGAGAAATTATACAACTTTAGATCTAATAAGGAATGAAGGAAATGACGAAAAGAAATATTCAAAATTTTATTTCTATCCAGAAATAACATCTAAGATAAAACCAATCTTTAATAAATATAATATCCGTATGAGTGAGTGCAGCGAAATAAAAATAAAAAATCTGATTGGAGGATCTAAGGATAAAATTGACCAACTTCAAAAGTCAGGAATTTATTCTATCGGATGTAATGATTGTGCAAAAGAATATATAGGACAGACAAGAAGACCTATTCTAAAAAGATTTAAAGAACATTTTGCACATCTCAAATATAATGAAAAAGAAAAGTCAAGTGTTGCAGAACATATGCTAGAAAATAGTCATAGCTTTAGTTTGCAAAATTTAAAACTAATAAGAAATGTAAATAGCAATTATGAATTAGATGCTTTTGAATCATTTTACATATTTAAAAACAAAAATAATCTAATGAATAGTGATGATGGACCAATCAAAGATTCAATATTCAAAAAATTTTTTAATAGATTCAACTCAACTCAACTGTAATTTTGTTTAGAAACATTTTTGTTTATTATTAGTTTTTTGACAAATAATTTAATTTAATTTAATTTTATAAATCTCACTGACGATGGAAGCATTGCTTCTGAAATGTACATCTGAGGAAATAAAATAAGTGTTTTAACTGTTAAAAACTTTACTAATCTTTTCATTTATATAAGATAAAGTATTATTTTTGTAAAAAATTTTATTTGTAGTATTTTACAAGTTTTTTACATATTTATATTATGTTTGTGGCAAAAAAAAATTTTCTAATTCAAAAGCCTGCATGTTAAAATTTATTCAAAGTAGGACGAGTATACTCGTCTTGGCAGTGCGGGATAAAATGCTAAGGACGAGTATACTCGTCTTGGCAGTGCGGGATAAAATACTGAGATGGACGAGTATAATCGTCTTGGCAGTGCGGAATAAAATGCCAAGGACGAGGATACTCGTCCTAATGTCAGAAGTAAGTCTTTGTTCTCTGTCGTCCTTTGGGTCATTTTGATCTTATCTCGTTAAAATTTTGTTTATATCCATAAACACACTCGGGTTGTTGGACTGCACAGCCCGAATTTTATTGTTCCTGAAACATGAAATGGAAATTCTATAGTTTTCTTTAGTAAGTTGTTGGAGATGAGTTTGAGTCTCGACAAGAGTCTACTTTTTTGTTTGTAAAGTGCGTCTATTGTCGCGTTTCTGTACATGTTCGTAGAGTCATGTTGCCTATATTTAGGAATTGTACTATGGATTGCATCCTCCATACGTTGCAGGTACCCATCGATCTCAACGTTCGACAGATTTCTGTTGCATGGCGGGACAATACCGTTCGAGCGAAGTTCCCTTGAGACGGCACCGAAAAAGCGCGGCCAACGTGTCTTACCATAGTTGTAAGAATGCGTCGGCACGTACTCCTCCAGTTCCACAAGGTCTTTCGGAAGCAGTATGACGGCGGCAAGTCCACAGTGGTCACTGTCATACTCAACCGTCGTCAAACAATTTTTCGTCCGTCGCAGAATGTCGTCGGTCAGTTTAAGTCTCGAGTCTAAAAGTAATAGATCCAAATATGAGCCACTTCGAGGATATGAAGGCCTGTCAGTAGCCAACAGGTCGGCTTTACACTCAATACTGTGAAGCCCCAGCCAATTGAATAGCTGGGTCCACCTTGGATTGGCTAATTGATTTCCCCAGTCTTGGTGTTTAGCATTGTAGTCACCGGCCATAAGGAAATAGTTTCCTTCTGAGTTCAGTTTCAGAGTTCGAAAGAGTGATTCGAGCTCTGTTATAAAACATGAGGGTTGAGAAGCCTCCGGTGCATAAATTGTGACCACACACAACCGCCTCCCCTGTTGGAGAGGGATGCATACGATACACGCTTCCAGCAACCGGAATCGGCGTACTTCACCGCTATATATTACTTTATGAGCAATGCCCTTACGTATGAAGATCGCAACCCCACCCGCGAAAGTCGAGTTACGAGGGCAGTCCGATAAGTACTTAGCCTCTCCGCCCAATAGCGCCACTATCGCAAGAGAAATTTACTATAGTGTAGTACATTTTTGTAGAAGGCTACTGTCGAAATTTCAGCCGAATTGGACTCGTAGTTTTGTTTTAACCGCGTGTGGAAGCAAACGGATTTTAGAAAAATGGAAAAAGAGCAATATCAGTCAGTGATTCAATTCTTGTTTTTGGAAGAGAAATCACGCACGAAATCAAAGAGCGGTTGGATGCTGTGTACGGTGACTCTTCTCCTTCGATGGCGACCGTCAAAAATTGGTTCAACGAGTTTCAACGTGGTCGCACGTCGGTTTTTAATGAGCCCCGCCCAGGTGCCCCAAAAACGGCTACCGCGAAGGACAATGCGACAAAAATCTACGATCTCGTATTGGCAGATCGCCGATTGAAGGTGCGCGAAATAGCTGAGATAGTAGGCATCTCGAAAGACCGCGTGGGTCATATCCTGCATGAAATTTTGGGCATGAAAAAGCTGTCGGCGCGATGGGTGCCGCGTTTGCTCACTTTGGACAACAAACGCAACCGTGTGACCACTTCAGAGCTGTGTTTGACGCTGTTTAAGCGTAATCCGAAGGAGTTTCTGCGTCGTTTCGTGACCGTCGACGAAACATGAATCCACTGGTATACACCAGAGTCCAAGGAACAGTCGAAACAGTGGACTTTACCTGGCGAACGTGCTCCGAAGAAGGCGAAAACTGTCCCATCGGCCGGAAAGGTGATGGCAACCATTTTCTGGGATTCACAAGATGTGATCTACATCGACTACCTGGAGAAGGGTAAAACAATCACAGGACAGTACTAAGCCGAATTATTGGGCCGATTGGACGCCGAATTGCAGAAAAACGGCCCCATTTAGCGAAGAAAAAAGTGCTCTTCCACCACGACAACGCACCGGTTCACACTTCTGCCATCGCCGCGGCTAAATTGGTCGAGTTGGGCTACGAACTATTGCCCCATCCACCGTATTCTCCAGATTTGGCCCCGTGTGACTTCTTTTTATTTCCAAATTTGAAAAAATCACTTGCCGGGCAGAAATTTGTATCGAATGAAGAGGTCATCACCGCCACCGATGCCTACTTTGCAGAGCTCGAGAAAACGCATTTTTAAGATGGGTTAAAGAAGTTGGACCATCGCTGGGTTAAGTGTATCGAACTAAAAGAAGATTATATTGAAAAATAAATCAACACTGTTCCAAAATTTTGGTTATTCTTTTGTAGGCTAAGTACTTATCGGACTGCCCTCGTAGGTCGGTCTCTTCTTACGATAAAGTAATTTTTATCCGTCAATTTGTGATGCTGGTTTAGCCTAGTTTCGCTTACCATACCTACATCGGGACGTTGGTCTTTAAACAACTCAAGGAAGTTAGCTCGTCGTTCTATCCTAACTATCGAATTCACATTCACGGCTAGGATCTTGAAAGGCCTCTCCGGCAGCGCGCCCGTTAACCCAAAAATTGCGCAAGCGAAGGCACTGCACGGTAGATCAAATCCACCCTACGCGCCTGCTCACTTATTTGTCGTGATAGTTCACTCATTTGTGCCTGAATGACACGCAGAGCTACCATCACCTCTGACTCCCCAGTAGCAGCCTTTGACACAGATGGCTGTGCGGCCGCTTTCTGAGGAGGCTGTACCGTTTTCCCAGCCCCCCACGCCATTTGGGCGTAAGAGACTTCGGGAACGACGGCCCTTGGAATTGGTCCAGCTGTTTGCCTTCCCTCATCCTTAGTTGCTGTTGGAGCAGCTTTTTTTGATTTTTTAATAATCTGGTATCGAGGACAACCCCGATAATTAGCAGGGTGTCCATCTCCACCACAGAGAACGCACTTCAGTAGAGTCTTGTCTTCGACCCTTGTCTCACCGAGCTTACACTCTTTGTCGCTGTGGTTCTCTCCACACTTGACGCACCTCGACTGCATTTGGCAGTTGAATGCGGCGTGACCGAACCGTTGGCAACGAAGACATTGTAAAATGTCCCCGTGCCTGTTTAATTTTTCCCATCTTACCATCTGGTAGTCCAGGACGGAGATTTTCCTTAGACTCTCCAGACGGCTATTGGGTGATAAAGTGACTAGGAACATCGGCAATAGCCGCTTCTCCCGTCTTGCCTTGGCCGTGGTGAACGACTTGACCCCGATGAACTCGAGATCGTCGCCCGCCAACCTGCGGAGTTCAACTAAGAGCTCCTCTGGGTCAGAGGTAGGTTCTACCCCTTTCAACAACATGCACTTTGGTTTCTCCTCTTTGGGAGTAAAAGTAAAATGTTCGGTGGCTGTCACTTTCAACAACTCCCGAATGATCTTATGGTCACCAATGTTTTCACATTGGATCGCATGCCGATCTTGACCTAATCGTTTTATAGTAAATTTATCGCCAATGGCGGACTTACACAGATTTATAGTGGTTTTCAACTCCATGCTGTGGGTATTTATCGGGGGCACTCTGCCTTTTTTTGTGGTCTTTTCTTGTGACTGTTGCTGTTGTTGTGCTGGCTCTTGTTGTTGCTGTTTCCTCTGTTGCTGCTTTGATGGCTGCTGCTTCTTGCTGGGGATCGTTGTCGCGGCTTTTATAGCCGCGGTCCCTCGTGGCTGCTCATCGGTAGCAGTTTTTTTTACTTATTTCAGCTTTTTTTGCTGACGTCCCGCGTTGCTGCACGGGTGCAGTTTCTTTATTAGCAGCCTGTTTTGCTGCTGCTGACTGCTGTTTGGTGGCAGTTTTGTCTGCAGGTGCTCTATTTTGCTTTGGAGCATTTTCTTTTGGCACAGACTGTTTTTGTCTTGCCTCGCTTTCATTTTTTCTGCGGGCCTCTTGCCTTGCCTTTATCTCGCTTATCTCTTTACTAAGCTTCTCTATTATTAGAGTAATCGATTGTAGTCGCTTATCTTCATTTTAATTTTTTTCATTTTTTTCATTTTTTTCTTCCTCGTCCTCTGCTAGGGCAGCGAAAGAATTACCGCTCCCTGTATAGCGGCCTTCTCCGCCGTTTGACTCGTATTCATACGTTGAGTTTAGGCTTTCCTCGCTATCAGAATTACTGGTTGACATCATACCTTCAACCTCCTTCTCCTTCACCGCCTTTTGCTTGCGACGGACCAGATTCGGCTTCGCTTGTATGCGTCGCCTTCTCTTGATTGCGGCTGTTGTTTTTGCGGTTGTTGCCGCTGCTGTGGTTGTTGTTGTTGTTGTTGTCAACATCGCCTGACCAGATGTTGATGGACCTGACTGGTCCATCACATCAATTTTTTCTCTTATTTCTTTCAATAAACGTTCACGTTCTTTTTGCTCCGCAATTTTGTTTAACCAAAAAAGTTGAACTTTTAGGTTCGCGTGGGGATCGATCCCGGGTCCTTCCACGCTGGGTACTTGCTGCTAGACAACCTCGGCTACTGCCTTAGTTGAAATTCACTGAACTTTTTAAACTTTTCTAACACACTCCACTTGTAAATATACTCACAGCTAAAGTCGTCAACACGTCTACGCTCGATAGCTGTTGCTGAACGACTGAACGACAAATCTACACTTTTACCAACTGCACCAAGCAGACGATAATAAAGAGCTTACAAAGTTACATATTTCAAAAGTGGTTAAGGAAGGAAATTATAGTTTGAGGAGAAAGGATAGATTAGTAATTCAAAGAAGTTAAAGGGAGAGACAAATATAAAAAAGAAAACAACTCAAATTTCACTCAATTAATAGGAAACGGGTAAAAAAAAACTGTTTCTTACCAATCACTACACAATTAAGCTAAGCAAGAAAGCTTGTAAATACACAGAATTTAGATTAGTGTACAAAACAAAATAACACTTTAAACAAAGATACGAACTTTAAACACTTATTTGACTTGCAGTTTATAATTAAAATTACCAAACTACACTAGATAAATGAAAATAAATAAGACGCGATTAGAACACAAACTAAACACACAAGAACCAGTGTTACCACTGTTAACCATTGTTTATCATCGAAGGGCCGCAAAATATTGTCCAAGTCTCGTCTTGAGCCGAGAGCTACATCCCATCATCCTTATACCCACAGGTAAGGAGTTTCACAACCTAATTGCATGTACAAAAAATTGACGACTAGAAATAAGGTAAGAGTAGCGTAAAGGAGTAAGATCAAAGGTTCTGTTGGAGCGGGGAAACTGAATTTTGTTGTAAAGATATTGTGGTTTTTTGTTTGCATAACATTATTAAGCATTATTAGGGTTCTCATTGCGAATAAATTACCGAGAGAGACACCATGTATTATTTTTGAGTATGCAGAGATATGTTCATATCTACGCATACCAAAAACATACCTTGCTACACTATTATATACGACATTAAGATTTCTTTTGTCCCTGAAATTACAATTACTAAATAATTCACAGCCATATTATAACAATAAGGGAATGAGAAGTGATTTGGCAAGTATCACTCTTGTTTTGATTGGGGTAATGTGTTGTGTAGTCCAAAACATTCGTAAGCCTCCATATACTCTTCCAATGATTATATTTATATGGTTTGAACAGGTAAGCGTTCTGTTAAATACCACTCCTAGGTTTTTAGCTGATTCAATAAACTGGATAGGAGTATTATTGAGCAGTAGTGAAGGAAAATTATGCGTTTCTACTGCATTTCTAGAAATTATCAGACATTTGGTTTTGCTTGGATTCAAACATAGTCCATTAGATTGTGACCACAATTGGACCTTATTTAAATCTTCGTTTATGTCCCATGCCCCACTTTCGATTAAACCGAGAGGACAGCTATATCGAAGCTGTACGTCGTCAGCATACATATGAAAGGACGAATTGAAACCTAGAAATGGCAGCTCATTTATATACATTGTAAATAGAAGAGGTCCCAATATCGATCCTTGGGGAACACCGCAGCTTAGTGGAAGGAAGGTTGACGTTTGATTGTTAGCAACCACTGCTTGATACCTTGAAGTTAAATACGAAAATATAAGTTTCACTGAAGATGAAACAAACTGAAATTTATCCTTCAATTTAGTGCATAAGTTATGGTGGTCGACGGTATCAAATGCCTTTGAAAAGTCTAAGAGTGTGAGGAAAGTAACAAAGTTCTTGTCAACACTCTCTCTTATTTCTTCGACAACATTTAAAAGAGCTGTCGTGCAGCTATGGCCAGGTCGAAATCCGGATTGATTTGGACATAGAAAATCACTTTGATCCAAGTAGTATCTAATCAGTGTGTTGAGGATTTTTTCTAGAACTTTCGATAAGAATGGTAATATAGCTATTGGTCGGTACTCGCTACGATTTTTTGGTATTGGAATGATTTTGGCTCGTTTCAGACAGTATTGAAGAGGTGGCTAATGGGTTTCAAGGTGTACGGAAGAGTTGCCTTTAAGAACACCGGATAGACCTCATCGAAACCAACTGAATTAGATCTAATATATAGACAGAACTTAAGGACATCCTCTTCAGTCACGTTGGAAAAACTAAAACCATTCGATGATAGGTTATTGGGTACCGGGTTTAAGAAAAGAGAGTGATCGTTTTCTACATTGGATTGAATGGTGATGAACTTTTCATTCAGTTCATCACAATTAATTTCATGACCTGAACTATTTGTATGTTTCCCAACACCTATATCCCTTAGATTTCTCCAAAGCTTATGACCAGCTAGAGAAGCATTTAGTCGAGAAGAATAATATCGTTTTCATGATTCCCTGATCTCAAACACAACTTTATTTCTCAGGTCAGTATAAGCTTTCCGAAGTATTTCCAGTCAAAAACGTTTCCATGTTTTATAAGCCATATTGCGTTGATTGATTAGCATTTTTATATTATTAGTAAACCATGGATGATCCATGCACCTGATATTTTTCGTTTTAATAGGGACGTGGACGTCAAAGAGAAAATTTAGATTATTCTAAATAAATTCAACTTGGTCATCAACAGATATCATTCTTGACACTTGAGAAAAATCGATTAATTGTAGATCGTGTTCTAAGCGATTGTAATTAATGTTTTTAAAATCCCTGAAGCAGCAACTGTTACTAGAAACTAAAGGATCACACTCAAAAGTTATATGCAACAGGTCGTGGTGTGAGAAACACGGTGCTGACAGTTGATCAAAGTGAAGAACTTTATTTAAAAGGCTAACAAAAAATACATCAAGCAGGGCACTTGATTCCTTGGTAAAGTGCGTTGGAGTTGATGTATTCACTGGATACAAACTGAGAACTTTAAGGTCATCAGCAAGTGTGGATTCCAAAATCAAGTTGCTTCCCTCCCAATTGATATATGGTGATACATTTAACAACTCATCTAACTTAGTCAATAAAGCTGTAGTATTTAAATTTTTATTTGGTCTGTATGCACATCCTAATACAATTTTGTTGTCCTTGCAAGTGACTTTAGTAAAGACAAAATTAATATCATCACTAGGTAAAGATTCACATACAAATTCCGGATTTAGCTCACAGGACAGCGAGCATAAAAGCTACTCCACCCTTATTCCACCCACTCTGTCTCGCCTAAACAGTTTGAAACCTCTTAAATCATACAAAAGATCATTTATCTCTGTTTATACAACAGACCTGAAGACCAGTACGCTGACTACACAATATATTAATCATACTACGTGAGATCTCATTATCAACAGTTGTGGAGTTCCTATTATTACTTACTATTATTAGGGCCAGCCATTAATGGAAACCAAAAACAATTGGCGGCTAATACCGCACACTTTTATACAAGTAATATAGAATGCATCATCGATAGTTAAACTCGACCCAACAAATAACAACGGCTCAAACTCGAAGATAAACAAGAATAAAAGGTATATTCTGCGTGAATTAAGAAAAAGTTTAAAAATGGGAAAGAGAAGTTTCATTATAAAATGCATTACAAAAAAGTATATCAACATTATGAATAGTTAGTTATAAATATAATAATTCAATATAATAGAAAAACTATTGCAAAAGAGTTTAGAGATTTAAAGAAAAAAAAAAAAAAACTGTTTAAGAGGTGATGATGATTATCGCTTTCTCTTCTCAGTTTCCGTAATCAGCTTCATTTGTCGTCAGGGCAGCAGCAACTGTAGCCAAATCCTCAGCATTATTGATTAAGATTGGTTTATCATTTTTTTTTTTTTGTTATGAACAAGTCCACACATTGTATAAACAGAGAAAAGCTTGTGATCTCTTTTGAGTTGAATTGCAGTTTGCAAAAGAGAGCGATTTTTCAAAGTAAGACATTCGTGAATGAATACCACATAGTCGTTGTTGTTGTTGTTGGCATTGGCATTGTCAACAAATCCAAAATCGCGAATTCGCAGTGGTTGTTTTGATGTCATACGGTAATTAGCAATCGATCGAAGAACCGTGCTTTTGTCAGTCGGGGACATAAATTTAATAACAATTGGTGCGTGTATATATAATATATACGTTAGTTAGATCGTAAATATGACACGAAAGTGTTTGAACAACCCAGCCAATTTTCGTTATGTGTGTGGAAAATTAACTTTTACATCTCAGCGTCGAAATTTCACATCACTAATTGAACAGTGCTATATATGTAGACCATTTTGGTTTTCCTGTGAGGAATCAAAACAAATCCTGGGTTCCAAATAAATAAATGCTGTGTAACGTGTGTGAGGCTCCTTTTAGGTTGGGCTAAACAAGAACCTAGACATTTGCAATTTGCTATACCAATGATTTGGACGGAACCAAAGGATCATGTTAGTGATAGTTATTTTTCTTTGACTCAAACAAAAGGCATTACTACCAAATCCAAACACACTATCCAGTATCCAATCTTGTTTAATGACAAAAAACAGGCTGAGATTTTGCTGTCTAGATTAAACGACTGGAACCTACTTTCTCCTAGTACAAAGATTTCTTATTTGAGAAGCGTTATCAAGGAAAATGGAGTCCAGGAATGCTAGCAGACTATTGTTGTAGACTTAAAAGGGACCTACCCAAAACCAAATATTCAAGAAAATCATAAGTATCGATTAGATATAAGGAAATAATTCTGTAAGTGTGGCTGATTCTTGTACTTTTTACGAAATTATATGTTTTGATGTCACAGGAAAACCTGATGTGTACATTTCTTTTCATTGATATATTATTGTTTGGTGGCCCTAGTATATTCAAAATTTGATATAAGTTTTCATGTGACAAAAAAAAATTACAAATTTGTTGACCAGTGTTATTAACTTTTAGAACTTTCTTTTATTTATGTAGGATGTTTTAGATACCGTTTGCCAAAGGCTCAGCATGGATAGGTTGAGTCAAGACAAGAAAAAAATTGTATTGGAGGTGGGTCTATATCAATCCGCGTAGGCGCGAGGGGCAACTTTATAAAAAAAATTGACTAAATTTTTTTTTAAATTATTAAAAATCAACTAAGCCACTTATTTTCTCATATTTTTTGTTTTTGAAAGCTAATTCTTTGTTCTTTAATAAAAATTTTCATTTGCGCTCACTTAATGGCGCCGGATTCCTAGGTATAACGTATAAGGCTTACGGCACTCCACTATAGTAGAAATATACAAAATAATAATCAGAACAGAATAGACACCCCAGTAAGAGTAACCAATCCAACACAATTTTTTTTTTGTTTTTTTTTTATAATTAACGCGCACATCATAGGGTTATGACTACCCTTATAATGTGAGAGAACACAGTGCGAGCATTAAGGAAAATATGAGAGGATTTGAAAGGAGACATCGATGCACGTTGCTTTAGAATTTTTGTGAATCTTAATGTTAGGGAAAAACGAGGTCAGGTAGACCATTCCGCATTCGGGTGGTGCGACTAAAATATGAATCCATACTTGACTGTACCCGAATTTGGGCTCAAGGTAAAGCTGATGAGCATTCCTAACGAGGCGGGTGTTGTGGCTAATTTTGTTTCAGGGGAATATGTAACTGGCTATTGCACTAGAGCACTGTTTGTAGAAAAAGCTATAACAGAGATTGCTTTTCTTTTGACTCAAAAGAATCAAAATCAATCGACTCTACAATTGAAATATCACCTATCAATTTTAACGCTCTATTTTGCACCCTATTAAGTATGCGCAAAGATGTTTGAGGAGCACCTGACCAGACATAGGAGTTATACTGCAGTTTTGGGCGAATGAAGGCCTTTTAAGTTGTAGCCAGATCAGAAGGGGTGAAGAACTTCCTGCATCGTCTTAAGAAACCTAAGCAATTAGCAGCGTTTTTGTCGACTTCAAAATTGTGGTCGTTCCAACGAAGATCATCGTTTACACACATACCAAGTACTGACAGCTTTCCGGTTTCTTGGATGCAGGTATCATTCATAGAAAATGGCAATACGGGAATGTTAAGCTTCAACGACAAGAGACAGCATTGAGTTTTCGAAGCATTGAATTCTACTCGGTTCAAAAGACCCTATGTAACAATGCTGTCAAGGTCAGAATTCAACGAACTTATCATACGCAACCGTTCCAGTTCCACATCCGAAGAGCAGGGACGTGAATTTGGAAACAAATATGAAAAGCTGAGGGTCGAGTCGTCAGCAAAACAGTTAAGCGAATTAGAAGTTCCAGACAAGAGATCATTTTTGAAAATGAGGAAGAGAGTCGGAGACAAAACGGAGCCCTGGGACACACCAGCATTTATGAAGTGGGTATCAGACTTGAAGCCATCCAATAAAGAAAAAATCAGATGGTTATCCAGCTAGTTTTGTGTATGAGAACTGTTCTTATGAGAGCATCTCTGATATTTGTAATGCATTTGCTGACCAGTTTCGCAGCTCATTTTTTGATACTACTGTTGACATTGATACCGATTTCTTCAGTTATCTACGCAACTGTTATCAAGTATGTTTTAATAACATTGTTATTGAAATTGATAAACTTTTTTGGAGTCTTGAAACCTTAAATGACGATTTTTCTTCCGGGCCGGATGGCATTCCTCCAATTGTACTAAAAAAATGTAGGTCATGCTTAGCGTTTCCTTTACAATATATGTTCTTACTTTCTTTGAAATCCAGTAAATTTCCTTTACTTTGGAAAAGATCATTTATCACTCCAGTTTTTAAAAAAGGGGAAAAATGCGATATAAAAAACTATAGACCCATTGCCAAACTTTCTAGCATTCCTAAACTATTTGAAAAACTAGTATGTGAACAGCTGGCTTTCAGTGTAAAAAACGTTATTTACACACAGCAACATGGTTTCGTCAAAAATAGATCGACTGTCACAAACCTGCTATGCTTTCTTCAAAAATGTTCTTTAGCACTAGAAAATGGTAATGAGCTCGATTGCATCTACACGGATTTTTCTAAAGCTTTCGATCAACTTTCACACAATATTATACTGTTCAAACTAAAGGCTATTGGCTTCCCACCTGTGTTCACCGATTGGGTACTTTCTTATCTGTCTATGAGATCTTACCAAGTAAGGTTTCGTAATATCCTTTCCAACCCTTTTAATGCTGGCTCAGGTGTACCTCAGGGAAGTCATCTAGGACCTCTTCTATTTATTTTAGCTATCAATGATGTTGTGTCTTGCATTTCCTTCAATGAAATATTAATATTTGCTGATGATATGAACATTTTTAAAAAGACCAGTTAGTTCGCTTGATCGTTCTCATCTCCAATCCGATGTTAATCATTTTGCAGTTTGGTGCTTTAAAAAAGGGCTCAACCTTAACCCCAACAAATGCCAAAGCATGACCTTCTCTAAAAAGAAGGAGCCTAGCAACCCAAGTTATTCTATTTCCAATATTATTTTGAGTCTAGTGAAATGTTTAAGGATCTTGGCGTATATTTTAGTTTTAATATGGACTTTACTCAACATATCAATTACATCGTTAGTAAGGCCAATAGTATGCTTGGTTTTATGAAAAGATGGTCAAAAGAGTTTCAAGACCCGTATGTTACCCTTGCTCTATAGTCTATACAATGGTTTAGTACGACCTCATCTAGAGTATGCTTCTCAAGTGTGGTCCCCTTTTTATGAAATACACAACTCAAGAATAGAATCAGTACAGCATAAATTCATAAGATTCGCTCTTAAAGGGCTTCCGTGGGAAAACCCTTACGATTTACCACCATATGAGCACAGAATCCAATTATTGCATATGCAACTTCTTTCTCAAAGGCGTACCATTAACGATCTGGTGTTTTTTCATCAACTTATCACCGGACATATTGATGCACCTGAGTTACTTTCTTGTGTTGAATTCAACTTTCGAGGCGGTTCTTACCACCTGCGCAACTTAGTTTTAATATACTGCCCTTACCATAGAACGAATTATGGCATGAATGAGCCATTGACTCGTATGGGTAGACTATTTAATCTTAACTCATGTTTAATTGATTTTAACTTAAGTAAATCCAGTTTAAAAAATTTGTTGAAAACCAGTGCTCCACTTTCTTAAGTTTGGTTTGCATGCTTGCATGTTTGCATTTTTCAATTATTTTTAGTTTATGTTATTAATTGTAAATTGTATCACATTTTGTATGTCTTGTTTGTTTTAATAGTGTACTTTATGTAAGATAATTTTGTAATTTATGTAATTTATATTTGAAATTTTTTACTATAATGTTTTTTTTTATTTTTACTATCCTTACGTTCTCTATGTGCTGGTGTTGGTGTTATACTAACTAACTACTAACACTTGCATTCATGATGAAGAGCGTATATAAGTGTGTACATATGAACTTGTTCTAAGCTCAGTACTATTTAGTCTCTGAAGTGCAAAAAAAAAAAAAATACCACTTGTATTGAACGCTTTGAAAGGTAGTTTCTAATCCAACGAAGAAGAGACTCATCGACACCAAAAGCACGCATTTTCGATAAAAGAGCCTGATGCCAAACTCTTTAAAATGCTTTAGAAATATCAAGCGCAATAATCTTTCTTTCCCCAAAACAATGTAAAGATTGGTTCCTTTTATCGGTAAGCCATCAAATCACTAGTGGACCGTTTGCTACGAAAGCCGTACTGGCAGCCATTAAGAAGCTTTCGTTCTTCAAGATATTTCATAAGTTAACGGTTTATCAACGTTTCCATGTCCTTGGAACACTAACGTCCCAATTGGACGACGGTAATTGGAAGGGGAGGAAGATTCACTTTTTCTGAGGACCGGCTGGACAAATGCAATTTTCCATCTGCTCGAGTTTACGCATATTGGATTTATATATTAAAACACTTTATTTCTTCTTTAAACGTTTATTACTTTATGTCCTCTCTATCTGAATCACAAAATGAGAATGAGAAAAATGATATGAAAAACACAACAATGCTTCTAATAAGGGAATTCCCCTTTTACATGAAACAGAAAAACCCAAGCCAAACCTCCATTATTTTTATTTTGAATTTTAAGGTATGAACATAAATGTTGTACATTCAATAAAGGTTGGTACACAAGTGTTGTACATTCAATAGCCACCCTCAAAATACAAATAATTTTAAACATAAACATTTAAATTAATTCATTATTACGAATAACACATTTAATTGATTAGCAATAAAAATATAATGACTGATGGTTCGATTACTTTAATAATAAACTTATTTCAAGAGCATGTAACAAGAATAGTAAATCATTACATTAACTAATTAAGAAAACAGAGAAAAAAAAATTTGGTTAATATAGAACGAATGTTGACATCAAAAATAATTGTAGTTTGAAGAGTTCATTTATTTTCTTCTAATCCAAGATTAAAAATTATTTCTCGAAACTTTGGTGCTGGTAATTGTTTCGTGAAAACATCTGCAAGCTGATTATCTGTTGAAATATATTTTAAGTTTATAGTATTATTATCTACTTGTTCTCTTGTAAAGTGGTACTTTATATCAATATGCTTGGAATGTTTGTGGGATACTGGGTTATTGGCAAGCGAAATGCAACTTTGATTATCTTCAAAAATAACAATGGAATCTGTTGGTTGAATTTGAATACTAATTAATAAAGCTTTAATCCATAACGCTTCTTTTACAGCCTCAAACAGTGCCATGTATTCAGCCTCAGTTGATGAGGCTGCTACTGACGTTTGCCGTTTCGTATTCCAGCAAATTAAATTATTGCCGAATAATTTGAACAAATAACCTGAAGTGCTCTTCCTGTCAGTTTCGCTTCCACCCCAGTCAGCATCCACATATCCCACTAATAATTCCTCGTATGGCAATTTTCTATATGTTAACTTAAAGTTAATTGTACCTTTAATATACCTCAATATTCTTTTTAAAATTTGCCATAGCTCCTTATTGTTTTTATTTTGATATCTACTTAGAAAATTTAT
The DNA here is from genome assembly GCA_949752695.1 of Melanostoma scalare. NCBI lineage: Eukaryota > Metazoa > Arthropoda > Insecta > Diptera > Syrphidae > Melanostoma > Melanostoma scalare. Next base: position 82,111,212 of record OX456986.1, read on the forward strand.
TGCCGTACATAAATCAGGACGAGTGCATTGCATTGCATACATTAAGCAACCAATTAAGTTTCGACAAGGAGCTTCAGACTCTTCACTTGAATTCAAAGCTTGGAAGTCTAATTTTACCGGAAGAGGTGTACTTATGGGGTTGCAATCTGACATGTTAAATTTATTTAAGACAGTTTTTAAATAGTGAATTTGACTGAGAGAAATTGTATTTGCATGTCTTTCTACACGTATTCCTAAAAACAACTGAACTTCATTCATATCAACCATATTAAATTGTTGGTTTAAATACTGTTTAAAATTAATCATTGTGTCTTTATCTCCTGTCACAACTAAAAGATCATCTACATAGAGAACAACATAAATGTTTTTGTATGGAGTTCCTCTACCCAAAAAATATAAACAGTGATCTTTTTGAGAATTTACAAATTCATGTTGCTTTAACACACCATCAAAACGCTCAAACCAACATCTTGCAGATTGTTTTAACCCATATATGGATTTATGTAATTTACAAACTACATTATTATGACTGTCATTATTTAATCCCTCTGGAATGCGCATAAAAGTGTCTTCCTTTAAAAATCCATTTCACATCCATTTGATGGATTAATAAATCAAACTGATTTGCTAAAGCTAAAATCATGCGAAAAGTGGTCATTCGTACTACAGGTGCGAATGTTTCGCTATAATCTTCTAAGTATTTTTGACTAAAACCTTTGGCAACTAATCTCGCTTTATATTTATGTGGATATCCATCAACATTGTATTTAATACTGAAAACCCATTTACAATCAACAATGTTTTTGTTAACTGGGGTTTTTACAATGGACCATGTATTGTTAGCTTCCAGTGAATTTAATTATTCTTTAATGGCTAGCTCCCACTGAAGTTTATCTTCTCTTTCTTTAACATCTGAGAAGTCTTTTGGGAGTGAAGAATTTACAGATTCTGTGTATAACAAGTGATTTTCAATATCTCCTTCATCCGCATTATATGAGATGATTGGAAGATTTTTTATTCTATCACTTTTCCTACAGTTGCCACCTGCAGTCTTTAAACATTCTTTTCGAACATTTTCAACATCCGTTTCTTTTGCAGATATTTCTGCTTTACCGGATTTACCTGTTTTATTATTATCAACAGGTTTACTTTTATCTGTTTGATTAGATTTTTAGATTAGATTAGATTTAGATTTATTATTTCGTAAATTTAGGTACATAATTAACAATATCAGTTTAAAAGCTTGGCTTCTATGAATTAGAAGAAAAAAAAAAAAGAAAATCTTCATTAATTTAAATTGATTGATTTTACTATTGAATAGATAAGTGTACTATAAAAGCAGTAACTATAAGTTCAGAAAGTTTCAGTCATAATTTTGTGTCTATAATTTAAAGCAAGTTTGCAGTAGAGGTATAATTTTGGTACTTCAACTTCATTAAGCATTCGTATAACTTCGTTTTCCGTTATGAAATCGCTTCCAAAAGTGTTACGTCTGATCTCTTTCAGGACCGGACATTTTCCCATAAAATGAAAAGTATCTTCTCTTTCGTTTAAATTGCAGAGCGAGCAGATGATAGGTAAATCTGGTCTATGTGGCATGAAGTTTAGCTGCAATAGTTCACCTCGTAACCTGGCCATCATCGCAATTTCGTTGACTCCATTTATGTCCTGAAAATAATTCCTCTCATTCAAATTGTGATTGAGTCTACAATAGAGTTCTCTATGCAGCGATCCTGTTGCGTTATTCAGAAAACTTTCTCTACACTTGAGGTCCACTGAAGAAATAAGCTGATAAAGCGTTTTTTTCCAATTAATGAAATCATAATTATCCAGATTCAGGTCAACCTCACAATCTCTGGCTAAGTGCATCCATTCAGCATACCAACTTGTCTTAGAATTTATGACTTGAAGAGCTGCTATTTTGGGAAGTCGATGATTTTCCATTTTCATAACTTTTAAAACATAGTCAACTTGCATTTTTAGTGTTTCTATGAAAAGAGGCGATAAACCTGTTTCCAACATAACCATGTAGTTGGGCATGTTTGGTGGCAGTCCAAAGATTCGTTTAATATAATAGCGCAGAAGCTTCTCCACCGTTTCATATTGCTTAGCTCCCCAGATTTGTGCTGCATAAAACAATATTGATTTTGATACCGCTTGAAACACTTGGAATTTGCTACTATGGGCAATATTTTTGTTATAAAAGCATTGTTTCCACGATGCGCTGATCGCACATTTGGCCTTCGCCAGCTTCTCCTTCAAGTGCTTTTCCATATTTAAGTTCTTTGTGAGGTAAAGTCCAAGATATTTGTATTCGGTAACAATTTCAATGGCTAGGTCATTGTAATACCATTTTTCATTGGCACAGTTTCTACCCCCTCCATTCTTAAAAATCATAATTTTTGACTTTTCTAAATTCACTGTCAAATTCCAAAGTCTGCAATACTGCGAAAGCCGATTTATAATGAGCTGCATAGATAAAGGTGAAGGGGCCAAGATAACGATGTCATCAGCGAAAAGAAGAGCCTTAATCGTTTGACCTGCGTATTCGATTCCACTGGGCAAGCTTGTAACTAAGTCTTCTATAAACAGTGCAAAAAGACTTGGGCTTAATGTACACCCCTGTCTTACTCCTGATTCCGTCCTAAACCATTCAGACATCTCTTACCCATTCCATACTGAAGCCATTGTGTTCTCATACAAGTTCTCAATAACTCTCCCCAACTTTCTCGACAAACCGATACCATATAGTTTATAAAAAAGACTTTGTCTATCAATGTTATCGAACGCTGACTTAAAATCGACAAAAAATGTATATAATTTTTGACTTTTGTTGAGAAACGATTCAGCTATACTCCTTAAAACAAAGATATGGTCTATCGTTGAATAACCTGGTCTGAAACCTGCCTGGAACTCGCTCAGAAGGTTATTATCATTGATCCAGGTGATGAGTCGTCTTTGTAGTATCGAAGTGAAGATTTTGTACGATGCATTTAGAAAGGATATGCCCCTATAGTTAGACACTTCAGCCAAGTTACCTTTTTTGTAGATTGGAAAAATAATCGATTGACAAAAGTCCTGAGGAATCGTCCCGGTTTCCAATACATTGTTGAATATTACTGTTAGCCAACCAATTAACTCCATTGTGCCACGCTTATAAAATTCAACTGACAACCCATTCGCTCCTGCTGCTTTTCCTTCTTTAAGCTTTTCCACTGCTAGAATTACCTCTTGCTGTGTTATATTGGCATCCAAAACATCATTTCTGAAATTAGGAGCAACATAATGAAAGCTAACTGCTTCCTGAGTTGGATTCAACAAGTTCCTGAAGTGTTCAGCCAGAAGATTTGCGGTTATATCACAATGGATGGTGAGTCGTTTGCCATTTAGATTCCTTACCAAGGTCCAAAATTCCTTCGAATTTCTGCATTGTGCTAATCTGTTGGACTCAGCTTCAAAATACTCCATTTTCTTACGTTTACACAACATCTTGTAGTCGCTATTTGCTTGTATGTACTGGTTCTTGATATATCCGTCAGACGCATTCTTATAAGCTCTAAGCCAAGCAAATGATGAGTCTCTGGCTTTTTTGCACTCAACGTCAAACCATGGGGCCGTATGACTTCCTCGAACATCCCTGTTCGAAATGGTGGTCGGATATGACGCTTTGATAGTTTCATCTACCTGTCTTAAATTGAGTGTACGCTGAGATTGGCTAAGAGCCCTGCTAAGCTGTGCTTGATACTCAATCGCATTAGATTCTTTCCATTTAAGCTTTGGTAAAACGCTCAACGCTAGTTGATCCGGGTATCCTGGCCGAAAGTTCAAACGTTACCACTAAAGGAAGATGGTCCGAAAAAAGTACATCTTCAACCTCGAAATCTGAAATATGTTCATTCCAATTTGCACCAACGAGGCTGTAGTCAATAACCGAGCTACCTTGTTTGCCGACAAAAGTAAGTTCCCCTATTTTGTCTGATGAGCTTGTTCCGTTATGAATTCGTAGCCCGTATGAATCACACAAATCAATCAGTTTATGACCTCTTGCATTACACACTTTATCTTTAGACCTTCGTTCGATACCCGCCATTCTATTTTAATTTCCAGCTTCGTTTCCTATCCTCGCATTCAGGTCACCAACTACCAGCATATTTGAATTTCTGCCTCTCGCCATGAAGCCTTCCATCTTTTCAAAATCATTCTCCCATCGATTGCAGTTAACGTAAGTCGGGAGTATTCGATAACTTGTATTATTAAACTGGAGATTCAAGTATGTAACGTCTTCAAATACTGCGAATTCACACTTAATAAGTTTTATATCTTTCTTGAATCCATAAAAACACCCTCCACTTGCTCTTCCTCTAGACTGAGTTCTTATAGCTGGTATCCACTTAAATTTGAAATTATTAAATTTATTTTCAAAATCAATAAAACTACTTTCTGTTACAAACGTTTCGTACAAAAAAACAAAATCGAACTGATTCACAAACTTATAAAAATCAATAAAAATATGTTTGTTACTTAATCCTGCAACATTGTATGAAAGGATTTTATACTTTAAACATTTAAAACTACTATTTTAATCATTTACGTTTTTACTATTATTTTTATTTTGGCAGACGGCATTATCACTAAACACGATTCGTGTGAACACCTGCTACAGTTTGAGAGCCTTTGTTGATGTCACTGATTGCGCTTCCAACATAAGAATTTGCGTCATTAAGGGCTGTCAAATCATAATTGTCACCAACCAGCTGCTGAAGCAATAACAAACCATCTCTGCCCTCAGAATTCAATTTGCCGCCTTTGTCAAAATAAAATTTTTTTCCATTGATCTGCAACGTTTCTCCTCGTAAATGGATTGTGATGCCCTTATTTTTAGAGATTATGTCGGCTTTTAATTTAATCAATCGCTTTCTGCGTTCCCGTGCTGCACTTGGGTAGTCTTTGTGCATTGTTGTGCCAGTGTTTCGCAGTTTGGCTTTAGCTCGCAGCACCCGAAAAACATCTTCACGATCAGACATCTCCACAACAACATTTGCAATAGGTTTGTTCGTTGAAGCCCTAGGGTCGCCATGGGGTCGCCACAAAGCGTTTTTTGAGAAACCTAAATTCGCACTGAATGTCAAATTGAGTGTTTTTTGAGCCATAGGTTTGCCACAGGTTTTCCCCAAACTCGTCCTAGCTTTTTGCTGTGGCGATTTGAGGGCTGTCAAATGGCATGTGTTTTTATTTAAATGACAGGGATGTGTGGCGATTTGTGGTTTAGCGTTTTTTGAGGACTGGAAAACCCAGGTTTATTTGACAACTCATGGGGTTGTCAAGAAAACCTGGGTCAACCCTGGGGAAAGTTCAACGAACAGACCTAATATTAGCATCAGTGCTCATTTGGCGTGCTGCAATTATTTTCGACGAATTGTTTGTTTCGAGTAGATCGAGGCAGATTGCCTTAGCTTGGTCAACTGTATCCTGAGTTTGACCAGTGCGTGCAGGTTTCAAGTGGACAATTAAGTTTTTCTCGTTGGCCTTTTTCTCAAGTAATCCAACTTGTTTTTCAAGCAAAACACATCTTGACTCCATTTTGTGTAGTTGAAATTCCAATGCCTTATTGCTTTCTTTGAGCGTAGAAATTTCAACGCAGATACCTTCGATGTCAGCCTTTGTTGCTACGTCTTTCAACTTTTCATCCAATAATTTCGACATCGATGATTGAAAAAGGTTTTGTAGATCTTCTACCGACAAGTTGCCTACTGCTGCATTACTTTGTTTTTCCTGCTGTGATGAATGTGATTTTGGGACATTTCGGAATAAATTCGCTTTGGTGGATTATTGCCGTCTTTATTAACCGGTGATCGTCTCAGTGAATTGCCGTACATCGTAGCACTTTTATTTTTGTTGTCTAATTAAAGAAAACTCACCTAGTTTTTTTCTTTTATTTATATAGCAAACTGCTTGTATGAACTTGGTTCTTTTCTTTTTTGTAATATTTTCAATTTTAACATAGTTAATTATTCAAAAACAATTTAATTTTGATGGAGCTATAATTTCACTAACTTTTCATAAGCGGACAGAGTTGCCATTTGCTGTTTGATTATATTTTTGCTTTTTAAAACAATCGAAGTTTTCTGTATCAACTTCTTCATCTAAGTTCGATGGTCTTGATGTGTTAAAATTAACCTCATTAAAAATCAAATCACGGGCTATTATACATTTTTTAATTATAGGATTGTAGATTTTGTATCCATTTGGTTCATAGCCTACAAATATACCTTTGAAAGAATTTTTATCGAACTTGCTTTTCCTATTTTTATTGTGAATATAAACTGTACTGCCAAAAACTCTTAAATAATGTAACTTTGGTTTTTTACTATGCCACATTTCATAAGGAGTTGTATTTGCAGTTAATGCTTTGGTTGGGGAAATATTTAATAAGTAAGCGGCTGTTAAAACTGCTTCTCCCCAAAAATATTTTTGCAAATTTGCGCTGTTCATCATGGAACGTGCTTTTTCGGTTAACGCTCTGTTCATTCTTTCTGCAACCGAATTTTGCTGTGGGGTGTATGGTACTGTTAAATGATATGATGTCCCTTTTTCTTTAAAAAGGTTTTTCATATCATTCGAAATATATTCACCTCCATTATCGCAGTAAAAATATTCTATTTTGAGGTTGAAGTGAACCTCAACTTTAGCAACATAGTCCTTGAAAACTTCAAAAACTTCTGATTTGTGTGCCAACAAATACACCACTACGTAGTGGGTAAATTGATCAATGAATGTAACAAAATAATTCTTGTTATCAATTGTTATAGGACTAATCGGGCCACAAATGTCAGAATGAATAATATATAAAGGGCGTTGCACATGAGATTTATCTTTCTTTTTCGAAAATGGTAAACAAGCTTGTTTACCATATATGCACGATTCGCAAAATAAATTTGTAGGGCTTAGATGTTGTATGACTGCACTATCCTCGACCAAATTTCCTACTTTAATTTCTAAAAACTTATTTTTACTGATGTGACCTAGTCTTTCATGCCAAAGTTTATAGCTTTCGTTTGTGGTATTGTTACAGATATTAATTTCTGAGTTAGTTGTTACAATAATATAATTAAACTTAATTGCAACTAATTTGTTAATACACTCACCCTTAACTATCACCTCATTACCCTTTTTAATGATCACATCTCCGTTGTTTTCGAAAAGAACAGACATCCCTCCTTCTTGAAGTCGACATACAGAAAGTATGTTATATGGAATGTCGGGTGAATACATAACATTTTCGATCACTCCTCGAATGCCTTCTTTTGTCATCACGTTTATTGATCCCTTAGCTTTAACTTCAATCGAAATGTTCTCCTTTGCTACAGCAACTTCCAATGGATGGTCCAACAGCTTCAAGGTTGAAAAATATTGCTGTTTATTTGCAAAGTGATCAGTTGCTCCAGAGTCCAGTAGAAACTTAATTTCATTATTTTCACTGCACGTTGTAATAAGTTGCTGCTTTCGTCCAATCATAAAAGCAAAACTCTTATTAGAATTAGATTCTAATGTATTTACTGCTTGAATAGATCCTGCTTTTCGTCCTTTATTATAATCTCGATTTTTATTATTCACTGATTTCTTATAGAAATAACAGTCAGCTTTAATATGATTAGTACGCCCACAGTGATCACATTTCATACGATTCGTCTTGTTATTAAATTTATTTCTTTTCAAATTATTATTGAACATTTTTCGATTACTTTTGTACGTATTTATTTGTTTGATATTCGGTTTAGATTCAATATGAAGCACTTTTGAAGATGTATCACGATATTCTTGATTTAGTTTGATTTCATAATCGAGCAACCTGGTCTTCACAAACGCCAATGTCAAATCCTTTTCTGCAAGGGTTTGAATAGCCGTCACTATTCCATCGTATGAAGATGGTAGCATCAACAACAACTGTGCTACTTTGTTCATCTCATTGACTTGAGCACCGGCAGCCTGAAGCTCTGTCATCATTTCATCAAATTTGATGAAATGTTCAATTAAAGTGACGTCGCCTTTAAATTTGAAAGTCAAGAGCCTCCTTTGAACTGAAAGCTGGGTGGCTAGACTTTTCCTCTCATAGGTTTCATCAAGTTTTTGCATTATTTCGAAAGCTGTCTTTTCTTCTGCAATCATTCCAATCATAGAATCGCTTAAATGCTCTATAATACATCCTTTTGCAATCCTTTCCATCCTTCGCCATTCTTCTGTGTTTTTGTTTTCCCCAGCAGGCTCCTCCAGAGCTGGCAAACAGTTTTCTTCTGCAACTAGGGCTCTTAAACGAAATTTCCATATGCTGTAATTTTCTCCGTTGAATGGAGTAATGTTTCTTTTTAATTTGGATTTTTGCATTATCACTTTAATTATTATTATTCAACACACAAAAGCAAAAAAAAAAGGACTGGGCCCATAACCTATTGGATTTATATATTAAAACACTTTATTTCTTCTTTAAACGTTTATTACTTTATGTCCTCTCTATCTGAATCAAAAAAAGGGGAATGAGAAAAATGATATGAAAAACACAACAATGCTTCTAATAAGGGAATTCCCCTTTTACATGAAACAGAAAAACCCAAGCCAAACCTCCATTATTTTTATTTTGAATTTTAAGGTATGAACACAAATGTTCTACATTCAATAAAGGTTGGTACACAAGTGTTGTACATTCAATAACGCAGTGGGTTTGCCAGCGTAGAAGAACACCTTTTCAGAATAACGGCGGGGATACCATCTGGAACAGCGGATTTATTTATATTGAGATCTTTGAGGACTCTCGCAACCGAGCGAGTTCGAAAAAAAATCTGCTTCATAACAGAATGTACAGACTCAAACTCAGGTGGAGTCAATATGTTATCCGAAAGTGTCGAGTTGGCAGCAGCTGACATATGGAGAGTCATTGAAAACGAGCGTTGGGACCGATGACGTGGTCGAGTTCTTAATGCTCTTGACAAAAGACCAAAAGTTTTTACTACCTTTTGGACACAACAGTATTTTTTGCCTCACGTTTCGGCCATGTAAGAACTTAGCCTTTCATATTTGAGCATTACTGATATTACTGATTTCTAGCCGGTTTGAACAAATTTCGAGTAGGGTTGTCTTTGAATTTTTAAAAACTACTTTCTCTATCCCTAATCGCCTCTTCACAGCTTGAATCGAACCACGAATTCTCTTTGGGGATGATACTTTTTGTTCTGTGAGGAACAAAATTTCTCATGCCGTTGAGAATTACGTTAGATATCATATCAGCTGATGCGTCAACGTTTCCCTCAAGAAAGCACAATGACCAATTTAGATTTCGAAAGAAATTGTTTAGACCATTTCAATTAGCTTTGTCATATTGCCACACAGTTCTTTTAGGGACCTTATCTTTATTTACCGTGACAGAAAACGAAAAATCTACCGATATGACACAATGGTCCGATTTCCATAGAGGAGATGATACTACAACCCTGTATTTTTCGGGATGAGAAGTGAGAAATAGGTCAAGAGTGTTGGCTGCATGACCTTCAATATCTGGAACCCGAGTGGCTCATCAACAAGTTGAGTTAATTCGTTAAACTCAGCGAAGATCTCAACATATTTTCCTTCGGGTGTTGTCTGGCCAGAATGTCGAAGCCAACCAGAATTGTGTACATTGAAATCGCCCGCAGTTGCGATCTCAGTGTGAGGATAAATGGGAAACAATTTTTATTGTGGAGTCAGATAGCGCATTAAACTCGTTAGATGTTGAATTGCTATCGAAATTGGAAATTCTGTAAATAAAACAATAGTGAATGATTTGCTTACGGACAGTGAATTTTAACCACATGAAATTAAAGTTCGTATTAGAACAGAGGCCGTATTGTGGTAGAAGTTGGTAAGCAATATCATTTCGAACATAAGCGGCGAGGCCATAAAAAGAAAAGAATAATTGCACTAAGCTATACCCAGGCAGGTTGAACTCTGAGGGATCAGAATCAACACCACAATGTGTTTCACTTAGTGCCAAAACAGCTGGCCTGCATTTTGCAGTGTGAGGGTATACAGTAAAGAAATTCGATCATAGCCCCCTAATGTTGCTAAAATCGACCCGACATTTACTCAACATTACAACTCACAAAAACACGTAAAACAAAATATCAAACGTAGACGCTACCTAAGTCGAATCAACAAGTTTATATCTTATTAGAAAACCAAAATCAAATTACTAGCGGTGGTATGCCCAGCCAGCAACTTGATTTTGGTTCACCAACGGAATCAACACCGTTGATTAACTATCCGCCTAACAAACCCTAAGCCTCATTGACTGCACTAGATACACACTGCCTAGATAAGATAAGATATTATCAAATCGAAGGAATGTGTGGGCCGTGCGGGAATGTTTCCATTTCAAATATATCGGATCAAACAATGCATTTTTAGACAAAATAAGTGCGTCTTAGATTGCATGTTGGTATTGTTCCGATTGTAAAAAGATATTACTTTACCTGGCGTTTAAAATGTCTATTTTTAAACTGGACATTTTAAAACTATCGAAAGGCTTTGAGGAACTCCTTAAGATTTTCAAGCAGTGTTTCCAACCTTACTTCGTTTTCTTCTACATATAGTTCTGTGCATATTTCAACTTCTACTGATGATTTGGAGCCTATCATCATTGACAAGACCCAAATATTAGCAGACCTTCAACTACAAACGACTTCTGATACCGACTCGGCCTCAGCTTCATACAAAAACTCAAAAAGAAATCGCGAAGGCTTAGTACTTAATCAAAACTCTAGTACTCCACCTTAGCGTAAAACACAGAGGAGCAATATGAACAAAGGTCAAGGTCTTGAGTCCACTGCATCAGTAGCTAAAAACCCTGTCTCTACAGTTATCCAAGATGCAATTCAGTCCACTGCTTCAACGATCGAAAACTCGGACTCTATAGAAACGCAGCCTGTAATTGAACCAGTTTCTCTGGGAACAAATGACCTGATGGAAGAGGTTCCCAAACCTAGATGTCTTTTTATCTCACGACTTAGACCAGAAATCTCTTCGGAAGATGTTTTGCGGCATCTGGTTGACAAAAAGAGTATCCCCTCTGTTACGTCAATCAAATGTAATAAAATCAGTAAAAACAATAGCTTTGTTTCTTCATTAAAGTTAGTTGTTCCTCCTTCCCTCTCTAATTCTATTTTAATAGTAATTCTTAGCCTGATGGTACTCTAATTAAAGAGTTTACACTAGCAGGTAAAACCAGTTAGAACTGAGTGGATACCTGAGGCAAAAAACTAAATCGAATTACCCTCTTTTACCAAAATGTTTGAGGGCTTCGTACAAAAATTATGAATCTTTATCATAACTCTCATGTCTTCTCGCATGACATTATTTGCCTTAACTGAAACCTGGCCTTTACAATTGATGTCTTATGTGTCAAAGCATCCGTACAGTTAAATAGTATCTATGTATGTCGTAAACATCTTTATTCCTATAACATCCATTCACGATACCCTTCGAAACAATAAACAAAAAAAATTTTCCTGTCGCGTCGCGCTGAATTAATTAAAATCTGTGTGCCACTCAATAAAAAAAAAATAGACACTGCGTTACCTCTCAACTATCTCCTCCCCCACACCACTCGGTTAATCAAAGTCAAGTTGAGTTCAACCTGCTTGGATATAGCTTAGTGCCATTATTCTTTTCCTCCCATGGCCTCGCCATATATGTTCGAAATGATATTGCTTACCAACTTCTACCACAATGCGGCCTCTGTTCTAATACGAACTTTAATTTCATGTGGTTAAAATTCACTGTCCGTAAGCATACCATTCATTATTGTTTTATCTATAGAAGCCCAAATTTAGATAGCAATTCAACCTCTAACGAGTTTGATGCGCTATCTGGCTTCATAATAAGAATTGCTTCCCTTTGTCCTCACACTGTTGCGGGCGATTTCAATGTACACAATTCTGGTTGGCTTCGACATTCTGGCCAGACAACACCCGAAGGAAAATGTGTTGAGACCTTCGCCGAGTTTAACGAATTAACTCAACTTGTTGATGAGCCCACTCGGGTTCCAGATATTGAAGGCCATGCGGCCAACACTCTTGACTTATTTCTCAATTCTCATCCCGAAAAATACAGGGTTGTAGTATCATCTCCTCTATGGAAATCGGAGGTCATATCGGTAGATTTTTCGATTTCCGTCGCGGTAAAAAGAGATAAAGTCCCTAAAAGAACTGTGTGGCAATACGAGAAAGCCAATTGGGACGGAATGAATAATTTCTTTCGAAATTTTAATTGGTCATTGTGCTTTCTCGACGGAAACGTTGACGCATCAGCTGATATGATATCTAACGTAATTCTTAACGGCATGAGAAATTTTGTTCCTCCCAGAACAAAAAGTATCATCCCCAAAGAGAATTCGTGGTTTAATTCAAGCTCTAAAGAGGCCATTAGGGATATAGAAAGTAGTTTTCGAAAATTTAAGGGCAACCAACCGTACAGTAGAAAATCGAAATTTGTTCAAACGGGCCAGAAATATCTGTAATGCTCAAATACAAAAGGCTAAGTTTTTACATGAATAAAAAGTAAGGCAAAAAATACTGTTGTGTCCAAAAGGAAGCAAAAACTTTTGGTCTTTTGTCAAGAACATTAAGAACTCGACCACGTCATCGGTCCCAACGCTCGTCTTCAATGACTCTATGTCTCCGTATGTCAGCTCCATCGACAAAGCCAATTTGCTGCCAACTCGACACTTCCTCATAGCATATTGGCTCCACCTGAGCTCGAGTCTGCAAATTCTGTAATGCAGCAGATATTTTTTCGAACTCGCACGATTGCCAGAGTTCTCAAAGATCTCAACATACATAAATCCGCTGGTCCAGATGGTATCCCCGCCGTTATTCTGAAGATGTGTTCTTCTACGCTGGCAAAACCACTGCGTAAACTTTTCTATCTTTCCTATTCTGCTGGGATTTTTCCAATTGCACTTACTTCCCTTCTTTCCAAGGTCATGGAAACATTGATAAACCGTAAAACTTATGAAATATCTGGAAGAACGAAAGCTTCTTAATGACCGTCAGTACGACTATCCCACCGAAAAGTGGAACCAATCTTTTCATTGTTTTGGAGAAAGTAAGATTATTGCGCTTGATATTTCTAAAGCATTTGATAGAGTTTGGCATCAGGATCGAAAATGCGTGCTTTTGGTATCGATGAGTCTCTTCTTCGTTGGATTAGAAATAAGCTTTCTGACCGTTTTGTATTGGATGGCTTCAAATCTGATACGCACTTCATAAATGCTGGTGTGCCCCAGGGCTCCGCTTTGTCTCCGACTCTCTTCCTCATTTTCATTAATGATCTCTTGTCTGAAACTTCTAATTCGCTTAACTGTTTTGCTGACGACTCGACCCTCAGCTTTTCATATTCGTTTCCAAATTCACGTCCCTGCTCTTCGGATGTGGAACTGGAACGGTTGCGTATGATAAGCTCATTGAATTCTGACCTTGACAGAATTGTTACATGGGGTCATAAGAACCGAGTAGAATTCAATGCTTCGAAAACTCAATGCAGTTTCTTGTCGTTGAAGCTTAACATTCCCCCATTACCATTATCCATGAATGGTACATGCATCCAAGAAACCGGAAAGCTGTCAGTATTTGGTATGTGTGTAAAAGATGATCTTCGTTGGAATGACCACATATTTGAAGTCGCCAAAAACGCTGCTAAATGCTTAGGCTTCTTGAGACGATGCAGGAAGTTCTTCACCCCTTCAGATCTGGCTACAATTTATAAGGCCTTCATCCGCCCAAAACTGGAGTATAACTCCCATATCTGGTCAGTTGGTTCTCAAACATCTTTGCACCTGCTTGATAGGGTACAAAATAGAGCGTTAAAATTGATAGGTGATAGTTCAATCGCAGAATCGATTGATTCTCTTGAACATCGTCGAAACGTTACCTGTCTCAGTCTCTTTTATGGCTTTTTTTACAAACATTGCTCTAGTGAAGTAGCCAGTTGCATTCCCCCGTAAACAATTTAGCCGCAACACCCGCCTCGCTAGGAATGTTCATCAGTTCTACCTTGAGCCCAACTTCGGGCGTACAGTCAAGTATAGAGACTCTTATTTTAGTCGCACCACCCGAATGTGGAATGCTTTACCTGGCTCTGTATTTCCCCTGCATTACGATTCGCAAAGGTTCAAAAGCAATGTGCATCGGTGTCTCCTATTAAATTCTTTCCTATTTTCCTAAATGCTCGCACTGTGTTCTATAACATTATAAGGGTATTCATAACCCCTTGATGTGCGCGCTAATTATAAAAAAGAGTCCTGTCTCAGCTTATACTGAGCTCTTTTTAGTTTTAGATTATGTAATGGAATTGTATTGTCTAAAAAATGTTATATTTTGTTATTGGGCGACTTTAATTTGCCAGAAAAGAACTGGGCCCCTTCTAATGACGGATCCTTTCAAGAAGCATCACTGACTTCGTCTCAACAAGAGCTTCGTTAACTTGACAATATCATTTCCTCAGACTCCTACAGCAAATAAGCTGTATCAGAAACTTTATGAATCGCATGCTCGATTTAGTTTTTTCATCTGACGCAGTTAGTACTGTTGCTCTTAAATCTCGGGCATTACTAACTTAAATAATCTTCACCTACCTTAAGATATTTTTCTGAGCTCTGATATATATGTATTGTAATGTACACCCAACATTTAATACTAATATCCTAATTGAAAAACGCGGCAACACTATAATGGACATCTAATAGAAGGCGTTGCTTGTGAGTCAGTGTGTGTGTGTGTAGAAATATACCAGGAAGGGAAATGATTGACAGTAAAATACTGGAAGGCGCTCCCTGTCGGGAATTACTGGAAAGCTCTAGATGTAATGTTGTTCTATATAAATAGGCCACTGACGCAACCAGAGGTCAGTTTTGATTATATTATGTTAAGATTGATTTTTGTATACAAGTGATAGTGCAAAGATTGAGTTGAGATCGAATAAAGTGGTAAAATTAAATTAAAAGGAAAAATTTTATTATTGCGAACTAAGCGTACGTTACATGTCAGAAAGTTTAAATAAAATTTATTTGATAAAAAGAACGAGTTTGACTAGTAAAGTGTAAAAAAAAAGAAGTAAATACAGTGAAAATGTGTAAGTTGTTAGAAGAGCTCAACTGCATTGAGCTTAAAAGTGAGCTAGGTAAGCGAAATCTTTCTAGAGCGGGATCGAAAAATGAGCTCGTCCTGCGCTTCTACAATTATTTGGAACTGCAAGGGGAAGACGTAAACACTTTTGTTTTTAAACATAAGTGGAGGAAAGTGAAGGTGTAGATTTTTCTAGTACCATGAAGCTTTTGTTAGAACAGCGAAACGAGCAAAAGAAGGAACAGCAGAATGTTCTCGAACAACTGGAAGCACAACGAAAAGAACAAAAGAAGCTAGTTGAATAGCAACGAAACGAACAAAAGAAGCTGATTGAAGAACAACGAAAGAACAACAGAATATTCTCGAAAGACTTGAGGCGCAACAGAATGTTTTGTTTGTTTGTTTGTTTGTTTTATTATTTGTATACTTGCATTTTAAGATACAATATCTTATAAGCTAATACAAGTTTAAATATGAAATAATTTCTAAGCTTACTTTAGGAAAATTATAATACAATGAAGAAATTAGGCTAATCAATTATCAAATTGTATTAATGTTTTAATGTTTTAATGTTCTTATTTTTGCTGTAATTATTTCTAATGTTTTAGATGTTCTTTGTAGAAATAAATAAAAAAAAAAAAAAAATAGGCTTCAAATGCATGCTAAATGAGCAGCTAATTTATTTTCAAAGCTTCGTAAATCTATTATACGTTTAATACTCATAGGGAGATTGTTCCATAAACGAGCGGCGTTGATGAAAAACTGTCGTTCAGAGGTTAAACACGTGAACCGAGGTTGTAAAACTAGTTGCGATCTATTAGAAGAAGATATTTGTAATCGATCAAAGAGATAAGAAGGTTGATGTGTTTGCATTACCCGAAATAGTAAGACTAAGGTTCTGTAGCGAATGAGGTTATCAAATGTTATGTTATGAATAGCTTTTGAGTAAACAGATATCCTATCATACCTTTTAAGCTTATATATATACCTAGCAATACTATTATACGCTACATTCAGCTTCCGTCTGCTATTATAACTAATGTTTTGGTCAGCATTAGCCAGCCATTTTCAGGGGAGTATAGTTTTGAGCCACCCATAACATGCGGAAAACCCCATATGCTCTTCCTATAATTGCATTAATGTGTGTGTCCCATGTTGGTCTCCGGTTAAATATCATACCTAGATTTTTTGCAGTCTCTGCGTATTCTACTACTGCTCCGTTCAATAAAATTTGTGGAAAATATGAAACATCTACTGGCTTCTTGGAGATAATGAGACATTTAGACTTACTCGGATTTAAGAAGAGCCCACTTCCTTGGGCAAACAGTGAAATATTGTCTATCCGCCGTATTAATAAACGCGGAATATCTGGGTTAAGCGTTATTCCATGGATTAAGTGGAAAATAGTATAATGGTAACTTTAATTAAGTGGAAAATGGTATAATGGTAACTTAATCCATGGAATAAGGCTTAACCCAGCTATTCCGCGTTTATTAATACGGCGGTTAGTCTTCATTAATTGTAGAGACAGAGTCCTCAATCAATCCGAGGGGGCAACTTTTGTATAGTTGAACATCATCTGCGTACATTTGAACTGGTGATTGAGATTGAGATTTGAGGGAGTTCATTGATATAAAGGGAGAATAGTAATGGACCAAGAATCGATCCCTGGGGAACACCCCTTGTGGTAGAAAGAAAACTAGACATTTGACCGTTTGCATACACAGCTTGTTTTCTTCCAGTCAAATAAGAATCCAATAACTGAACAGCCGAATTTGAAAAATTAAACAACCGTGACAGCTTATTGCAAAGGTTGACATGATCGACAGTGTCGAAAGCTTTGGAAAAATAATGTTACCACTATCTCCGTATATCTTCAATGATATTAATTAGTGCACTGGAACAACTGTGTTTCTCTCTAAAACCTGATTGCTGTGGTGATATTGTAATGAACACCCAACATTTATACCAATTTCCTAATCGAAAACGTTTAACCGAAAACACAACTGGCAACACTATAATGGAATGGTATAAATGACAGGCATTGCTTGTAAGCCAGTGTGTGTGAGTGTAGAGATGCTTGACAGCAAATGTGGAAACCATGGAGAAGAAACTGGAACGCTCTAGATGAGTGTTGTTCTATATAAATAGGCCGCTGACGCAACGAGCAGTCAGTTTTGATTATGGAGTGATAAAGTGAAGAGTAAATTGTTTACAAGTGATAGTCCAAAAGTCGAGTTGAGATCGAATAAAGTATACATAGATACTGAATAAAAGTGGTAGAAATAAATTGAAAAGTGAAGTTTTATTTTTCGAACTAAGCGCACGTTACATTGGTGTCAGAAGTGTAAATAAAACTTATTCGACTAGTAAAGTGTAAAAAAAAAAGGTAAATACAGTGAAAATGGGTAAGTTGTTGGAAGAGCTCAACTGCATTGAGCTTAAAAGTGAGTTAGGTAAGCGAAATCTTTCTAGAGCGGGATCGAAAAATGAGCTCGTCCTGCGCTTGCGTAACTATTTGGAACAGCAAGGGGAAGACGTAAACACTTTTGTTTTTGAAACAGAAGTGGAGGAAGAGGAAGTAAGTGAAACTGTAGATTTTTCTAGTATGATGAAACTTTTGTTAGAACAGCGAAACGAGCAAAAGAAGGAACAGCAGAATGTTCTCGAACAACTTGAAACACAAAGAAACGAACAAAAGAAGCTGATTGAAGAACAACGAAACGAGCAAAAGAAAGAACAACAGAATATTCTCGAACAACTTGAAGCACAACGAAACGAGCAAAAGAAGGAACAGCAGAATGTTCTCGAACAACTTGAAACACAAAGAAACGAACAAAAGGAGCTGATTGAAGAACAACGAAACGAGCAAAAGGTAGAACAACAGAATATTCTCGAAAGACTTGAGGCGCAACAAAATGTTTTGGAAGGTCAGAAAAACATTCTAGAAGGTAAATTGGGTAACATTGAGAAAAATGTATGTGCCCTAGACGAACGCGTTGAAGGTGTGGAAAAACAGCTTTCTGTTGTAGAGAATCGTTTGGAAAGCCGATGCGATAAACAGTTCTCTGTTCTGACCAAGGAATTGGACCAGATCCGGAAAATCAAAGTTCGAGAATCTGCTGGAGAGTTTGCAAGGAAAAAGGAGATGAAACCACCAACATTTGATGGACAGTCGTCTTGGCCAGTTTACAAGAGACAATTTGAGGCAGCCGACAACAAATGGCTGGGATGACGAAGACAAGTACATTGCACTGACTCTTGCTCTTAGAGGACCAGCAGCTGAATTACTTCAAACAGTTCCAGCTGGTAAGGGCGACGATTTCAGTTCTATCGTGGCAGCTATAGATAAACGCTTTGGCGATAGCCACTTGAAAGAAGTCTTCCGAGTTCAACTCAATAACAGAGTCCAGAAAAGGGGTGAAAGTCTACAGCAGCTCCAAGCAGACGTCGAAAGACTGGTTCACCTGGCATACCCGGATGCTGGAGAAGAAATCATCAACCAGCTTGCTGTTGAGTCCTTCGTTCGTGCCATTTCCGATATACATCTTCAGAGGTCTGTGCGAACTGCTAGAACACGTACTCTTTCTGAAACTTTAGCATTCGCATTGACAATTGAAGCAGCAGAACAAGCTTCTCATGGAGTACATCGACTTAGAGAAGCCATAGTCGAAGAGTGCTCGTGCCAAAGAGCTGAAATACAAAAGAACCAGCGGAGCGGACTAGAAAGATGTTGGAACTGCAACAAGACCGGGCACTTAGAGCGTCAATGCCGACTACCACCAAATAAAGCCGGTTGTCAACATTGTGGAAGCAAGAGATCCAACCCAGAACAAGGTAACAACAACACCAGCGTTACGTATCAGCCCGTTTCCCATCAGGGAAACGAGTAAGAACCAACTTCGAGGGGCAGAGGCTGGTTTCTTGTATCGATGGCCCCAGAACCACCATCCAGATCTCTCAGACCAAACGAGACAACAAAAGTCTGACTGTGGAAACTACTATTAACGGGAAAAAACATGTGGCTACCATCGACACCGGTGCCACAGCCTCCATAGTACGTCGAGACCTGGTAAAGAAGACGTGGCTTCATAACACCAATAGCTACCGTCTAAGAACCGCAACGGGAGAAGCAGCAAGAGTATATGGAGAAGTGTGTCTTAAGATCCGACTGGCCGATCTAGTGTTTACTCATCAATTCCTGGTGGCAGATATATGTGACGAGTGCATCATTGGAATTGACTTTATGAAACAGCACGGAGTTATTTTGGACATCGGTAATCAGGTTTTGAAGTACCAAAATAAGGAACTTATAATGACCCATTCTAACGAAAGTACGTCGACACTGAGGACTGTCATCACGGAAGATCTGATTCTGCCTCCTTCTTCTGAAGTGTTCGTTTGGACAAAACTGGAAGGTGAGTTTGGAAGCCTTCGATACCTAATGGTGGAACCAGACCCAGAGTGTTCCTCCCAAAGCGTCATCACTGGGAAAACACTGGTAGCACCGAAAAACAAAATGGTCCACGTACGATTACTAAACACCAGACCGTACGATGTAAGGTTGAAGAAAGGAGAAGTCGTTGAACGTTGCGAATCGGTTGCGGCAATTACGAAGATCACAGATGAAGCCCCGAGAAAAACTATAGCTCCGGAGGAGCTCAAAACCATCAAAGCTAGAATACTGAATTGATCCAACCTTGATCACCAACAAACAAGGATGGCTGAAAATCTCCTACAGGAGTACACTGACATCTTCGCATCGCCAAAGGGGCAATATGGTAGGACACAGTTGGTGCAGCATCGCATCAACACAGGAGATGCAGGATCGATTCGTCAACCCGCAAGACGCCTTCCACTGGCCAAACAAAGTGAGGTTGAGGAAATGATAACAACAATGAAGAAGGACGGTCTTATCGAAAATTCCAAAAGTCCTTGGGCGTCACCAGTGGTGCTAGTGAAAAAAAAAAAGATGGAAACACTCGTTTTTGGGTGGACTACCGAAGGTTGAATGATGTGACTAAGAAGGAAGTTATCTGCTGCCGAGAATCAGTGATACCCTGGATGCCATGGAGGGAGCCCAGTGGTTCTCGACGCTGGACTTGAAGAGTGGATATGAGCAAGTTGACATCCACTCTGATGATTGGGAAAATACGGCGTTTTTTTTACAGGTAATGGGCTCTGGCAGTTCAAAGTTATGCCGTTTGGGCTATGCAACGCTCCGGCAATATTCGAGCGTTTGATGGAGTGCGTTCTTCAAGGACTGACGTGGAAAGCTTGCCTAGTCTACTTTGACGATGCCATTGTTTATGAGAAAACATTTGACCAACATTGCAAGAACTTAAAAGCCGTGTTTCAGAGACTTCGAGAGGCTAACCCTAAACTGAATCCGCAAAAATGTGCACTTTTCAAAACCAAAGTTAAGTATTTAGGACACTGCATCTGTTCCCAAGGAGAGAAGACTGATCCCGAAAAAGTTGACTCCGTCAAATATTGGCCAACACCACAGGAGTTGCAGAGAGTTTGCATCAGCTCACCTAAAAAGGGAAGCAGTTTCAATAGTCAGGTGAGTGTGAGAGATCTTTCCAGGAACTCATATACCACCTCTGTAACGCTCCAGTGCTGGCACATCCAACACCTGGCAAAACATTCATCATCGACGCAGATGCAAGCAACGTTGGAATCGGGGCGGTACTATCCCAAGTGTATAATGGCGAGGAGAAAGTGGTGGCATATTACAGCAAGGTCCTCTCGAAGCCCGAAAGAAACTACTGTGTGACTAGAAGAGTGATTTTGAAGAGATTATTACCGCTCAGCGACTTAGAGCTGACCCCATATGCGGATGGAGCAATGAGGAAGTGAGGACTGCTCAACAGGAGGATCCAGATATCGAACACATTCTCGCATGGAAAGAAAATGAAGAGAAACCTGAATGGGGAGACATTTCTTACAGGAGTCCAGTTCTTAAAGCCTATTGGGCACTCACTATATGTGCAAGAAGGTGTCCTCAGGCGAAGTTGGGAATCCGCTGACGGTAAATCATATGCGATGCAGCTGATCGTACCGCAATCGAAAGTCAGTGAAGTTCTTCGGGAGATGCATGACGGACCTTCTGGAGGCCACCTGGGAATTAGAGATGAGGTGAAGTGGTGCCGAAAGATTTAGTAAACACAGAACCAAAAATAATAGACTAGTTACAGTTCTTACAACTAACAAACAGAAACTACACAAATCTAAAATTAAAAGAAAACGTAAATTTCAGGTTTTCAGGTAACAATCCTAATACAGACAACAACAGGACAGAAAATGGAAATACAAGACCTGACTAACAACCACGGACTTTTAACAATAAAACTAGGAACTGCAAGGACAATACAGACGTACAAAAACTTAATACATATAGTTCAGCTTCAGAAATACGAGGAAAACATTAAAGTAATAGGTAACTCATTAGAGGTCTTCAAAACCATTGACGGTTTAGCGACACTCTCAAGGTAATACAAATTAAATACAGTTAACTACAAAACAAACTTCAAACTTTGACACCCAACTTAAGACGAAAGAGAGGACTAATAAATGGTCTAGGAACAGTTGTGAAAAGCATAACTGGAAACATGGACGCCGACGATGCTCTAAATATTAATAGGAAAATTGAAGAACTAACTCAAAGACAGGATCATGTTGAAGAACAAGAAAGTCATCAAGATAGGCTCAATAAAGAAATGATCAACAGGTTCGAATATATTACAAACCATATAAATGACCAGCAAAAACTTATAGAGAACTACTTAGTTAAAACCCAAAAAATGCTAGGAAACAAAATCAGAACAGAAGAAAACTCAATCAGATATATTCAATATCTAAATCAGATTAATTTTAACATAGAACTATTGAGCAACCATTTGGCTAATATTGCAGAATCCATAATCCTTGCTAAACTAAACATTATTTCAAAACATATTCTTAGCAATGATGAATTAACTTTTATATACCATTCTTTACGAAATCAATCAGTTGATATTAAATCAGATGAACATATCTATGAGTTGTTGGAACTTCAGGCATATTATAATCACTCAAACATAATCTTTAACATCCAAATTCCCATCCTTAAGAATGAAACATACTAATTTTTCCACCTGATACCTATTCCAATAAAAAACAAACTACTTTCCACTAAACCCTTTTGCATCCTCAACAACAATGAAATTCAATACTTTGATGAAAAATGCGAAAAGATAGAAAATGTATTCTACTGTAAAGCAACCACAACCCAGGATATCAGCATCGAAACCAGCTGCATTGCCAACCTGATCGCAAACAGACCAGCACACTGCAAGACCCTAGATGTAGAAGATGAACGCCAAATATTCCAACCAGAACCAAACTACATTTTGTTCCTGAACAGTCCCGAGACAGAGATCAAATCAACATGTGGCCCTGAAAAGCAATATCTTCAAGGTACATTTCTGATCAATTTCCTGAACTGCCAAGTCAACCAAATTACGTACGAAAATACGAACAACCTCTTCTATGAGGAAGCGCACATTTACCCAGCTTCATTTAACAATGTCTATACGTCACCGATGCAGAATATTAATCTACAGACGCTAAAAAACTATCACTTCGAGAACAAAGAAGCAATCCACTACCTCCAAAGAAGTACGCAGCAGAAAATCGTCATCAATTACACCATCCTTTCAACTATAACTGCGATTGGAGTACTTGTTATGATAATATACCATATGAAAACTACCAACCAATCAAAGACGTCATCATCCTACAATATCAATACTAGCGATCAGCAAATACCAGCTCCTGCAGTCAACATAATGTTAGCCCCGGCAAAAGACGCTTACAGCCTCTTCACCCGTAAGCTAACTCCAGGGGGGGGGGGGGGGGGGGGGGAGGAGTTATGTGGCCACACAAACAATATCCAATAGCCAACACACGAGTGCAATCGACTCCGGTCATCGACTTAACCCCGGTTACCTGTTAGCATTTTCCCATCAACGACACACGAGTCTACACACGAGTCCCACTGACCCGAGCCATCAACTACGACCGTCAGCACATTCCCATCAACCAGCAGCAATGCAACTCAACACCATTCATTGAACCTTTATCATTTTTGTATTTCCTTTTACATTTCACTTACCTATAAAAGCTTGTCAATTGTCATTAAAAATTGGAGTCTGAATAATAAAGTCAACTAGTGCAAAGTAACTTTTAGTTTTTTTTACGGAAAGTCGCGGCAACCAACATAACTCGCGCGACTTTCCACATCCATATTCAGGAACTTCTGGCATTTCCTCAGTGAGTGTTGGCTCTGGTGGCATACCTGGCACACAAACTCCGTTCTGGCAGCCGTCTTCACGTGAAACACCTTCCGCACCTCCGGACCGGCTGGTCTCCGCACATCGTTTTTGAAAGAAGTTGGTTGCGCTGTATCTGCACTCACTGCTTCCAAGGTCCTGAAGCGTGCTTCCAAAAACTCCAGGAAATCGTTCCAGCTTGGCAACTCTTTCTGGTTCCCCAACTTCTCTTCCCACAACTGCTGCAAATTACCAGGTAACTTATTGTACACTATGTGCACCAATATAACGTCCCATTGATCTACAGGTACATCCAGGTTCCAGAGTGCATGGATACACTCTTGCGAGGTGAATATCACCTCCTTCAGCTCATCAACAGACTCCTTGACAAGGCACTTTTGACTGAAAAGTAGTTTCAGTTGCGCGTTTACTAAAACACGCTTGTTGTCATATCGCGTTGTTAGTAACTCCCATGCCTTGTCGAAATTACCCGCCACACAAGGTAAATGCTGGAGCATACGATCCGCCTCGACTTCTAAACTGGACTTCAAAAAGTGCAGCTTGTCGATGTCCGTTAAGTTCTTGTTAGAACACACCAGGGAATCAAATCGGTCGTGAAACGACCTCCATTTTGTATATTCCCCACTAAACTTAGGGAGATCAATTTTTGGTAACCTCAGTTCAGTACGAACCATACCTGACTGGCCTAAACTCTGACCAGCCTGACCTGCTGCCATCGCTGACGTTGCAGGAACCGAAGACAAGCTCTCCAACAACTCTGTTAAATCAGACCTATAATCTATGTACGTATCGTAGATTTTATCATAGACCTCAAAATAATCGTCTTTTTCTATTTCAGCTTCCAACTTTGAACCCCCAACGACGTTCTGGTGGTAAATTTTTACTGAAGCCATATTTTCTTCAAACAGGGCTAAGCGGCTACTCGCAATTGCACGCGTACGACGTGCTTTGGGCTCTTTCTTGAAGTTCCTGTAGTTCCTCTCTATTTGCTCCAGGAGGCTTTTTTGTAGAGCACCGTAGAACAGCGAAGAACCAGGAGCAGGAACTGGATTCGAAATTTTTACGTATTTTATTTTGTTTGGGTATAAACTATTTTTTTATAAAGTACGAACACAACAAGAACGAACTTACTTAAACTCTTCTTTTATTTTCAGTGGCGACCTTGAATGACCTTGTTGTCCTGGATGTCTCGACTTCTGCAGCAGATTTTAGTTTTAATTTTATTATGATTGGCGTTTTGATTCGCGCGCGGTTTCTTAGACCTAAGCAAATTTAATTCGATAGAATTGAAACTTTACTTATTTTTACTCTGAAAGAGCTCTTGATATGTATATATATATGCACTAGAGTGTTCGTTAAACGACTCTGCAACTCACACACTTTTTGTCTTTAAAATGTTAATGTTTTTACACACACACTAAATGTTTTTAAATACTGTTCGTTAAAACGGCTTCGAAGGACCAAATGTTCCGACTAGGTTTATTTCTAAATTGGAAAAAACTAGGAAAAAAGCTAATTAAAGAAAAACACACAACTTCACTTTTAACTTGCAAATTGGTTGTAATTTAATTCCTTCTTGAACTTTAGTCATATGACTTTAGGTACATTAACTTCATTAATTTTGGTAAACATTCTATGTTTTTGTTTATATTTATAATTTGTGGAACGTATGTTTAGTGTTCTTTATTTAGGTTAAAGTTCTCTCCATCCAGTTCCAAACATTCTCCCGCCTCCAAAAGATTTGAAAACTCCATCCTTTACTTGTGGTGCACCCTGTCCAGAAATCTGCACTGTAGTACCGACGAAGTTTTGCGAATTCTCCATATGGCTTTTGACATTTGACTTTCCGTAGTTGACTGATGACGTTGGTACTCTTCTTTCTCATTGTGTACATGGAATGAGACATAAGAGAAATTAGTACATTAAAATGAACATAAATGGACAACACGAAAGAATAGAACAAGAGACACCAAACAGAAATTTAATTATGTTGCCTCTCATTTTGACATATACAGTATGTAGTATGCAGTATAGGTTGTATCTTGCTTGCTCGCATACGTAAGTTGTATTTTTTTTTTCATTCAATCGTAGTGTCGTATACGTTCGATGCATTCTTTCGTTCCTTTTTCTTGCGGCTTACGTAGTAAAGAAAGTGTTGCTGTTCGTTATTCGTCTATCGTCTCATGTGTTGTGTAAATCGTTTTCGTGAGCATGGTGTCGACATGCTTTTCTCAATTTAATCGCGATATTTTAACTGTGTTATTTATTAAAATTAGATAAAGTTTATTAATGAAATGTGATGGGTGATAATGTTGAATTGGCTTTAGTGTTGATTGTGAAATAATTGCGTCGAATTTTCCGCACTATAAATTTGAAAATGTTTCGAATCCCAATGGATGGAGGATGGCTGATGTACATATATATAAATGTGTGCCTACCCGCATGTTACAATGATGAGTGCTTTGTTCATTTTCCTTTTTGATTATTGTTTTCATTTTATAATAGAATATTAATATTCATATATTTTGATCTTTGATCGTTCTGGATATGTTGTAATTTTGATAAATGTATGTTAATATTGTTGTTGTTGGTGGTTTTGTCGCGCGTTTCCGGGTAGTTCGATTTTTGCGATCGCGGTTTGTGTGTATGTGTGTGTGTACGTATAATTATTACTTATTTGTTGCGTGAGACTTGCTGCGATTTCGGTCTGTTTCTAGTTGGACATTTTCGGTTCCAACTAGGATTTTTGTTTACATTTTGCTTTGTAAACAAACGCGAATTTTATAAATTTTACGAAAACGATTCGCGTTTTTTCAGGTTTCGTAAGTGTTAGGAGTGCTTATGTTATTTTATTTAAAGTGAAGTTAACTTTGTGTTTTTAAAAATTGCCAGTGGACTTATGTCGTAAATATTTGTCAAATGCATTTTGCCGACGGCATTTGACATGTCGCGATTTTGACTTTTTTTTTTTATGTGGATTGTGTTGCAATTTCTGTACTGGCTGTGTTTTATTTGTTTAATATTTTGTAAATATATTGATTTTAATTTGCTGAATTTATGCAGTGTAGCAATGTTTTCCTTTTCCAATTCATATCGTGTGTTTTGTCGACGACAGCGATTTTCATCGACGTGCGGTTGTGGCACTTATTTTCGACGTTTTCCTTGACAGAAAATTTGAAATTATTGTTTTGTAAAATTTTGTAGATTTGATTTAGTTTTTAAGAAATGTTTTATAAAATGAATTTTAATTAATAAATCATGTTTATTGTAAATTGCATTTTCATTTATGATACGCTGTGTTAAAGCTGTGTTGATTGAGGTAGTATGTTGTGTTGATTGCTGAGTTATGTTGAACTTATATGGTTAATGATCTTTCGAAGAAAGGATCACTTTAACCAGTTTTAATTTTTTCGAATTTTTCGGTGAAAGGATTCCTGTTCAATATTGTTTTTTAAGCTGCTTCAGCGAATGTCTCGGTGAAACGATTCCTGAAGCGATGCTTTTTGAAACGTGTTGTACCTAGTATTCAAGTTTAAATTTTGAAGTAGGCATACGTGAGTTTTCGTTGAAAGTCTCATGTTATTTAGCTTTAATGAAGTGGTGATGCGTTTGTTGATTTTCAGACCTTTTAATTCCTTTTGTTGAAGTGAAATTTCGATTTTTGTGTTGTTTAATTTTTCAGGTACGGTATAGATGATTATGATGTATGAATTTTCAGATACGATGTGTTTTAAACGATCATGGTGACCTACTTTTCCTTTAAGGAAATGATTCGTTGCAGGAATCATAAAGATGGGTTGATTGTTGTTTTCAACTTTGCTTTGGAGTTAAATGAAGCCTTATGTATCTAGGGGTTTTGAATAGAATGAAATGGTATTATTTTCGGAGAAGATAATGGTAACAGCAGGTAGGTATACTGTTGTTGATTCGGGTGAATCCAGGGGCGGTGTGTTTTAAGTTGGGATTTTTTGAATATCTTCGAGGAAGATGTAGGCAATTCGATAAGGTTGGTGTTGACTCGTTTGCTGAGTCCAGGGGCGGTGTATTATTTATTTATTTATTTATTTATTTATTTATTTATTTCATCAACAAGCTTAGCTTACAGATTACATAAAATAAAAATTTTCTTACAACTATAGATATTTATATATAAAAGATGTGACATAAATTATCCATTATTATCAAAGATATTGAACAATACGATTTTTGACTGACCCCTTGAGATATGGAAATCAATAAATTGATAAAATTCATTAAAAGATTTAATTGATCTTGCAATCGGCTCATTACAGCCATAGTTTGTTCTATGCCCTGTTTGGAATAGAAAAGGTCTCTCTCTTAATACTCTCATTGGAGCATAGATTGGAATCATGGACAATAAGAAGGGGCTAAAAATTCGGTAACTCAATACGTCTTTAATAAATATAATTTCATGAATGCGCCTCCTAGAATTGAGGGTTTTAAGTCCCAAAAGTTTACATCTAGCAATATATGATGGCTCGAAATTCCAACGCAATTTGAAAAATATATATTTTGTAAAGCGTCTCTGCACTCTTTCAATACGATCAGAATGGAGCATAGTCGACGGACTCCACACGACATCAGCATATTCAAGAACTGATCTAACTAAAGCTGTATAAAGGGAAACAAAAGTGTAAGGATCGCGGAAGTCACTAGAGTTTCTCTTGACAAATCCGGAAAGAGAATTTGCTTTCGCAACAATATAATCTACGTGATAGGTAAAAGAAAGCTTATCATCGATAAAAACACCAAGATCTTTTATTTTGGTAACCCTCAATAAAGGAACTTGGTCTATGGAGTAGTTATGGACAAGAATATTTTGGGATCGTGTACAGGATAACACAAAACATTTACGTACGATTAACATCAAACAATTATTGACACACCATGTGTGTAAGCTGTTTAAATCTATTTGCACCTTTAAGCAATCTTCATAACAGTTTATATGACGAAAAAGCTTGAGATCATCAGCATACATCAAAAAGTTACATTGATTAAACTGATGAACAATATCATTAATAAAAATTATGAAAAGGGTAGGTCCAAGATGACTTCCTTGTGGAACTCCAGAGGTGCAGTATATCAACCGAGAGGAAGTATTGTCAAGGCAAACTTTTAGGGATCTACCAAGTAAAAAAGATGAAATCCACTTCAATATAGAAGAATGAAAACCAAAATGTTCTAACTTCTTTATAAGAAGCCAATGATTTACAGAGTCGAAGGCTTTACTAAAGTCCGTGTAAATCGTGTCAACCTGTAATCCTTTCTCAATGGAATTAATTGCAAAAGATGTAAAATGCATCAGATTTGATGTAGTTGAGCGACCAGTGACAAAACCATGCTGAAACTCTGTTATATGTTCCTTGATGTGAAACTCAATCTTAGATTTTACAATACTTTCGAAGAGTTTAGGAATAGATGAAAGTTTACAAATACCTCTATAGTTTTCAACATTGTTCTTAACACCAGACTTAAATATAGGGACTAGAAATGATATCTTCCAATCATCCAAAAATACACCTTCTAGTAGTGAAAGATTAAAAATTTTTAGCAAAGGTTTGCTGATTGAGCTACAGCAATTCCTCAATAAAATTGCAGGAATTCCATCTACTCCAGGCTTAGGATTAAGCTTAAGACTATTAATAGCCGACTCGATTTCATCAATTTCAATATATAACCCACCCAGGTCAATAAGCGGACTGGTACCCATATTAGGTAATAAAGGACGAACTGGGGCAGAAAACACAGATTCAAAAAATTGAGTAAAAAGTTCAACAGAACTGTTAACGTCGCTGGATATTTGATTTTTGTAAAACATTTCGTTAGGAAAACTCGAAGAGCAACGTTTTTCATTAATGAATGACCAAAATTTTTTGGAGTTTTTCTTTATGTCATTTTCAATGTTTAATACATAAGTATTATGCAGAAATTTACTTAGGACACTGAAATCTTTTCTCAGCTGACAAAACAATTCCCTGTCCGACGAATGTCCGTATTTCTTAAATCTTTTATGAGCTTTGCTTTTAAGATTTTTTATGTGTAACAATCTTCTATTGTACCAGGGTGGCTTAGAGTTATGATATCTAACAGAGCAAGGACCAAACCTAGAGATACCGTTATTGATTATAGTTTTGAAGTGATCATACATACTGATTAAACTTAGATTTTCAAATTCCACATCCCAATCAAAAGAATCAAAATATTCACTCATAGCAACAAAATTACATTTGTAAAAATTTAAGGATCTATGTGGGTTTGCTTTAATATTTAAAAAAGAATACAAGTTGAAGTTAATTAATATTTGACTATGGTGAATCGAATTATTTAATAAACAGTAAGGTGCATGGGATACTGTAGCTTTAACATCTTCAATGTTCATAAAAACTAGATCTAAGAGTCTATTTTGAGAATTAGCAATAGAACTTAATTGGAATAAGTTGAGCGAATACATGCAATCAATAACTGCTATTTCACAATCTTTTTTGATATTAGAAGGTATAAGTATTTTGTCAGTTTCTGACCAAGTCCAAATGACATCACCAATATTAAAATCTCCTATTATAAATAAAGTATCTGTAGGTAAACATAATTGGCTAACAAATTCAAAATTTTCTATACAATTTTCATATATATCTAAATTGCTACCAGAAGGTATATAACTTAAAATAAAAATTATTCTACAAGTTCGAAAGTTAACTACAAAGCATACTTGTTCAGTATCAAGATTTGGAAGAGTGATTGGAAAAGCCGAAAATGAATTATTGACAGCAGCAAGAACGCCACCACCTCTATCCTCGACAGAAATACATCTGTCTTTTCGAAAAACTTCGTAGATTTTACTGTCAAATACTTCAGTGCTTAGGATGTCTTTATAAAACCAGGTTTCCGTAATAAAAATAATATCATAGTCCTTATGACTAGAGGACGTAAACAAATCAGAAGTTTTTGTTCTGCATCCGCTGGCATTGTGGTAATATATTTGAAGATTTGAAGATGTTGAAGTTTGAGGTATTTCTAGTTTTTTGGAGGGTTTTTTGATGAGGATCGCAATTTATGTTGTCTGTTCACAAACTCTTTCACCAACATTCCATCAGGCCAAAAGTTTTGATCCAGAAGGGCCTTTCCGGAAGTTGAAGGACAAACAAGTTTAAATGACGAGCATAAGCGTCCTGGTATATTATCAGCAGTTAGGCTATGACATTTTATGTCAACGGTATCAATTCCTTTTGATGAAATGAAATTAAGGACATCATTTGAAGTTGTACCATATTCAAGGCGAGATATAAATATCAATACAGGTGGAGGAACAGTTTTTAAAGTGATATCGGTTGAAGTACTCGGTCCAATATTTTTACGTGATGATGCCTTGTCATTAAGGTTTGAGTCATTAATCGAAATCACAACTTCATTATTTCTAGCCGGCATAGTTATACCGGGTGATATTTCTCTTGAGTTGGATCTTAAGTTACGTTTTAAAACTTTTATCGGACTTGAATTACTGTTAATAGTTATAGGGGCAGAAACTTCAAGTTGGTTTAAACTTAAGGAACGATTGCGCAAACTGGGTTCCTGCATTGTAATATTTTGAATTTGCACATCAAGGCGTAAATCGGTGTTGGCGAAGTTATGTTCCTTGTTGGTGTTTAAATGCTGTTGAAATACAGGATCAACTGATATAAATCGTTCAGTCATAGTTTTTTCACTTGAAGGATCAAAATCCAGAACCTTTTTGAAATCGGCAAAAAGTGCTGACAAATTATTGAATGCCTTTTGAATTTTTATCATCTTCCAATGTAGAGTATCTGGTGATATAGCTCTATGTTTTTCACAATAATAAGTTATTCCGGGAGTAGAAATAATTTTGTCAATATCCTTTCCTTTTAATCCAATGCACTTAGCATGGGCAGTATGAAGACAAATTCCACATGGAACGGAAACTTCGTTAGAGTTTTTATTGCAAATATAGCACTCTATTTCAGTCATCTTTAGATGCGATGGCAACTCCTGTTTAGCAAATACAGCAACCAAAAGCTTCACTCGACGATAGTGGTTCGTGAAAAATGTTTATACCAGTGGTTGTAGAAAGAGATAAAAACAGTTGAGTGTAAATATCTAACTTGCAATACAGGCAGAACATGTACTAAAAATGTACTCACACGGATAAACTAGTTTTAGCAGGGGAGAGATGAAAGAGGATGACAATAACTTCTTTCTCCGTTATACCAGTGTAGTTTGCTGTTTGAAAGTAGAGAGACCGTATCGGGTAATCAGTGTAGGTCACTTAAATGCTTCTATGCAGAACATCTACTAATTATGAACTCACCGGTAAAAACAGAGTCAGCTATATGTATATAATGCGTAGAAATGAAATGAATTTTGAAAAAAATACATTCTGTATTAACCACTCAATAGGTACACCAAAGAGCGAATACAATAAAAAAAAAAGTCTAATCAGATTTTGTAAATCTTAATATTCGTTTAAAAATTCAATAATTTAACGAAAACAACTCGTGCAATTAAAAATTTGTATGAAATTTTAAGGCGAGTAGGCTCGTAACGAGTTAAACTCAATAAAATGAGTATAAATGAATGAAAAGTACAATAAGGAGAGCCGGAAAAAAATTCACAACAGAGCCAAAAGAGCAGCTATCACTCACTGTTATATATTATTGAGGTTTTTCAGGTAATTCTTCGGGAAGAGATATGATTCAACAGGTGTGATTCGTTGGCTGAATCCAGGGGCGGTGTATTTTGAGGTTTTCAGGTAAATCTTCGGGGAAGAAATTTAATTCAGCAGATATTGATTCGTACTGAATCCAGGGGCAGTGTATGATAGTTTGTTGTAAATAGTATTTGGTTTACGTTCAGGTTTTGAAGCAATGACAAGTGAGTTTTCGTAGAAAGACTCTGGTATCATTTTGTTCAGCTTTTAATGAAATGGTTGAAATGAAATTTTCGATTTTTTGTTTTGCGGTCGATTGGTAGCGACGGTTTTTTAAATCAGCGTACTATCCTCGGTGGCCTTGTTTGAAGGCAGCCAACATAATTTTGCTATTGGACGCTTTAAGCATCCGTTCCTTGCCTTCAAGGATTCGGATAAGTCCGTCTGATCCGGGATGCGCCTCAGTGATTCTGGCCATGTTCCAGTATGTTGCTGAGAGACGCTCATCCTTGATTAGCACCAAGTCACCTACGTTTGGAACCTTTTCCGTGTTCATCCATTTCGGGCGTTTTTGAAGCCTGCAAAGGTATTCGGAACGCCACTTCTTCCAGAATTGGTCAGCCAGGACCTGAATTCTCTTCCAGCGTTCTAAGTGAGTGATGTTATTGGTAAGTTCCCCTTGCGGTATGGCATGAATTGGTTCTCCGATGAGAAAGTGAGCGGGAGTTAAGACGTCCAAATCGTCTACGTCGTCGGTTAGTGGACACAAGGGTCTCGAATTGAGACATGCTTCTACTTGTGTTAGAAGCGTCACGAGCTCCTCAATGGTGAGTATCTCACTTCCAACAACTTGTTTGATGTGGTACTTGACCGGTTTCACACCTGCTTCCCATAATCCTCCGAAATGGGGAGAAGCGGGAGGAATAAAATGCAATTCAGTACCGTGGTTTGACAGTTCTTCCGCTACTTCCTTCCAGCAATGCTTTGCGTTTTCCAACAATCTGCCTAGCTCCGCGTTATCACTTACAAAATTTGTTCCACAATCAATGTGCAGCCTTCTACATATACCTCTACGTCTTGTAAAGCGTTTGCACGCTGCTACAAATCCTTTGACTTTGCGACAGTTGAATGCAGACCAGAGATATGTAGCAATCTTCCGGATCACTCGTAACAGCTTCGAGAATTTTTGCACCACATCGAGTATCCTATTATCCTTCGCGCTCATCTGCATGTCGTGCGTTTGAATTGAGCGCTCCTCTTCGGCAGTTGCAACCTCTTCAGCTTCCTGGAATCCTCGTACTTCCGACCCTAAGTCCTCGAACTGCGCAAAAGTTCGGACATGAACCGGGGTTTCGGTCGGAACTTTCCAAAAATAATCCAGCCGAGATGTGTTTTTTGGGCCACTGGACCTTGGCCGTCTTGACACCGTACTACTTGTGGAAGGAGTATGTCGGCGAAAACGTTGCTTCCAAGTAGTAGGTCCACCGGAGCAGGTAAAAAGAAAGTGGGATCTGCTAAACAGAGTCCCTCTAAATGTTGCCAATTCTTTGGTTCGATTCGGTGGGCTGGAAGATGCCCAGTCAGTGACGTGAAAACCAGTGCTTTTACAGCACCTTCAAACGTCGAGTGTTGCGACGCAAGCGTTAAATCGACGCTGCTATGTGTTGTGAAACTGCTGACCAAACCCAACCCACTTACTCTCGCCACGGTCTGACACCGTTTTAAGTTCAGCAATTGTGCAGCTGCTGCTGTTATGAAAGTGGCTTCTGATCCTGGGTCGACCAGAGCTCTTAGGCAATGGAAGCTTCCATCTGCTGCCATGACTTTGACAACGGCTGTTGCCAACAAAACCTTCGCTGATGCGCAGCTGCCTGCTGACGCATGGAAGGTGTTTAAATCTCTACCGCTCGAGCAAGCTCTGCCGTCCATATGGAACTCAGGCGCGTCTGGGTTGACGGAGACCTGAGTAGCGGTGAAATCTGTTTGTCTTCTGGTCTGGCTAGGCTGTGGTGTTATGTTGATGTGCAGCAACGAATGGTGGCGCTTCGAACAAAACGTGCAATTTTTGTCGCTTGGACAGTTTGAGGCGAAATGACTGTATCCCAGACAGTTATTGCACACCTTTGCCGCCTTAACTACCTGCGCGAGTTATGTGGCCACACAAACAATATCTTATAGCCAACACACGAGTGCAATCGACTCCGGTCATCGACTTAACCCCGGTTACCTGTCAGCATTTTCCCATCAACGACACACGAGTCTACACACGAGTCCCACTGACCCGAGCCATCAACTACGACCATCAGCACATTCCCATCAACCAGCAGCAATGCAACTCAACACCATTCATTGAACCTTTATCATTTTTGTATTTCCTTTTACATTTCATTAACCTATAAAAGCTTGTCAATTGTCATTAAAAATTGGAGTCTGAATAATAAAGTCAGCTAGTGCAAAGTAACTTTTAGTTTTTTTTACGGAAAGTCGCGGCAACCAACATAGCTGGCGCAGTCGGAACGGAGCAATAAACAATACAAATTCGAAGGAACATCGAAATAGTATTCTGCAAAAAGAACCAGTCGCGAAATTCGAAGGATTATCGAATAAAAATACTTTCGTAAGAATCAAACAACACCAGTGAATTTTTTTTTCGAAGGTTTATCGAATTAAAAATAAAATAAAATCGGTGTACGGGCAAAAAAAAAAAATTATTAATTAATAAAGCATCAAAGTGCGTTAACAAAACAAAAGACACCTCCGAGATATAATAAGAGTTAGTGAACAGAAAAAGGAAAAAACATTACTTCATCTAAAACATCTAAAAGTGTGTGGAAGCAGATTTTCATCAACTAAAACATATCAGTGTGTGGACAAACTAGAAGACATCAGCAACCAAAATCGCCTTAACAGTGGAAACACGATGGAAATTGTACTATTTATGTAAGTCATTATATTGAATTTCAAAGTGTAAATGTCCAGTTCCAAAAACAAAAAATAATCCCTACCAGTTTTCAGTTTTAATTCATTTTTTATTTCTTTTTCTTAAATCTACTTAGGAGCTAGCAAAAATGTATAAAACTAGCATATATAACAACTTAACTGACTTACTGACCCTAAGCGGGTACTCTAAATTACTCAATATCTTAATTCTAATGCCTTTCGGCCTAAAGATAACTTATACGGATTTACAAACTAGAACTATGGTTAAAAACTAAGAAAATTTAAAAACAAAAAACTAAGTTTGCTGGATCATATTTTTTTTGGTTTTTATTAAAACTACTTAAAACTACTTAAATCTATTTAAATCTACTTAAATCTAGAGCAGCCACAGTAGCTTTTTTTTTTTTTTTTTGTTTTCTGTTTCGTATTTTTTGGAATTTTTATGTTTTATGATTTTTTTTTTAGATTTTTGTACTTTTTTTTTTGGTTTTTTTTTTTTTTTTTGGTTTTTTTTTTTTTTTTGGTTTTTAATTTTTTTTTTTTTTGGTTTTTTGGTTTTTTTTTTGTATGCCACTGTGCCCACCCCCTATACCCTAAGACTTACACGCTAAACCTGTGTAAGCCAGCCATTGGCGACTCGCTATCAATATCAATTTGAGTTTCGTGCTCAGACAACCACCAGAACATGTTTGACATTTTAACAACGTCACGACGATCGCGATCTGAGACCGCCCTACTGAACCGAAGGAGCTCTTCAACGTCTCCGCCTACTGCGGTGACGTCTCGGCTATAAAGGAGCCGTCGTTCCACGGACTTACGGCAGACGTGGTAGATTAGCGGAACCGCCAACCTATCCTGAATCAGCCCTTCCATATCAAAATAGAGGAAAGCCTCCGGTGGGACAAATCCACTGAAGCGTGTTCTTTCCAAATACTCTCTGTTGGGGTAATAAGCCCCAAAGATCAGGCCATTGGTCGAGGTCATCGCTCTTACCGTGTGACCACGAGTCAGTTTTATAATGAAGTTGTCGATCCTGTTTATTTGAGCCCCGTTGTAAAGGACCTCATTGGGATAATATTTTTTGTACTCCGACTCTGGTGTTCTGTGTAATCCAAGACAGGTACGCAGACACTGTCTCTCAAACACCCGAATCTTTTCCATTTGAGACGCTGTAACGTTGAACCACACGGGGCACCCATAGACAATCATTGGCCTTATGAGGGCCATGTAGCAAATCACTTTCACTCTGCTATCAAGTTGTCTGCTGTGAAACAGTCGCCTTGTCAGAGCAAAAGCTCCTCTAGCCCTGGCCAGAGCCGCATCCATATGTTTGTTAAAATATAGATACTGATCTAGCCAGATGCCGAGGTACTTGACTACTACTTTGTTTGGCAGTGGGTTACCATACAGATCAACGATCACCAGCTTGCGCCAGTTCTTTCTCGTATCCCATGAAGCCCGAGCCAACGGGGTCCTAAACACAATTGTTTCCGATTTCTGGAAGTTGATTTTCAACTTCCAGTCATCGCAATATTGCTGGATCTTATCGAAGTCACGCTGCAAGAGTGTTCTGATGACTTCGATCTTTGGACCTGTTCTGTACGCAATGAGGTCGTCAGCGTACGCTATAGCATGGTGAAGAGAACCAATAAGATCGCCGGTGAAAATGCTAAACAAAATAGGCGAATTCACCGCCCCCTGTTGTAGACCGTTCTGTATTTTAAAAGTTCTGGTAGAAGTTATATTGCAACTTTTCACAACAAACGTTCTACCATGAAGCATGTCATTCAGAATATAAAGCAATGGTTTACTCATGCCATACCTGATCAACTTATAGAAAAGACCGTCTAACCAAACGGTATCGAAAGCCTTCTCCAAGTCAACCAGACATGCACCCGTACACTGTTTTTTAGCTTTGTTCCATTGAATATCAGATACTAGTTTAGACGCGGCATGTATGGTATCATGGCCCGCCTTAAAACCGAACTGATTTTCTGGAATAATATGTTTGTCCTCAGCCCATGTGGACAGAGCTCTATTGAGAACTTTCTCGAATACTTTGCTGATACTCGGAAGAAGACTAATTGACCGGAGATTTGCTGGATTGGAACCATCCTTCCCTTTTTTAAGGAGAGGATGGACCACTGCCGTCTTCCAACGCACTGGATAATATGCATTATTCAGCGCATTGTTGAACAACGTGGTGTATATGTCCACCGCTTCCGAAGGGAGGTTTCGCAGCACAACATTGGGTATGCCGTCGACTCCAGCTGACTTCTTTTTCTTTATTTTGTGAAAGATGTCCAAGAGGTCCATCTTAGAAACGAACAGGGTGTTATCCCCGTTTCGCTGGGCGATGACTGCATTTGCAAGTCGGTCGTCATTGAACCTAGTGAAACCAGGATTCTCGGATCGCCAATGCGAGATCTCGTCTCTAAGATAGAAGTGTCCAACGAAGGCTCTATTTTCAAGGTCGTAATTCGGGCGAATGCACTCATTCACCTTATATACTCGCTCGAAAACAGCACCCACCGTCTCTACCTTCTCTTGAGCATCTTCCACTATAAAGTGGTCATCATCCAAGATGGCCTCATCCGGATCTATTCCTATTGTCAGTAGTAAGTCTTTGTTCTCTGTCGTCCTTTGGAGTTTAATACCCTGAAGGTCATTTTGATCTTTTCTCCTAAAGATTTTGTTTATTTCCGGAAACATACTCGGGTTGTTGGACTGCACAGCCCGAATTTTATTGTTCCAGAAAAGAGATATAGATATTTTGTAATTTTCTTTAATTAACTGTTGGAGATTTTTGATCTGTGACTTCAGAGTTCTAATCTCCAAATCGTGTCGGTCTGTAAACCTCCTGTGCAAGAGTTTGAGTCTTGACAGGAGTCTACTTTTTTGTTTGTAAAGTGCGTCTATTGTCGCGTTTCTGTACATGTTCGTAGTGTCATGTTGCCTATATTTAGGAATTGTCCTGTCCATTGTACTACGGATTGCATCCTCCATACGTTGCAGGTACCCATCGATCTCAACGTTCGACAGATTCCTGTTGCATGGCGGCGCAATACCGTTCGAACGAAGTTCCCTTGAGACGGCACCGGAAAAGCGCGGCCAACGTGTCTTACCGTAGTTGTAAGAGTGCGGCGGCAAGTCCACAGTGGTCACTGTCGTACTCAATCGTCGTCAAACAATTTTTCGTCCGTCGAAGAATGTCGTCGGTCAGTTTAAGTCTTGAGTCTAAAAGTAAGAGATCCAAATAAGAGCCACTTCGAGGATATGAGGGCCTGTCAGTAGCCAGTAGATCGACTTTACACTCAATACTGTGAAGCCCCAACCAATTGAATAGCTGGGTCCCCCTTGGATTGGCTAATTGATTTCCCCAATCTTGGTGTTTAGCATTGTAATCACCGGCCAAAAGGAAATAGTTTTCTTCTGAGTTCAGTTTCAGAGTTCGAAAAAGTGATTCGAGCTCTGTTATAAAACATGAGGGTTGAGAAGCCTCCGGCGCATAGATTGCGACCACATACAACCGCCTCCCCTGTTGGAGAGGGATGCATACGATACACGCTTCAAGCAACCGGAATCGGCGTACTTCACCACTATATATTACCTTATGAGCAATGCCCTTACGTATGAAGATCGCAACCCCACCCGCGAAAGTCGAGTTGGGTCGGTCTCTCCTTACGATAATGTAATTGTTATTCGTCATTTTGTGATGCTGGTTTAGCCTAGTTTCGCTAACCATACATACATCTGGACGTTGGTCTTTTAACAACTCAAAGAGGTTGGTTCGTCGTTCTATCCTAACTAGCGAATTCACATTCACGGCTAGGATCTTGAAGGGCCTCTCCGGCAGCGCGCCCGTTAACCTAAAAATTGCGCAAGCGTAGGCATTGCACGGTAGATCACATCTACCCTACGCGCCTGCTCACTTATTTGCCGTGATAGATCGCTCATTTGTGCCTGAATGACACGCAGAGCGACCATCACCTCTGACTCCCCAGCAGCTGCCTTAGACACAGATGGCTGTGCGGCCGCTTTCTGAGGAGGCTGTACCGTTTTCCCAGCCCCCCATGCCATTTGGGCGTAGGAAACTTCGGGAACGACGGCCCTTGGAATTGGTCTGGCTGGTTGCCTTCCCTCATCCTTAGTTGCTGTTGGAGCAGCTTTTTTTGACTTTTTAATCGTCTGGTATCGAGGACAGCCCCGATAATTAGCAGGGTGTCCATCTTCACCACAAAGAACACACTTCAGCAGGGTCTTGTCTTCGACCCTTGCCTCCCCGAGCTTACACTCTTTATTATTGTGGTTCTCACCACACTTAACGCATCTCGACTGCATGTGGCAGTTGAACGCGGCGTGGCCGAACCTTTGGCAGCGAAGACATTGTAATATGTCCCCGTTCCTGTTTAATTTTTCCCATCTTACCATCTGGTAGTCCAGGACGGAGATTTTCCTTAGACTCTCCAGACGGCTACTGGGTGATAGGGTGACGAGGAACATCGGCAATAGCCGCTTCTCCCGTTTTGCCTTGGCCGTGGTGAACGACTTAACCCCGATAAAGTCGAGATCATCGCCCGCCAACCTGCGGAGTTCAGTTAAGAGCTCCTCTGGATCAGAGGAAGGCTCTACCCCTTTCAAAAGCATGCATTTAGGTTTCTCCTCTTTGGGAGTATACGAGAAATGCTGAGCGGTTGTCTTTGCTAACAACTCACGAACAATCTTATGTTCACCAATGCTATTGCATTGGATCGCATGTCTATCAACTCCGAGTCTCTTAATAGTAAAACTATCGCCAATGGCGGACTTACATAAATTTTTTGTGTCGTTGAATACCATCCTTAGAGTATTTATTGGGGGCACCCTGCTCTTTTTAGTGGTCTTCTTTTGGGGCTGCTGCTGCTGTTGTTGTTGTTGTTGTTGCTGCTGCTTCGGCTTCTGCTTCTCTGCTGGCTGCTGCTTCTTGCTGGGGATCGATGGCGCGGCTTTTTTAGTCGCGGTCCCCCGTGGCTGCTCATGTGTAGCAGTTTTCTTTCCCTCTACAGCTATTTTAGCTGTGGCTGCGGTTGCATTTTTATTGACAGCAGCCTTTGTTGTTGCTGGCTGCTGTTGCTTGGCAGTTTTCTCTTGCTTGGCCTCGCATTCCGCTTTCCTACGGGCTTCTTGCTTTGCTTTTATGGCCTCGATCTCGCCAAACAGCTTCTGAATTATCATATTCAACTCTTGCAGTCGCTTTTCTTCGTTCTTATCTGTGTTTTTGTTTATGTCGTCAACTACACCGTCTCCGTCTGCTAGTGCAGCGAAGGAGTTGCCGCTAACGTTGTAACGGCCCTCGCCACCGTTTGACTCATAGTCATATGTTGAGTTCAAACTGACTATGGACTCTGTGCTGGTCGACATTCCATCGTCGTCGACCTCCGCTGCTGCTCCCTTCTTTGCCTTTTGCTTAGGCATCATGTTCGGCTTCGCTTTTAAGCGCCGCCTCCTCTTAATTGCAGTTGTTGCAACTGCTGTTGTTGCTGTTGATACAGCTATCTCGTGAGCGGCTGTTGCCGCTATCTAATCTGCGGCTG
The DNA here is from genome assembly GCA_949752695.1 of Melanostoma scalare. Classification (NCBI taxonomy): domain Eukaryota; kingdom Metazoa; phylum Arthropoda; class Insecta; order Diptera; family Syrphidae; genus Melanostoma; species Melanostoma scalare. The sequence continues at coordinate 82,151,893 of OX456986.1, forward strand.
TTGCCGCTTCTGTATTTGTTGTTGTTGTTGTTTCCGCCAACTCCAACGTTCTCGACGATGATGGACCGGACAGGTCCATCAAAGCACCACTTGCCTCCTCAAATTCTTTGAGGAGCCGCTCCCTCTCTTTTTGTTGGGCGATTTTCTTCAACCAGAAGATGTGCACTTTTAAATTTGCGTCGGGATCGAGATCGTGTTCCTCCACACCGACGAAATAAGAAAAAAACTTTCTCTAATGCCACTGCTGGGGGTCGATCCTGAGACCCTCTGCACCGAACTCGAACACCTCTTTAATTAGGCTACTGCCCTTATTAAAAATTCACTGATTTTATTACTTCTTAATCACAAACCGAATTTATTGAATACTGCCAAAGTCGCCAACACGTCTATGCGCTCTTGCAGTTGCTGAACGACTGAAATAATCCCTACCCAACAAGAAAACGTGTCAGCTCCAATAACTATAGATTGAGTGAATCCAATAAATTAGAAAATATAATACTTACAAATCACTTAGGAATTAAATATCAATTTGAAATGGCAAATAACCAAGATAACGCTGCAGCAGCGGCAGCGGCATTAAACTTTTTAAACTCCCTTAAAATCCCTCCAGTTGTTAAAGATATCCCAACCTTCGACGGCAATCCCAGATTGTTGTTCGAGTTTATTAGGAATGTAGAGGAAGTATTATCGCTTTTTACCGAGGTTAACGGTACAAATTTAGGCAGGATTATACTTAGAGCGGTCCGAAATAAGGTTGTTGGCGAAGCCAACGAAGTTTTAAATGTATATGGAACCACATTATCGTGGATAGACATTAAGGACAATCTCATTAGCCACTATTCGGACAAACGTAACGAGACATCACTCGTACGTGATCTACATTATCTTAAACAAAATAACAAAACAATGGAGCAATATTACAGTGAAATCATAGAAATACAGGCAGCCATGATAAATCATGTGCAAATCCACGAAATAGAAGCCAGTGTAAAAACTGCAAAAAATAATCTCTATAAGGATATGTGTCTCAACACCTTCTTAACAGGGCTCAGAGAACCACTTGGTTCCACGGTAAGAGCCATGAAACCGACAACTCTCGCGGAATCTTTTGTCTATAGCACAAAAGAACAAAACATTGCATACATGAAACATGAACCAACATTCTTTAGTCAACAAAAGAAATTCTCAACTCCCAGATATATTTATACACAGGTTCAAAACTCTCCAAGATTGGTCCAACAAATCCCTCATTCAAACTACCAAATTAAACAAAACACTCAAGATAGGCAAAACCCTCATCAATTTAGACAAAATGCTCATATAACACAAAACCCTCATGCTAGACAAAACCACCAAGTTTTTAACAGATTGGATAATTTCAACTCTCAAAACAGACAACAAAATAATAACTATTTTAAGAATGGTTCCGGACAATTCTCCAATAGGCAGAGATTACCTCCTCCAGAACCAATGGAAATCGGTACAACGTATACAAACTTTAGATCCCCAACACAACATCAGGATAACAGAACTCCTACCAATTTTCTTAAACAAACAAATAATAGAGAACTTCATAACATAAATGTAGAAGACTTAGGAAATCCATACCAGAATCTAGATTCATATTGTGATAACGAATACGAACAAAATACAAGTGACAGCTTCAAAGACACTGTAAATTTTCGGGAACTCGCCTCTGCGAACCCATCGGGTACATAGATGTCAACAAACATGGTAATATTCTACCCTATATAAACATTGCATCCCCATTCGGAAGACCACTAAAGTTCTTAATCGATACGGGTGCATCATCATCCTTTTTAAACCCCGAATTCGCCGATCCTAAAAAACAATCTCCCATCGAACATACTGTTATAAAAACCATTTTTAAAGATCACATTGGGCCCTATCGTGAATAAAATTTCCCTGGAAACATTTCCCATATTCGGAAAATTGGTATCGGCAATGATGTTCGAAAGTTCCTTGCGGAATTTTGAGCGATCGTGAATGAATTTCCCATGGGAAATTATCTGCCATTTTACTGAATTTGTATCGCATTCCAGGGAGATTTCTACTTTATTCTTGTTAGAGCACTATAGAACATATTCGAAAACTATCTTTGAAGTCATTTTTAATCTGTTAGGTTGTTAAAATTTATTCCGTGGGAGATTCATTTCGAAGGAGGTTCACGATCGGGCGTAATGTTCCGTGGGAACAAAAAATTCCGTGGGAAACAAAATTCCGTGGGAGATTGCCGATAGGGCCCATTGTCACTAAAAATATAACTTTCCCATCCTTTACAGAATTCAAAACACACGAAACATTTAAATTCCTAGTATTCAAGTTCCGCATCTCAGAGACATAAGTCGCACTGGGCTTAGAGCAAGCCCATTTGTACGTACTTATTTACGCTCTTCATCATAAATGCAAGTGTTAGAAGTTAGTAAAACGCCTACACCAGCACAAAGAGAGCGTATAAAGCAAATAAAAACAAAGAAAATTTATAGCTACATAACATAAACAAATTAAACAAGACTAGACTAGATAATATAAAAATTAATACAGATTACAAATGAGATAAATAATAGAAAAAAAATCAAGTATGTGAAGCACTGGTTTTAAGCTTTTGTTTCAAACTATTTTTACTAATGTTAAAATCAATAAGTAAATGATTTGAATTAAATAATCTACTCATGCGCGATATCGGCTCATGCATGCCATAATTGGGGGCAGTGAATTAACTCTAAATTACGTAAGTGGTGAGATCCTCCGCGGTAGTTAAAACCTATGGACGAGAGCAAGTAAGGAGCATCAATATAACCAGCAATGAGCTGATGGATAAATATTAGATCATTGTTGATACGTCTTTGGGAAAGGGTTTGCAAGCTTAAAAGCTGAATACGGTGCTCATACGGAGGCAGATTAAAAGGATCCTCCCAAGGAAGACCTTTCAGAGCAAATCGTATAAATTTATGTTGAACTGCCTCAATACGAGACTTATGAATTTCATAAAGTGGAGACCAGACTTGAGATGCATACTCCAGATGAGGACAAACATAACAGTTATACAGAGATAGTGTTACACAAGATGGAGTTCCATGTTGATGGTCTTATTGGCCTCGATATCCTTACACAACTTAAAGCAAAAATAGACCTAGAAAAACATATATTTATTACAAGAAATTCTGTCGTACCTCTCCTTTTCAAGCCTAACTTTACATCTTCCCGATATTCTATCCCTCCACTTTCAAAAATGGTGTGTCGCCTTCCCGTCGACACCCAAAATGGTGACATCCTCATAAAACAAACCGAGATAAGACCAAAGGTTTACATTTCGGAAGGAATTTATAAAGCAAATGATTGGTACACTATTCTTGAAATTACAAATGCAACAAACGAAGAACAAACCATTTTTCTTGAACAACCCATAAAAGTTTCCCAATATACAAACAAAGATTATTGTGAAGTTAATTTTACCGAAGCACATTCGCACTCTCAAGACAAAAACTTAAAAAGTACAAATATAATAGATTCACTAAAGCTTGATCATTTGAATTCAGAAGAGAAACAAAAAATAATAAAACTTTGCAGACAATTCGAAGATATTTTTTTCCAACAAGGGCAGTCACTTACATTTACTAACGCGGTTAAACATAACATACCTACAAGTGACGATATCCCGATATACACAAAATCATACAGATACCCGTTTATACACAAGATGGAAGTACATAAGCAAATTCAAGATTTGCTAAAACAAGGAATAAATCCAACCAAGTCATTCACCTTGGAGCTCCCCAGTATGGGTAGTCCCAAAAGGAAAAGACATACCAACAAAAAAGTGGCGTCACGTCATTGACTTTCGTCGTCTCAACGAAAAAACTATAAGTGACAAGTACCCACTGCCAAATATAACGGAGATTCTAGACAAGTTAGGGAAATGTATGTATTTTCCTACCTTAGATCTAGCCAGTGGTTTTCATCAGATAGAGATGAACCCAAAAGATATACCTAAAACTGCATTTACCGTTGAAGGTGGACATTTCGAATTCGTAAGAATGCCATTCGGGCTAAAAAACGCGCCATCAACGTTTCAACGCGTCATGGACCACGTACTTAATGGCCTTATTGACAAAATATGTTTGGTGTATTTAGATGATATAGTCATCTTTTCCACTTCCCTCCAGGAACATATCGAAAACCTAAACAAAGTATTTTCACGACTTCGAGAATTTAACTTTAAAGTCCAATTAGAAAAAACAGAATTTCTTCATAAAGAAACAGCGTTTCTTGGTCATATTATTGGAAGGGACGGGGTAAAACCCAACCCGGATAAGATTGCAGCAGTAAAAAATTTTCCAATCCCAAGAACCCAAAAAGAGATCAAGTCGTTTTTAGGGCTTTTAGGCTACTACCGCAAATTCATTAAAGATTTTGCGAAGATCACGAAACCTCTTACAGAATGTCTCAAAAAAGGTAAAACAATAGACCTTAACCAAAGGTACGTTATTGTTTTTCAAATGTGTAAAGATCTATTGATCAATGATCCTATACTACAATATCCCGACTTTTCTCGACCCTTTGTCCTCACCACCGATGCCAGCAATTTCGCGATAGGTGCAGTTCTATCCCAAGGCACCATAGGCACAAGCCAATATGTTTTGCTAGCAGAACATTAACAGACACAGAAGTAAACTACTCGACAATAGAGAAGGAACTTTTGGCGATTGTTTGGGCGACAAAGTATTTTCGACCTTACTTGTTTGATCATAAATTTAAAATAGTGACTGACCATAAACCACTACAGTGGATGATGAATCTCAAGGACCCAAACTCCAAGTTAGTAAGATGGCGTTTAAAACTAGAAGAGTTCGATTACGAAATCGTCTACAAAAAAGGCCAACTTAACCTAAACGCCGACGCTCTTAGCAGAATAAAAACAGACGGAACTAATAACAAAATAGAGATAAACGCCAATGAAATAAATAATCATCATCCTGGCTCTAGCGGTTCAACAATCCACTCAGCCATTGAAAATTTAGACGACCACATATACATTTCAGAACGCCCACTTAACGAATTTAACATACAGCTTATACTAAAAAGAAACGAACACGACAGACCAATGGACTTAAAGATGTTGTTTAAAAACAAACAAAGACGAACCATTACAAAACAACACTTTAGCGAAAACGATATAATTAACATTTTTAAAAATTTTATGCCTCCAAATATATATACACAGAAGACGAAATATTTAAACTCGTCCAAAGTGTATACTCAAAATATTTCTCCAAGAACAAAGCCTTTAAAATAATCCGTTGCACAGAAATACTAAAAAACATACTCGAAGACGACAATCAAGACAAATTAATTAATGATTACCACATAAAAAATAACCACAGGGGCATAAACGAAACCAATGCACACCTCAAGCGCGAATTTTTCTTTCCGTTTATGAAAAATAAAATAACCAAAGTTATCAACAACTGTGAGCCTTGCCAAAATCTAAAATACGATAGGAAACCCCAAAAAGTAGAATATCAAATACCAGAAAACCCCGAAAAACCCTTAGATATTGTTCACATTGATATTTAAAGTATCAATAATCAAAAAATTCTCATCATCATAGATAAATTCTCTAAATTTGCAGCTGCTTACACAATTCCAGCCAGAAATAGCTTAACAATAATAAAATCTCTTCTTCATTTTATGAGCCTACACGGCATCCCAGCAAAATTAATTTCAGACCAAGGAGCCGAATTTACTTCTACAGTTTTTAAAGATTTTGTTGATCAATACAATATAAATCAACACATTACATCATTACAACAGTCAAGTAGCAACTCCCCAGTTGAAAGACTTCATTCCTCATTGACAGAAATATATAGAATCATTTATGCAAAACACAGAGAAAAACACCATGACGACATACTTAACGAAACTCTTATAACATACAACAACTCAATTCATTCTGCAACTAAACTAACCCCCTATGAACTATTTTATGGAAGAACGTATAAATTTAAAAACATAAAATACAATAACGTTCACGACTACCTCAATAAGCTTAACGAATTTCAGGCAGAATTATTCCCCTCCATCAGGGATAAATCAAGAGAACAAGTGATAAAAAATATAGAAAAATTAAACCAAAATAGGGAAAAACCAAAAACTATTAAGTCAGGATCATTCATATATAGGAAAGAAAACAGAAGAAACAAACTCACTCCAAGATTTAGTAAACACAGAACCAAAAATAATAGACTAGTTACAGTTCTTACAACTAACAAACAGAAACTACACAAATCTAAAATTAAAAGAAAACGTAAATTTCAGGTTTTCAGGTAACAATCCTAATACAGACAACAACAGGACAGAAAATGGAAATACAAGACCTGACTAACAACCACGGACTTTTAACAATAAAACTAGGAACTGCAAGGACAATACAGACGTACAAAAACTTAATACATATAGTTCAGCTTCAGAAATACGAGGAAAACATTAAAGTAATAGGTAACTCATTAGAGGTCTTCAAAACCATTGACGGTTTAGCGACACTCTCAAGGTAATACAAATTAAATACAGTTAACTACAAAACAAACTTCAAACTTTGACACCCAACTTAAGACGAAAGAGAGGACTAATAAATGGTCTAGGAACAGTTGTGAAAAGCATAACTGGAAACATGGACGCCGACGATGCTCTAAATATTAATAGGAAAATTGAAGAACTAACTCAAAGACAGGATCATGTTGAAGAACAAGAAAGTCATCAAGATAGGCTCAATAAAGAAATGATCAACAGGTTCGAATATATTACAAACCATATAAATGACCAGCAAAAACTTATAGAGAACTACTTAGTTAAAACCCAAAAAATGCTAGGAAACAAAATCAGAACAGAAGAAAACTCAATCAGATATATTCAATATCTAAATCAGATTAATTTTAACATAGAACTATTGAGCAACCATTTGGCTAATATTGCAGAATCCATAATCCTTGCTAAACTAAACATTATTTCAAAACATATTCTTAGCAATGATGAATTAACTTTTATATACCATTCTTTACGAAATCAATCAGTTGATATTAAATCAGATGAACATATCTATGAGTTGTTGGAACTTCAGGCATATTATAATCACTCAAACATAATCTTTAACATCCAAATTCCCATCCTTAAGAATGAAACATACTAATTTTTCCACCTGATACCTATTCCAATAAAAAACAAACTACTTTCCACTAAACCCTTTTGCATCCTCAACAACAATGAAATTCAATACTTTGATGAAAAATGCGAAAAGATAGAAAATGTATTCTACTGTAAAGCAACCACAACCCAGGATATCAGCATCGAAACCAGCTGCATTGCCAACCTGATCGCAAACAGACCAGCACACTGCAAGACCCTAGATGTAGAAGATGAACACCAAATATTCCAACCAGAACCAAACTACATTTTGTTCCTGAACAGTCCCGAGACAGAGATCAAATCAACATGTGGCCCTGAAAAACAATATCTTCAAGGTAGATTTCTGATAAATTTCCTGAACTGCAGCATTGAAGTCAACCAAATTACGTACGAAAATACGAACAACCTCTTCTATGAGGAAGCGCACATTTACCCAGCTTCATTTAACAATGTCTATACGTCACCGATGCAGAATATTAATCTACAGACGCTAAAAAACTATCACTTCGAGAACAAAGAAGCAATCCACTACCTCCAAAGAAGTACGCAGCAGAAAATCGTCATCAATTACACCATCCTTTCAACTATAACTGCGATTGGAGTACTTGTTATGATAATATACCATATGAAAACTACCAACCAATCAAAGACGTCATCATCCTACAATATCAATACTAGCGATCAGCAAATACCAGCTCCTGCAGTCAACATAATGTTAGCCCCGGCAAAAGACGCTTACAGCCTCTTCACCCGTAAGCTAACTCCAGGGGGGGGGGGGGGGGGGGGGGAGTTATGTGGCCACACAAACAATATCCAATAGCCAACACACGAGTGCAATCGACTCCGGTCATCGACTTAACCCCGGTTACCTGTTAGCATTTTCCCATCAACGACACACGAGTCTACACACGAGTCCCACTGACCCGAGCCATCAACTACGACCGTCAGCACATTCCCATCAACCAGCAGCAATGCAACTCAACACCATTCATTGAACCTTTATCATTTTTGTATTTCCTTTTACATTTCACTTACCTATAAAAGCTTGTCAATTGTCATTAAAAATTGGAGTCTGAATAATAAAGTCAACTAGTGCAAAGTAACTTTTAGTTTTTTTTACGGAAAGTCGCGGCAACCAACATAACTCGCGCGACTTTCCACATCCATATTCAGGAACTTCTGGCATTTCCTCAGTGAGTGTTGGCTCTGGTGGCATACCTGGCACACAAACTCCGTTCTGGCAGCCGTCTTCACGTGAAACACCTTCCGCACCTCCGGACCGGCTGGTCTCCGCACATCGTTTTTGAAAGAAGTTGGTTGCGCTGTATCTGCACTCACTGCTTCCAAGGTCCTGAAGCGTGCTTCCAAAAACTCCAGGAAATCGTTCCAGCTTGGCAACTCTTTCTGGTTCCCCAACTTCTCTTCCCACAACTGCTGCAAATTACCAGGTAACTTATTGTACACTATGTGCACCAATATAACGTCCCATTGATCTACAGGTACATCCAGGTTCCAGAGTGCATGGATACACTCTTGCGAGGTGAATATCACCTCCTTCAGCTCATCAACAGACTCCTTGACAAGGCACTTTTGACTGAAAAGTAGTTTCAGTTGCGCGTTTACTAAAACACGCTTGTTGTCATATCGCGTTGTTAGTAACTCCCATGCCTTGTCGAAATTACCCGCCACACAAGGTAAATGCTGGAGCATACGATCCGCCTCGCCTTCTAAACTGGACTTCAAAAAGTGCAGCTTGTCGATGTCCGTTAAGTTCTTGTTAGAACACACCAGGGAATCAAATCGGTCGTGAAACGACCTCCATTTTGTATATTCCCCACTAAACTTAGGGAGATCAATTTTTGGTAACCTCAGTTCAGTACGAACCATACCTGACTGGCCTAAACTCTGACCAGCCTGACCTGCTGCCATCGCTGACGTTGCAGGAACCGAAGACAAGCTCTCCAACAACTCTGTTAAATCAGACCTATAATCTATGTACGTATCGTTGATTTTATCATAGACCTCAAAATAATCGTCTTTTTCTATTTCAGCTTCCAACTTTGAACCCCCAACGACGTTCTGGTGGTAAATTTTTGCTGAAGCCATATTTTCTTCAAACAGGGCTAAGCGTCTACTCGCAATTGCACGCGTACGACGTGCTTTGGGCTCTTTCTTGAAGTTCCTGTAGTTCCTCTCTATTTGCTCCAGGAGGCTTTTTTGTAGAGCACCGTAGAACAGCGAAGAACCAGGAGCAGGAACTGGATTCGACATTTTTACGTATTTTATTTTGTTTGGATATAAACTATTTTTTTATAAAGTACGAACACAACAAGAACGAACTTACTTAAACTCTTCTTTTATTTTCAGTGGCGACCTTGAATGACCTTGTTGTCCTGGATGTCTCGACTTCTGCAGCAGATTTTAGTTTTAATTTTATTATGATTGGCGTTTTGATTCGCGCGCGGTTTCTTAGACCTAACCAAATTTAATTCGATAGAATTGAAACTTTACTTATTTTTACTCTGAAAGAGCTCTTGATATGTATATACAGGGTGATTCGCATAAGGTGTGACAAAAAGATAGGGTGTGTAGGTTGGACCTAGACAAGCAAAAAATCGTATGGGAGGGGGGGGGGTCCATTTTCCCCCGTTTAGGCGGGAGGGGCCATTTAAGAAAAAAATCACTAAAAATGGAAAAAATATTATTTAAAAATAACGGTAATACCTACAGATTGGTGCTATAGCATTTTGAAAAGCCAAAAACCAATACATTCAATAAAATCTAAAAATAAGTTGTTCATTTGAATAGTTTTTGAAATATTAATTTTCAAAGTCAAAATTTTGAAAAAAAAACATAATTTTTTTTCTTCAAACCATTTTTTTTCAAAATTTTAAGTAATTAAATAGTATTTTTCTGGCTTATTTTCAATGCTCTTACTTATTTTTAATCAAACACAAAAAACCGGATGCCAAAATAACCTGTAGTTTTTGAGAAAACCAAAAATTACAAAAACGACTTTTAAAAAAAAATTTTTTTTTTAAGTTTTTTTTTCGTTATTGGATTCTAAAGTGATTCTTAAGTGAAAAAAAGTAAAGAGAAAATTCATCCTTTATTTCTTAAATTCACTTAAGAATCCAATAACGAAAAAAAAACTTTAAAAAAAAAAAATTTTTTAAAAGTCGTTTTTGTAATTTTTGGTTTTCTCAAAAACTACAGGTTATTTTGGCATCCGTTTTTTTGTGTTTGATTAAAAATAAGTAAGAGCATTGAAAATAAGCCAGAAAAATACTACTTAATTACTTAAAATTTTGAAAAAAAATGGTTTGAAGAAAAAAAATTATGTTTTTTTTTTCAAAATTTTGACTTTGAAAATTAATATTTCAAAAACTATTCAAATGAACAACTTATTTTTAGATTTTATTGAATGTATTGGTTTTTGGCTTTTCAAAATGCTATAGCACGACTCTGTAGGTATTACCGTTATTTTTAAATAATATTTTCTCCATTTTTAGTGATTTTTTTCTTAAATGGCCCCTCCCGCCTAAACGGGGGAAAATGGACCCCCCCCCTCCCATACGATTTTTTGCTTGTCTAGGTCCAACCTACACACCCTATCTTTTTGTCACACCTTATGCGAATCACCCTGTATATATGCACTAGAGTGTTCGTTAAACGACTCTGCAACTCACACACTTTTTGTCTTTAAAATGTTAATGTTTTTACACACACACTAAATGTTTTTAAATACTGTTCGTTAAAACGGCTTCGAAGGACCAAATGTTCCGACTAGGTTTATTTCTAAATTGGAAAAAACTAGGAAAAAAGCTAATTAAAGAAAAACACACAACTTCACTTTTAACTTGCAAATTGGTTGTAATTTAATTCCTTCTTGAACTTTAGTCATATGACTTTAGGTACATTAACTTCATTAATTTTGGTAAACATTCTATGTTTTTGTTTATATTTATAATTTGTGGAACGTATGTTTAGTGTTCTTTATTTAGGTTAAAGTTCTCTCCATCCAGTTCCAAACAGTCCGTCAATCCAGACCGTGTCAAAGGCTTTTTCGATATCTAATAGACAGGCAGCTGTACATCTTTTGGCATTGAGATTCCAATTGACATCTGATATCAATTTAGTTACAGCTGCACTGCCGAGTGATTTCTTTTGAACCCAAATTGGTTTCCTTTTCTTTGCAAACGAACAAAATCGACTTACTTATAATAACCTCAAAGACCTTTCCGATGTTAGGCAGGAGACTAATAGGCCTATAATTGTAAGGATCGGAAGGGTCTTTCTTTTTTTCAATTATTGGAAACACCTTTGATATTTTCCAGCAACTTGGAAAGTAATAGTTATTTAGTAGGTTGTTAAAGATAACACAGTATTGCCTTATAATATCAATCGGAATAAGCTTTAATACTATATTAGGTATGCTATCTATACCGCTAGACTTCTTAGTATTCAGTTTCCTAAATATTTCTGTCAATTCCTCCATAGTTGTAAAGTAGTTGTCTGTATGTTCGAGTGTTACTTGGTCTGCTCTTAATTCTTCTGAAAATCTCAGAAGAGAAGTAATTTCGCAGTTTCGAAACCTTAGTAATTCGTAACATACTTCGCCAGATTTGCGGCTTGGGAGTTCTCTTGCGTGTACCGTCTCAAAATGTGAGCCAATGAGATTGAGCTTGCCTGCTACACCCGATATGACATACTGTTTTTCTATGATGGGACAGTCTTGAATCCCTGCCTGAGAAAGGAGGGACCTAGAGGACGTGGGTATTTTCAGTTTCGGAATTTTGACAACTTCTCGTGGTTTGAACAGATCTTCGGAAACATGATCCTGCTGTCTGTTTTTACTATGCTTTCAGCACACTGTTTCCAGTAGTTGTTGACACTATTTCGAAACTGCTGATTCAATAGGGTTTTGACGTTTCTCAGAAGGGACTTCAATCCCTGTAGTTCAAAGTTTGAAAGATTCGTCTTGGAACTGGCGTCGTTTTCGATAAATCTGAGTATAGAAGGTTAAATTATCAAGCTTTTATGAGTTTGTAGCGTCTTAATGTCACGGTTTAGATAGCATTCTATGCTTTTTTTCGATTTGATTTTCGAAAATGACGCATCTATAGCTTGTGCTACCACTTTATTCAAGTTTTCGATGTATACAAGGTGTCCCGTACTTCGTGTATTATCTTTCGGGGTGTGATTCTTGGTCATATTCTACGAAAAAAATTGTTCTACAGTAAAGCTCGATTCTCAACTTTGACATCACTTTTTGACAATTTAAAAAAAAGCTAACTTTGGTGTACCCTGACCTATGTTAAATTCGTTATCTCTGCCAATACTAATGACAGAGACGTAATCTTAGACTTAATTTTTTGTAGAAATAACAATCTTTAAGACTGTATTTAAGTTTAGTTTCCACAGGTTTAGGGTTGCCAGATTTTCTATTTTTCAAATTCAAATTTTCTTTTGTTCATCTGTAAAAAATAAAGAAACTCTATGTTTATCAGGCAATTTCTGCAAAAAAATTACCTCAAAGTCAAAACTTTGTTTCGGGAAGAAAATTTGAACACCACTTAAAATTGAAAATCTTTCAACCCTAAACCTGTGGAAGTTAAACTTAAATACAGTCTTAAAGATTGTTATTTCTACAAAAAATTAAGTCTAAGATTAGGTCTCTATCATTAGTATTGACAGAGATATCGAATTTAACATTGGTCAGGGTACACTAAAGTTAGCCTTTTTTTAAATTGTCAAAAAGTGATGTTAACGTTGAGAATGGAGCTTTACTGTTGTACATTTTTTTTCTTAGAATATGATCAAGAATCACACCCCAAAGGATAATACACGAAGTACGGGACACCCTGTAGATCACAGTCTTCGTTTGAGAGATTCCTATTGGTCGGAATACTAGAAGCTGCAGGGCAATTCCTATATTTTCGGATGGCGCAGCGTTGGAATTTACACCAATCGGTCAGCCTAAAATTAAATTTAGTGACTTCATGCCCTGTAGCAAATCTAAACGCCGAGTCGTCAGCAGTGTCATTTACTATAGCATGATGATTACTATCATATGGCAATAGTGAAATTTTGTTACTGTGAACCGTTTCTATTTGCAATCGTGCATCCGCGATTCAAAGATCGAGATATGAATTTCCGGAGGGAAAACTTGGCGTAACTGGGCTGTATAATTTCGTTCTATACTCGACCTCGTTGTCTTCGATGTGGCCTCGTTGTCTTCGATGTAGAAACCTGCCTCTTCCATTCGCCACCGAATCCAACCAGGCCGGGTTTTTTGCGTTGAGATAACCGGCTAAGACGAAATGGTTATTTAAGCTATTTAGTCTTAAGGTGTTGAACAATTTTTCGATCTCAGCGTTAAATTGATTAGCGGAATTTGGCGGAGCGTACGCCGATATTAAATACAGACAACCATTATCTTTTAAAAGCAGGGAGATAATGGTGGTCTCTAGACAACTGAAGTTTTGAATTTCGTTTTTGTGGACAAGAGAGTAACAAAAGGGCTTGCGAATGAGTACTGCCCTACCACCACCTTGTACTGAATTTCGTCTATCTGTCCGTATGAGATTATAGTGTTCAAATTGTAAGTGTTGGATTAGAAACCAACTTTTCCGACCGTTCAATACAAGTTGTGTTGGACGGCTTCAAGTCTGATACCCACTTCATAAATGCTGGTGTGCCCCAGGGCTCCGTTTTGTCTCCGACTCTCTTCCTCATTTTCATTAATGGTCTCTTGTCTGAAACTTCTAATCCGCTTAACTGTTTTGCTGACGACTCGACCCTCAGCTTTTCATATTTGTTTCCAAATTCACGTCCCTGCTCTTCGGATGTGGAACTGGAACGGTTGCGTATGATAAGCTCATTGAATTCTGACCTTGACAGCATTGTTTCATGGGGTCTTATGAACCGAGTAGAATTCAATGCTTCGAAAACTCAATGCTGTCTCTTGTCGTTGAAGCTTAACATTCCCCCATTGCCATTATCCATGAATGGTACATGCATCGAAGAAACCGAAAAGCTGTCAGTACTTGGTATGTGTGTAAACGATGATCTTCGTTGGAATGACCACATATTTGAAGTCGCCAAAAACGCTGCTAAATGCTTAGGTTTCTTGAGACGATGCAGGAAATTCTTCACCCCTTCTGATCTGGCTACAATTTATAAGGCCTTCATCCGCCCAAAACTGGAGTATAACTCCCATATCTGGTCAGTTGCTTCTCAAACATCTTTGCACCTGCTTGATAGGGTACAAAATAGAGCGTTAAAATTGATAGGTGATAGTTCAATCGTAGAATCGATTGATTCTCTTGAACATCGTCGAAACGTCACCTGTCTCTCTCTTTTTTATCGCTTTTTTCACCAACAGTGCTCTAGTGAAGTAGCCAGTTGCATTCCTCCCCTGAAACAATTTAGCCGCAATACCCGCCTCGCTAGGAATGTTCATCAGTTTTACCTTGAGCCCAACTTCGGACGTACAGTCAAGTATAGAGATTCGTATTTCAGTCGCACCACCCGAATGTGGAATGCTTTACCAGGCTCTGTATTTCTCTCCTATTTTCCTAAATGCTCGCACTGTGTTCTATAACATTATAAGGGTAGTCATAACTCCTTGATGTGCGCGTTAATTATAAAAAAAAAAAAAAAAAGTAGTGTCTGACATTAAGTTTTGTTTCGCTTAGAAAGAGCAGATCGGGTTTTCGATCTTCTGTAAAACGCAACAGATCACCACGCCATTTTAGAGATATGATGGAGTAATCATTTTTAAAGAAGCAAAGTTCCTTGAACCAGCCATTTCAAGATTTAAAAAGGTTCAGCAAGGCGCCAACCTTAGCTGAAAGATCAGCAACAGTCTTAGTAAGACTGTTTACTTGGATTTGTAGGTTATTATCTACCGTAGGGTTATGAATTGGGTTTGTCTTGGGTTTGGTGATAACGGTTTTAACATTGTAACCTAAACCGTTACCACTTCCGAGGACGTTAGCGAAGGATGTGCCCCCCTTTATATGATAATCTATTGATGATATTCTTTGGGAAACATTTTGTTTTGTTCCCCCTTCCTGCATTTTTAGCTTTGCTGCTAGACTTTTATATTTTTCACATCCTCTCCAGGATGCTGAGTGACCAGTTTTTTCGCATAAGACGCAGAAGAGTTCTACCTTACCTGCTCCTTTTTGCACTTGGCAACTACCCGGTTCATGCGTATTTTGGCACTTCACGCATCGATATAACATGCTGCAATTAGATGCAGCGTGGCCAAATCGTTGGCACCGTGCGTCGACACTGGAAAATACCATTTTTTCTTATTTTTTCAAATGATACAATGTGTCAATTCACGTGCATTATGTTTCGGAGGTTTTGGGCTTTACTATCTGGAGATATCTGTACCGCTATAAAAGGTAGGGTTCTTTTGAGACTAATGGAACGCGCCGTAGCATACCTGAACGCTTTTTCGAATTTAATATATTCTAGATTCAGGCTTTTAAGTTCTTTGAGAACTTCTTCTGGGCTAAAGCTTTCACTGAGACCTTTTAGCAAAAATGTCTGCAACTTTTCGTCTCTACCTGTATATGTCTGTATAATCTGCTGTCGGGCAGATTAGTGATGCCACTTTGCCCGGACTTTGCTGTGCTGCTAGGTGCGGTAACACTCCCCCCGGTAAGTTGCGTCTTTGATCCTGATAACCGACTTCTTTGAATCGTGCCAGATCCAGCACTGCCAGTGGGGAAATCGTTTAGAGACTTGTAATATTAAAAATTCCGATTTCGTTTCTCTTAGGAGGTTTTTGACTTCGTTGCAGTCACTTTTGCTATTCAGACTTACAGATAATTTATCTTTGCTTAATTTTTTAATTACAAAATTATTACTATAAAGTTTTTCTTCTAATAACTTATGTACTTATATTACGACTGTCCTCTTTATATATTTTTATTGGTGGTGGTTTACTTTTTTGTACCACTGTTGTTTTTGCATTTTTATTTTTGTGGTGTGCATAGTTGTTGTTGCTTTGTGATGTCGTTGTAATAGCCGTCATCTCAACTGTTGTTCTCAATTTTTTTTCATTGGTTTTTCATTTCGCTTACCAGTGCACTTGTGCTTGCTGTGCACGCGAATGATGATTCGTTATTATCAGGTGATTGGGATTCCATGGGTTCTGCTACGTTATCTGGCAATAGATTAAATTTGTTTCCATTGTTTTTTGGTGGTTCGATTTGATTTTTCGTATTTTTTTTTTTTTTTTGATCTCTTCGTTCTCTTGCCATCTGGTGTGATGCAAGAGTCATCGCTGTCGCTGCTGTTGTTGTTTTCAGCAAGCTTCCTTTTTAGCTCTTGTATTTCGCTTTCGTATTGCTTCATTACTATCAAGAGATTTACATACATCTCTTTCGTAATCATCGTTTCCTCCACCATGCTCCCTTCTTGTTGGGAAGCCATGGTTTTGGCTCCTTCTATTGTCTTTTTATTTTAACTTTAATAAAGTAAGTTCAAGTTCAGTAGATTATTAAAATACTGAATATACTTGGCCGTAGCATAAAACTCAGTTGAAATTTTATTTTTTATTTTTTTATCTTTATAGTTTTGTTTTATGTTTTACTTTTTTTTCACTTTCGCTTGCGCTCGCTTTGGTGACTTTCCGCGGCCGTAGCTGAGAGTGCAGATCGTGACTTGCAAATTGTCCAGTTGACGTTCTTTTTAATCTTTGCGACTCATTAATATTTAAGTGAGCCATCTAAAAAAGAAAACACATAAATTATACTCTACCAATCAGTTTTACTGACGTGTGTTCTATAAGACACTAAGAAAATAAACAATAGCACTGAGGTGGTGGTCTCACAGACACTATGAAAATAAAACAATAACACTGACGTGGTGGTCTCACAGACACTATGAAAATAAAACAGTAACACTGACGTGACTGACGTGGCGGTCTCACAGACACATACCTTAATGCTGACGTGGTGGTCTCGTAGACACCTTCCCTTAAAAAACACACGATGCGCACGCGACGACAACTCACTATACACTAACGCATGCTCGAACATACGATTGAAAGGTACTAAGAATGCCCCGCTCAAATTTAAAAAAATAAGCATTCAGAGAGCGAATTTTGATTTGCTTTCCGAAGAACTCACCAGAACCGGTATACATAATGTATCAGCTTCTGACAATATCGACGTTGCAGCCAAATGCTTTTACTTGATCTTAGAATATTGTATGAACAAAATTATTCTCCGAAAAATCCTTGGTATACCTAAGAACTAAAGATTCTGCGAAATAAGAGGAATAAGCTTGAAGCTTGTTTATATAAGATTTTTTGAAAACTTTAACACGCTCTCCAAAACTCTTTACTCCAATTACCTTAGACAGACGACCCGAAAAGTTTTTGGCGATTTGATAATAATAATAATGCCGTTCCTTAATAATGTCCCCACTTCTATATCTCTTTCAGCTTTCAATCAAGAGGCGTTTTCACAAGCCTTTGTAAAAAGTCCTTTATCACTCCCTTTTAAAAAGGGTGATAAGATAGAAATAAAAAACTAAAGGCCTATATCCAAATTGTCTTGCATCCCCAAACTCATTGAGCAAGTTGTTTGTGACATCCCCTCATTTCTTACAAAAAATATTATTTGCAGACAGCAGAATGGCTTTATGCAAAAAAGATCAACGGTAAGAAACCTTCTTTCTTTTCTTCACAAATGTTCCAATGCCATTGAAAATGGGTATGAGCTCGACTGTATTTACACAGATTTTTCCAAGCATTCGATCAACTCTCTCATGATGTCATATTATATAAGCTTTTGGATTTCCTACAATGTTTATTGCATGGATTTGCTCCTTTCTTGAAAATAGAACGTACCAAGTAAAATTTCGTAACAGCTTTTCGAATCCCTTCAACGCTCTGTCGAGTGTACCCCAAGGCAGTCACCGTGGGCCTTTGCTTTTCATTGTCGCAATCAATGACGTTGTTTCGTGCATTTCGTATAGTGAAATTCAAATTTTCGCAGATGATATGAAAATTTTTAAATCCATTCAAAATACTTCTGATCGCGTACTTCTTCAAAAAGATATCGATAGCTTTGGAACATGGTGTAAAAAGAATGGTCTTAGTCTCAACCCCTCGAAGTGCCAAACTATGACTTTCTCGAAAAAAAAAACGAGAACCTAGTAATGCTATGTTTTTAATTTCTGGTTATTCATTATGTAATGTCTCAAGTTTTCGTGACCTAGGTGTTTACTTCAATATTAACCTTGAATTTAGTGAGCACAAAAACTTAATTGTAAGGAAAGCAAGTTCTAGAGGTGGTCAAAAGAATTTTATGATCCTTATTGACCTTTTTTTTTTTGAATATTCCAGCGAATTCAGGTCTTATAAATAAAGTTATAAAAATCAGAAGCAGAAAAAACCATGTTTCCTATGTTATTCTTATGGGAAAACGAAAGGTACGTTGCGCCACCCCTAAATATTTTTATTAAATTCTTAAATTTTAACTTGAGTCTTTATATACCTTAACGAAACTTTTAAACCTTAAGAATCCAATAACAAAAAAAAAAAAACTTAAAAAAAAAATTTTTAAAAGTCGTTTTTGTAATTTTTGGTTTTCTCAAAAACTACAGGTTAATTTGACATCCACATGGTTTTTTGCGTTTGATCAAAAATAAATAAGAGCATTGAAAATAAGCAAGAAAAATACTACTTTATTACGTAAAATTTTGAAAAAAATGGTTTGACAAAAAAAAAATGGTTTTTTTTTCAAAATTTTGACTTTGAATTTCAAAAACTATTTGATTTTTCAAAAACTATTCATTTGAACAACTTATTTTTAAATTTAAATTAATGTATATGTTTTTGGCTTTTCAAAATGCTATAGCACGACTCTGTAGGTATTACCGTTATTTTTAAATAATTTTTTTGTTCATTTGTATTTGTATTTGTATTTATTTGAATATTAACATCTAACACAGTAAGAATACACTTATAAAGTTGTGAAAGATAGAATTTAAAAATTTATATAAACTTAAATAAAAAAAAATATTTTAAGTACATAAGAGAAGTAAAAAATTGAAAGAAATGTACATAAATAAATTGATGGCTGTAATGAAAGTCAATCCAGCTTAAAGAATTTGTACATAAATAGATTTTATTATTGATTGAAAGTTAATTAAAAATTTTTCCAGAAATTATTGGAAGGGGAAGAGGAAACTTTGAATTTTAGTTGCTCTGATTAACGAAATGTTGTAACTGCTTCTTAAATCCTTGCGCATCATTTAGCTCACGTATATTCCGTGGAATTGAGTTCCAGAGACGGATAGCCGCGATGAAGAACTGTCTCTCAGAGGTTAAGTAACTGAACCGCGGTAGTTGTAAGCTAGCAGACCTATTAGACGTCGGAAAATTAATTTTGTCGTAAAGGTAAGAAGGGTCTTTGTTTTTGATAGTGTTGAAGAGAAGCATCAGCGTACGAAATTTCACATAGTTTTCGAAAAACATATTGACTAGACTTTTAGCTAGGTGTGAAACGTGGTCATATCTTCTAAGGCAGTAAACATATCGAATTAAGGTGTTAAAAGCTACTTGTAATTTCCTTTTGCTCGCAGCGTCGCACCCATAAAATATTTCACACCCATAAACTAGCAAAGGAACTACCAAGGTTTTCGCTAGCAGCAATCTCGTTTTAAGTGGAGTTACATTTTGCACAACCCATAGATTTCGAAGAGCACCGTATGCTTTCCCCACCACTGAATTTATGTGGTTTTTCCAAGTTAGTGTTCTATTAAAGATAACACCGAGATTTTTTGCGGACTCGACATAATCAATGTTGAAATTGTTTAACATTATACTAGGAAAATATGATAGGTCCAAGCGTGTTCTAGAAATTACTAAACATTTGCATTTCGCAAGCACATTTTGCTGCCCACTCCGAAACACGTTTTAGATCTTCATTTAAATTTGAAGCACAATCCTCGACAAGACCTAAAGGACAACTTCGGTAAATTTGAACATCGTCAGCGTATATGTGTTTTGAAGAACTAATTAAAACAGAAACAATATCATTTATGTACACTGAGAATAGAAGAGGCCCCAAAATCGATCCTTGGGGAACACCTTTAACTAGGGGCAAGAATTCGGACTTTACTCCATCTAGTAAAACTGCTTGTTGTCTATCACTTAGATATGAAGAGATGAGTCGAATTGCTGAGTTAGAAACTGAAAAAAAAAATTTTAATTTATTGATTAATATGGAATGTACCACCATATCGAAAGCCTTAGAGAAGTCTAAAAGGACTAGAAATGTGACAAAATCCTGTTCCTTCTCTTATTTCTTCAACTACATTAAGTACAGCTGTTGTACAGCTATGCTTTGCACGGAATCCTGACTGAACCGGTATTAATAGCTTATAACGAGTAAAAAATTCAGTCAATTGCTTGTGCATGATTCTTTCACAAATCTTTGAAAGAAAGGGCAGAATTGATATTGGTCTGAATTCATCACCTATTGAGTTTTTTGGGATTGGTATAATCTTTGCCAGTTTCCATTTAGATGGAAACACGCCGGTCATAAATATTGTGTTAATTAAGTGTGTAATAAATGGCAATAGTGATGGCAGAATAGCTTTGACAAAAGTAGGATGGATGTCATCAACCCCTATGGCATTTGACTTCACAGATAGAAAACTTTCCACAACATCTACGTCCTCAATTCGTCTAAAAACAAAGGACGTTTCTTGTGAGACACCAATATCCGTCTGGGAATCTATAATTGGAGAGCTGGAATTTGATTTATGCACAAACTTACGATTAAGATCATTTCGATCAATATTAGTGGGACAAGATAGCTTTACTTTCCCGATTCCTAGTTCACGAATATTGTTCCATATCTTACGACTGTCTGAAGTAGACCCGAGACGATTGGAATAGTATTCCATCTTAGCAGATTTTATTTGACAAACAACAGCATTTCGAAAATTCTTATACAGTCGATGGAGCTCTTCCACCTGTTTATAAGCCAAATCACCTGTTTATAAGCCAAATCACGACGTTTCATCAATCCCGAATTTCATTGGTAAACCAAGCATTCGTTCTTTGTTTTTTAGTTGCAGTTTTAATTGGAACGTGTGATTCAAAAAGAAGGTTAATATTTCGATCAATGAATTCGATTTGATCATCTGGCAAGTTCATATAATACACTAAGTTCCACGGAATATAGTTGAGTTGCCGTTCAAGAGAAACATAATCGATATTTTTAAAATCTCTATATGTGTATCTTGAACTACTAACGCAGTTCACAATGTCAAAGTCATACGTTAAAAACACAAGATCATGCTTTGAGAACGCTGGCGCAGAAATTTGATCGTAAAGCAAGACTTTATCATTATTATTTACAAAAAACACATCTAATAAGGTACTGGAGGAGCTTGTGAAATGGGTAGGAAGTTGGGTATTAACTGGTTGAAGGTCGTTTTGAAGGTGCATGCAAAACGTTGTTTCGTTCTTGAGGAGAGCAAAATTTAACAACAATAGGAGAGTGCTTCTCTGTTGCGGTTGGATGTCTTCTTTGCTGGGTACGGAAAATGTCTTTTAGGTGCGGAGGTTTACAGTCGATGCTAAGACACAGGCGGTTGAAAGCTGATGTTAAATTTTCAATTGGTAGGTGTGGGACACCAAATAAGATTGCATCTGCTGCAATTTCACGTCTTTCGAAGGCTTCACATCTTTTGTGGAGATTTGTCACTTCCTCTTCAAGAACCTGTGATTCAGCTTTTTGAGCTTTTATTTCATTTTTTTAAGTGATTTTTTTCTTAACTTGCCCCTCCCGCCTAAACGGGGGAAAATGGATACCGCCCCCCCTCCCATACGATTTTTTGCTTGTCTAAGTCCAACCTACACACCTTATCTTTTTGTCACACCTTATGCAAATCACCCTGTATATACATTAGTATTAAATATTAATTAATGTTAATTAATGATTAATGTCAAGAATATCTATTTAAAATATTTAGTTAATTGAAGATGAAATCATCTTACTGCGAAGAATAAGTCCATCGATTGGGTTGTTTGCTGGTTTTTCCTGCTCTGGTCGTATAATGACCTGTAGATGTAGTTGTTGTAGGTAGAGTTGTTGTTGTAGTTGGACCAGGCAATTCGTTACCAGCATGCAACTTTATCTCACCCTTTGAAATGTTAGAGCTTGGAGCTCTCATTTAATTACATCTTCTGATTTATACGGTAGATCGTTTCTATGGGCATTGTTGAGATGAAACACATTTCTTCTGTACACTCCAGTGTTGGTTGTAATATAAAAAGAACGAGGGGTATCGGCCTTAGCTTGAATACGCCCCAATGATGGATATCCCTTATTCACACAACATCGCCAACTTTGAAATTTCTTGTTTCGCAAACCCCATGTCGTTTGTTATAGCTGTTGGCCTGTTGTTGCCTCCGTTGTTCTTCCATTTTTGTGATTTTGTCCATGTCGACTTGATTTGGCTCAAATATATCACTCGTCATTGGGAGTATCGAAGGAATTTTTCGGTCCATCAAGAGTTCGGCTTGAACCATTAGCGAGTTGTGTTGCACGGTACTCCAATAGAGCCAACTGAGGACAGTCGTTCAGCAACTGCAAGAGCGCATAGACGTGTTGGCGACTTTGGCAGTATTTAATAAATTCGGTTTGTGATTATCAAGTAATAAAATCAGTTAATTTTTAACAAGGGCAGTAGTCTAACTAAAGAGGTGTTCGAGTTCAGTGCAGAGCGCCCTAGGTTCGACCCCCAGCAGTGGCATTAAAGAAAGTGTACTTTTTTCTTATTTCGTCGGTGTGGAGGGACACGATCTTGATCCCGACGCAAACTTAAAAGTACATATCTTCTGGTTGAAGAAAATCGCCCAACGAAAGGAGAGGGAGCGGCTCCTTAAAGAATTTGAGGAGGCAAGTGGTTCTTTGATGGACCTATCTGGTCCATCATCATCAAGAACGTTGGAGTTGGCGGAAACAACAACAACAACAAATACAGAAGCGGCAACAGTCGCAGATCAGATAGCGGCAACAGCCGCTAACCAGATAGCTGTATCAACAGCAACAACAGCAGTTGCAACAACTGCAATTAAGAGGAGGCGGCGCTTAAAAGCGAAGCCAAACATGATGCCCAAGCAAAAGGCAAAGAAGGGAGCAGCAGCGGAGGTCGACGACGATGGAATGTCGACCAACACAGAGTCCATAGTCAGTTTGAACTCAACATATGACTATGAGTCAAACGATGGCGAGGGCCGTTACAACGGTAGCGGCAACTCCTTCGCTGCACTAGCAGATGGAGGCGGTGTAGATGATGACGACGTTAACAAAGATAAGAACGAAGAAAAGCAACTGCAAGTGTTAAATGTAACAATACAGAAGCTTTTCGAGGAGATCGAGGCCATAAAAGCAAAGCAAGAGGCCCGCAGGAAAGCGGAATGGGAGGCCAAGCAACCGTGGCAACCAAAACAACAACGGCAGGCAGCAGCAGAGAAAACTGCCAAGCAACAGCAGCCAGCAACAACAAAGGCTGCTGTCAATAAAAATGCGACCGGAGCCACAGCTAAAATAGCTGTAGAGGGAAAGAAAACTGCTACATATGAGCAGCCACGGGGGACCGCAGCTAAAAAAGCCGCGCAATCGATCCCCAGCAAGAAGCAGCAGCCAGCAGAGAAGCTGAAGCCGAAAAAGCAGCAGCAGCAGCAGCAGCAACAACAACAACAGTAGCAACAACAACAGTAGCAACAACAGCAACAACAACAACAACAGCCAGCGCAACAACAGCAGCAGCAGCCACAAAAGAAGACCACTAACAAGAACAGGGTGCCCCCAATAAATACTCTAAAGATGGTATTCAACGACACAAAAAATTTATGTAAGTCCGCCATTGGCGATAGTGTTACTATTAAGAGACTCTGGGTTGATAGACATGCGATCCAATGCAATAGAATTGGTGACCATAAGATTGTTCGGGAGTTGTTAGCAAAGACAACCACTGAACATTTCTCGTATACTCCCAAAGAGGAAAAACCTAAATGCATGCTTTTGAAAGGGGTAGAGCCTACCTCTGATCCAGAGGAGCTCTTAACTGAACTCCGCAGGTTGGCGGGCGACACGATCTCGAGTTTATCGGGGTTAAGTCGTTCAACACGGCCACGGCAAGACGGGAGAAGCGGCTATTGCCGATGTTCCTCGTCACCCTATAACCCAGTAGCCAGTAGTAGTATAGGAGAGTCTAAGGAAAATCTCAGTCCTGGACTACCAGATGGTAAGATGGGAAAAATTAAACAGGAACGGGGACATATTACAAGTTCCTTCGTTGCCAAAGGTTCGGCCACGCCGCGTTCAACTGCCATATGCAGTCGAGATGCGTTAAGTGTGGAGAGAACCACAATAATAAAGAGTGTAAGCTCGGGGAGGCAAGGGTCGAAGACAAGAGCCTGCTGAAGTGTGTTCTTTGTGGTGGAGATGGACACCCTGCAAATTATCGGGGATGTCCTCGATACCAGACGATTAAAAAGTCAAAAAAAGCTGCTCCAACAGCAACTAAGGATGAGGGAAGGCAAACTGCCAGACCAATTCCACGGGCCGTCGTTCCCGAAGTTTCCTACGCCCAAATGGCAGGGGGGCTGGTAAAACGGTACAGCCTGCCCAGAAAGCGGCCGCACAGCCATCTGTGTCTAAGGCAGCTGCTGGGGAGTCAGAGGTGATGGTCGCTCTGCGTTTCATTCAGACACAAATGAGCGATCTATCACGGCAAATAAGTGAGCAGGCGCGTAGGGTAAATGTGATCTACCGTGCAATGCCTACGCTTGCGCAATTTTTAGGTTAACGGGCGCGCTGCCGGAGAGGCCTTTCAAGTTCCTAGCCGTGAATGTGAATTCGATGGTTAGGATAGAACGACGAGCTAACTTCCTTGAGTTGTTTAAAGACCAACGTCCCGATGTAGGTATGGTAAGCGAAACTAGGCTAAACCAGCATCACAAATTGACGGATAAAAATTACTTTATCGTAAGAAGAGACCGACCTACGAGGGCAGTCCGATAAGTACTTAGCCTACAAAAGAATAACCAAA
Organism: Melanostoma scalare; assembly: GCA_949752695.1. Lineage (NCBI taxonomy): Eukaryota > Metazoa > Arthropoda > Insecta > Diptera > Syrphidae > Melanostoma > Melanostoma scalare. The sequence goes on from OX456986.1 coordinate 82,177,201, forward strand.
ATTTTGGAACAGTGTTGATTTATTTTTCAATATAATCTTCTTTTAGTTCGATACACTTAACCCAGCGATGGTCCAACTTCTTTAACCCATCTTAAAAATGCGTTTTCTCGAGCTCTGCAAAGTAGGCATCGGTGGCGGTGATGACCTCTTCATTCGATACAAATTTCTGCCCGGCAAGTGATTTTTTCAAATTTGGAAATAAAAAGAAGTCACACGGGGCCAAATCTGGAGAATACGGTGGATGGGGCAATAGTTCGTAGCCCAACTCAACCAATTTAGCCGCGGCGATGGCAGAAGTGTGAACCGGTGCGTTGTCGTGGTGGAAGAGCACTTTTTTCTTCGCTAAATGGGGCCGTTTTTCTGCAATTCGGCGTCCAATCGGCCCAATAATTCGGCATAGTACTGTCCTGTGATTGTTTTACCCTTCTCCAGGTAGTCGATGTAGATCACATCTTGTGAATCCCAGAAAATGGTTGCCATCACCTTTCCGGCCGATGGGACAGTTTTCGCCTTCTTCGGAGCACGTTCGCCAGGTAAAGTCCACTGTTTCGACTGTTCCTTGGTCTCTGGTGTATACCAGTGGATTCACGTTTCGTCGACGGTCACGAAACGACGCAGAAACTCCTTCGGATTACGCTTAAACAGCGTCAAACACAGCTCTGAAGTGGTCACACGGTTGCGTTTGTTGTCCAAAGTGAGCAAACGCGGCACCCATCGCGCCGACAGCTTTTTCATGCCCAAAATTTCATGCAGGATATGACCCACGCGGTCTTTCGAGATGCCTACTATCTCAGCTATTTCGCGCACCTTCAATCGGCGGTCTGCCAATACGAGATCGTGGATTTTTGTCACATTGTCCTTCGCGGTAGCCGTTTTTGGGGCACCTGGGCGGGGCTCATTAAAAACCGACGTGCGACCACGTTGAAACTCGTTGAACCAATTTTTGACGGTCGCCATCGAAGGAGAAGAGTCACCGTACACAGCATCCAACCGCTCTTTGATTTCGTGCGTGATTTCTCTTCCAAAAACAAGAATTGAATCACTGACCGATATTGCTCTTTTTCCATTTTTCTAAAATCCGTTTGCTTCCACACGCGGTTAAAACAAAACTACGAGTCCAATTCGGCTGAAATTTCGACAGTAGCCTTCTACAAAAATGTACTACACTATAGTAAATTTCTCTTGCGATAGTGGCGCTATTGGGCGGAGAGGCTAAGTACTTATCGGACTGCCCTCGTAACTCGACTTTCGCGGGTGGGGTTGCGATCTTCATACGTAAGGGCATTGCTCATAAAGTAATATATAGCGGTGAAGTACGCCGATTCCGGTTGCTTGAAGCGTGTATCGTATGCATCCCTCTCCAACAGGGGAGGCGGTTGTGTGTGGTCACAATTTATGCACCGGAGGCTTCTCAACCCTCATGTTTTATAACAGAGCTCGAATCACTCTTTCGAACTCTGAAACTGAACTCAGAAGAAAACTATTTCCTTATGGCCGGTGACTACAATGCTAAACACCAAGACTGGGGAAATCAATTAGCCAATCCAAGGTGGACCCAGCTATTCAATTGGCTGGGGCTTCACAGTATTGAGTGTAAAGCCGACCTGTTGGCTACTGACAGGACTTCATATCCTCGAAGTGGCTCATATTTGGATCTATTACTTTTAGACTCGAGACTTAAACTGACCGACGACATTCTGCGACGGACGAAAAATTGTTTGACGACGGTTGAGTATGACAGTGACCACTGTGGACTTGCCGCCGTCATACTGCTTCCGAAAGACCTTGTGGAACTGGAGGAGTACGTGCCGACGCATTCTTACAACTATGGTAAGACACGTTGGCCGCGCTTTTTCGGTGCCGTCTCAAGGGAACTTCGCTCGAACGGTATTGTCCCGCCATGCAACAGAAATCTGTCGAACGTTGAGATCGATGGGTACCTGCAACGTATGGAGGATGCAATCCATAGTACAATTCCTAAATATAGGCAACATGACTCTACGAACATGTACAGAAACGCGACAATAGACGCACTTTACAAACAAAAAAGTAGACTCTTGTCGAGACTCAAATTCATCTTCAACAACTTACTAAAGAAAACTATAGAATTTCCATTTCATGTTTCAGGAACAATAAAATTCGGGCTGTGCAGTCCAACAACCCGAGTGTGTTTATGGATATAAACAAAATTTTAACGAGATAAGATCAAAATGACCCAAAGGACGACAGAGAACAAAGACTTACTTCTGACATTAGGAATAGATCCAGATGACGCCATTTTGGATGATGACCACTTTATATGGGAAGATGCTCAGGAGAAGGTAGAGACTGTGGATGATGTTTTCGAGCAAGTATATAAGATGAATGAGTGCATTCGCCCGAATTACGACCTTGAGAATAGAGCCTTTGCCGGACACTTCTATCTTAGAGACGAGATCTCGCATTGACGATCTGAGAATCCTGGTTTCACTAGGTTCAATGACGACCGACTTGCAAATGCAGTCATCGCCCAGCGAAACGGGGATAACACCCTGTTCGTTTCTAAGATGGTCCTCGTGGACATCTTTCACAAAATAAAGAAAAAGAAGTCAGCAGGAGTCGACGGCATACCCAATGTTCTGCTGCCAAACCTCCCTTCGGAAGCGGTCGACATATACACCACGTTGTTCAACAATGCGCTGAATAATGCATATTATCCAGTGCGTTGGAAGACGGCAGTGTTCCATCCTCTCCTTAAAAAAGGTAAGGATGGTTCCAATCCAGCAAATCTCCGGCCAATTAGTCTTCTTCCGAGTATCAGCAAAGTATTCGAAAAAGTTCTCAATAGAGCTCTGTCCACATGGGCTGAGGACAAACATATTATTCCAGAAAATCAGTTCGGTTTTAAGGCGGGTCATGATACCATACATGCCGCGTCTAAAATGAGAAGAAGGCATTCGACACCGTTTGGTTAGACGGTCTTTTCATAAGCTGATCAGGTATGGCATGAGTAAACCACTGCTTTATATTCTGAATGACATGCTTCAAGGTAGAACGTTTGTTGCTAAAAGTTGCAATATAACTTCTACCAGAACTTTCAAAATACAGAACGGTCTGCAAAAGGGAGCGGTGAATTCGCCCGTTATTTTATTTAGCACTTTCACTGGCGATCTAATTGGTTCTCTTCACCATGCTATAGCGTACGCCGACGATCTCATTGCGTACAGAACAGGTCCAAAGATCGAAGACATCAGAAGTCTCTTGTAGCGTGACTTCAATAAGATTCAGCAATATTGCGATGACTGGAAGTTGAAAATCAACTTTCAGAAATCGGAAACAAATTTGTTTAGAACCCCGTTGGCTCGGGCCTCATGGGATACGAGAAAGAACTGGCGAAAGCTGGTGATCGTTGAACTACATGGCCAACCACTGCCAAGCAAAGTAGTAGTCAAGTACCTCGGCATCTGGCTAGATCAGTATCTATATTTCAACAAACATATGGATGCGGCTCTGGCCAGGGCTAGAGGAGCTTTTGCTCTGACAAGACGACTGTTTTACAGCAGACAACTTGATAGCAGAGTGAAAGTGATTTGTTACATGTCCCTCATAAGGAAAATGTTTGTCTATGGGTGCCCCGTGTGGTTCAACGTTACAGCGTTTCAAATGGAAAAGATTCGGCTGTTTGAGAGACAGTGTCTGCGTACCTGTCTTGGATAACACAGAACACCAGAGTCGGAGTACAAAAAATATTATCCCAATGAGGTCCTTTACAACGGGGCTCAAATAAACAGGATCGACAACGTCATTATAAAACTGACTCGTGGTCACACGGCAAGAGCGATGACGTCGGCCAATGGCCTGATTTTTGGGGCTTATTACCCCAATAGAGAGTATATGGAAAGAACACGCTTCAGTGGATTTGTCCCACCGGAGACTTTCCTCTATTTTGATATGGAAGGGCTAATTCAGGATAGGTTAGCGGTTCCGCTAATCTACGACGTCTGCTGTAAGTCCGTGGAACGACGGCTCCTTTATAATCGAGAAGAGCTTCTTCGGTTCAGTAGGGCGGTCTCAGATCGCGATCGTCGTGACGTTGTTAAAATGTCAAATATGTTCTGGTGGTTGTCTGAGCACGAAACTTAAATTGATTTTGATAGCGAGTCGCCAATGGCTGGCTTACACAGGTTTAGCGTGTAAATCTTAGAGTATAGGGGGTGGGCACAGTGGCATACAAAAAAAAAAAAAATTAAAAACCACAAAAACCAAAAAAAAAAAAAAACAATATAAAAAGCAAAAAAAATTATAAAACATAAAAATTCAAAAAAAAAAAAATAAAATACGAAACATTGAACAATAAAAAATAAAAAAAACTGCTTAAGTAGTTTTAAGTAGTTTTAATAAGATCAAAAAAAAAAAAATTTGATCCAGCAAACTAAGTTTTTGTTTTTAAATTTTCTTAGTTTTTAACCATAGCATAGTTTGTAAATCAACAAGTTATATTTAGGCCGAAAGGTATCAGAATCAAGATATTGAGTAATTTAGAGTACCCGCTTAGGGTTAGTAATTTCGTTAATTTATTATATAAGCTAGTTTTATACATTTTTGGTAGCTCCCAGTGGCGAAGCGTCCATATAAGTCGATTATTTCCGACTTACCTTTTGAAATTCACATCCGAAACATCTTAGACTTCTGGCAACATGAATCAAACTTAATCATACACTTGAACTCGCTGCCAACATTTTTTTAACAACTACCACTCTGCTTTCCGTTTTATTCTACACACATGTTGGCTCTTCAATTCACTCCATAAACAAACACAAAACTTTAGCAACATACAAGGTAACCCCAAATATTACGTCTTATAAAACTTGTTGCTGGATAGAACAAATTTGTGTTCTCTCCTCTTTTTTCTTTTACCAAAAAATATGACGGTAGAACATCGTCTTATTTTCTTCCATAAGAAAGCATGCATTGAACAGAGAGAGGCACCTCTCTGTTCAATACATGCTTTCTTATGGAAGAAAATAAACCGGTGTTCTAGCGTCATATTTTTTTGGTAAATATGTTGTTTGTTATCTCTTTGTGCTCTGAGCACGTGAATATAGCGCCGGCGCAGTAGCCCTCTTCTCATTTGCAGCATTGCTACTGCACACTTCGGTGTTTGCATGATATTGGTTTTATAAAAGAAAAAAACGCTTTCCTTCGTATTTCTTCCCATGGACACATGCTTATAAACAAAAATGTATATCGCAGATTTGCAGGTTGAGGTAGGTCTCTGCTTGAAGAACAAGAAAATAACACGCTGGTCTCCGACTTATTTCATGAATTTGTATGTGTTTCTGCACTAGACTCATGTGTCCAAGCTCAAAGTTTGCCACTTTGATAACAAATATGCGAGGATATTAGATCTCATAGCATAAAGCATATTTTTGGGAGAAAATGTAAACTATAATTGGAATTTTTCTAAAGTGGCACAACTGGCCTAAATGAATTTAGTTCCCAATGAGCCGTATTTTATTTGAAAAACAAAGTTTACCAGCAGAACGCAGTGCAATACTTATTTAAATTGATTTAGTGCTTTTCGTGTTTTTTTTTAAATATTACAAATTTAGGCTTTAAAAATTGAAAAGTGCAAAAAGTCTGAAAAGTTTTCCGATAGTAAGTTTCAGTGGTTTGATTATGGCCTTAATATCTGTTAACTGTTGCTTAACTGATTTTCACTCAAAGGAAACAAATAGTTTTAACTAGCTTAGTTTTATGAAAAAAAAAGTTATGATGCTCTACCTAATAGCAAAGTTGGTTTAAAATACCTGACTTTTTGGCTTGATGCGAAGACAAACATTGCACAAAAAAAATTTTAAGTAAACTTTTTTTTGTTGGTGACTAAGTTTCCTTCGAGTTACCTTTTGGAATTATTCACCCCTCGCCACTGGTAGCTCCTAAGTAGATTTAAGAAAATGACATAAAAATTAATTTAAAACTAACTAAAAAAAAAACCAACTGAGGATCTTCTACGTTTTTCTTCAACAGCATCTTGACTATTTTAACCGCCTGCCGACGCAATGAACCCATTGCTTTGAGCAAAACGAGGGCTGAATGAGATATGTTTAAAACCTCAGGATTGAGCGAATGAACTGTGGCGAGCTGTGGCCCATTGTCAGTTCTGAATATTTCCGGTATGCCATACCTGGCGAAAATCGATTTTAAGCGTTTGATAATACATCTTGATGTCTGGTTTTCCAATTGAACTTTCTCCGGAAATCTGGAAAAATAATCATTTATTATTAAAAATGTTTTAACATAACATACGCAAAGGTCCAATGCTATTGTGTGCCAAGGACGCTGTCTAGGGATCAGATATTGTAGACAGGTGGTACTTCGAACAAATTCTACCATTTCCTTTGAAGACCCAGGCCACTAAACCGACTGCCACATTCTGCTTTTGCATTTAAGGATGCCCAAGTGTCCTGTGTGCATTGTTGCTAACATCTCCTTACGGTGGGATGACTAATCGATTCCCGTGCATCAGGAGTTGGCCATTAATTGATAAATAATGGCGACCATTATAGTATAGTCTTCCTTCTGGGGTTATTTTTGAACGATCTGGCCATCCATTTTGGCAGAAGCCCATAATTTCTTTGATAACCGGGTCATCTTGCTGGGCCTTTGAAGGTTAGGCCCATCATCTTCATACGAAATCTTTGGATTCTTAGTATTAAGTCATCTAGGTTTTTGGTCGAAAAGATTGGGATCAATGGCTTGTGATCTGTTTCAATCGTGAAGTGAATACCAACGATGTAGTCCCGAAATTTCTCGCATGCCCACTTGATGCCTAAAGCATCCTTTTCAATTTGGGCATATTTTTTTTGCTTTAAGACATGGTTCGAGAGGCGTATGATACGGGTTTGAGAATGCCATACACATCTGTCTGGAGGAGGACAGCTCCAAGTCCGTAAGATGATGCATCAGACGACACCATGATTTTGTGTGTCGGATCGTACGCTTTCAACACTGGAGAAGAAATAAGTGCTCGCTCTTGCATCGGCGTCCAAAGGAAATCTATTTGGAACTTTAAAAGCTCATTTAATGGGTGGCTAACTGAGGAAAGGTAAGGAACGAACTTACCCAGGTAATTGACCATTACGAGAAACTGACATAGTTCTCTTATATTTCATGGGTGTGGATATTCTTTAATTGCCTGGATTTTCGATGGACAAGGGTGAATGCCTTTTTCGTCAATTTTGTGTCCAAGAAATGTAATAGTTTTGACGCCTATCTGACACCACGCAAGATTCGAACATGTTCTTGTAGGACGGCATTGTTTGCCATTTGCGGGACATTTTTGTTTCCCATGTTTCCCCTGCGCCCCACACCATTGCAATTGACCATCTCTTTGCTACATATCATCATTACTTTGCTTTGTTGGTTCTCCTTTATTTTTGAAAGAGTTTTGTGTGGGTACTGAAGCTTTCTGTTTGTGCAAATGAGAGCTAATGCTATTAACCGTGCCTGTGCTCGTAGTTGCAGTTGACAGATCTACTTGTTGTGTTCTAACTGCATCGTTATGTCTGACTATCTGTAAAGCCTTTTCTGGCGTTAACTCCGATCCTAACTGCAGCCTCTCTGATAACCGTCTGTCTCGTACCCCAAGGACCCACTGATCCCACAACATTTTGTCGCGCAGCGCGCAGCACAGCATAATTGCAATTCGTAGTGAAATCTTCGAAGCTTTCTCCCTTTAACTGGCTTCGAGAATTGAACTTTACCCAATCGTAAATCACGTTATGCTTTATAACAAAAATTTTTTCAAAAGCGTTTAACGCCGGCATAAACTTCTTTTCATCAGCTCAACTTAGCTTGAACGAAAGAAAAATGTCATATGCCTGATCACCCATAAGGTACACGAGGGTGTTCACTTGCTCCACTTCGTTTCTTTTAGCGGGTTGATCTTCATTCACCATTTTTTCTAAGCGAACGACCAATTATTAAATTTAATACTTTCTATTTCGACACCGCTGCCACCACTGGTATACACTCCACAAATTCAACTTTTTCTCTAGCTGCTTACTTACTTTTGTGATATGATTTTTTTACTTTTTTTTTGTTTGAGCGGAAATATTTCTTATATCGTTTTTCATTGAGGAAAGGAGTTACTTCTTTTGTGAAAAGATTTACTCTTTTTCAGTTTGTCATGTTTCATTGAAAAATAGAGTAGATCCGGAGTAACTCTAAACGCCACAGATCAACTCCCATTTGGTTGGGTGATCTACTCTGAATCTACGTACACATGCAAAAACATTTGTTCTGTCAGACGTTAAATGGAAAATAATTTGATAATTTCAAATCTATTGTGTCAGCGTTAGGTTCAAAAAATTGTTGAAAATTATGAACAAGCGAAAGTTAGACATCAGTAATTTGCTGGAAAAAACCAAATTACAAAGTGTGAAAATATGAATCCCTATATGTGAACATCAATTTAAACTGCAATACTAGGAAAAAACTTAAAAGCATGTTTCATTGAAAGGAGTAGTTCTCGATTTGAGAGTAATTCTGTCGAATTTCAATGAAAAACGCTATTAGTCTAATAGAGGAGGACCGTAAGCTTTTTACCTAGGAATCCAGGGCTAGTTGTCCCTTCAATTATCCTTGAATCCCATGCCGCCAGCATTAAGCATTGAAGACCTGTGGCAGCAATGCCAAGAAGCCATTAGAACCGCTGCCTCTGAGGTTCTGGGTTTCACTCGGCCACCAAAACGAAACCCATGGTTTGACGAAGAGTGCAGGCAGGCAAATGCAGCCAAACAAAAAGCACGACAAATGCTGATGCAAAAACGAACAAGGGCTGCTTATGATGAGTATAACGAGATTTACAAGGAGAAAAGAAGGGAAGAATACCGACTTCTCAAAAAGAAAAAGAAGCAACATGAGAAGCGCTCGTTTGAGGAAATAGAGAGGTGCCATGACAGGAACGAGATTCGGAAGTTTTACGAAAAGGTAAAAAGATCCTGCCAGGGTGGCAAGCCCCGAACTCAAGCCTGTAAAGACCAGCAGGGAAACATAGTTATAGAGTCACAGTCGCTACTGAGGATCTGGAAAGATCATTTCTGCAGACTTAACGGCGATGAGGACACAAATTCCGCTGTCAGGCAGATTGCCCCATTTAGCTTGGACGATGATCAAGAATGCCATCCTCCCGACCTAGAGGAAGTTAAGCTTGCCATATGCAAACTTAAATCAAATAAGACTGCAGGTGCAGATGGCCTTGATGCCGAACTCTTCAAGGCAGCTGGAGACCAGTTGGAAAGGGGCATGCACCAGCTGATCTGCATGATATGATCGGAAGAAAGCATGCCCGATGAATGGAACCTCAGTATCGTATGTCCGATCCTAAAGAAGGGAGACCCTCACAATTGCGCCAATTACAGAGGGCTAAGCCTCCTTAACGTCGCTTATAAGATCTTGTCTGCTGTAATATGTGAACGTCTGAAAGCCCACGTCAACAACTTGAGAGGTCCTTATCAATGTGGTTTTAGACCAGAGAAGTCCACAATAGACCAAATTTTCACATTAAGGCAGATCTTGGAAAAAACCCGAGAACATAATATTGATATTCACCACCTCTTTATCGATTTCAAGGCCGCGTATGACAGTATTTACAGAGACGAGCTGTACAAAGCCATGTCTAGTTTCGGAATCCCTGCAAAACTCGTACGACTATGCAGGATGACTTTGGAGAATTCACGCTGCTCCGTCAAGGTCGGTAAAGAACTCACCGAGACCTTTGATGTCAAAAAAGGTTTTAGGCGAGGGGACAAACTGTCATGCGATTTCTTCAACATCATACTTGAACAGATTGTAAGAAACTCAAACGTCAACACCAGAGGAACAACCTTTCAAAAGTCTGTACAATTACTCGCCTAGGCAGACGATATTGACGTAATGGGAAGAAAAAAGCGTGATGTCATAGGTGCTTTTGCGAGTATTGAAACAGAAGCGAAAAAATGGGTTTGATGGTTAATGAGGGCAAAACGAAGTATATGCTGTCATCAAACAAGGACACAGAACATCGACGAATTGGACAAAACGTCACAATAGACAGACATAACTTCGAGGTAGTACAGGACTTCGTCTACCTAGGATCCGCTGTAGACACGGACAACAACATCAGTGCGGAGATCAAACTGAGAATAACTCTTGCCAACCGTTGCTTCTTTGGGTTAAGAAGGCAATTGAGAAACAAAACCCTCTCTAGAAAAACCAAGGTGACCTTGTATAAGACCTTGATCATCCCAGTCCTGCTTTACGGAAGCATGGACTTTATCGAAAGCGGATGAGGAAAACCTTGGAAAAAACTTGAAAAAATTCTCCGAATGATCTTTGGTCCCGTATGCGAAAACAATGTGTGGAGAAGAAGATACAACAACGAGCTGTATGAGCTGTACCGCGACATGGGCATAACCAGAAGAGTACGCATCGCGAGGCTACGATGGTTGGGCCATGTAGAGTGGATGGACCCAAACGCTCCGGCTCGTCGGGTGTTCGAAAGCACATTGCAGGAAAATCGCGGAAGGGAAGACCTCGTCTTAGGTGGCGCAATCAAGTGGATGAAGACCTCAACCGACTTGGAGTGCGAAACTGGAGAGAGCTCGCCCGAAATCGAAGTCGTTATAGAAGGATGTTGGTTGAGGCCCAGGCTCATCCCGAACTGTAATGCCCACCTAAGTAAGTAAGTAAGTAAGTATCCAGGGCCAGTCCATGGATTTTCATGAAATTTTCGGAAATATGTTTTGAATGGCGTATAGAAAAAAGTTAAAAAAAAAATTTCACCGCTCTCACTTTTTTAATTATTTTTATAATTAATTATTAACTTTTAGAATTTTATTTTATGTATGTAGGGTGTTTTAGATACGGTTTTCCAAAGGCTCAGGATGGATAGGTTTGGTCAAGACAAAAAAAAAGTTGTCTGGGAGGGGGGGTCCATATCCCTCCGTGTAGGCGCGAGGGGCAATTTTATACTGTTAATAGTGATTTGTTTATTAAGCTTTCATATTTTTTTTACAATTTTCACAATATAAGCATTGGCTTGAAGTGCCGTCAGCCGAAAAATGAGAGTTATAAAATTTTTCAAAAGAATATTTAATTCATTATTTGTATATATTTTATCACAAAATTAAAGAAAAAATTAAATTAAAAGAAAAAAATTAAATCTTAAAAAGCTTCGTTAATTATTTGTGCACGATATTTGAGCGCAGTTTTCAGGTATGAGTATAGTGTATTCCAATTTTCTCCATCAAGTACTCGGGAAGATTCTTCCACTGACAGGGTGATCTTTCCCCAGTGCGATAACCGTATTTCGTTAAGTATTGGGCAGATGCCGATAAAATGACGAATATCTTCTTTTGTCCTTAGGTTGCACAGAGAGCAGTTCACGTTTTCGATGTTTACGTACGGCAGGTAATTCAAAGGTAAAAGTTCGCCTCTTGCTTTGAAAAGGGTTGAAATCATATCCAGGCTATATCTGTCATTGAAGTAGTTCACCTCTCTGAGTTCATGGTTTAGCTGCTTGTAACTGCTTCTTGTTTCGCTCTGTTCGCATTTCAACTTAAAACTTCTCATGGAGTGTTGTTCTATTTTTGTTATTATATCGTGGGTTCCTTTATTTATAACTGTATCTCCTGCCCACAGTGTAATATTATATTGGTTTTCGAGTCTCGTCCATTCGCCAAAACACTGAAGATTTCTGTCTCGCAGATGTTTTGCAACTACGTTTGGGAGGCGATTGCTGGGAAGTGACATGACCTTAGAGATGTAGGCAAAGTGAAGACTTAGAGTGTAAATGTGTAGTGGTGGTAGCCCCGTTTCCAGGTGAAGCATGTAACTCGGTGTATTGTGTGGAAGTCTGAAAAATTTTTTAATAAAGAACCTTAAGAGTTTTTCGACTTCTTCATATTCATAGATTCCCCAAATTTGAGAAGCGTAGCACATTATGGATCTTGCCACCGCTTCAAAAATTTTGTATTTAGCACTTGGTGCTACATTGGTTGACCCTATAACTCCTCGCCAACTGGTGTTAATTGCACGTTTGGATTCTGTTAATTTCCCTTGCAAATGCTTTTTAAATGAGACTTGTGGTGTTATAATAAAGCCAAGGTATTTGTACTCGTTGACGTTTTCAAGTTCTTCGCCTAACCACGTCCATCTCTCGTTCCTTGCATACCGCCCATTTCCGTTTCTGTAGACCATTATTTTGGATTTCCTGGTATTAACCTCCAGATTCCAATGAGAACAATATTGTTCTAGCTTGTTTATCATCATTTGCATCATGTTTGATGTTTCTGCAAGAATGACAATGTCGTCTGCATACATTAAAAGCTTTATTCTGAGCCCACCAAAAAGTGTTCCTCCCGGTAAAAATCGAACTATATCGTATAGGAAGATAGAAAAAAGTAACGGACTTAAGAGGCATCCTTGCTTGACTCCTGTTTTTGGTTCGAACCAATCTGACTGTTTCCATCCCATACTGCTGTTCGGTTTCCTTGATAGAGGTTTTGTAGGACTTTCAGTACTTTTGTAGACACTCCAATGCTACTTAATTTGTATATTAATGCCTTTCTGTCTACCGAATCAAACGCTGCCTTAAAATCAACAAAAAAAGCATAAAGTTTCTTTCCTTTTTCAAGATAGTACTTGGCAATACTTGTGAGGCAAAATATATTGTCCACAGTGGAGTACCCTTTCCGAAACCCAGCTTGGAATTCGCTCAATATATTGTTTTCCTCTACCCATTCTGTTAGCCTATCCAGAATGATCCCAGTGAATATTTTCGCTATTGCGTTTAGAAAGGATATTCCTCTATAATTGCAAGGTTCTCTTGGGTTTCCTTTTTTAAATATGGGGAATAAGATGCTATTTTTAAATCCGTTCGGGATGTCACCCGTAGAAAATATAAAATTGAAACTTTTGGTCATATTGTTCAGGAAGTCCTCCGTTGCTCCTTTGAAAAACTCGTAGGGAATCCGATCATCTCCTGGAGCTTTGTTTTGGCCACATCGGCCAATGATTCCGCAGACGTCTTCCAGGGTGATATTTCGGTCCAAGAGAGCGACCTCTTGCAGGGGCAGTGTATAATGAAACGTGTTTCCGCTTAGTGTCTCATTTAAGAGGGATTCAAAGTAAGTAGCTAAAACTGTAGCTTCAACTTTGATGTTATGTCCAAGAGCAGCGCCATTAATTGCCTTGGCAACTTTCCAAAACGTCTTACTGTCCTTTGTGTTCGCAAGTTTTTCCGCTATTCTTATTGTATAAGCTTTCCGTTTTTGTATGCAAATGTTTTTATAGCACTTGTTAGCATTTTGGTACAATTGCTTCGAATAGTCGGTGTTTTTTTTCCTCAGGAGCCTCAAAAAAGCATATGATTTTTTCCTGGCTTTTTCACAATCCCAGTCAAACCATGGTTGTCTTCCTTTTTGACTTGTTTCTCTTTGGAAAGGTTTTGCTGCTTCGAGTATACAATTCGTGAGTATATCAGTCCCTCTCATGGATTCAAGTTCGTTTGTATCTACTTGCGAAAGCTGATAATTGAAATTCATCTTATATGATTCGGCTTTTTCCTCTTTCCATTTGAGTTTCGGCAACAGATTCTTATGGGGTGCGGAGGTGTATTCCTGGCCAGTCACATACATTCCGAGAGAGATTGGCATATGATCTGAGTGATTTTTTCCCAGTACCTCGAAACCACTAATCCAGCTGATTGGTTTTCCTTTAGTAAAACAATAGTCAATTGTTGACGTTGCAGTGCCCCTCACAAAGGTTAAGTGGCCTTTTTTATCATCTGCTGATCTCCCATTTAAGAGTGTGAACCCCATTGTTTCGCACAGCTCGATAAGTTTTTTTCCGTTGCTGTCAGTTTTTTTGTCGAGAGAAACTCGCGTTTTATATAATGTTTCCGGGAGTTTTTCTTCGATTTCATTTATTATCTGGGCTTCACCCACTCTTCCATTAAAATCACCCATGAGTATTACATCATCTTTTCCAAACTCTGTTAAAAAGTAATGTAGGCTTGTGAAGTCTTCCATCCATTTGTTGCAGTTAATGTATACTGGAATCACGTACAGTTTTTCATTTCCTATTGCCATTTCGATAAAATCACGGTTGAGTTCTTTTACAAAGTTGCAGTTCAATATAATTTTCAGCTCTTTCCTTATACCATACAACGATCCCCCACTGGCTCTCCCTCGTGTAAACGTCCTTACTGCTGGAATCCAAAGTAGTTCGTGGTGCACAAAGTATTTTTCGTATCTTTCCATATCTTTTTCTATAAACGTTTCATATAACATAAAAATATCATAACTGCTAACTAATTCAAAAAAATCATTAAAAAGTAGTTTGCTACATAAACCTGCTATATTAAAAGAAATTATTTTTAAGGATAAGTTATTTTTACTTGAATGTTTGTTATTTTTATTTTCTAAGTGGCTGACGGCATTACAATTAAATACGCTGAACGCGTTCATTGGTGTTCACAGTTTGAGAGCCGCAGGGACCCTCATTTGACTTTTCCATGTTGTGACTTAACAGCTGTTCGATGAGTGACATTCCTCCTTCATTGTCGCAAGTCACCTCGTTGTTTACATTTATGTCGATTTCCAGTGGTACACAAAAGCACTTTTAAAAGTGCTTTTTTGCTCGAAATATGTTACATTGAGGCACTAGATCACTTTTTTTTTGCCCCGAAAAAGCACTTTTACGAATCTCGATTCAGAGGCAAGATTTACACGCACTTTCACGCACACCAACACAAAACATTTGACGTTTACCAGTTTGCAGTTTGATTTTTTTGCATTTATGGTTAAAGGACTGTGAAAGAGAGATAATAAAAATAAACAATAAACTATTTTGTGAAAATGGATCGCTCAATTTTAGCTGCAATTTATCAAAATATATATAATCAGTCGTCGTCTAGTTCCGATTCTGACGAAGAGGTGTTTGATGTTCTAAAATTGCTTGGACAAAACGAAAGGCATTCTGTGAATAATTTTGTTGAAAGTGTTGTGTATAATTATTCGGATGAGGAGGTTTCTTCCTAGTGCATTTATTAATAAAGTCTCGAAAACATTCTTTCTATATAAATTGCAGAACAAAACAAAAGGGGAGGAGTTCGCTGTCAAAAATAGCACACATACAATGATAAAAAAAGAATTTTGTCTTTTCGTTTCCAGTGAGCACGAAAAAAAAGCACTTTTTTAGAGTGCTTTTGTTTTTGCAAAGGAAATCGACATTAAATAGAACAATTTTTCGTGAATTTTAAGTTTATCGCCGCGAAGTTGAATATTAATGGTCGGGTTCTTGGCCATAATTTCGTTTTTTATTTTCAGCATGCGTCTTCTCCTTTCGCGTGCCGCCGCCGGGTAATCTCTGTGCATTGAAATCCCCGTGCCTCGAAGTTTGTTTGCTGCTTGTAATACATGGGCGACGTCTACTTTATTTTGAAGTTCTACAACGACATTCTCAACATTTGGTCTTGTGGATCTCATGGGTCTGACTGAAGACACGGCTGACGCGTTTTCGGTCTCCAGGAAGTTAAGGCATAGCGATTTTGCTTTTTCGACTGCAACAACTCCCTTCTCCGTTGGAATGTGGAAAATCAAATTTTTTTCATTGGCCTTATTTGACAGCCATTCAACCTGCCGTTCAAGCGCTATGCAGCGAGTCTCCATTTTTTGCAACTGGTTTTGGAGGATGGAATTTTTTTCATGGAGTGCGTTCAATTGAACCCCGATAACTTCAAAATCAGCCTTCGTTGGCATGTCCTTTAATTTTTCATCTAAAAGCATTGACATCGAGCCGTGAATAAGCTGCTGTAGATCTTTTACGGGCATATTTCCTACCGACATTTCTTCAGACGTATGCTTTTGTGGAGGGTATTCGGGAGAAACGTTCTCCAATCCTCTCTTCGGTGCAGTTGTTTTCATATTTGTGTTTGTGTTTGTGAAAATTGCAGTTCCTTTGTTTGGCGGGGTTCTATTCATTTTTATATATATATTTTCTTCTTTTTCGCCAGATTTCTTTTACTAATATTATTGTTTTGTGATTTTTTTGACTCACCTTTCAAGATTAATGCTCAGATTTGATTTAGATTTATTTTAAAAATTTTTTTACGGATGATTTACCGCGTTTTAAAGTGTTTTTTCCGGAGCCTTTAGTTTTGACTTCCAACCTGGTTATACTCACTCTCTCTTTTTTCATTGAATATGGAAAGAAAAATGAACCTTAATGACGCAAAATTATGTAAAAAAAAAATTTATTAAGAAAAAAATATTTTCTTTTTTCAAAATTTTGACTTGAGGCTTGATATCTCAAAAATTTTCATTAAATGAACTCAAATTATAATTTTTATTAAAGAACAAAGCAATAGCTTTCAAAAACACTAAAGTATGAGAAAGTAAGTAGCTTAGTTGATTATTAATAATTTTTTTTAAAAAAACTAGTAAATTTCATATAAAATTGCCCCTCGCGCCTACACGGAGGGATATGGACCCACCCTCACATACAACTTTTTTTTTTGTCTTGACCAAACCTATCCATCCTGAGCATTTGGAAAACCGTATCTAAAACACCCTACATAAATAAAATAAAATCTAAAAGTTAATAATTAATTATAAAAATAATTAAAAAATTGAGAGCGGTGAAATTTTTTTTTTTTAACTTTTTTCTATACGCCATTCAAAACATATTTCCGAAAATTTCATGAAAATCCGTGGACTGGCCCAGAATTCCTAGGTTTTGCCTTTTTTATGTCTAACGGCCCTCCACTATAAGTAATTTCTTTATTTCAAATGTTATTTTTTGGTTCGAAATACATAAATGAATTTAAAAAAAATCTTTTATCACTTATTTATTTTGAAAACGATTGTTTGAGGGCAAAAATATTTAAATTTAAGGCTGCTTACTTACTTTTGTGATTTACTGTATATGTATATGTATTCGAGTGTTCGTCAAGCGCCTCTGAAAATAACACACTTTTATTTTTAAAATTTTTATGTTCTCACAAACACTATAATTGTTTTGTTTTTAACACAGTTCGTAAAAACGGCTACGAAGGACCAAATGTAATTGTCTATGTTTACTAAATTACTTAAAGATTTTTTGTAAAAAAAGCTTCTTTTAAATGAAACACTTATTGACATTACACTTTCGCCTTTATTATATGCTCCTGTAATGAATTTTAGTCACATGACCTATAGTACACTGATCTCATTTTATAAAAACATTCTATGCTTTTATTTAAATTTGTTGTGGAATGTATTGAAAGTCTGTTTGTTTACGTTATAATTATTTCTGTCCAGTATGTATTATTGCACAGTCAGTTTTACAAAAAACCTGATGTCAGATTTCTGTTCGTTCAGTATGAAAGTCTGACGAGTATTTGCAGGTTGCATTCCGTCATGAATTTAAACTTGTTCTAAGCTATTTTCGAAAAAAAGAGTTGAAAATCTCTACTAATTCATTACGAGTTTATCTTAGCAAAAGAAACACACTTTTCCACTTTTCAAATGTAAGTACATCTCAATTTTTATTTCGTCCTCCACATAACCTCGGGAATATATATATAACGTTTATGTACAATGTTTACATAAAATATTTAACGAGAAATGGCAGCGTTCAATATAGAAATCATCTTCTATTTGTCAACCCACATGAAAATAATATAAATTTTATTAGTACAAATTCTAAACTAGTTTAAGTTGATTCATATAGCTAGATTTATTTATTTGATGACATGTAACACAGTCCTTGGTTGAAGTCCATGATTATTCTATTACATTAAAATTTTCGGTAATCGAATTCGAAGTTTGTTTCATTTGTCAATTATCTCTATCTGTCAATTATCTCTGACAATTAATTTAATGTGTTCACCATCAGACATATTCGTATGCTCTGGACACAACACTGTATCTAAAATCGAAAAACAAATCCAAATGCCTTCAGCACTAGGGCACTCTCGCTCTAATATAAAATAAATGATCAAAAGAAAGAAAGAACACGAAATATGTAAAACGACTCATGCGCAATAGCGCATCTAGATAGAATTAAGTTAGGCTACTAGATAGAATTAAGTAAGACATAATTGTAAATACACACATGTGTCAAAAGAAAAAGACACACGAAAACCAAACATAGCTCCTGAGCAAGAGCAGAACAAGCATTAAAAGCAACTGTCAGCCAAGTGGCGAAAATATTAAAGCAAAAGTAGTGAGCAGGCAATACATTAAGCCGCGATTTTCAACAAAAACATAGTTTATAAAATACGTAATTGTAATTGTACACCAGAAAAAGACTCAATAAAAACTAAACTTAATTTAATGTGTTCGTGTTGGGTGTTGACCATGTACCGGTCTTATTTTAATTTTTATTTGATCTTGTTTTAGTTTCGTTATTTCATTTTGTAACCAGGTTTTGTCTAGAAAAACAAACATTAAGGAAACCACCCCTATGATGAACAAAAATTTCATCAATAAATAAGGGGAATGAGTAATGATTTTAGAGAATAGTTTCCGCGTTAGTAATTTATGTATATGGCTCTTAATACGGATTCAACAGAGTGGACAAAGCATTAAATTTATTTAGAAGCGGAAATCTCCATGAAGGGTCGTTTGAGAGCCACTTATGCAACTATTTTACTGTGGCAAGATCTTTGCGAGGGGATTTCACTTCAGCTTTGCCAATTTAGAGACGTCCTTTTTTTTCATATGGTTGTCGGAGTTTATAAGAGCACAGCATGTGTTGGTGTGTACACGTTTTCCTCAAAGGAACCATTTTTAGGACCACCAAGCGTTCAATTTTGTTTCGGAACCATGTTGTTCCACCTTCCGAAGAATTCACATGATGTGTTTTCGCGCATACCTGATAATGGGGAAACGGACACAATCCCGAAAAAACTGTCCCCGAAAAGTCAAAATCCCGAAAAAACATAATCCAGAAACAGACTTTCCCCGAAAATTCAAAATCCCGAAACAGAATTTTCCCGAAAACTCATAATCCCGAAGACATCAATCCCGAATGGCCAAAATCCCGAAAAAAATCAATTTTGAAAAATAAAAAATTTTAACCAAAACTATTTTTTAAATGGCGTATTTATTTCAACAAAAACAGAAACAAAAACAGCAAATTCATAACATAAATATTAAATTCAAAACAAAAATACTTACAGCAACAGTTAAAATAACCTTATGCTGTAAGCAATTCCTCTTAGATAATTTCCGTGAGACCGCTCACTGCGTTCACCATAAATTTTTTTTATTCGTTTTTCTTTTAGTTTGTACCGTCTCCTTGTTTCTATTTCTTGACCTAAAATTATTTTTTCGAGAGTGTTCTTCACTCTGACTTGCTCTTCTCCAAGAAGAGCAATGAGAGCGTCAGGTAATCATTCCAATAAACAGATTTCTTCTTACACGTGACGACCAAACTTTAAAAAACATATTTTTATATCAAATTAATGCAAAATAGAAATCTCGAAAGGTTTTCCCGAAAAACGATATAAAATGAAAAATTTGCGCAAATTTTTCATTTTATATCGTTTTTCGGGAAAACCTTTCGGGATTTTCGGGATTGTGGGTTTTCGGGATTATGGATTTTCGGGATTGTGGGTTTTCGGGATTTTAGATTTTCGGGATTGTGGGTTTTCGGGATTATGGATTTTCGGGATTTTGGCATTTCGGGAAAAGTTTTTTCGGGATTATGTCCCCAACCCCTGATAATGCAATCCTTCTATCATTGGTGTAGCAAAGGGTTAGTTGTCTACTTATAGGGGTTTGTGCGTTTTTCTATATTTCTCCATTCCTTTCAGGCATTTGTACATTCCATGTAGTTGGTGGAGGTGACTTTGAAATGTTTGAAACTTCGACCCGTTGTAAAGACGTGGTTTTCTTTCTCCTATTTACATTGAGTTGGCAGGCGGCTGTGGATGTATCATCTTTTACAAGCTTACTCAAAAACGCTTTGAAATTTTAAGGTATGGTGCCTCAATGAATACAGGTTACAGCATCCAAGTGTTTTAGTGCACCGGAAAATGAGTAAGTGGATTTTTTTTGTATGTAATCATTTATATCTATGTATAATACGAGTAATTCAATTTATAAACGAGAAAAGGAAAGGTGGTTAATGTCTGAAATGATGCTTGTATGACAATTGGATGATTGAATTGTGTGTTAATGTATATGTTTCGGTTTGGGTATACATCCATCATTTATAGTTTTAAGTAAAAAGTTTACAAATTCAAACGGTTGAGGTAAAAATTCTGATTTCGATGTGGATTGTTTTTTGAAGTTTCCCTTGAAAGATCCATGGGCCGCGTTGATGTTGAAACGGCAATGTCGTATAGAATTTAGTTTTATCCGTGTGGATCTCATTGAGTATTTCGTGTATTCTTATTATGTAGTTGTATATTGTTGTATTGTGTTATATTGTAATGTTTTGTGGATAGACTCCGAAAACGCTTATGGGTGAGTTGGTTTAATATATGTGTTGTATATTTATGTATTTATTAACCATTAGATTTTTTTTTTCAGGTTTTGTGTGGAGTTTGGGATGCCGAACAGTGTCATCGAATGGGATATCTCTGCTTAATTCTGGTATACCCTTTTTTTGTAATGATTTCATTTTATATTTTATATTCATATTATGACTTTATTTTTCAATCATTTCTTATTGATTTTTTTTTTGTTGATGAATTTAATTGAGGTTGTCTATGAGTGATTGATTGAATTGAATGTGTGTTGAGTTTTAGTGGACTGTATGGGTTGTTTACTTTTGAGATTTGTATTCTCTTTCATTTCTACTCTTGATGAGCATTATTGGATGGAAGTGGACATATCTTTGTGATGGGTCTCTTAAATTCATTGTTTGGTGTTCTTACTTTTACAACACGGATAAGATCATCTTTTCCTGAGTAGGTTGCCACTATTCTTGCCATAGGCCATTTTGACGGTGGAAGTCTCTCATCCCGTAGCAACCAATCGCCGATCTTGTGTTGATCTTCAATTTTAAGCCACTTTGGTCGATTTTGAAGCCTTGTGAGGTATTCTCCGCTCCATTCCTTCCAGAAGGTCTGTAGTGATGATTGTAGGCGTTTCCATCTATCCAGGTATCCAATCTTTTCTATTGCAAGGTCCGCTTCGGGAACTATATTTGCTGATGTGCCGATTAAAAAATGAACTGGTGTTAAAGCATTGAAGTCTTCCAAGCTGTCTGTCACCGGACATAGGGGTCTCGAGTTAAGGCAAGCTTCTATTTGTGCTAGAAGTGTACAGAGCTACTCGAACGTCAGTGCTTGGTTTTGGGCAACACGACGCAAATGGTATTTCACCGATTTCACTCCTGCTTCCCATAAACCTCCGAAGTGAGGAGAAGCGGGAGGAATAAAATTCCAATTGGTACCCAATTTACTCAATGAGTCGGCAATCTCTATATAGTTGAGTTTAGCAGCCTTTATCATTTTTTGTAGTTCCACATAAGCGCCCTTAAAGTTGGTTCCACAGTCACTATATATGTTTGCACATATCCCTCTGCGAGATATAAATCTTCGAAACGCGGCAATAAAGGCTTGTGTCGTTAAATCTGTGACAGCTTCAAGATGAATTGCCTTTGTTGAAAGACAAATAAAAATGGCAAAATAGCCTTTGAATTTCTTTGCACCTCGTCCTTTCCACGCCTTCACTTCTATTGGTCCCGCGTAGTCGACACCAGTGTGTGTAAACGGTCGTGAAACATTGACTCTTGGTGCTGGAAGGCTTCCCATGAGTTGTTGCATTGGCTTAGATTTATTTTTGAAACACGTAAAGCATCTATTTATGTATTTTTTTACCGTTCTCTTCATGTTGAAGATCCAAAAACGATTTCGAATATGTGCAATCACTTAGTGAATTCCACCATGGAAAGTTTTCTCATGAGCATCTTCAATTATGAGTCTGGAAAAATTATGATCTGGTTTTAACACGATTGGATGCTTTTGATCATAGGTTAAGTTTGCATTTTGAAGTCTACCTCCGATTCTTAGCATTCCACTTTCATTAATAAAAAGATTGAGAGATTTATTGAGTTTAGTCCTCTTTGTCTTCTGTAGTTCATTTATGGCATCATGAAACATGGATTTTTGAACACTTTTGATAGCTGTGCGCATAGCAAAATCGAGTTCGATTGGTGTCAGAACCGATTTTCTTCGATACGATTTATCTTTTCTAACATTATAGATGAATCTGTTAATAATGGCTATAATTCGTAATGCTTTTGGGAGTTTGGATTGTTTACAAACTACATCTAAAATTCCATCGGTATCTTCAATTGCGACATGAACTTTGATTTCTAGTTTTTCTTCATCTGTTTCACCTTGTGTGGGTTGTTCTGGGATTGAGAAATCCCATATCTCTCGAAGAAAGGGTGGTCCCTTCCACCAAAGAACGTTATTCTTCAGCTTAGATGGAAGAATACCCCGGGATGCAAGATCTGCTGGGTTTAACTTGGTTAGAATGTGTTTCCACATGCTAACATTCGTCAACCGTTGGATTTCGGTAACTCGATTGGCAATAAATGTCTTCCACTATGACGGCAATCCAGAAATCCAACAAAGGCTAATTGTCGAATCAGTCCAAGCAAAAGTTGATAAATTTCTAAACGGAAGGACTGATTTTGTATAACTTAGTAGTTTTGCTAAAATTATTGCTCCGCAAAGTTCCAATCTTGGCAAAGAGACAGTACTGACTGGAGCAACTTTTGTTTTAGCTATCAGTAAATGGGTGTGAATGCTGTTGTTCTTGTCTAAAACTCGAAGATACACTACGGCTCCATATGCTTTGGTAGATGCGTCACTGAATCCATGGAGTTCGAGCTGTTGAGCACAATCCTCTATATTTACCCATCTCGGTAGACGGATATCTTCTAAGATGTCTAACTCTTCTTGAAAGGAGAGCCATTCATGAAGTAATTCTACCGTCCCACGAAAGACCTTTCAACCACAATTGCTGAATTATAATTTTTGCTTTAACGATACATGGTGCTATCCATCCAAGCGGATCAAAGAGACGAGCAATTGTTGAAAGTATTGTTCTTTTTGAAACCATATCATCGACGGTGATTTTTTGAAATGAGAAGGAATCAGTAGATGGGAACCAACTGATTCCAAGTGTTTTCATATGATCCAAAAGTCCGAATGTCAATGACACATTTGTTTCTTGTGGTATTGAATCAAAAAATTCTTTATTATTACTCATCCACTTGCGCAGATGAAATCCAGCAGATGATAAGAGCTTTGAGATTTGTTGATACTTTTCTTTTGCTGCTTCTACTGAATCTGCACCCGATACCAAGTCATCGATATACATGTCTTCCCTAATCATTTGAGCGGCTGATGGGTATGACAGTTCTTCATCTGAAGTAAGTTTCTTTAAAGTTCGATTTGCTAAATATGGGGCGGGGGCAGTACCAAACATTAAGACTTAGATTTTATAAAGTTTTACTGGGGTTGTTGGACTTTCACGCCAAAAAACTAACTGGTAGTACGCGTCCTCTGGGTGAACTAGGATCTGCCGGTACATCTTTTCTATGTCGGATTTGAAAGCAACTTTGTGTGTTCTCCACCTTAAAACAATTGCTAATATATCTGTTTGGGTTTTAGGTCCAGTCATCAGATGGTCGTTCAAAGAACTACCGTCCGACGTTTGAAATGCCGCATTAAAAACAACACGTAACTTCGTTGTTATTAGGGGCGGCCGTGGTGCAGTGGTAGAGTGTTTGGTAGAGAGGTTTCCAGTTTCATATGGACTCCGCCCTTGAGGTTATATATGTGAAATGACTAACAACTTATTTCCAACTACTGCAACACAAAAAAAAGGGAAGGCTGCTAATATGGTAGTACAATGGACTGGATATTAGGTCTGAGTTCTCCAGATTAGCATAAGGCTCCTCTTTTTTATAAAAAAAAAAAAAAAAAAAAAAAAAAAAAAAAAAAAAAAAAAAAAAAAAAAAAAAAAAAATTCGTTGTTGTACTGGACTCTTTTACAACGGCATGATGAGGTACAACATAGTGATATGGTGAATTAAATGTTCTGTCTAAGTTGATGTCTACTTCTTCCATTTGGTTGAGTAGAAGATATTCTTTTAAACAATCATTATATTCTTTATGTAATGTTGGGATGTTTAATAATTTATTTTCTTGTTTATAAAACATCATTAAGGCCTTTTGTTTTGTTGACATAAGCCTTGGTCGATGAAGTTCTTTGAAGGGTAGTGAAACTTCAAAGCGCCCTCCCGGCACCCGCTTGATGTTTTGTAGAAAGTGCTTTTCGCACACGACATCTTCTTCATCTACAGCTTTTTCATAGGGAGTTTCTTCAATTTCCCAAAAAGCACGCATTTGTGTGTCGATGTCTACAAATTGTGTATAGACTTGAAGAGACAAGGGCCTTACCAGAGGAACTTTCCCCAAAATGATCCAGCCCAATCTGGTTTTTTGGGCTATTGGAGCGATTTGTTCTTCATCTCGTATAACTTCTTCTAATATTATTTCGCAATATTCATTTTCTAATAATATATCAATGTTACCAGGGCGATTAAATGAAGGATCTGCTAATTTCAGTAATTGTGAATGCTTCCATCTGCTAGCAAAGACTTCTTCATTTGGTAAAAGCCCTGTAAAAGTTTTGTAAATGTAACCTCTTGTCGACGTAACAAAATCTGAATAATTAGAACTCAGATTCAACTTTACAAAGTGTTGACAAGAGCCAGTTTTGTTTTGTCCTAAGACCGAAACGTCAAAGGAAGTTGGAACCTTCTTAAGACCCAAAAGTTGAGCTGCCGATTCAGTTATAAAAGTAGCTTGAGACCCAGAATCAATCAAAGCTCTCAACTGAACAAAGTCTCCTTGGGCTGATTTGACCTTTATAATCGCTGTTGCCAATAAAACTTGGGTTCTTTGAAATTCATTTAAATGAAAACAGTTTGAAGATGATGTAGGCGGTAAGTCGTAGGGCTGAAAATTTGGAGCATTTTTGTTGAACTCCGTTGTTACATGGTGCGTTTGTGAGCGACTTGTATTCAGGGTGTTTGTATTTGGGTGAGTGAATGAGTTTTTATTAATATTTTGATGAGTGGGTGTATATGAGTTTGATTGTACTTGAGAACCTGTTTGTTGATTGTATGTGTTTGGAAAAGTGTTTGGTTGCGGGCGTGGTTGTTGTGTTGTACATGTTTGAGTTGTTGCTGAAATGTAGTAGTGAGTTGTGTTTTCTCTGGCAAAAATGACACGATTTATGGCTTGGGCAATTATTTGTTCGGTGACTGTAGGCTAAACTATTGCCAAATTGTTTAACAACTCGTTGTTTAGCACTTACATCCATTTTTAAAAATTTCGAACATGTTCGTAGGGAATGTGCTCCTTTATGGCACACCTTACACGAAAAATTCTCTGTCGACTCAGTATTGAGATGAAAAACATTTTTTGTTTGTTTCTTGTGTGTAATTGTTGTATTTGCTTGGTGCTGTTGATCCATCATCTCTAATGTTCGGAACTTCGTTTCTAAAAAGTCAGAGAACTCTTTAAATGTAGGGATCTCTTTTTTAGTTCCCAGAGTTGTTTCCCACTTCGATTGCACCGTAGTCGGTAGCTTTTTTAGAAGCAAAAATATTATAATTGCGTCCCAGTGATCGACAGGCAATTGCAAATTCTTTAGGGCGTGTAGAATTTTTGTTGAATTATCTAATAATTCTCTTATGCCCTTTGCATTCTCCTCTTTTACTACATTTAATTCGTAAAACAACTTAAGTTCGTTGTTAACGAGAATTCTTTTAAGATCGTATCTCGTTGTTAAAAGCTCCCAAGCTTTATCATAGCTCGCATCATCTACACTGATGTGTTCCAGTAAGATACCAGCACCTTCTTTGCAACTAGACTTCAAATAATGTAATTTTTCTATTTTTATAAGTGTTGTATTGTTATGAACCAGTGAAACAAACTGGTCATGAAAAGAACGCCAATTCTGATATTCTTCCGTGAATGTCGTAGGGTGAATTTTTGGCAAACGAACATCGTGTGGTCTGTCATTGGTCGACTTTTGCATCAAAGTCGTAGCAGATCTTTTGCTCTAGCTGCTTCTTCTAATGTTGCAAATTTATCTAGTTCATCTAGTAATAGAGATTTGTAAATTGTGTATATTTCACCTGCCTCATTAAAAAACTCTTCGGTCGAAGTTAGGTCTTCTTCGCTGCAAACAGCGATTTGATGTTTTTCAACAATAGTTTGCCAATTGCTAATAAGTGTTTCAAGTCGCGTAGAGACATAGTTTTTTGTCCTACGACTTGCAGAAGTTGTTTTCTTAAAGTTTTCATAATTTTTTGAGATTTGAGCACATACATTTTTCATTATTTTTACTGCATCCATTTTATTTTATTTAGTTTACTTTTTTTTTTTTTATATGTGAATATATATTATACATATGTGTATAAATTACAAAAGTAAGCAAATTTTACTCACTGCGTTTTACTTTCAGTGTTGATAGTGGATGGCTAGCTGGATTGAACTCCCTCAAATGATGAAAAGATGACAAATACGATCGCAATGGCGGTGATAATGGCGATGGCAATGAGGTTGACGATGGCGGTGATGATGGCGATGGCAATGGAGATGACGATGGCGGTGATGATGGCGATGGCAATGGAGATGACGATGGCTGGATACTTGTTGCAACAATATATCTTTATTGTTTATATGTACAATGTTTACATAAAATATTTAACGAGAAATGGCAGCGTTCAATATAGATTGTGGGCGGCAGCATCCAACAAAACTTCTAATTTCTTTTATAAAATTGCCCTCCATCCTAAACAGAAAAAGATAGACCTCCGTCTCAATGACTTTTTTATTAGAATATGACCAATAATCACATCCCAAAGTATGGCACACGAGACACGAGTTACAGGACACCCTGTATAGTCAATTCGAAAACCAACTTATCAAAGTGGCATTGAGCAATTTAATGTTAAAGAATTGTTGAAATTTAGCTCAAGCCAAAACGAGACAAGAATGCAGCACTCAAAGAATTTTCGAGATCGGTCTAGTAGTTTTTGAGTTTCCGTTCCCGGGAGAATACGTCGGTTAAATATAAGTAAAGAGTTTTCAAAAACAGTTTAGCTGTTGAGGCAGAAGAGCGTAGCAAATAAACAAACTCATTTCTACATTTATGATTATAGTTGGGATAAGATTTAGGGTGTACTTATATCAAAAAAATCGCTCTTTGTCTTTTTATAACAAACCTTTTCCATGCAGAATCGACTAGCTCACATGAAAAGCAATATTTTCAGAAACTTCGACTAATGTGATTCCTAAAAGCTGTAAAAAGGGACCAAAGTTATATGAGAAATATTAATGGTTCACTGGACACTGTATCTAAATTCATACTCTGCGAATAAGATTTTGAACATATTTGTGCACTTATACAATTTTGCATAGAGACTTGGAAGTTGCATTTGAATTAATTTTTTTTTTTTTTTTTGCAATTATTGTGAAATGTACGAAATAAAATTTACCTGCGTCCTTAAAACCACTTCTTCTTCATCCTTAGATCCACTAGATCGAAGTTTTAATGGAAGTTTAGATCTTAAAAGTCTATCCAATTTCTGCAACAAAACCTGTAAGAAACCAAATATAAAAATGTCAATTTTTTCTATTATATGATTAAAAATAAAGTCCTATAGTACTGTCATGAGCAATTTTTTTTAGTTAGTTAGTTGACTTTTATTTCAATACAATTTTTTTTTTTTTACAATTTAAATGCTTAATCTGAAGTCATATTGGAATTGGCCTTTGGCCGTCTACCAGGTTGACAAAGTATATAAAGTTAGTTTCGAATTAAAAAAACAAGAATCTAAAAATATCCTTCTACTATTCGCTTTCTGTAACGAAGTGCAGAAAGCGAATAGTAGTTAGTTCTCTAAGACACATTTTCCAAACATTAATAGTCTTAATTCTTTTAAAATTGGGCAAATGCCAAGAAAATGCAAGACATCCTCCCTCTGTTTCATATTGCAGAGGTCACAAAGTATTGGTAAATCAGACCGGTGTGAGGTATATAATTCAAGTTGACAATTTCGCCTCTCATTCTGAAGATATTACTTATTTTTTCGGGTGAGTAGCCATCGAGGAAATATGTTTTAGTATTTAGAAAGTTGTTTAGTTTGGAATAATAGTTCCTAAATAGTGATGATTTGGCTTCTTCAATATATTGGTCAAACATATGTCTGCCAAGGTTCTCCAATATTGTGTTGAATTTTTCTTTTAAAAGTTTAGGTTGTTCGTTAACATTCACTGTCAAATACCACATTCGGAAGCTACTTTCTGCCATTCTTCGCAAATACTTTTGGTATTCTGGCTTCATTCATCTCTAATACTTTTAAGATATAAATGAAGTGCATTTTAATAGTGTATAGACGCATTGGTGGAGTTCCAGTTTCAATATATAGCATATAATTAGGAGTATTTTTTGGTAGCCGAAATGTTCTCTTCAAGAAGTAGCGCAGACATTTTTCCACCTCATCGTAACTTTTGTAGCCCCATACCTGGGCTGCGTAGAGCATTATTGCAGCTGCAGTCGAATGGAACAGAGTTAGTTTTGCACTCGGTGATATATAATTGTTTTTGAAACAACGTTCCCAAATTGCGGAGATAGCTCTCTTACCATCAGATAGTTTTCCGACAAAGTGCGGCTTTAAACTTAGGGACGAAGATATTAGAATTCCAAGATATTTGTATCTGGGTGCAATTTCAATTTCTTCACCGTCCAGTTTCCAGTTTGCATTTCTAAATATCATCATTTTGGATTTTTGTAGGTTAACAGTAAGGTTCCAACGTTTACAGTATGCGCTAAGTCTGTTTATCATTAACTGCATACCTTCGATAGTGTCACACAAAAAGACAATATCATCTGCATACATCAGTGCAGGAATTGTTACATCATAGAACTTAATTCCACCTTTAACATCCTCGGTTATATCATTAATGTATATGATGAAAAGCAGTGCACTTAGGATACAGCCTTGTTTAACACCCATTGACGTTTTGAATTCCTCAGAGATTAGATCTCCATCCCAAACATACGCAACATTGTTCTCATACAGAGCTCGCAGGATTTGTATAGTTTTGCTTGATACACCGATTTTGAAGAGCTTGTAAAAGAGTGCTTCACGTGGGACTGTATCAAACGCTGCACGAAAATCTACAAAAAATGCTTATAGCTTTTTCTTCTTCCTCATGTATGATTCAGCAATATTGGTAAGATAGAAAATCTGGTCAATTGTAGAATATTCTTTTCGAAATCTGGCTTGAAATTCCTTAAGAATGTTTTTTTCTTCAATCCATTCATATAACCTATTGTATATCATTGTGGCAAAAAGCTTGGCTGAAGTATTTAAAAATGTGATTCCTCTGTAGTTATTCGGATCTGTGTAATCGCCTTTCTTGTGAATTGGGAAAAAGATTGCTTTCTTGAATGAATCAGAGACATTTGTAGAGTTAAATATTTGATTAAATTCTGCTGTGAGAGCTAATATAAAATCGCTTGTGCAATTTTTAAACAATTCAAACGGGATGCGATCAATACCGGGTGCTTTGTTTGTCTTCGAGTTGTTTATAACTGTTTTTACTTCTTCAATTGAAAACGCAGAGTCCAATTTCGTATCAACAAACAAGGGGGGTGCATATTGAAATAATGGTGAACTAAGTGGAGCGTTGAGTAGCTTCTCGAAGTGAGTTTTAAGTTGTGGTGATTTAAGGGACGAAGAAATGTTTGATGTATATCCATTTACGTACTAAACAGCTTTCCAAAACTGAGCAGAAGACTTCGAGTTGTTTATGAGCGCGATATTTTGCTGTTGATGAGCTACTCTCATTATGTGACACATGTGTTTGTATGCCTTATTGGCTTCTTGATACAGTGTTTTAAAAACATTGCAGTTATTTCTTCTCAGAAGCTTCAAAAATTTGAAAGATTTGTCTCTTGCTCTCAGACAGTCAGAATCAAATAACTTTTGTTTATTAGTCTTAATATTTTCTGGGACATTGTGCTTTGGAATGGATTCGTTTATAACTTCTGTTAAAGTTTCTATATCAGTTGGGTAATGATACTCATTCAGTTTCATAAGGTTTAGATTCATGTTTAGCTGGTATGTTGTGAGCATTCGGTTGTTCCAAACATATTTTGGCAGAAGTCTTAGTGGTTTCGTCTTATCATCATTATCTGTAGTAGATATATTGAGAACTACTTCCAAGCATATGGTCCGAAAATATCTCAGTTCCGACTTGAAAGCTATCCAGCTATCCAGAATTGCATACCAGGTATTCGAATCACCTTCCAAGTCCCCTTTGCAGCTACCATTCAACAATCGCAAGTCATATTCGTCAGCAAGTTCAAGAATTTTCGTTCCTTTGTTGTCACAAATTGGGTCCTTAGATTTCCGGTAATGAAACCTTACCGGCTTTTTTTTATAAAGGGTGTATCAGGTGTCAGGTCTGCTTTGATAAAGTTGCGTTATGGCATAGATACCAGTCAAGTCATTGTGAAATTTCAATACGGGTTTATAAAAACAGAACATTGAAACGGTTGGCACATGAGAATGCAACAAGATCAACAATTTGTGAATAAACCCGAAGTTTGACATTATATCTTAAAGTAAAGTTTATGATTATGTTTAAGCTCTTGAATTCCTTCACTAATTTGCTCACGTTAGTTGCTTATGTGAAGGGATCGCACTAGTGATCATTTCTTATCTCGTACTCTGATAATAATTGAAAACTTCCAACATACTTCATAGTGTGAAGTTCACACGTACATACATACATACACTTTACACTTCTAAAGAGCGAATGACCGAAGGCAAGCGCCAAACAACAAACGATAACATTAATGTATAAGTGAAGTGGAAATCTGTTTTTCCGTCGGCTTTTTTGGTCACATTGAATTTTGTAATGAAACAATGAAACAACTGGCTATCACAATAGTAAAAATAAAGTGGGACTTAATAAGTAAAAACACTAAAATCACACAAAACAAATTTCTTGAGATTTTAAATTTTTGTCTCAAAGATAACAACCATCTGCAATACGGAACTGAAATCTATAAACAAATTTTTGGGATGCCTATGGGCAATCCCTTATCTCCCACGATTGCAGACTTAGTTCTTGATTATGTTTTAGATGAATGTTTTAAGGACATGGAAGAAAAACCCACGTTCATCGCCAAATATGTGGATGATATATTTTCCATTATGGACAAACGAAATGTTGACAAGGTACTGCAGATCCTCAACGGATTTCATCCAAAAATTCAGTTCACGGTTGAGAATGAACACAATAGAACACTACCATTTTTAGATGTCAAAATCCACCGTGAAGGGAGTCGCTTGCTCTTTGATTGGTACCAAAAACCTACAGCGTCGGGAAGATTGATTAATTTTCGTTCTAATCAAGCAAGACACATCATCATTAACACTGCTTCTAATCTGGTTAACAAAGTTTTCAAAATTAGCGACACACAATTCCACTCTGTCAACGAGAAAAAAGTAATCAAAATCCTTAGCGATAATAACTATCCGTCTACAGTTATTCGCAGTCTTTTGTGGAAGCACAAAACAAAAATTTCACGGGGTAACAATACTCCAGAACCAGTTAACGTATACCATAAAAGCATGGTATACGTCCCAGCGCTGACTGAAAATTTCAAAAAAACTGTTACTAAAAATCTAACAGATACTCGTCTTTCGTTCAAATCGAATAAAACATTACACCAATGCTTCACAAAACTTAAAACAAAAACTGAAAAGGACAGACAAACTGATGTCATCTACAAAATAAATTGTAAAGGCAAACCCAACGAACCGTGCAATCTTTGCTACATCGGAACCACCAAACAATTTCTTCGACAACGAATGTCTAATCATAAGTCAGACATAAGACAAAAAAATCCGGACAAAACAGCTCTGTCTTATCACAGCATTGAGAGCGGTCATTCTCCAGACTTTGATGGCGTTAAAATTTTACAGACGGAGAAACATGTTTCTAAAAGATACACGTTAGAAACATTACATATTCTCAACAACAACAACAACATGAATAGAAAACAAGACACACAAAACATTTCGGCCGTTTATTGTTCACTCCTGTCCTAAATTTCTCTGTCTAAGTTAGTACAGACTAAACTTCACTAACAGAAGTAGCTTGTTAAATTTTTCAATGATTTAATATGTATATCATTTTTTTTCCTTTTTGTTTATTTCTTCTTTTTTATATAAGTGAGTGTACTTATTGTCATTTTGTTAACAACTAATGTTTACATATTTTTGTTTTTTTTGTTCAAATAAAGTTCCCCTGAAGAAGGCAGCAACCCCTGCCGAAACGTTGGGAAAGTTAATGTAACTTCATTGTTTCATTACAAAATTCAATGTGACCAAAAAAGCCGACGGAAAAACAGATTTCCACTTCACTTATATATCTAAAAATTGGTCAATAAATCAACTATGATAACATTAATGATTCATGTTACCAACAAGAGTATTTTGAATACCTACAGCTCGGTCTTCGTTTGTTAAATGCAATTCATTCGAACGTTGAGGCAATAATGCTGATATGGCGATATACTGGCTTGAAGTGTGAAGTGATTGGGGTCCAATGATCAAAGGTCGGGAATTTACGAAAACTAAATGGATTTGTTGAACGAAACTGATCAATAATATTTTGTATAAAAGAGGAATGAAAATTCTAAATAATTGTCTTTTCTAAACTGCCAAGTGCCAACCAGTGTGTTTGTTTTCTAAGAGCAGCTCGCTCGATTTCTCTCACACTTTACTTACTTCGAACTAACAGTCATATTATGGTTGTCAACTATCAATCAATTGATACACGATAAGTGCTATCAATCAATTGATAGATTGGTATTATGCTTGCCAATTGATAAATTTTCTTCCATTGTGAACAGTGTGCTCGTACTAAGCGTTGACACACCCCACATCTAGGTGCAAAGCGACCATTTTAAATTCTTCCATTCAATGAACTCTAAGCACATTTAAGCTCTTATTATGAGTAGCGAATCGAACTAAAATCCAAGCGAATTCGATAATTTCGTATTATGAGTAGCGACTCGCTTAAATGAAGTTCGCTTCAAATGTCAAAAAGTTATCGACTAGAGTTATCGACCAATTATGAGTAGCAAACGTTCGACATTGTATTCGCCCAGCTCGTCAAAATCGGTCGAACGAAAGTTATTGGTGATAAATCAAGCGAACGAAGGGTTTAGTTTACTGTTTCTGTTTGGATGCATTTCTGGCAAAAATTAGTGAATTAAGAAAAAAGTTCTTATATTTTAATTTACTATTAAAAACAAGATGCTAGTTAAAGACAAACAGCTGTCAGTTCGCAAAGCAATTGACCTCAACTCACTTGGTCCTCCTTCTCGTGAGAAAAAAATGGCATAAAGTTTGCCTATAGGTTTCTAGTTTCAGTTGGATTTCAAATTAAAACTTAAAAAAAAATTTCAGCAAACAAAAAAGTGATTGCAGGTACTGTCGGGGGACCATATACGCCACTATCTTTGTTGACTTTAGAACAGGCAGTTGACTACTTACGCAGCCTTTTACATGCAGTAAATCCATCTGGCTGTATATCTAATGAAGAATGAATACACAAGGATGTATTAAAGAATGGAAGAAGCAATTTTGAAGGAAAAATTATGCAGTAATAATGAAGATGCCCAAGTTCTGCAAGATGAAGATACCCAGCATGTTCAAGGGCCATCATCATCTGGTCAGCAGCGATCCCTGCCAGCTTATAAAAGAGGGGAGAACAGTTTAATGAAAGAAAAAATGCACATATGAAATTTTTAAAAGATCAAACTGACACACTAATTTGTTCCGTACACTCTCATTTTCTTCCACATATTCAAAAAACAAATCAACACTACTAATCATACTTATAATGAATTATTTTTTTTAATATTTAATTGAGAAAGATGTTCTATTAACAGACCAACAACAATTATATAAGGCAATTTGACATAATATGTAAATAAGTATTTAAATAAATATTCACCTTTTTTATGTTGGTACCTATCACATCAAAAGCGAATGTTGTAGTTCGCTACTCATAATACCACGAAGCTTGTAGTTCGCTGAACAGTTCGACTAGAAGCGTACGTTCGATTCGTTACTCATAATACGGGCCTTAACTTCAAAATTCATTTTGAAATGAATTTTTGCTATACGGCACAGAAAAAAACACTTCACAATACTACCCTTTTGCTATTCAACCACGTACCTGTGTATTGTTTACACAATTCCAGTAAATTAAAGCAAACAAATGTTTATCAACGACGAATTTGCGACTGACTGAAAAATTGATATCTATCAAAAATTTTGATAACCATAATACCGAACAAGCAACCAGAGACGTTCACAATAGTCCACATAAAAGCATTTCATTCACAACTGATCAGAAGTTCTGATGGTTAATATCCGTAATATCACTTAACCAATTTCATTGATAGATAGATGGATAGATAGATAGATAATTGTTTTTATTTAATTACATTTATAATTCTTGATTACATAGTTTACAAAAAACAAAAAGCATGGCTTTTCTGCCGTCTTGAAATAAGATTATTCATTAAACAAATTTAATAATAGTTACTATAACAGTTGAACAAAATAAATTAAATTTTTTTTTTTTTTCAATTTCATTGATAAACAAACAAATTTATGAAGTATCGTAAAACGTATTGACAACCATAATAAGGCTTTAATGTCGATTTCCAGTGGTACACAAAAGCACTTTTAAAAGTGCTTTTTTGCTCGAAATACGTTTCATGTAGACACTAGATCACTTTTTTTTGCCCCGAAAAAGCACTTTTATGAATCTCGATTCAGAGGCAAGATTTACACGCACGTACACCAACACAAAACATTTGACGTTTACCAGTTTGCAGTTTGATTATTTTGCATTTTTGGTTAAAGGCTGTGAAGAGAAATAATAAAAATAAACAATAAACTATTTTGTGAAAATGGATCGCTCAATTTTAGCTGAAATTATCAAAATATATATGAGTCGTCACCTAGTTTTGATTCTTACGAAGAAGTGTTTGAAATTCTGAAATTCCTTAAAACAAAACGAAAGGCATTCCGTGAATAATTTTGTTCAAAGTGTTGTGTACAATTATTCGGATGAGGAGGTTTCTTCCTAGTGCATTTATTAATAAAGTTTCGAAAACATTCTTTCTATATAAATTGCCGAACAAAACAAAACGGAAGGGTTGGCGGTCAAAAATAGCACACATACAATGATAAAAAAAGAATTTTGTCTTTTCTGTTCCAGTGAGCACGAGTGTTTTAGAGTGCTTTAGTTTTTGCAAAGGAAATCGACATAAGATTGTTCCCTTTTTAAAAGCAACTCGCATAGATTTAGATTAGATTTGGAACAATCTTTTGCTCTGCTCGGTCTATGATATAGCGTTCGCGCTTATAGAGGCAAACGACGGCGTAAGAGCCAACGTTTTGAGTACGACACAAATTTAAGACTTAAAAGAAAGAAAAACCAAAAAAAGATCGCTGAATTAAATCTTTGCATGGTGACCGTGACAGGACTATAGTCAAAAAGCGATAATTGTTAACAAAAAATAATAAACAATGTCTAACGATAAAAAAGGAATCCAAACCGAAGTCATATCCCTGAATGCATTGGGACGTGTTTATGTCCTTAAATTATTAATAAAGAAGCACACCTCACTAAGGAAGTTGTTGATCGCTTATTGCAATCGGATGGGTCGGTCTTCCTAGGGAAACCGTTAGGTTTCGATATGATAGAAAAACAATCAACGAATATGACAAATAAGCTTCACTGGAAATGGAACAGGATAGCACTTTCGAAGTCCACCAAGAACAGGCGGATGGTGGCTCATGTTTATGTTAAATATAAACTATAAAACATTTCCTCATACAATGAAATTAACAAAAACAAAAAAAAAAAAAAGATCGAACAAACAGACAAACAAAGATGACTACTTTAAACACAAGTTACAACCAGGACAACAACATGAAAACAACAACCAAAACAAGCAGCTTCAACAACATTGCTTCCATTGCAAAGAGTTCCTCATTGAAAGAGCGGATGAGTCATCGTATTAATAATACAGCAGTACTACTACATTTAAAAATTAGTTATTTATAGAGCTATAGAGGCTTTCCAGTTGCTAAAAAATTTCAAAAATCCAAAAGCAAAATCTCATCCGGTGAAAAAAAACCTAGCAACTCAGCAAACACAAAAAGAACTCCTGAAGCTGAAGATAAAACTAAGAAAGAACTTCGTAAGGAAGCTGTTAAAAGCAAAAGCGATGAAAATAAATACTATTCAGAAATTGTTAAAAACGTGCGGAAGAATTAACAAACCTACAACTTATTTTTCAAAGAATTGACAATCAGGATTTGAACATCAAACGGCTAAGTGAAGAATAAATAAATAAATAAATAGGGTGGCGCAACAGAGCGAGGAGCCCCTGGTCCTAGCGCATTTCTCACAACCATGCCTTGTGAGGGAATGGAAGGGACCAACAATTTTCTGCCAGTTCTGAACGGCTAATCGAGAAAGCGCTTTTCATGGCAATGAATACTGACGGAGGACTTGCTAAATCTTCGCGAAAGGCGATACCCGTGGAAAAAACATTCTTGCCTCTGTTGGGATTCGAACTCGAACCTCTGGATTAACAGGCGGACATGCTATCCATAACACCATGGGTACCACTGCTAAGTGAAGAAGTCGCTCTTAAAAAGCAACGATGGACAGAACACTAAAAATTGGAAATCCGAATCCGTCTGGTGTTCGAAACTCATTTCTCAAGTGGACGTGTTCTTGATGATTTAATATCAAACTACATATATCTGATAAAAAAGAGCTTAAAACACCATGAAGAATCTATATTTACAAACGAGAATATGCAAGTAACAATAATTACAGCCCTATTCTGCTATTCATCGGGGGGAATTTTTCTTGAATTTTCACTAATCACAATTCTGCTATTCATTCGAAGTGTATCTGTGTACACAATCTGTATACACAGATTCACTTCGAATGAATAGCAGAATAGTGATTAGTGAAAATTCAGGAAAAATTCCCCCCGATGAATAGCAGAATAGGGCTGCTAGTATCGGTATGAAAAAGAAAGACTTCAAGTTGGCATCAATATACTGCCCGCCAAG
Organism: Melanostoma scalare; assembly: GCA_949752695.1. Lineage (NCBI taxonomy): Eukaryota > Metazoa > Arthropoda > Insecta > Diptera > Syrphidae > Melanostoma > Melanostoma scalare. Next base: position 82,214,455 of record OX456986.1, read on the forward strand.
ACTGAAGATGATTATACAGAACTGCTAAATCTACTAGGACAAAACTTCCTTGTTGGAGTTGACCCATTGGGGATCCAGACTTATAACCACAAAAGGCAGAAGGCTTTACAAAGCATGCCTCAAATATAATTGCGAGTTTTATTCTTCCAGATCACCAACTTACTGGCCAACGGATACTAGTAAAATACCAGACCTTGTTGACTTTTTCGTAGTTAAAGGTATCAAACGAAACCATATAAAAGTCGAAGGTAATTATGACTTATCATCAGATCATACACCGGTGATTTTATCACTTAATGAGTCAGAGATAATGGAAAAAAGTAATCCTAAGCTTGTAAATACTAAAACAAACTGGAGTGAATTCAGAGAAAAGCTTGAAAGCTAAATAAATCTCAGATCCCCTATGGAAACAAAAGACCAAATCGACCTTGAAGTAGAACAATTCATTGCCGATGTTCAACAAGCTGCAGTAGAAAGTACCAGTGGCGTAGATAGCTTTTCGCTATGGTGGGGGGGGGGGGGGGGGGGGGTATGAACCTAGTTCGCTAATTTTTTTTTCAAAGACTTATTAAAAAAAAAAAAACAAGTAATAAGACTTCATTGAATTCATTTATGCTTATTTTGACATTCTATTGGAATGAAAGTTTAGTCGAATTCGAAAGAAGTGCATTTTGAGACTCGAATGATTCGAATGTTAACCATGTAAAATTTAGAATCATTCGAGTCTCAAAATGCACTTCTTTCGAATTCGACTAAACTTTCATTCGAATAGAATGTCAAAATAAGCATGATTATGAATGCCATAAAAAATTATATTTTTAAAAGAATATTATGCGCATTCATTTGAATATGAACTAGAATAAATATTGATGTAATAGATGAAATAATATTAATTTAAAAAATTCATCATAGAATAAAATGATTTTTATTTCTGCCCTTTTCGATGAAACACTGCTGCTACTGCTATATGTAAGTATTTCGCGATGAATAGCTAGAGAATCCAAACCATTCAAACGATCTTGCAAATCAGTAAGCATCTGACTGGCTAGAAGTCACGTATCAAAAGAAGATCTGAAATTCTGGCCAATCAGAGTCCGAAAAAAGTAAGATTATCTGAAAAACTTAATGCATTGGATTTTTTTACGTTTGAAGTAAACAGAGCAACAGATGGGTCATTTTTCTGATGAAAATTTTTAAAAAACAGCAAGGCGTTACAAATCCAAGGTTGTAGTGAAATCTAATAAATAAGGCTGCCAAAGTTTATCACTCTGTTATTAAAAAAGACATATTTTTACGAATCTCACTTCGTTGGTCTTACTTCGTTGGTCAGTATCGATCTGCCATTAATCGTAGCCACACTCACCGTTCTAAGTGCCCGAATAGGGGAAAAAAAAATTTACTATTCAATAGCCCAAACACTAAGTGCGTTACTTGTCCATCGTCTCCTCCCCCACATTACTCTCGCAGTCCCAGTGTTTGCACACATTTCTTTGATTTGATAATCTCTTATCTTATTATCTTATCTGGGCATTGTGTGCAGTCAATGAGGCTGTACGTTTGTATTTCTTTGATTTGATAATCTCTTATCTTATTATCTTATCTGGGCAGTGTTTGCAGTCAATCAGGCTGTGCGTTTGTTAGGCGGATAGTCAATCAACGGTGTTGATCCCGTTGGTGAACTAAAGTCAAGTTGCTAGCTGGGCATAATTTGATTTTGTTTTCTAATAGAATATACACTTGTTGATTCGGCTTAGTTAACGTCTACGGTTGATATTTTGTTTTAGGTGTTTTTGTGAATTCTAATGTCGGGTAGATTTCGGGTCGATCTTAGCAACATTAGGGGCTAGGATCGAATTTCTTTGCTGTGTACGCTCACACTGCAAAATGCAGGCCAGCTGTTTTGGCACTGAGTGAAACACAGGTGGGTGTTGATTCTGATCCCACAGAGTTTAACCTGCCTGGATATAGCTTAGTGCGTTTATTCTTTTCCTCCCATGGCCTCGCCGTATATGTTCGGAATGATATTGCTTACCAACTTCTACCACAATACGGCCACTGTTCTAATACGAACTTCAATTTCATGTGGTTAAAATTCACCGTCCGTAAGCAAATCATTCATTATTGTTTTATCTATAGAAGCCCCAATTTAGATAGCAATTCAACCTCTAACGAGTTTGATGCGCTATCTGATTCCATAATAAGAATTGTTTCCCTTTACCCTCACACTGAAATCGCAATTGCGGGCGATTTCAATGTACACAATTCTGGTTGGCTTCGACATTCTAGCCAGACAACACCCGAAGGAAAATGTGTTGAGATCTTCGCCGAGTTTAACGAACTAACTCAACTTGTCGATGAGCCCACTCGGGTTCCAGATATTAAAGGCCATGCGGCCAACACTCTTGACCTATTTCTAACTTCTCATCCCGAAAAATATAGGGTTATAGTATCATCTCCTTTTGGCAAATCGGACCATTGTGTCATAACGGTAGATTTTTCGTTTTCCGTCACGGTAAAAAAAGATAATGTCCCCAAAAGAACTGTGTGGCAATACGAGAAAGCCAATTGGGACGGCCGGCCTGAATAATTTCTTTCGAAATTTTAATTGGTCATTGTGCTTTCTCGACGGAAACGTTGATGCATCAGCTGATATGATATCTAACGTAATTCTCAACGGCATGAGAAATTTTTCTTCCTCACAGAACAAAAAGTATCATCCCCAAAGAGAATTCGAATTCATCGCCCAAATACAAAGGGCTAAGTTTTTACATGACCAAAAAGTAAGGCAAAAAATACTATTGTGTCCAAAAGGAAGTAAAAACTTCTGGTCTTTTGTCAAGAACATTAAGAACTCGACCACGTCATCGGTCCCAACGCTCGTCTTCAATGACTCTCCGTATGTCAGCTCCATCGACAAACCCAATTTGCTGGCAGCTCAATTTGCTGCCAACTCGACACTTCCTCATAGCATATTGGCTCCACCCGAGCTCGAGTCTGCAAATTCTTTGATGAAGCAGATATTTTTTCGAACTCGCTTGGTTGCAAGAGTCCTCAAAGATCTCAACATACATAAATCCGCTGGTCCAGATGGTATCCCCGCCGTTATTCTGAAGAGGTGTTCTTCTACGCTGGCAAAACCACTGCGTAAACTTTTCCATCTTTCCTATTCTGCTGGGATTTTTCCGAGCAGATGAAAAACTGCATTTGTCCAGCCGGTCCTTAAAAAAGGCGAATCTTAATCCCCTTCCAATTACCGTCCAATTGTTTAGTTTAGTTTAGTTTAGTTTATTTTGCCAAAATGAGACAACATTAAGTATAAAAAAAGCATAAAAGAGATTTAACAAAGATTGCAATACATAAAAAAAATTAATTAAAATACATTTGTTGTACTAAGTATTATATAAAACCAATTTTTTGATTGATAAAACTGAATTGCTATATAAATTGGACATTGTTTATAGAAATTGTTTATGTAGATAATTATTTATGAAGTTTGATTTAATACAAAAATACACAAAAGAAAGTCAAGAAGAGCCTTCAAACATCATTCTATTTAGAATTTTTCTCCGGAAGTTTTCCCTATTTATATTTACCTTGAACAAGTCAAAATATTTGTTAAATGTTTTTGAACATCTGTTGAAACATTCATGAGAAGCATAATTAGTCTTTGAGTTGCTCTCCTTTAAAAATTTGGTATGTCGTAAAATTCGAACGTTAGGATTAACAGATATTTTGGAACACAAAAATGGTGAGTTAATATTTCCATTTAAAAGATCGAACGCAAATAAAGCTTCGGACAACTCTCTACGATTTACAAGGCTGCACATATTAATAATATTTAGTCGATGTGAATAACGAGGTAAGACAAAACTGTCGGGGTTCCATCCAAGACCTCTCAATGCGAACAACAAAAATTGCTTTTGGACAGATTCAAGCTTCTTTATATCAACAGCATACAACGGAGACCATATTACACTACAGTACTCTAACAGTGATCGGACCAATGAACAATATATAGCTTTAGTGATATAGGGATCACTAAATTCCTTGGATCTTCGCTTAACGAAACCAAGCATAGCCATACTTTTGGAATGAACTTTATCAATATGGTGTTTAAAAGTTAGTTTTTTGTCAATTAAAACTCCTAAGTCTTTTACTACGTCGATTCTAACTAACTTTTGTCCGTCTATGGAGTAGTCGAAATTTATTGCACATGTTTTTCTTAAAAAAGAAATTATATTGCACTTCTCCACATTTAACATCATTCCATTAGCTTTACACCACTTAACTAGGCTGATTAAACATTGCTGCAATAATTGCGTGTCGGCAATATTTTTAACTGTATGAAACAACTTTAAGTCGTCGGCATACATCGAAAATCTACAACCATCAAACAGTAAGGGCAAGTCATTTATAAAAAGGAGAAATAAAAGTGGGCCAAGATGGCTACCTTGGGGTACACCAGAAGTTACATTAATTTGACGTGACAAGACATCACAAAACTTGACACACTGCGTCCTTTGCGACAAATACGAATGGATCCACAGTAATAAGGTGTCATGAATACCATATTTTTTTAATTTAAAAATAAGCAGATTGTGATCAACTTTGTCGAAAGCTTTGCTGAAGTCAGTATAGATAGCATCAACCTGGTTCATTTTTTCCATTTCTAAAAGAATGAATGAGGTATAATCTGCTAAATTGGTAGTTATAGATCTACCTTTAAGAAAGCCATGTTGATGTTCGCTTTAAACTGTAATCAGCTCCACGTTCAGCTTGTCAGTAACCAGTTTCTCAAATAATTTGGGAATAGCTGACAGGATTGCAATACCTCGATAATTTTTGATGTTGGATCTGTCTCCGTTTTTAAATATTGGCGTTAGAAACGAGTTACGCCACGTGTTAGGAAATATCCCATTAGACAGGGATTGGTTGAAAAGTTGAAGCAAAGGCTTGGAAATTGCACTAACGTCCCTTCTTTCCAAGGTCATGGAAACGTTGATAAACCGTCAACTTATGAAATATCTTGAAGAATGAAAGCTTCTTAATGACCGTCAGTACGGCTTTCGTAGCAAACGGTCCACTGGTGATTTGATGGCTTATCTCACCGAAAAGTGGAACCAATCTTTACATTGTTTTGGAGAAAGTAAGATTATTGCGCTTGATATTTCTAAAGCATTTAATAGAGTTTGGCATCAGGCTCTTTTACCGAAAATGCGTGCTTTTGGTATCGAAAGAAAATCCTTCTTCGTTGGATTAGAAATTACCTTTCCGACCGTTCAATACAAGTTGTGTTGGATGGCTTCAAGTCTGATACCCACTTCATAAATGCTGGTGTGCCCAGGGCTCCGTTTTGTCTCCGATTCTCTTCCTCATTTTCATTAATGATCTCTTGTCTGAAACTTCTAATTCGCTTAACTGTTTTGCTGACGACTCGACCCTCAGCTTTTCATATTCGTTTCCAAATTCACGTCCCTGCTCTTGGGATGTGGAACTGGAACGGTTGCGTATGATAAACTCATTGAATTCTGACCTTGACAGCATTGTTTCATGGAGTCTTATGAACCGAGTAGAATTCAATGCTTTGAAAACTCAATGCTGTCTCTTGTCGTTGAAGCTTAACATTCCCCCATTGCCATTATCCATGAATGGTACCTGCATCGAAGAAACCGAAAAGCTGTCAGTACTTGGTATGTGTGTAAACGATGATCTTCGTTGGAATGACCACATTTTTGAAGTCGCCAAAAACGCTGCTAAATGCTTAGGTTTCTTGAGACGATGCAGGAAGTTCTTCACCCCTTCTAGTCACCTGTCTCACTCTCTTTTATCGCTTTGTTCACAAACAGTGCTCTAGTGAAATAGCCAGTTGCATTCCTCCCCTGAAACAATTTAGCCGCAACACCCGCCTCGCTAGGAATGCTCATCAGTTTTATCTTGAGCCCAATTTCGGGCGTACAGTCAAGTATAGATATTCGTATTTCAGTCGCACCACCCGTATGTGGAATGCTTTACCTGGCTCTGTATTTCCCCTTCATTACGATTCACAAAGGTTCAAAAGCAACGTGCATCGGGGTCTCCTTTCAAATCCTCTCCTATTTTCCAAAATGCTCGCACTGTGTTCTATTACATTATAAGGGTAGTCATAACCCCTTGATGTGCGCGTTAATTATATAAAAAAAAAAAAAAAAACAATTTCAATAGGAATTTCCGATGTCTCATTAGAGAGTTTAGAGTTTGGAAGATCTAAAAACTCTCTATTCAGTTCGTCGCAGTCAACATAATCACAATTTGTATTTTTTTGCTTGCCGATGCCGATTTCTCGTAAATTTTTCCACAGATTTCGCCCAGGTTGTGAAAGTTTCAACTTTTCTGCAAAATGACGTCTCTTTGCTTCTCGTATTCCTAATGTTACTTTATTTCTAAGTCGTTTGAACTCAACATGCAACGAATGTAGTCGAAAATGTGTCCAACGTTTATAGGCCTGGTCGCGATCGTGTATAAGATTTTTTATATGATTATTAAACCAGGATGTATTTTTTGGTCCAACTACTTTTGTTCTCAGAGGGATGTGTGTTTCGAGTAAGTTTTTTATGTTCTCTTGAATAAAGGAAACGTCAGCTTCATTTACCTGTGAGAAACTAAAACCTGGATAGGAAAAAGATACATTTACAGATACATTCAGTGCTGATCTATTTTATCGAATGCGCAAACACGCGCCGCGCTAAGTGACCGCAAAATTAAAATCTGTGCTGCCCCTTCCTCCACACAAAAAATACAAAATAATAAAAAAAAATAAGAAAAAAAGAAAACTATCAAAACAATAATAATCAAATACAAATCTATTAATTTTTCATTCCGTGCCGCCGCAAGAAAAAAAAAAAAAATTCTCATGCAAAAACTATTCAGTGCGCTGTGCCTGTGCTGCGAAAATTAATCCAAAAAAAAAAAAAAAAGAACCTGTAATAGACCAAACACTAGTGCCCACCTTCTTATCTTCTCCTCCCCCACACCACTCGCATAGTCTTGTTGGCTGCACACATTTCTTCTAATCGATATTCCCTTATCGCATCGAGGCAGTGTGTGCAGGCAATGAGGCTGTGGGTTTGCTAGGCGGATAGTTGATCAACTGTGCTGATCCCGTTGGTGAATCAAATCAAGTTGCTGGCTGGGCATAACACCGCTAGTAATTTGGTTTGTTTTTTGTGTGTTTTTGTGAATTGTAATGTCGGTATGCTGAGGATATGGAAAGACCACTTTTCCAAGCTCTATAACGGCGATGATGAACCCAATTCCGCTGTTAGAGAGATAGAACCATTCGATTTAGGCGACGTACACCAACAATTCCGCCAACCCGACCTGAACGAAGTGAAGACAGCAGTATCCAAGCTAAAGTCCAACAAAGCTGCTGGAGCTGATGGCCTCACTGCCGAATTGTTTAAAGCGGCAGGCAATGACCTGGTCAGGAGTATGCACCAGCTCATTTGCAAAGTATGGTCGGAAGAAAGCATGCCCGATGAATGGAACCTTAGCATTGTTTCCCCGGTCCTCAAGAAAGGAGACCCTCTGAACTGCGCCAACTACAGAGGTATCAGTCTTCTTAACATCGCATATAAGATCCTCTCTGCCGTATTGTGTGAGCGTCTGAAGCCATTCGTCAACAACCTGATAGGTCCTTATCAGTGCGGCTTTAGACCAGGAAAGTCCACCATAGACCAAATCTTCACACTACGGCAGATCTTGGAAAAAACCCAGGAGCTTCAAATCGATACCCACCACCTTTTCATCGATTTTAAGGCCGCGTATGACAGCATCTATAGAGAGGAGTTATATAGAGCCATGTCTAGTTTTGGCATCCCTACCAAACTTGTCCGATTGTGTAGGATGACGATGGAGAACGCACGCTGCTCCACCAGGGTCGGAAAAGATCTCACCGATACATTCGATGTCAAAAAAGGTTTTAGGCAAGGCGATGCACCGTCATACGACTTCTTCAACATCGTTCTTGAAAGAATAGTGCAAAACTCCCACGTCAACACAAGAGGCACAATCTTTCAAAGATCCGTTCAATCGCTCGGATATGCCGATGATATTGACATAATTGGAAGAACGCAGCGTGATGTCAATGTCGCGTTTATGAGCATTGAGACGGAAGCGAAGAAGATGGGTTTAGTGGTAAATGAGGGCAAGACCAAGTATATGCTGTCATCAAGAAAGGACACCCAACACCGACGTCTTGGACAAAACATCACGATTGACAGCTATAACTTTGAGGTAGTTAAGGACTTTGTCTACCTAGGCGCCGCTATTAATTCAGACAACGACACCAGCGCTGAAATCAAACGAAGAATAACTCTTGCCAATCGCTGTTTCTTCGGACTAAGAAAGCAATTGAGTAGTAAAGTCCTCTCTCGAGCAACTAAAGTGTCCCTGTATAAGACACTTATCATCCCGGTTCTTATATATGGCGCAGAGGCATGGACCTTGTCAAAGGCAGACGAGAACGCTTTAGGATGCTTCGAGAGAAAAATTCTTCGGGTGATTTTTGGTCCCGTCTGCATAGATGGAGAGTGGAGAAGAAGATTTAACGACGAATTGTACGGGCTGTATGGTAACCAACGCTCCGGTAATGGACACCAACGCTCCGGCCCGGAAAGTCTTCGAATCCAATCCCGAGGGACGGCGCAGTAGAGGAAGACCGCGACTCAGGTGGCGCACACAAGTAGGAGAGGACCTCAACCAACTTGGCGTGCAAAACTGGAGGCAGCTAGCTAGGGACCGAGCTGGCTGGAGAAGCATGTTGGTTGAGGCCCTAGTCCGACCCGGACTGAAGCGCCACCTTAAGTAAGTAAGTAAGTAATGTCGGGTAAATTTCGGGTCGATTTTAGCAACATTAAGGGGTTGCGATCGAATTTCTTTGCTGTGTACGCCCACACTGCAAAGTGCAGGCCAGCTGTTTTGGCACTGAGTGAAACACAGGTGGGTGTTGATTCTGATCCCACAGAGTTTAACCTGCCTGGATATAGCTTAGTGCCTTTATTCTTTTCCTCCCATGGCCTCGCCGTATATGTTCGGAATGATATTGCTTACCAACTTCTACCACAATACGGCCTCTGTTCTAATACGAACTTCAATTTCATGTGGTTAAAATTCGCCGTCCGTAAGCAAATCATTCATTATTGTTTTATCTATAGAAGCCCCAATTTAGATAGCAATTCAACCTCTAACGAGTTTGATGCGCTATCTGATTCCATAATAAGAATTGTTTCCCTTTACCCTCACACTGAAATCGCAATTGCGGGCGATTTCAATGTACACAATTCTGGTTGGCTTCGACATTCTGGCCAGACAACACCCGAAAGAAAATGTGTTGAGATCTTCGGTGAGTTTAACGAACTAACTCAACTTGTCGATGAGCCCACTCGGGTTCCAGATATTGAAAGCCATGCGGCCAACACTCTTGACCTATTTCTCACTTCTCATCCCGAAAAATACAGGGTTGTAGTATCATCTCCTTTAGACAAATCGGATCATTGTGACATATCGGTAGATTTTTTTTTTCCGTCACGGTAAAAAAAGATAAAGTCCCTAAAAGAACTGTGTGGCAATACGAGAAAGCCAATTGGGACGGACTGAATAATTTCTTTCGAAATTTTAATTGGTCATTGTGTTTTCTCGACGGAAACGTTGATGCATCAGCTGATATGATATCTAACGTAATTCTCAACGGCATGAGAAATTTTTCTTCCTCACAGAACAAAAAGTATCATCCCCAAAGAGAACTCGTGGTTTGATTCAAGCTGTAAAGAGGCGATTAGGGATCGAGAAAGTAGTTTTCGAAGATTTAAAGATAACCCTACTAGAGAAAACCGAAATCTGTTCAAACGGGCCAGAAATATCTGTAATGCTCAAATACAAAGGGCTAAGTTTTTACATGACCAAAAAGTAAGCAAAAAATACTATTGTGTCCAAAAGGAAGTAAAAACTTTTGGTCTTTTGTCAAGAACATTAAGAACTCGACCACGTCATCGGTCCCAACGCTTGTCTTCAATGACTCTCCGTATGTCAGCTCCATCGACAAAGCCAATTTGCTGCCAATTCGACACTTTCTCATAGACTGCTATTATACGGAAAAATTTGTTGCACGAAACTACTTCGAATTCTTCTTTGTTCTGTCATCCCGTGTCGCAAGTGTTATTACACGATGAAATCCAGTGACATGAAACTAGTTTCACATTTCTCTTTATCTTTCATTCGGTGTTTTTTTTTTGGGGGGAAATAGTTATCTAGTAGTGCCTGGTTGCTTCAAAACCTCTTTTATTGGCAATTGAAAAACAAAAAAGTCATTATTATTAGTATTATTACTTATTATTGAACCAAATGGAACAGAATAAACAAAAACACGAACAAGGACAAAGAGAAACGTCAAAGCTGTTTCATGAAACCATAACCCATGCGACACAGGGTAGCTCATTGTCCATCTCTCTTTTTCTTTTTCGAACTTTTGTTCTCTTTTGCACTTATGGTGTTCGAAAAGTTTCGTGCAACAAATTTCACCGTTTAATAGTAGTCATAGCATATTGGCTCCACCTGAGCTCGAGTCTGCAAATTCTTTGATGAAGCAGATATTTTTTCGAACTCGCTCGGTTGCGAGAGTCCTCAAAGATCTCAACATACATAAATCCGCTGGTCCAGATGGTCGGCCCTATTGTGGTAACCGTCGGAGCGGAGTTTTCTCCGCAACGCATCTTTCTTCGGAGATTCAATTTTGCTTCGAAGCAGTAGAAATTTTTCACAAATATGGCAATGCATTGCATTCCGAAACCTAAAATATCTGCAACAAAAACTTATCGGAGAACGTCGGATCGTCCGATCTTAGAACTACCACGAAGCAAAATGTCTCCGATCGGAGAGAATTCCGCTCCGACGGTTACCGCGATAGGGACGGGTATCCCCGCCGTTATTCTGAAGAGGTGTTCTTCTACGCTGGCAGAACCACTGCGTAAACTTTTCCATCTTTCCCATTCTGATGGGATTTTTCCGAGCAGATGGAAAACTGCATTTGTCCAGCCGGTCCCTAAAAAAGTCGAATCTTCCACCCCTTCCAATTACCGTCCAATTGCACTAACGTCCCTTCTTTCCAAGGTCATGGAAACGTTGATAAATCGTCAACTTAAGAAATATCTTGAAGAACGAAAGCTTCTTAATGACCGTCAGTACGGCTTTCGCAGCAAACGGTCCACTGGTGATTTGATGGCTTATCTCACCGAAAAGTGGAACCAATCTTTACATTGTTTTGGAGAAAGTAGGATTATAGCGCTTGATATTTCTAAAGCCTTTGATAGAGTTTGGCATCAGGCTCTTTTATCGAAAATGCGTGCTTTTGGTATCGATGAGTCTCTTCTTCGTTGGATAAGAAATTACCTTTCCGACCGTTCAATACAAGTTGTGTTGGATGGCTTCGATACCCACTTCATAAATGCTGGTGTGCCCCAGGGCTCCGTTTTGTCTCCGATTCTCTTCCTCATTTTCATTAATGATCACTTGTCTGAAACTTCTAATCCGCTTAACTGTTTTGCTGACGACTCAACCCTCAGCTTTTCATATTCGTTTCCAAATTCACGTCCCTGTTCTTCGGATGTGGAACTGGAACGGTTGCGTATGATAAACTCATTGAATTCTGACCTTGACAGCATTGTTTCATGGGGTCTTATGAACCGAGTAGAATTCAATGCTTCGAAAACTCAATGTAGTCTCTTGTCGTTGAAGTTTAACATTCCCCCATTACCATTATCCATGAATGGTACATGCATCCAAGAAACCGGAAAGCTGTCAGTACTTGGTATGTGTGTAAACGATGATCTTCGTTGGAATGACCACATATTTGAAGTCGCCAAAAACGCTGCTAAATGCTTAGGCTTCTTGAGACGATGCAGGAAGTTCTTCACCCCTTCTGATCTGGCTACAATTTATAAGGCCTTCATCCGACTAAAACTGGAATACAACTCCCATATCTGGTCAGGTGGTTCTCAAACATCATTGCACCTGCTTGATAGGGTACAAAATAGAGCGTTAAAATTGATAGGTGATAGTTCAATCGTAGAATCCATTGATTCTCTTGAACATCGTCGAAAAGTCACCTGTCTCTCTCTCTTTTATCGCTTATTTTTTAAAAACAGTGCCCTAGTGAAATAGCCAGTTGCATTCCTCCCCTGGAACAATTTAGCCGCAACAGTTCACCATTCTAGGCAAATAAACGGCAAACTACATCTGTAGTCGGAAAAGTCAGGTGCAGAACGGTTCTGCAAACAATTTTTCTAGTAACAACCTAGCAAAATAGGAGGAAAAATTGGTAACGCGTATTTTTACAATCTAGGTCTGGTAGACTTTTGTTCAGATTTTAAACAGGGGAAGACTGACAAATAACGTGGTTTTCTTGCAACAAAATTTAAGTGGCGATTAGTAAAATTAAAGTTAAAGTTAAAAGCTGGGCACTTTGCCATTGATGTTTTTGTGGTGATTGACTCATGTAACAGTGCTATTTTATGTGTATGATGACGGATTTGTGTGTATATAGTTATATATGTGTGATGGATGATTTGTGTTGGATGAATAGTTTGTTTGCCTCAGTGTAAGCATGCGTGTTTGTGTGATGACTATTTGTGTATGAATACAGGTTTGTGTATGTGATGATTGCAATGGTTATGGTAATATTGTTTCTCCGTGTGATTTGTGTATGGGATGTTTAATCTGATGTGTTTAGTGTAGGTTTGTGTGTGGGATAGTTGATACAGACTTCTTCTGTCTTTACGCAATATTCATACACACTGTTGCGTGCGAGTCTCCAGCCAACCTGCTGGCTCGACACAATTGATGACAACCCAGGTGGAAAGATGGGGTAGGTATCAGGAATCAGGAAGTGAAGAGGAAGGGTAAAGAGTTTTACAGAACCGTCCGTTCTGTTTCCAAGTGGTAGGTTGCTTTTGCAGGGTTCTCTGTGAGTACGCCACTGGTTGATGGGACCATGGCTGCCCTCAACTCACCCAGAATCATGCAGCTGCGACCGAAAGTAAAAGAATCAGGCTTTAAGACAAACTATAGTAAGATGGTTTTTGTTGTGGTAAATTTTACCGCAACAAACTTACAAAGAAAACATGTGAGCAAGCTAAAAATTAATTAAAATACTGAAACTACTGTATATAAATCATAAAAAATATTTATTTGTTACAGGACATCCACCAACCACAACTGTGCAGCAACAACCACTCAAACTGAAGAAACAGTAAAACTCCTTAGTAAGCCTATTCCGACTTTCCGGATTGATTTGTACAAAAAGCACATCCTTTCGTTCTGACGAAAACATCAGCATCACACCTATATCACGAATCGAACTCAAGAAAAAGGGGCATTCTGTGATGTGACTTCACCATAAACTCCTTTCATCGCAACAGCAATCGGAGCCCTACCCCAATCAACCGGACTTATGCAAATTTTGATAAGTAACTATACCCTAGAATAAGTAATTCTAAGTTATCACAAAAAACTGAAACTAGCTAAAAACAAATAAAACAAAAGCTATAATGAAAGGCTCAACATATAAAAAAAAACTGTTTAGGTGCACACCAATGCCCTTCAGGCAGGCCTCACGTTCATGGGCGCCATTTTTGGTCGTCGGGGTCGCGCTGGCATGCTTGTCCGGCTCCCGCTCGTCGATGGGTGTGGGACTTCACCCCTATAACCCGTATCCAAAAATTCATGCCAGTTTTTGTTACCATCGAGTTGTTCTTATGGCACTCGCGAGAAATCTCCTCAACCCACTTTACCATATCACTGTACTCGCCTAAGTGAGCCTTACGTTGCCATCCCTATTATCCTTCAGTCCATCATTTTTCTTCTACTCACCCCTTTATGCCTATCACACCCTTAGCAATACATCCTACAAATCAAACCACACTTATTCATTTGTTATGCATACAGTAATTCATTTAATCTCTCAAAAGTAAGTTAAATTTTCATTCTCCCACTCAGTGGGTGTTTTTATAAATTGTAAATTATTATTCTAATCTTATTATCAATCCTATTCCAAGTTTATGTATCTATATCCTACTAATATTATAAACGTGAAAGTTTGTATGTGTGGATGTATGTTTGTTCCTCTTTCACGCAAAAACTACTAAATGGATTTTACTTAAACTTTCCAATAATATAGCTTATACATCAGAATAACACATAGGCTACAATTTGTCCCTAAATTCCCACGGGAACGGAAACGTAAACGGGAACTTTGACACTACAGCACCGATTTCAAAAATTCTTTCACCCTTAGAATGCTACACTATCCCCGAGTAACATAAAAACTAATTCATCCCCATATTCCTACGGGAGCAGGAACGTATACGGGAACTTTGACACTACAGCACCGATTTCAAAAATTCTTTCACCGTTAGAATGCTACACTATCCCCGAGTAACATAAAAACTAATTCATCCTTATATTCCTACGGTTCCCTATATTCCCACGGGAGCAGGAACGTATACGGGAACTTTGACACTACAGCACCGATTTCAAAAATTCTTTCACCGTTAGAATGCTACACTATCCCCCAGTAACATAAAAACTAATTCATCCCCATATTCCTACGGTTCCCTTTATTCCCACGGGAGCAGGAACGTATACGGGAACTTTAACACTACAGCACCGATTTCAAAAATTCTTTCACCGTTAGAATGCTACACTATCCCCGAGTATTACAAAAACTAATTCATCCCTATATTCCTACGGCTTCCTATATACAACACCGATTTCAAAAATTCTTCCACCGTTAGAATGCTACACTATCCCTGTGTAACATTAACTTTAATTCATCCACATATTCCTACGGGAACGGGAGTCCTTACTAATATAATAAGTGTGAAAGGAGCTCTGTCTGTCCGTCGTTCTATGTTACCATCTCCCGCCCAAACTAATAAACCGATTTAAATGAAATTTTAAACAAAGAATGTTCAGAACCTGAGGAAAGACATAGACTATATATGTTTTCCCTATATTCTCACGGGAGCAGGAACGTATACGGGAACTTTTACACTACAGCACCGATTTCAAGAATTCTTCCACCGTTGGAATGCTCCATAATCCCGGAGTAACATTAACTTTAACTTATCCACATATTCCCACGAAAACGGTCACCATATTCCCACGGGAACGGGAGTCTTTACTAATATTAAAAATGCGAATGTAGCTATGTCGGTATGTTTTTCGTATGTCTCCCGTTCAAACTGCTAAACAGATTTTATTAAATTAGCTATATATCTATCCTTATATTCCCACGGGAACGGAAATGGGAATTCAAAAACTACGGTCTCAAAAGTATTTTTAACAGGGCTACAAGATGTTGAAATAGGGGTTGAATGTTTTTTTTGGAAATACCACCAGAAGTTTTATTTAATAACAAGTAAAAAATGCTGCTGAAAGTCACTATTCCACGCGGACGAAGTCGCGGCTACAGCTAGTATGTATATATTGTAATGTACACCCAACATTAAAATTCTAATTTCCTATTCGAAAATGATTAGGAAATTAGAATTCCAAAACACAAGCGGCAACTGGTCAGGTCAGGTGGTTCTCAAACATCTTTGCACCTGCTTGATAGGGTACAAAATAGGGCGTTAAAATTGATAGGTGATAGTTCAATCGTAGAATCGATTGATTCTCTTGAACATCGTCGAAAAGTCACCTGTCTCTCTTTCTTTTATCGCTTTTTTTACAAACAGTGCCCTAGTGAAATAGCCAGTTGCATTCCTCCCCTGAAACAATTTAGCCGCAACACTCATCTCGCTAGGAATGCTCATCAGTTCTACCTTGAGCCGAAATTCGGGCGTACAGTCAAGTATAGAGATTTTCATTTTAGTCGCACCACCCGAATGTGTAATGCTTTACCTGGCTCTGTGTTTCCCATGCATTACGATTCACAAAGGTTCAAAAGCAATGTGCATCGGTGTTTCCTATTAAATCCTTTCCTATTTTCTTTCAACCAAAATTTAAGTGGCGATTAGTAAAATTAAAGTTAAAGTTAAAAGTTGGGCACTCGGCCATTGAAAAGTGTATTCGTTGGGTACTTTGCCATTGATGTTTTTGTGGTGATGGGCTCATGTATCAGTGATATTTTATGTGTGTGATGACGGATTTGTGTGTATGTAGTTATATATGTGTGATGGATGATTTGTGTTGGATGAATGGTTTGTTTGCCTCAGTGTAAGCATGCGTGTTTGTGTGATGACTATTTGTGTATGAATACAGGTTTGTGTATGTGATGATTGCAATGGTTTCTAGTATTGTTTCTCCGTGTGGTTTGTGTATGGGATGTTTAATTTGATGTGTTTTGTGTAGGTTTGTGTGTGGGATAGTTGATACAGACTTCTTCTGTCTTTACGCAATATTCATACACACTGTTGCGTGCGAGTCTCCAGCCAACCTGCTGGCTCGACACAATTGATGACAACCCAGGTGGAAAGATGGGGTAGGTATCAGGAATCAGGAAGTGAAGAGGAAGGGTAAAGAGCTTTACAGAACCGTGTAAAGAGGCAACTTTTAAAACCTCGTCACATGCTTTTCATTTACCGAACGGAAAGAACAGGGGCCGCCCTCTAGCGTCCAATAGTAAGAGGAAAAGCTCCACCCGAGACAACAACCTACTAAATAAGCTTGCAGCTAAGGCACTACACCCAGTGGGGAGAATTAGCAGGAGGAAAGCTCACACCGCCACCACTAATGGTTAGTAGTAGTGTGGGTGGTAGCATTCGAAACACCACAGCATGCCCATTTCCCCATGCACAAGCAGTGCCAATTACGCCGGTCGGTAGAGATCGATGGTGAATTGTATTTATTTTTATAGTAATGTTGTGTAGGCTAACATATGTATGTATATGGGCTGCACAAGCACAGCAGATAGGAAGATTACATGGGAAAAGGGTTATCCCATTAGGTTATATGGGAATTGCGCACGACACCACAACGAGCTGGGGTATAAATAGAGCAGCTCAGCGCAAGGAAAAATCAGTTCGCCGGCATCAGTCAAGAAGTGCATATCTCCCTAGAGGAATAGTAACAAGCAGGAAAGTAACCCAGTCTAACCAGGAAGCCCCAGGACAAAGGTAGTAAGAAGGTAGTACGTAGTAGGTTCTTTTTAGACAAAACTATATTGCTTACGTATTGTGCCACCAGGGGCAGCGACTAGTACCTGCCGATCCCCCAGAGCTTCTTGCCTGTGATCACCCTACCGAGGTCTTCGGACGCTCGTGTTTCACCCTACCGTCGTCTTCGGACGCTCGTGTTTCACCCTACAGTGGTCTTCGGACGCTCGTGTTTCACCCTACCGTCGTCTTCTGACGCTCGTGTTTCACCCTACCGTGGTCTTCGGACGCTCGTGTTTCACCCTACCGTGGTCTTCGAACGCTCGTGTTTCACCCTACCGTGGTCTTCTGACGCTCGTGTTTCACCCTACCGTGGTCTTCGGACGCTAGTATTTCACCCTACCGAGGTCTTCTGACGCTCGTGTTTCAAGCTACCGTGGTCTTCGGACGCTCGTGTTTCACCCTTCCGCGGTCTTCGGAAGCTCGTGTTTCACCCTGCTAGGGTCTTCTGACGCCTACGCGCTCCGATTTACCTGTGACTACCTATAGGGTAAAGGTTCGCACGGGATTGTGCCGCCAGAGGAAGTAAACTCCACTAGTTTGACTACCATTAATAGTTTCTCTCCCATAGCCTCTGTAAAACTAAAGGGGAATACTCAGACCAGAGCCGTAAACCTGACGAGGGTCCGAGGAGTCCCGAAGATTATAAGACGCAACCGGAAGTACCTGAGATAACTAATCCTGAAATATATCTTACTATTTTGTTAATTATAATCGTAATATCGTAAGTTCTAATAAAAGAGAATTTCTTGACCTTTGTGAAGTTTTGGTGTTTTCATTCACTAAACCTTGGCTAGCCGTGAGCATTACCTCGGCTGGAAAACGAAAAACACGTCACAACCGTCCGTTCTGTTTCCAAGTGGTAGGTTGCTTTTGCAGGGTTCTCTGTGCGTACGCCACTGGTTGATGGGACCATGGCTGCCCTCAACTCACCCAGAACCATGCAGCTGCAACCAAAAGTAAAAGAATCAGGCTTTAAGACAAACTATAGTAAGATGGATTTTGTTGTGGTAAATTTTACCGCAACAAACTTACAAAGAAAAAATGTGAGCAAGCTAAAAATTAATTAAAATACTGAAACTACTGTATATAAGTCTTAAAAAAATATTTATTTGTTACAGAACATCCACTAACCACAACTGTGCAGCAACAACCACTCAAACCGAAGGAACAGTAAAACTCCTTAGTAAGTCTATTCCGACTTTCCGGATTGATTTGTACAAAAAGCACATCCTTTCGTTCTGACGAAAACATCAGCATCACACCTATATCTCGAATCGAACTCAAGAAAAAGGGGCATTCTGTGATGTGACTTCACCATAAACTCCTTTCATCGCAACAGCAATCGGAGCCCTACCCCAATCAACCGGACTTATGAAAATTTTTTTTGATACGTAACTATACTCTAGAGTCTAGAATAAGTAATTCTTAGTTATCACAAAAAACTGAAACTAGCTAAAAACAAATAAAACAAAAGTTGCAATGAAAGGCCCAACATATAAAAAAAAAACGTTAAGCTGCACACTAATGCCCTTCAGGCAGGCCTCGCGTTCATGGGCGCCATTTTGTTACGGGCCATTTTTGGTCGTCGGGGTCGCGCTGGCATGCTTGTCCGGCTCCCACTCGTCGATGGGTGAGGGACTTGACCCCTATAACCCGTATCCAAAAATTCATGCCAGTTTTTGTTACCATCGAGTTGTTCTTATGCCACTCGCGAGAAATCTCCTCAACCCACCCTACCATATCACTGTACTCGTCTAAGTGACCCTTACGTTGCCATCCCTATTATCCTTCAGTCCATCATTTTTCTTCTACTCGCCCCTTTATGCCTATCACACCCTTAGCAATACATCCTA
The DNA here is from genome assembly GCA_949752695.1 of Melanostoma scalare. Classification (NCBI taxonomy): domain Eukaryota; kingdom Metazoa; phylum Arthropoda; class Insecta; order Diptera; family Syrphidae; genus Melanostoma; species Melanostoma scalare. The sequence continues at coordinate 82,233,497 of OX456986.1, forward strand.
CAAATCAAACCACACTTATTCATTTGTTATGCATACAGTAATTCATTTAATCTCTCAAAAGTAAGTTAAATTTTCATTCTCCCACTCAGTGGGTGTTTTTATAAATTGTTAATTATTATTCTAATCTTATTATCAATCCTATTCCAAGTTTATGTATCTATATATGTATATATTGTAATGTAAGCCCAACATTGGAATTCTAATTTCCTATTCGAAAACGATTAACCGAAAACACAAGCGGCAACACTATAATGTAGGTATATCTAATAGAAGGCAGTGCTTGGAGTCAGTGTGTAAGTTAAGAGTATCAATTACCCAGTAACACACTGGAGAAATTGATGATTCGGCAACCAAATGCCACCGAATCAATCCACTGAGTTAAGCCACTGAATCAATCCAACGGATGTGATGTTATAAACATCGGATATTGTCAACATCCCAACATCATGATTGAACATGTCGCTCATCGTCATACTCATCGAAAAGTAGCATTAAGATATTCTTAAGTTAGGATAGGCAGTTCGAGTTTAGAGTTCGAGTTTGTAAGTTGAAGTTGATTAGTAGTAATAAAGTAATGATTTTTTAAAAAGTAAATTCGTGTTCGAATTAATTTAATTGGTGACCGTGACAGGACATAGATATTTTCTGTTAACCTGAATAATACAAAGTAAGGGGAAAATACTATGGTCTCGTGTGTGATACAGTGAAAGTGTTGCAACGAAAATTTAAATAAATTAGTACCTTTCAAAGAAAAGGAAAAAAAATAAAAGCCTTAAAAAGTATCTTATCAAATAGGAGAAAATATTCAAGTAAAAGAAAACAAAGTATAGAGTGAATGTGATAAGAAAATAAAGTGACAAGTTATTTTAAATAAAACAAAAAAATAAATGCTATGAGTCAAACTCTACAACAATTAAGAATCTTGTTTCCCGAACAATATCCAAGGGAACTATTGCTAGTGCAAAATTGCCCAGTAAAAGATTTAAAAACTCGTGCGAACAATAAAATAAAATTTCTTGAAATTGACGAGAGTAATAAAATAAATTACCAAGTTCTAACTAAAAGGGATAAGAACCAAAAAAACAATTTAATAAAACAAGACAATTTTCAGTGAGTTAGAAAACAATAATAAATAAATAATAATAAAATAAAATAAAATAGATAAACAGTGCAAAAAAAAAAGAGAAAAAAAATAATTAAAAAGACAAACAAATAGACATTGTGAATTGAAAGCAAAAAAAGGAATTTGCATCAGCCACCAACATCAAAAAGTCAGATGACATCACCGTAAGGATAAATTTTTTTTATTTTTATATTCTTTGTGAAAAATAAGAAATATTGACAAAATTTTTTTTTATTTATTTGAAGTGCATTTTAAGTAAGTGAACAGAAGGGGAGAATTCAATTATTTTGTGTGGTTTAAAAAGAAATTTTTTTTTTATGACAAACTGGACGACTTACTTAACGATTTTAAGAAACTAAGGATTGAGGAAAATAGTAGGAAGTTTGAATCAAGGAATAATAAAATGGCAAATGAGGAAGAAAATTTTGTGCTAGGTTAATAACTGAAAATACTACTTCCCTGCAAGCAGAAATAATTTTTTTTAAAAATCAATTAGAATCTGTAACAAATAAAAATCTTGTTACAGAGTATGAGACACAAACAATTTGTGAGTCAATAACATGTAACGAGACATTGGATGTTATTAAGTCTTTGCCTGAGTTCTCAGGAAACCAAATTAGTTCATACGTGAGCTGGCGCGAAGCAGCAAATAATTCAATGTGTTGGTACATTGAAGGTAGTCGGAAATATTTCGCGGCACTAACAATACTCAGAAATAAAATTACACAAAAGGCCAATGACATACTGACCAACCACGGTACAGTTTTAAATTTCGACAAACGACCTGCTCACATAATCGAGCAAGAACTAAGCGTATTACGACAGGGTAATACAAGTTTGATTGAATATTATAACCTCGTTAATGTAAAATTAACACTTTTAATAAATAAAACAATCATGTCTCATGGTAATGAATCAGCCCTAACTAAGGAATTGAACGACGCTCCTCGAAGGAATGCTCTCAGAGTATTCATTACAGGATTAAATCCTCCATTATCGAATATATTATTTTCTCTTTCTCCCGACGATCTACCTTGCGCTTTAACGAAAGCACAAGAGTTGGAATCAAACAACATTAGAACACAGTTCGCTCTACAATTCAGCAGAGCTCATGCACATTCGAATTCTACAGACCCAAGGGTCCAGAATACTTTAAGATTTCCTCCACGGAACCAAAATAATAATAATAATCAATATAGGAGACCAGAACGAATGGAATTAGGGAGTTCAGCCCATAGGCCCATAACAAAAGCTGAACAACGTAATTTTGAAAATAATAAAAAAACTTTTAATCCTTTTAAACAAGAAACAAGAAATAATATACAGCGTAACAATTATTATCAGCCACAATGGCATAGGCCAACATATAAACATCTTTAAAAGAGAACGCAACGATAGCTTGCAACAAAGTTTACAAACACCTCCCCAAAAAATAGAAAGAATAAATAATCTAAATGAAGAAAAAGAAACTTTTTTAGATCAGCGCATGGACTACCCCATATACGAAGGTTAATAAATAATAAACAAATTAAAGTTTTAATAGATACCGGAGCTAGTTGTAATTACTGTAAAGCAGGTATACTCAATTTTCGACAAAAATTAACAATAAAAAATAAAGCAATAACTGTTAATTCAGAAATAATAATAGAATATTTTTATGAAGCTAGAATCTTTGACCAAATCATAAGAATATATGAAATAAAAGATTTAGAATAAGACATTCTAATAGGTAGTAAGACATTAAAACAAGTAGGAGCAAATATAGATTACGCTAACAATTTGCTCATAACAAATAATAGGAGAGAAAAACTCTTTTATGAAGATTTCCCTAGTTTGCATAATACAACAAACTTATTTGAGAGCTAAGGTTATCTCAAACATACAAAGGGAGCATAAAAATATAAATACAAATCTTCCATTTACATATAACAAATGTAGTTGCCGAAATACGAACGACAACAGATACAGCGATATGGTCAAAGCAATACCCATATCCGCTCAGCGTAAATAGTTTCGTGAATAAAGAAATTGAAAAACTATTGAGGGATGGAATAATTCGCCCGAGTAAATCACCATATAACAGCCCAGTTTGGGTCGTTCCCAAAAAAGGTATAAATGAAGATGGGACACCAAAAAATAGAATGGTGATTGACTTTAAAAAGTTAAACGAAAATACTATATCCGACAAGTATCCGATTCCACGTCATACTAAGTAATCTAAGTAAAGCGAAATATTTCAGTTCTTGTTTTCAGTTGTTAGTTCGAAGAATGCACCAAGTATTTTTCAAAGGGCCATGGACGACATACTACGTCCATACATTGAAAGAAGAAGAAAGTTCTGCCATGTGTATATTGACGACATCATCATATTTTCTAATTCATTACAAGAGCATACTAATCATATATTTACAGTCATTAATATACTCAAAGAGGCACACATGTATCTTTAGAAAAAAGCTCAAATTGAATTTTTAGGTTATGTTGTAGCAAATAATGTAATTAAAACGAATCCCGAGAAGGTACAAACGATTAAGGAATATATACTACCAACTACTCTAAGACAGTTACGCAGCTTTCTAGGAATGATTGGATATTATAGAAAGTTTATTAAAAGTTACACTCAGATTTCGAAACCATTAACAAAGTATTTGTCAAATTAAAACGGTCAAGTTTCCACACACGTTGCAAAGAAAACGGTAATAAATCTTGATGAGAATGCAATCAAAGCGTTCAATACATTGAAGGAATACCTTCAATCCGAGGTTGAACTGAATCAACCAGATTATACAAAAAAATTTGGTCTGACAACAGATGCGTCTGACGATGCAGTAGGAGCGGTTTTATCACAAGATAATAAACCTATAACATTTATCAGTAAAACATTAGGTAAGACAGAGCGATCCTACGCGGCAAATGAAAAAGAACTATATGCGATAGTTTATGCCTTAAAAAATTTAAGAAATTACCTATACAGTGTCACAAATTTGGAGATTCATACAGATCACCAACCCCTAACGTTTGCGGTTTCGAAAAGAAATCCTAATATTAAAATGAAGCGATGGCACGCATTAATCGAAGAATATGCGCCAAAAATAATTTACAAACCAGGAGCTACAAATGTAGTTGCAGACGCTCTTTCGAGACAGAATTTAAATCATATAACGGATAGTTCTTCCTCTAATGCAACTCAGCATTCTGCTGAAAGTAGTGATACAGAAGATATCAAAGAAACTATGAAACCATTAAATCAATTTAAACAACAAATTCCATTAAGTAAAAATTCTTTTACTATACATGAAAAGATACAAAACTTCGGTAGGACAAGACATATTATTGAATATGATACACTTAATAATTTAATTACCATTTTAAAAGAATATTTAAGACCAGAAGTTGTTGCAATTCACAGTACATTAGAAGATCTGTATGAGGTAAAAAAGATATTAAAAGAAACCTTCAGTAATAAGTTTTTATATACAAAATTATTTCCAATAGATGTAATAAATAAGGATGATCAAGTTGCAATTACAGAGCAGACTCATAATAGAGCTCACAGAAATTATAAAGAAAATTTAAAACAAATTTTTAAATCGTACTACTGGCCCGAAATGGGTAAACAATTAAAAGAATTTACTAGGAATTGTGAAGTATGTAATAAAAGTAAATATGAAAGGCATCCACAGAAAATTCCAATTGGGAAAGCACCAATACCAAGAAAAGAAGGAGAACAAATCAATATAGATATATTTTTCGCCCAAAACTTAAAGTTCATTAACTGTATAGATTCATATTTAAAATTTTTAGTACTTAAAACAATTAAAGATAAAGCCAAACTAGATGAAAAGATTCTAGAGGTATTACAAGCTTTTTCAGAGGTAAAAAACATTACACTTGATAATGAGCCAGAATTTTCAACACCCCAGTTTAAATCATTAATGCAAAGGCTAGGCATCACTTCATTCTTCTGTGACCCAAAACATAGTATACAACAAATGGACAAGTAGAGAGAGTTCATTCAACCTTAATTGAAATATCAAGATGTTTGAAACAAGAATTTCACCTAATTAGCGATTTAGAATCAATTTATAGGGCAGTACATCAATACAACAAAACTATACATTCAATAACTAATGAAAAACCTTATGAAATACTTTATAACAAAATTAACCATGAAAATTTGCCTTCAAAACTTCAACAAGCACAGGAAAATATGCTTAAAACACATAACAAAAATAGGGAAGTAAAAAACTACAATGAAAATTAAATAATTTATGAATAGATAGCAGGTTGTAGAAATAAACTACTACCTAGATACAAAAGACAGAAAATTAAAGAAGATCTAGGAAACAAAGTAATTATTCATAAAAGAAATAGAGTAGTCCACAAAGATAACATAAGAAAATAAATTTTTATCATTTCAGGAAAATGGAAACAACTATAATAATAGTTTTATTATTTACATTAAGTATGACAACCGCTGACATAGTGGATTATACTATAGAAAATTTTGTATTACTAGAAAACGGTGATACAGCACTTGTCGATTATGGAACTCTTTTCCATGTTGCCCATTTATCATATTTTGTAAAGATATTAGAAAAAACAGAGTCTGAAATAAATGAAAAATATTCTGGAAATTCACTTAATAATAATGATGAGATAAGATTTATTTATTTAGATAGGGATTCAGACATGACCATAATTAAAACACTATTAGGGCAGCTTAGATTAACAAACAGATAAAAGAGAGGAATTAACGAGTTAGGAACAGTATGGAAATGGATTTCAGGTTCACCTGACCATGATGATCTAATATTAATCAATAATAAGCTAAGAGAAATCACAACAAATAATAACAAACAGTTTATAACGAATTCGCAAATTTTCGATGCAATTAAGAAACTATCAGAATCATTACATGAAATTAATAGTGAAGGGAAACTTAAACTAGCTAGGGAAAGGAATAAACTTATGTCGATTTCCTTTGCAAAAACAAAAGCACTCTAAAAAAAAGTGCTTTTTTTTCGTGCCCACTGGAACAGAAAAGACAAAATTCTTTTTTTATCATTATATGTGTGCTATTTTTGACAGCCAACCCTTTCCGTTTGTTTTGTTCTGCAATCTGAAATTTATATACATAGAAAGAATGTTTTCGAAACTTTATTAATAAGTGCACTAGGAAGAAACCTCCTCATCCGAATAATTGTACACAACACTTTGAACGAAATTATTCACAGAATGCCTTTCGTTTTGTGTAAGCACTTTTAGAATTTCAAACACTTCTTCGTCAGAATCGGAACTAGACGACTCATATATATTTTGATAATTTCAGCTAAAATTGAGCGATCCAATTTCACAAAATAGTTTATTGTTTATTCTTATTCATGTCGATTATGGAATCCGCAATAATCTATTCCCGCGGATTTCATCCGATCCGCAAGGCATCCGCATCCGCATTGAATTCAATTATTGAATCCGGCGGATGAACTGCAATATCGATCCGCAACACCACTTTACCATTACCATAAACTATTTGTCAGCTGGTTTGTTTTGACATTTGTCATTCTCCGTCTTTAAAAAAAGAATTAGAAATTAAAATTTATATCAAATTAGACTAGAATACAATTCAGATGGATTCCATAGCCATCACCAGTGTTTGCGGTGAATGACAACTTGGATTGGAGTGTAAGTATAATCATCAAATTTTAAAATATCAAGTTTTGTTAATCGTAGAGGAGAACACGGAAAAAACCCTCGTCAAATTGAAGAGCTATAAGAACTCATCTTTTGTTTTTCTTTCTCTCTTTTAACAGCTCCCTGTCATCAGAGAAAGAAGATACTTCACTGATGTGATGGCTAAAGAAATCGACGATGAACGTAAGAGTCGTATTGGTTCGTACAGTGTTAGCGAATCTTATTCAATTCGTCGTTTACGTACCGAAATCGGCACAAGACTTGATCAATACGCTGAAGCCGATTCCCTCATTGAAAGCCAAAGAGGAGGCTATCCACCATTTTTCAGGGAAAAGCTACAAAGCTACAAACTTGCGGTTACAGATGGCAAGCCGGCTTACTTGCATTGTTTTGCTGTAGGTGATCCAAAACCATCCGTCCAGTGGTTCAAAAACGACATGGTCCTCATAGAGAACAAGCGCATTAAGATCGTCATAGACGGTGACGGAATGTCCATTTTGAAATTTGATCCTGCTTCTTCTTTCAATAAGATTGTCCCTTACTTAAAATTGTAAATAAATTTTAATTAACCTTAATTTGTAGTCTCTAAATGTAATTTTTTTAGAAAGCGGCAGACGGCTTAATAGCCATGCTATATAATCTTTTAAAATTGTACTTATTATTTTATTTTTAAATTTGATCCTGCTTCTCATTACGATGTTGGAATTTATAAGGCTGTTGCTAGGAATTAAGGCCCCGGCCCATAGAACGCTTCCAACTGACAGCTCGATTAAATACACACGTTCTTATGAGAGGTGACCCATAAGCACCGCGCCGAACGCTCCGAGTAGCCCAACTTTCTACTTTGCCGCGGCTCTCGCGCGGTGACAGAACCAATTTGAAATTTTCTCTCTGATGACATGCGCAGTAAGAACCAATTTGAAATTTTCTCTTCTGTTAACATGAGTGGCCTTGTTGAGTTGAGACACCGCAACGGATTCTATGGGTCACCCCTATCAGTTGCGTGCGGCAAAACCCACCGCATCAGTTGCCGCGCCGCTCCTACCGCGCGCACCGCGTTCTATGGGCCGGGGCCTTTAGGGACCATCGGACGCTGTCGTGTAGTAGTTGCCAACTTACCCAACCCTTCAGATTCACCCGAAGACGCTTCAGTCAGTGGAACTGAAGTGCTTCTGCGATGGAAACGACCTCGTTGCGATGGAAACTCCGCAGTGCTTTGCTACAGTCTACAGTACAAGGCTGGCGCAACTATGATCAATGGACAACAATATCTGACAACATTGATCACGAATTTTTCTTGGTTCATGGTCTACAACCCCATGAAGTTTATCACTTCAGTCCTTCGAATCTTCCAATCAAAATCTTTGTAATGGAAAAGTTGCAAGGTGTTGACGTGTTGACATACTTCAGCAGCAGGCACGAATACACCCAACAAATGGTTGGCAGCGTTATAACTCAACAGTGTGTTCAGTGCAGATAAAGCTTGTAGACTTCGGATTGTCCAGGAAAATATCGAAGCTAGGCAGTGCAGTACCTGTTTGTGGGGCACTGACTACCAGTCACCGTAAATGATAAACGAAGAATTGGTTATGCCTCAGAGTGATGTTTGGTCCGTTCATCACTTACATACTCTTGTCCAGCTCTAATCCGAGGCAACGATGATGTTGAAACCAGACAAAACATATCATTTGTCCGTTACCGTTTCGAGAACTTGTACAGCGAAGTCACTGCCGAAGCAACGCGATTCATTATGTTCGTGTTCAAGTGCAACCCAAGGTAAATTTTAACACAAACCTAACATAGTACAAAAATATATATTTACTCAATTTTGCTTAGCAAACGACCATATTGTGAGGAATGCCTCGAGCACAGGTGGTTGGCAGCATCAGAGTACATGAACCAGAAGCGGGAGCGATCTGTCTTCCTTGGAAACAGACTCAAGCCTCAAGGTGAGTTTATTAATTAATTATCTCATTTGTTGTCATCGTTAATACTAATTCTTAATTTTCCGTAATTTCAGGAATTCTCTCATGCCTATCACGCCGAAATAGACGCAGAGGTATCTTCGTCAGAGAATCTAACCAGCAACCTGGGTAGTGGACCAACACCAAGGCAACTCCTTAGATCAAACAGTATCGCGGATGAGTTGATGACAACATTTTAAAACAGAGACTTTTGATTTTCGTGCGTTTAAAGCTATTGCTGTTTTGGTGTGTCAAATTCATAAAAAACTAAATTGTAAAAATAATAAGAACAAATATTTATTTCATCTATCAAAAGAATTTTCTGATTCAAAAATAAAGCGATAAAGTTATTTATATAAAACGATGAAAATGTTATATTTCGGAACCATCATGATCTTAAATAAAATTCAAAGGCGGTAGGCCCGGTAGGCTTTACAAGCACCGGTAAAAAAAAGGAGCCGATCCTTTGCTGCGGCTGAGAACTGCGACATGAAAAAGGTCAAATGAGAATTCTATTTTAATTTTTAAATATCCGCAACAATTTTGGTGCGGATGAGAAACGTCAAAAATTGTATGGACTGCGGATGAACAACGGATTCGGTAATACGACTTTTTAAACCTGTATTATCAACAATCTTTCACTTTCACAACGTCGGATTCAATGCGGGCTCGATAATAGCAAAAATATCCAAACTCGTGCGGATCGCTTCCGCAGTCCATTTTTCGGATTCTATAATCGGGGTGATTATCTCTCTTTCACAGTCCTTTACAAAATAGTCAAACTGCAAACTGGTAAACGTCAAATGTTTTGTGTTGGTGTACGTGAAAATGCGTGTAAATCTTGCCTAGGAATCGAGATTCATAAAAGTGCTTTTTCGGGGCAAAAAAAAAGTGATCTAGTGTCTACATGAAACGTATTTCGAGCAAAAAAAGCACTTTTAAAAGTGCTTTTGTATACCACTGGAAATCGACATTATATTAATTGAACTACAAAATTTAGTACAAACAATAGCTTTAGCTAAAACAGGAGTTTTAAATCCAGCAATATTAAATTTAGAAGATATCAGGGATATAACACAACATGAGCACGGTAGTATGACCATTACTGACTTGATGGACGTTTTCAAATTTAAAATCATTCAAAATAAAGATGTTATTGTTATTCTTATTAAATACCCCATCATTTAAAGAAATTGTAAACTTTATGAAGCAAGGGACATTAGCCAACCAGATGGAAAACTGTTTATTGAAAATAAAATTGCTAAATGTAATAATGAATATTTAAGTGTTAAAATTGTAAGATAGAATTAAGATATAATTTTTGCGAACTAACCCATAATGAGACATGTTTATCAAATTTAATTAATAACAAAAAAGCTAGTTGTAATAAAATTAGAGAGAAAAATTTTAAATTGGAAATTATTAAAGATGGATCTATATTAATATCCGGTGTTCACACAGTTGAAAACACAACTATAAATGGTACTTATTTAATTATTTTTGAAAATGAAACAACAATTGATAATGTAAAGTATGAAAACCCAACAGCTGTAAATCAAAATTACTTAAAATCAAATACAATAGATAAATACGTCATAGACTACTTTGAATCAAATAACAATGATCTTAAATTCGAAAATATAAGTGTAATTGAAATGTTGCAAAAAGAAGCATCAGATAATCCTGTAATTACATCATTAACATTAATTTTCATTATAGTAGCCATAACATTATGTATTCTACTTCAAGATGAGATTATCCCCAGATACCAATAATGGTAACATAGAGGAAATAAAATTCAACAGAATCATGACGCAAATAAAAGCACTCACGGAAAACCGGGACGGTTTTCTTAAAGAGGGAGGGGAGTTAAGAGTATCAATTACCCAGTAACACACTGGAGAAATTGATGATTCGGCAACCAAATGCCACCGAATCAATCCACTGAGTTAAGCCACCGAATCAATCCAACGGATGTGATGTTATAAACATCAGATATTGTAAACATCCCAACATCATTATTGAACATGTCGCTCATCGTCATACTCATCGAAAAGTAGCATTAAGATATTCTTAAGTTAGGATAGGCAGTTCGAGTTTAGAGTTCGAGTTTGTAAGTTGAAGTTGATTAGTAGTAATAAAGTAATGATTTAGTCTAAGTGCCCGAATAGGGGGGAAAAAACATCGAGTGCAATATTTTATTATATTACTCAGTGCTGTTAAAGTGTAAAAAAAAAAAAAAATGTACTATTCAATAGTCCAAACACTAAGTGCGTTACCTATCCATCGTCTCCTCCCCCACATCACTCTCGCAGTCCCAGTGACTGCATACATTTCTTTGATTTGATAATCTCTTATCTTATTATCTTATCTGGGCAGTGTGTGCAGTCAATGAGGCTGTGCGTTTGTTTTTCTTTGATTTGATAATCTCTTATCCTATTATCTTATCTGGGCAGTGTGTGCAGTCAATGAGGCTGTGCGATTGTTAGGCGGATAGTCAATCAACGGTGTTGATCCCTTTGGTGAACTAAAGTCAAGTTGCTAGCTGGGCATAATTTGATTTTGTTTTCTAATAGAATATACACTTGTTGATTCGGCTTAGTTAACGTCTACGGTTGATATTTTGTTTTATGTGTTTTTGTGAATTGTAATGTCGGGTAGATTTCGGGTCGATTTTAGCAACATTAGGGGGCTAAGATCGAATTTCTTTGCTGTGTACGCTCACACTGCAAAATGCAGGCCAGCTGTTTTGGCACTGAGTGAAAAACAGGTGGGTGTTGATTCTGATCCCTCAGAGTTCAACCTGCCTGGGTATAGTTTAGTGCCGTTATTCTTTTCTTCTCATGGCCTCGCCGTTTATGTTCGAAATGATATTGCTTACCAGCTTCTACCACAATACGGCCTCTGGTCTAATACGAACTTTAATTTCATGTGGTTAAAATTCACCTCGTCTTCAATGACTCTCCGTTTGTCAGCTCCATCGACAAAGCCAATTTGCTGCCAACTCGACACTTCCTTACAGTATATTGGCTCCACCCGAGCTCGAGTCTGCAAATTCTTTGATGAAGCAGATATTTTTTCGAACTCGCTCGGTTGCGAGAGTCCTCAAAGATCTCAACATACATAAATCCGCTGGTCCAGATGGTATCCCCGCCGTTATTCTGAAGAGGTGTTCTTCTACGCTGGCAAAACCACTGCGTAAACTTTTCCATCTTTCCTATTCTGCTGGGATTTTTCCGAGCAGATGGAAAACTGCATTTGTCCAGCCGGTCCCTAAAAAAAGGCGAATCTTCCTCCCCTTCCAATTACCGTCCAATTGCACTAACGTCCCTTCTTTCCAAGGTCATGGAAACGTTGATAAACCGTCAACTTATGAAATATCTTGAAGAACGAAAGCTTCTTAATGACCGTCAGTACGGCTTTCGTAGCAAACGGTCCACTGGTGATTTGATGGCTTATCTCACCGAAAAGTGGAACCAATCTTTACGTTGTTTTGGAGAAAGTAAGATTATTGCGCTTCATATTTCTAAAGCATTTAAAAGAGTTTGGCATCAGACTCTTTTACCGAAAATGCGTGCTTTTGGTATCGAAAGAAAATCCTTCTTCGTTGGATTAGAAATTACCTTTCCGACCGTTCAATACAAGTTGTGTTGGATGGCTTCAAGTCTGATACCCACTTTATAAATGCTGGTGTGCCCCAGGGCTCCGTTTTGTCTCCGACTCTCTTCCTCATTTTCATTAATGATCTCTTGTCTGAAACTTCTAATCCGCTTAACTGTTTTGCTGACGACTCGACCCTCAGCTTTTCATATTCGTTTCCAAATTCACGTCCCTGCTCTTCGCATGTGGAACTGGAACGGTTGCGTATGATAAGCTAATTGAATTCTGACCTTGACAGCATTGTTTCATGGAGTCTTGTGAACCGAGTAGAATTCAATGCTTCGAAAACTCAATGCTGTCTCTTGTCGTTGAAGCTTAACTTTCCCCCATTGCCATTATTCATGAATGGTACCTGCATCGAAGAAACCGAAAAGCTGTCAAAACTTGGTATGTGTGTAAACGATGATCTTCGTTGGAATGACCACATATTTGAAGTAAAATTAAAACAAAATTAATTAGTTAAATGCTTAGGCTTCTGGAACCGATGCAGGAGATTCTTCACCCCTTCTGATCTGGCTACAATTTATAAGGCCTTCATCCGCCCAAAACTGGAATATAACTCCCATATCTGGTCAGGTGGTTCTCAAACATCTTTGCACCTGCTTGATAGGGTACAAAATAGAGCGTTAAAATTGATAGGTGATAGTTCAATCGTAGAATCGATTGATTCTCTTGAACATTGTCGAAAAGTCACCTGTCTCTCTTTCTTTTATCGCTTTTTTTACAAACAGTGCCCTAGTGAAATAGCCAGTTGCATTCCTCCCCTGAAACAATTTAGCCGCAACACTCATCTCGCTAGGAATGCTCATCAGTTTTACCTTGAGCCGAAATTCGGGCGTACAGTCAAGTATAGAGATTCTCATTTTAGTCGCACCACCCGAATGTGTAATGCTTTACCTGGCTCTGTGTTTCCCATGCATTACGATTCACGAAGGTTCAAAAGCAATGTGCATCGGTGTTTCCTATTATATCCTCTCCTTTTTTCTTTCAACCAAAATTTAAGTGGCGATCAGTAAAATTAAAGTTAAAGTTAAAAAGTGGGCACTCGGCCATTGAAAAGTGTATTCGTTGGGTACTTTGCCATTGATGTTTTTGTGGTGATGGGCTCATATATCAGTGATATTTTATGTGTGTGATGACAGATTTGTGTGAATGTAGTTATATATGTGTGATGGATGATTTGTGTTGGATGAATGGTTTGTTTGCCTCAGTGTAAGCATGCGTGTTTGTGTGATGACTATTTGTGTATGAATACAGGTTTGTGTATGTGATGATTGCAATGGTTTCGAATATTGTTTCTCCGTGTGGTTTGTGTATGGGATGTTAAATTTGATGTGTTTAGTGTAGGTTTGTGTATGGGATAGTTGATACAGACTTCTTCTGTCTTTACGCAATATTCATACACACTGTTGCGTGCGAGTCTCCAGCCAACCTGCTGGCTCGACACGATTGATGACAACCCAGGTGGAAAGATGGGGTAGGTATCAGGAATCAGGAAGTGAAGAGGAAGGGTAAATAGTTTTACAGAACTTTTAAAACCTCGTCACATGCTTTTCATTTACCGAACGGAAAGAACAGGGGCCGCCCTCTAGCGTCCAATAGTAAGAGGAAAAGCTCCACCCGAGACAACCTACGAAATAAGTTTGCAGCTAAGGCACTACACCCAGTGGGGAGAATTAATTGTACCTACGAAATAAGCGGAAGATTACATGAAAAAAGGGTTATCCCATTAGGTTATATGGGAATTGCGCACGACACTACAACGAGCTGGGGTATAAATAGAGCAGCTCAGCGCAAGGAAAAATCAGTTCGCCGGCACCAGTCAAGAGGTGCATATCTCCCTAGAGGAATAGTAACAAGCAGGAAAGTAACCCAGTCTAACCAGGAAGCCCCAGGACAAAGGTAGTAAGAAGGTAGTACGTAGTAAGTTCTTTTTAAACAAAACTATATTGCTTACGTATTGTGCCACCAGGGGCAGCGACTAGTACCAGCCGATCCCCAGAGCTTCTTGCCTGTGATCACCCTACCGAGGTCTTCGGACGCTCGTGTTTCACCCTACCGTGGTCTTCTGACGCTCGTGTTTCACCCTACTGTGGTCTTCTGACGCTCGTGTTTCACCCTACCGTGGTCTTCGGACGCTCGTGTTTCACCTTACCGTGGTCTTCTGACGCTCGTGTTTCACCCTACCGTTGTCTTCGGACGCTCGTGTTTCACCCTACCGTGGTCTTCGGACGCTCGTGTTTCACCCTACCGTCGTCTTCGGACGCTCGTGTTTCACCCTACCGTGGTCTTCGGACGCTCGTGTTTCACCCTACCGTCGTCTTCGGACGCTCGTGTTTCACCCTACCGTGGTCTTCGGACCCTCGTGTTTCACCCTACCGTGGTCTTCTGACGCTCGTGTTTCACCCTACCGTGGTCTTCTGACGCTCGTGTTTCACCCTACCGTGGTCTTCGGACGCTCGTGTTTCACACTACCGAGGTCTTCTGACGCTCGTGTTTCACCCTACCGTGGTCTTCGGACGCTCGTGTTTCACCCTACCGTGGTCTTCGGACGCTCGTGTTTTACCCTGCTAGGGTCTTCTGACACCTACGCGCTCCGATTTACCTGTGACTACCTATAGGGTAAAGGTTCACACGGGATTGTGCCGCCAGAGCGGCAGTAAACTCCACTAGTTTGACTACCATTAATAGTTTCTCTCCCATAGCCTCTGTAAAACTAAAGGGGAATACTCAGACCAGAGCCGTAAACATGACAAGGGTCCGAGTAGTCCCGAAGATTATAAGACGCAACCGGAAGTACCTGAGATAACTAATCCTGAAATATATCTCACTATTTTGTTAATTATAATCGTAATATCGTAAGTTCTAATAAAAGAGAATTTCTTGACCTTTGTGAAGTTTTGGTGTTTTCATTCACTAAACCTTGGCTATCCGTGAGCATTACCTCGGCTGGAAAACGAAAAACACGTCACAACCGTCCGTTCTGTTTCCAAGTGGTAGGTTGCTTTTGCAGGGTTCTCTGTGCGTACGCCACTGGTTGATGGGACCATGGCTGCCCTCAACTCACCCAGAACCATGCAGCTGCAACCAAAAGTAAAAGAATCAGGCTTTAAGACAAACTATAGTAAGATGGATTTTGTTGTGGTAAATTTTACCGCAACAAACTTACAAAGAAAAAATGTGAGCAAGCTAAAAATTAATTAAAATACTGAAACTACTGTATATAAGTCTTAAAAAAATATTTATTTGTTACAGAACATCCACTAACCACAACTGTGCAGCAACAACCACTCAAACCGAAGGAACAGTAAAACTCCTTAGTAAGTCTATTCCGACTTTCCGGATTGATTTGTACAAAAAGCACATCCTTTCGTTCTGACGAAAACATCAGCATCACACCTATATCTCGAATCGAACTCAAGAAAAAGGGGCATTCTGTGATGTGACTTCACCATAAACTCCTTTCATCGCAACAGCAATCGGAGCCCTACCCCAATCAACCGGACTTATGAAAATTTTTTTTGATACGTAACTATACTCTAGAGTCTAGAATAAGTAATTCTAAGTTATCACAAAAAACTGAAACTAGCTAAAAACAAATAAAACAAAAGTTGCAATGAAAGGCCCAACATATAAAAAAAAAACCGTTAAGCTGCACACTAATGCCCTTCAGGCAGGCCTCGCGTTCATGGGCGCCATTTTGTTACGGGCCATTTTTGGTCGTCGGGGTTGCGCTGGCATGCTTGTCCGGCTCCCACTCGTCGATGGGTGAGGGACTTGACCCCTATAACCCGTATCCAAAAATTCATGCCAGTTTTTGTTACCATCGAGTTGTTCTTATGCCACTCGCGAGAAATCTCCTCAACCCACCCTACCATATCACTGTTCTCGCCTAAGTGACCCTTACGTTGCCATCCCTATTATCCTTCAGTCCATAATTTTTCTTCTACTCGCCCCTTTATGCCTATCACACCCTTAGCAATACATCCTACAAATCAAACCACACTTATTCATTTGTTATGCATACAGTAATTCATTTAATCTCTCAAAAGTAAGTTAAATTTTCATTCTCCCACTCAGTGGGTGTTTTTATAAATTGTTAATTATTATTCTAATCTTATTATCAATCCTATTCCAAGTTTATGTATCTATATATGTATATATTGTAATGTAAGCCCAACATTGGAATTCTAATTTCCTATTCGAAAACGATTAACCGAAAACACAAGCGGCAACACTATAATGTAGGTATATCTAATAGAAGGCAGTGCTTGGAGTCAGTGTGTAAGTTAAGAGTATCAATTACCCAGTAACACACTGGAGAAATTGATGATTCGGCAACCAAATGCCACCGAATCAATCAAGTCCTGCTTTACGGCGCGGAAGCATGGACCTTATCGAAAGCGGATGAGGAAACCCTTGGTCGTTTCGAAAGAAAAATTCTCCGAATGATCTTTGGTCCCGTATGCGAAGGCAATGTGTGGAGAAGAAGATACAACAACGAGCTGTATGAGCTGTACCGCGACATGGGCATAGCCAGAAGAGTACGCATCGCGAGGCTACGATGGTTGGGCCATGTTGAGCGGATGGACCCAAACGCTCCGGCTCGTCGGGTGTTCGAAAGCACATTGCAGGGAAATCGCGGTAGGGGAAGACCTCGTCTTAGGTGGCGCAATCAAGTGGGAGAATACCTCAACCGACTTGGAGTGCGAAACTGGAGAGAGCTCGCCCGAAATAGAACTCGTTATCGAAGGATGTTGGTTGAGGCCCAGGTTCACCCCGAACTGTAATGCCCACCTAAGTAAGTAAGTAATAAGCTCGATTTGTGCCTGTTTAGCCGAACTGAGAGAATGACCACCAGATAGAACATCGTCGACATAGAACTCCGATTGAATGATTCTAGACGCTAGGGGATACACGGTTCTGCCTTCTTTTGCCAGTTGCAGGAGGGTGCGGATGGCCAGATATGGAGCACAATTGACACCAAAAGTGACGGTTTGAAGTTCAAAGTCTTCGATTTCGGACTCTGGCGAACTGCGAAAGAGGATTCGTTGAAATGGAGTATCTCTAGTTTTTTGACAAATAATTTAATTTAATTTAATTTTATAAATCTCACTGACGATGGAAGCATTGCTTCTGAAATGTACATCTGAGGAAATAAAATAAGTGTTTTAACTGTTAAAAACTTAACTAATCTTTTCATTTATTAGATTAAAAAACACGTGGAATATCTCAACTAAAAAACGTATCTCTAGGGTCGACCAAGATTTGGCGGTACATTCAATGTCCGCATTAAAGACAAATTTATAAAATCTCCAGCGGAGAATGAGAGATGGTAAATCTTGCTGCAATATGGGCCCTGGATACAACAAATCGTTTAAGCTTACCCCATTCGACGACGATTGAGACGCATTAAAAACAACCCTCACTTTGGTGGTCGTGCTTTCAGGCTTTATGACCACATGATGTGGCAGATAGAATGAGTTTACTTGACCTTTTGCAATCTTTTCCATCGGAGGTACTTTCCGCATATGGCCAAGGGTGAGGTATTCAGAAATAACGCTTGAATATTGAGTCTTGAGATCCGCTTTCATGGCTAACGATCTTTCGACTCTAGAGAACTGCCTTAATGCGATGTGCCTAGAGAACCCTAACTTGCCCTTTGATGATTGTGCCTTGAACGGCAGCCGAACCACATACCTCCCATCCGAACGTCTCGAAGTTGTGTTTTTATATAGTTCGTCACAGTAGCAGTCCTCTGTTGACCGAGTGACTGTGGACGGCAGTTCCTCGAGCTCCCAAAATTTCCGTAGCTGAGTATCCAAATTGGAAGTACTCGAACTGTTCGATACTACGAATGTATTGAACGATTGGAACGACTCCGGAACTGGTCCGGACAGTACCCAGCCGAACATTGTGTTCTGAGCCACGAGGGAATCTGCGATAAGTTGGAGACCGTTCCTTATGATCGATGGGTATAAATCCGCACCGATCAGCAGATCGACCTGGGACGATTTATTTGGGATCAGCCAGTTTGAGGCCGCCACAAAGGTTGGGATCGATGATACTAAACGATGAACTTGGCAGATTGTTCGTAAATGATCGAAGCACAATTGCCTGGGCAGAAATGGTGATCTGGGCTTCATCTAAGCACGTGATTGCAAACGCACAGAGTTTTTTCGACGTTATGGCGAGATTACCACTGATTCCGGAAATGGTTGTATTCTTATCCGTTACGGGCAAGTTCAAACGCTTTTGTACTGCCTCTGAGATAAAGGATATTTCGGAACCAGGGTCGATAAGAGCGCGAACTATGTGTTTGGATTCTTTGCCAACAATGCAAACTAGTGCCGTTGCAAGCAATATTTTCTTCGGAGCACCGACATGAAAGTTTTGAAACGACGCTTGAGGCACGAATGGAAGTGATGACGCCGATATTTGAGGAGCTGTTGTTGCACTAGGGAGATTAGTGGACTGTATTTTATTTCCGTTTTCGTTAGCGTTGAGGTGCAACAGTGAGTGATGCCGTTTTTTACAGTGGCTACAAGAATATTTGCTCGTACAAGCGACCTTTGCATGACTCGCGCTTAAACAGTTGTTGCACAGTTTGTGCTGCCGTACCGTTTGGATTCTCGTTGGGATCGACATTGCCGAAAATTTGGCACACTCATAAATGGAGTGCGCAGCCTTACAGATCTTGCGTTTCCCCCCTCCTGTTTTGGCAAGGTATGTGTTGACTCTATTGTTGTTTCGAACATTCGTATCCTTTTTTGGAAGTTTATGAAGCCCTGTGCCTTTTGACGAAGTGGTGTCGGAAATGGACTCCAACACCTGAAAGCGTGACGTCAAGAACGAGTCTAATTGCTGCCAGGTTGGAACCTTCGTCGGATCTTCCAGGGATTGTTCCCAAAGAGTCAAGGTAGTTTTGGGCAGTCTACTTGAACACGCAAAGACGAGGATCGGATCCCAGTTTTGCGTTATAACCTTATGCGCTTGCAACGTTGATACCGAATCATTTACAGTACTCTGAAGGGCTCGGATCAACTTGGCCGACTCTTCATGTACTGTTGGCAAGTTAAAGATATTTTTTACCTGATTGTTGACTAAGATTCGAGTATTTTCATACGTAACCAGCAACGCTTCCCAGGCTAGTGAAAAGCTGGCATTGGTTAGCGGAAATTGACTGACAATCCGATAAGCCTCGTCTTTGGTTTTGGCTCTAAGGTGGAAGGGTTTTTCTACTTCACCCAACTGGGGGTGTTTAATGTAGACTGCCTCAAACATATTTCGGAAAACCGGCCAGGAAATATAATCCCCCTTGAATACCTCCGTCTCACATGGAGGTAATTTGAGGTGGCGAGGAGCGAATGTTTGTTCAGATATCGAATTTTTGCCAGTACCCTCAGGTTTCAATCGTGCTTCGTGGTCGAGGAAAAAGGCTGAGCATGCCACATAATTTTCGTTGCACAGTTTGTACTTGGTTTCTATGGCTGCAATGTCTAAGGCGGCTTCTCTTGTCTTTGGCCTGAATTTTATGCATAGCGCATACGCTTCTTTGACTGCGAGCCACCGTTCTCTTAATTCTGACTTTCTGACTTCGAGAGCGGAAAGTGTGTGCCCGTGATCCGGCACCTCTTTCGCCGCTTGGTGAAACTTGATCAATTGATCAGTCGAGAAAATGAAGTCTTCCATCAAAGCCATCACAGAAAGTGCTTCTAAGATTGTATAAATGACACGGAAGCGACACGAAACCAAGAAAATTTAAAACTCGTGGCTTAAAACACAACGCAGACTCTCAAAAAAGGATAAGATTTAAATTTAAAAATTTCAAAGAAATCAAAATTTTGAAGCACAAGAATCTTCAAAAGGCTTGAAAGATTCTACTGGGGGCCAACCACCCCGGCTTGGATACACCGTTACGAACGGTGTATGTGGCACGAACGAGAGAAAAAATTTCAAAAGTAAAAATTTTAAATTTAAAAATTTCAAAGAAATCAAAATTTTGAAGCACTAGAATCTTCAAAAGGCTTGAAAGATTCTACTGGGGGCCAAACACCCCGGCTTGGATACACCGTTACGAACGGTGTATGTGGCACGAACGAGAGGATAAATTTCAAAAGAGTCAAAAAAATCAAGATTTAAAGCGCAAGAATCTTCAAAGGCTTGAAAGATTCTAAAAATTTCAAAAAAAGTCAAAATTTTAAAGCGCAAGAATCTTCAACAGGCTTGATAGATTCTACTGGGGGCCAACCACCCCGGCTTGGATACACCGTTACGAACGGTGTGTGCGGCACGAACGAGAGAAAAAATTTCAAAGGTAAAAAATTTTAAATTTTAAAATTTCAAAAAAAATCAAAATTTTGAAGCACAAGAATCTTCAACAGGCTTGACAGATTCTACTGGGGGCCAACTACCCCGGCTTGGATACACCGTAACGAACGAGAGAAAAATTTCCAAAAAGTCAAAATCTAAATTTAAATTTAAAAAAAAATCAAAATTTTGAAGCACAAGAACCTTCAAAAGGATTGATAGATTCTACTGGGGGCCAACCACCCCGGCTTGGATACACCGTAACGAACGATGTGTGCGGCAAAAACTAGAAAAAGGTAACACGCGATAAAAAAAATGCAGACTCCTTCAAAGAGGAAGACAGTCTATTAAAATTCACAAAAAACCCATAAAATAGGCTGGGGAACAAAACCAACCGCGAACACCGACGATGACTTTTACTGAAAACCCTATCACTACCGCGATGGAAGCGACTATCCAGGAACGACCAACCACAGAAAAAACCAAAAAACGATCTTTCGTATCCCAAAAAAAAATTGGCGCGTTTGTCGGCCAAAGTGCAACACAACGGAACCAAAAATAAAAAAAAATTTTAAAGGTAGCTAAAAAATTGCCAATTAAAACAAATCTCACTTACCCTTTACACGGTGTTAAAAAAAAAACTAACAGGATATCTCCGCTTCAGGCTGGTCCCACGGTGACTCCACAGCGTTGCAGGCAAGGATTGTGCCCTCTTTTTTTGCAGCGTGGTCTGAAGCGCCAGGCAAAATTATGCGCAGCGTGTCTGGAGCGCCAGGCAAAGATCGCAATGTCTGCGCGTGGTGAAAGGCTGGCGTGGTCTCGATCGCAATGTGTGCGCGTGGTCTGGAGCGCCAGGCAAAGAGCGTGGTCTGGACCGCAAAAATTTGTGCGCAGCGTGGTTTTGAGCGCAAAAATTGTGCGCGTGGTCTGGAGCGCCAGGCAAATAGCGTGGTCTGGATCGCAAAAGATTTGTGCGCAGCGTAGTTTTGAGCGCAAAATTGTGCGCGTGGTCTGGAATGCCAGGCAAATAGCGTGGTCTATATCGAAAAAAATTTGTGCGCAGCGTAGTTTCGAGCGCAAAATTGTGCGCGTAGTCTGGAACGCCAGGCAAATAGCGTGGTTTGGCGGCGCAAAGTGTACGCGTGGTCTGGAGCCAAAAACTTTTGCGCAGCGTGGTCTTGTTTCGATGGCGTCTTTATATCCGGCTCGAAGGACCAAATGTTGAATTGGAAACTTACGCTTGCTTAATTGCAGTTGATGGATATGTGCAATTTTGTTTTGCAGACCACAACTTACGCCTTCTCTGCTTTGCTGAGGATGAACACACGTACAATTTGGGAAACTTTTTCTCATCCAAACAAAATAACGCCATAGGATTTTCCTTTCTTTATAATTTTATTGCGCACGTATGATTGTTTGTTGTGTAATTTTAGTTTCGAAAATACATATAATCTAAGCCGAAATGTAAAATTTTAGAATTTAGAAAAAAGATGGCAGATGGACAAGCGAAACTTCAATTTTAAGATGATGTGTGGTTGGCTGCTGAGATGTTAATGCCAGGTCGTCGCTATGCGACGAACCACTTTTCAAGCAAAACGTACTAGATTTTTACATAGACTAATTAATTTGAGAGGGCGAACCATTAATTGCCTAGATTTTTGAGAGTGGCACTGTTCACACTGGAGTCGTGTGAACATTACCGCCCCCCTTGGCGAGATACGCCAAAAAAAATTTGTTACTGAAAATAAAGTAAGTGAAAATTGATTAATTGGCAATTTAGTTAATAGGCAATAGGCACAGTTTTACTATGGGTCGGACTATTTCTCCGTTTTGGGTCTTTAGTGTTGCAACTCTGACTCGACCATCGGAACCCGGGTGTATATTTATAACACGCCCTAGACGCCATTCGGTGGATGGCAGATTTTCGTTTTTAATGACGACCAAATCATCAACTTAAATGTCGGTTTGAGGTGTTTTCCATTTGTGTCGTTGATGTAGTTCCTTGAGATATTCATCTTTCCATCTGTGGCAGAACTGTTGTTGGAGGCATTTTACTTTTTCCCACCGATTGATTAACGATAAATTTGCATCGGCCAGATTCGGTTCCGGAAAAGATAAGAGCGGACCGCCGCGTAAGAAATGCCCCGGCGTCAATGCCAACAGATCAGAAGGATCTGTGGACATGGACGATATTGGACGCGAGTTCAAACACGCTTCGATACGTGCTAGAACCGTTGCAAATTCTTCGAACGTAAACTTGGCCTTGGTCCCCAGCCTTCTTAAATGGTTCTTGAAACTTTTAACGCCGGCTTCCCATAGACCTCCCATGTGAGGTGCCCCTGGTGGAATAAAATTCCATTTCAAACCCTGAACGCCATACTTAAGGCTCGTTTCTTTGGGAATGGTGCCTAAAAACTTCTTAAACTCCTTGCGTAAAATTGCATCGGCACCTGTAAAGTTTGTTCCATTGTCGGAAAACACTTCTTTGGGTAAGCCCCGTCTTGAGGTGAACCTGGCAAAGGCCGCGAGGAACGCTTCCGATGACAAATCACTTGCAGCTTCGAGGTGAATTGCCTTGGTGGAAAAGCAGACAAACACGCATGCATACCCTTTGGTCATACGACAATTTCGTGCATTGAAACTCTTGATTATGAAGGGACCCGCGAAGTCGATTCCAGTAAATGTGAACGGAGGAGAAAAGGTAACTCTTTCGGGCGGTAGGGCAGCCATCATCTGCTTGCTTAAGTTTCTTTTGTTGGTCGCGCATATGGTGCAACAACGAATGCAAGACTTAACCAGAATTTGGAGTTTTGGTACCCAGAAACTTTGTCTCGTTAGACGCACCATTAAAGAGTTGCCACCGTGCATAGAAATCTCATGAATGAATTGAACCAGGAGACAAGCAAAGCGGGATTCAAAGGGTAGTATTATAGGATGACGTTCATTGTACGAAATGTCTGAGTTCGAGAGTCGTCCATTGACTCTTAAAAGCTTGTTTGAATCCAAAAATGAATTAAAGGACAAAATAGAACTTTTCGTTGACACTGGCTTGCCAGCTACAAGCAGAGAATATTCTGTCGAAAAATAAGCTTCTTGAGCCAATCGGATTAGACGAATTTTCACAGACTCCATTTCTGGTTGCGAGATGTCACGAGACTTGAATTTGCTGGGCTGTTGCTTGGAGATAGACCCGAAGAAGCGAAAAACATAGCACAATACGCGCATAGCGCGGGATAAAGTCGAAAAACGGTCAAGAAAGTCTTCCGGTTCTTGTTGAACTACCAATGAGTTGGTGTTTTGTTCGGAGTCGTCGAGAGAAATGCTTGTTAGTCCCACTAGAGGACTCTGAAAATTTGGCTGGACCACTAACGAGGAAACCTCTTTCTGTTCGAGATCTTCAGTACGTGGAGCTTCTGGTAATGCCACCGGCCATTGAGAGGCTGGTTCGCAGAGCCATGATGGGCCCCGCCACCACATACGATTCTGCTTCAGATCGGAGGGCAATACACCTCGAGTGGCCAAGTCCGCGGGATTTTCGGCAGATCTGACGTGCTTCCATACTGCGTTGCCGACATTGTCCTGTATTTCACTGGTACGGTTTGCAACAAAGGTTTTCCAAACGCACGGAGGTTTTTTGAGCCAGGCCAAGACTATGGATGAGTCTGTCCATAAAAAGATTTGATATGCCTGGACTGGAAAATGGGGCAAGTAAAATTTTATCATTTTTGAAAGCAAAAGTGCTCCACACAGCTCAAGACGCGGTAAAGAGACCGTCTTTAAAGGGGCAACTTTGAACTTCGCACACATCAAGTAGGAGGATGCTTCTCCATTAGGGTGACTTGCGCGTATATAAAGCGCTGCCGCATATGCTTTCTCGGAAGAGTCACAGAAGCCATGAAACTGAATCTCCACAGTGGGGGAGTATTTAACCCAACGTGGGATTTCTATAACCTGTATTTCAGGTAATGACTCTGCAAACTCTTTCCAAGTGGCAAATGATTCAGGGCTGATCCGCTCGTCCCACTCAGTGTGCTCTGCCCAAATGCGTTGCATCAACGTTTTGGCAATTATCACTACGGGGGCCAACCACCCCGCAGGATCGAAAAGACGAGCAATTTGAGAGAAGACCTCTCTTTTGGTCGGATGTGTCGACAGTGGAATGCGTTGCGTGGTGAAGTAAAAATTGTCTCCTTTGGCATTCCATCGTACCCCTAGTGTTTTTGTGGTGCTGTCAGCATCGAGCTTCAGGAAACTTTCGTTCAGCACATGTTTTGGTGGCAAATGGTTAAGTAAGCTAGACGAATTTGCGGTCCACTTACGTAGTGGAAACCCAGCTGAGTTTAGCAACGCTATAAGCTCGATTACGGTGGATGGGCGTTGTACTATTCGGGTAGGCTCTGATTGGTGCCAACTTGGCGGCGCCCAGATGCTGAAACTTATAGTACACGTCAATTGTGCTTACTATACCTCCAAGCGGTATCCACTGGGACCTGGGATGCTCCGTCCAGAGCTGACCTGCTAAACTAGTAAGTGCGAGTGTTGATAAGGGAATCCGGAACTAAGAATTGTGATCGATCAACACTATAATTGCTCTGCGAACAATGACTGACTGCACGAATCTCAGTGGTCTACGAGAGCTTTCGTGTAAATGTCCCAGCGGATGAATTCGAAGGATAGAATCAACGGTGGACTTCAGCAGCCATAAAAGCAGAAACCCCTGAAAGAGCTACTCCAACATATTTGGTTTAAAGGTCTTTTGGGGTCTTTCAATACGAGGACAGGGTATTGAAGTAGAGATGGTGGCGGACGAGCTCCTGGTGAGCCAACGGCAGCACTCACACCACTGCAGCAGGGTACTGACTCTGGATACTCCAGCCCTTTGTGTCCGAAGGGATCCAAAAGGACCTGGCCCTCCAGGTTGGGGGTTGTGCGTAGGGTTAACAATTAACAGCCTCGGATAACGATAATGATTTCAAAGTTGACGACCCATGCAAACGAAAAAAGGACAACGACCTCCGGATCTGCACTTGGAACGTAAGATCTCTTAACGGACTAGGTGCAGCTGGAGAATTAGCGGACGCCCTGGACTGCTGCAAAGCAGACATAACCGCCATCCAAGAAGTGCGATGGAGTGGACCGGGCATAAAGAAGATGAAAAACTGTGACATATACTATGGCGACTGCTACAGACAACAGAAAAAGCGTTTATTTGGGTGCGGATTTGTCGTTAGAAGAAAACTCAGGGATAAGGTGATTAGCCAAAATCCAATCAATGAGCGTATAATGACCATCCGCATCAGGGCTAAATTCGCCAACATTAGCCTTATATGCGCCCACGCCCCCACAGAAGAGAAAGATGACGATTCCAAAGACTGTTTCTACGAGCTCCTCCAACAAACATATGAGCAATGCCCTAGATACGACGTGAAAATCGTCCTTGGCGATTTCAACGCAAAACTAGGGAAGGAGGACATCTTTGGAAACACAATCGGTAAGCATAGCCTCCACGACAAAACCTCCGAAAACGGATTGAGGCTAATCGATTTTGCTGCGGGGCTAAATCTTGTTGTAAGTAGAACACGCTTCCCGCATCTCAAAATTCAAAAAGGCACATGGCGATCCCCAGATCAATTAACCGTCAACCAAATTGACCTTGTTGCGATCGAAGCAAGGCACTCTTCCAGTGTGTTAGATGTCCGAACTTTCCGAGGGGCCAACTTTGACTCGGACCACTACCTTGTTGTAGCCAAGGTACGAATGAGGATATCTTGTTCACGACCAGTACGAACTAACGCTGTGAAGAGATATGACGTCGGAAAGCTACAATCGCAAGAGATTGCCAATGACTTTTCCAATCGAGTGTCCCTTCAATTATCCTTGAATCCCATGCCGCAAGCATTAAACATTGAAGACCAGTGGCAGCAATGCCAAGAAGCCATCAGAACCGCTGCCTCTGAGGTTCTGGGTTTCACTCGGCCACCAAAACGAAACCCATGGTTCGACGAAGAATGTAGGCAGGCAAATGCAGCCAAGCAAAGAGCACGACAAATGCTTATGCAAACACGAACAAGGGCTGCTTCAGTATAACGAGATTTACAAGGAGAGAAGAAGGGAAGAACACCGACTTCTCAAAAAGAAAAAGAAGCAGCATGAGAAGCGCTCGTTTGAGGAAATAGAGAGGTGCCATGACAGAAACGAGATTCGGAAGTTTTACCAAAAGGTAAAAAGATCATGCCAGGGTGGCAAACCCCGAACTCAAGCCTGTAAAGACCAGCAGGGAAACATAGTTATAGAGTCACAGTCGCTACTGAGGATCTGGAAAGATCATTTCTGCAGACTGCTTAACGGCGATGAGGACACAAATTCCGCTGTCAGGCAGACAGTCCCATTCAGCCTGGACGATGATCAAGAATGCCGTCCTCCGGACCTAGAAGAAGTTAAGCTTGCTATATGCAAACTTAAATCAAATAAGACTGCAGGTGCAGATGGCCTTGATGCCGAACTTTTCAAGGCAGCTGGAGATCAGTTGGAAAGGAGCATGCACCAACTGATCTTCATGATATGGTCGGAAGAAAGCATGCCCGATGAATGGAACCTCAGTATCGTATGCCCGATCCTAAAGAAAGGAGACCCTCACAACTGCGCCAATTATAGAGGGATAAGCCTCCTTAACGTCGCGTACAAGATCTTGTCTGCTGTAATATGTGAACGTCTGAAACCCCACGTCAACAACTTGATAGGTCCATATCAATGTGGTTTTAGACCAGAGAAGTCCACAATAGACCAAATTTTCACATTACGGCAGATCTTGGAAAAAACCCGAGAACATAATATCGATATTCACCACCTCTTTATCGATTTCAAGGCCGCGTATGACAGTATCTACAGAGACGAGTTGTACAGAGCCATGTCTAGTTTCGGCATCCCTGCAAAACTCGTACGACTATGCAGGATGACTTTGGAGAATTCACGCTGCTCCGTCAAGGTCGGAAAAGAACTCACCGAGACCTTTGATGTCGAAAAAGGCTTTAGGCAAGGCGATAAACTGTCATGCGATTTCTTCAACATCATACTTGAACAGATTGTAAGAAACTAAAACGTCAACACCAGAGGAACAATCTTTCAAAAGTCTGTACAATTACTCGCCTATGCAGACGATATTGACGTAATGGGAAGAAAAAAGCGTGATGTCATAGGTGCTTTTGCGAGTATTGAAACAGAAGCGGCAAAAATGGGTTTGATGGTTAATGAGGGCAAAACAAAGTATATGCTGTCATCAAATAAGGACACAGAACATCGACGAATTGGACAAAACGTCACAATAGACAGACATAACTTCGAGGTAGTACAGGACTTCGTCTACCTAGGATCCGCTGTAGACACGGACAACAACATCAGTGCGGAGATCAAACGGAGAATAACTCTTGCCAACCGTTGCTTCTTTGGGTTAAGAAGGCAATTGAGAAACAAAACCCTCTCCAGAAAAACCAAGGTAACCTTATATAAGACCTTAATCATCCCAGTCCTGCTTTACGGCGCGGAAGCATGGACCTTATCGAAAGCGGATGAGGAAACCCTTGGTCGTTTCGAAAGAAAAATTCTCCGAATGATCTTTGGTCCCGTATGCGAAGGCAATGTGTGGAGAAGAAGATACAACAACGAGCTGTATGAGCTGTACCGCGACATGGGCATAGCCAGAAGAGTACGCATCGCGAGGCTACGATGGTTGGGCCATGTTGAGCGGATGGACCCAAACGCTCCGGCTCGTCGGGTGTTCGAAAGCACATTGCAGGGAAATCGCGGTAGGGGAAGACCTCGTCTTAGGTGGCGCAATCAAGTGGGAGAAGACCTCAACCGACTTGGAGTGCGAAACTGGAGAGAGCTCGCCCGAAATAGAACTCGTTATCGAAGGATGTTGGTTGAGGCCCAGGTTCACCCCGAACTGTAATGCCCACCTAAGTAAGTAAGTAATAAGCTCGATTTGTGCCTGTTTAGCCGAACTGAGAGAATGACCACCAGATAGAACATCGTCGACATAGAACTCCGATTGAATGATTCTAGACGCTAGGGGATACACGGTTCTGCCTTCTTTTGCCAGTTGCAGGAGGGTGCGGATGGCCAGATATGGAGCACAATTGACACCAAAAGTGACGGTTTGAAGTTCAAAGTCTTCGATTTCGGACTCTGGCGAACTGCGAAAGAGGATTCGTTGAAATGGAGTATCTCTAGGGTCGACCAAGATTTGGCGGTACATTCAATGTCCGCATTAAAGACAAATTTATAAAATCTCCAGCGGAGAATGAGAGATGGTAAATCTTGCTGCAATATGGGCCCTGGATACAACAAATCGTTTAAGCTTACCCCATTCGACGACGATTGAGACGCATTAAAAACAACCCTCACTTTGGTGGTCGTGCTTTCAGGCTTTATGACCACATGATGTGGCAGATAGAATGAGTTTACTTGACCTTTTGCAATCTTTTCCATCGGAGGTACTTTCCGCATATGGCCAAGGGTGAGGTATTCAGAAATAACACTTGAATATTGAGTCTTGAGATCCGCTTTCATGGCTAACGATCTTTCGACTCTAGAGAACTGCCTTAATGCGATGTGCCTAGAGAACCCTAACTTGCCCTTTGATGATTGTGCCTTGAACGGCAGCCGAACCACATACCTCTCATCCGAACGTCTCGAAGTTGTGTTTTTATATAGTTCGTCACAGTAGCAGTCCTCTGTTGACCGAGTGACTGTGGACGGCAGTTCCTCGAGCTCCCAAAATTTCCGTAGCTGAGTATCCAAATTGGAAGTACTCGAACTGTTCGATACTACGAATGTATTGAACGATTGGAACGACTCCGGAACTGGTCCGGACAGTACCCAGCCGAACATTGTGTTCTGAGCCACGAGGGAATCTGCGATAAGTTGGAGACCGTTCCTTATGATCGATGGGTATAAATCCGCACCGATCAGCAGATCGACCTGGGACGATTTATTTGGGATCAGCCAGTTTGAGGCCGCCACAAAGGTTGGGATCGATGATACTAAACGATGAACTTGGCAGATTGTTCGTAAATGATCGAAGCACAATTGCCTGGGCAGAAATGGTGATCTGGGCTTCATCTAAGCACGTGATTGCAAACGCACAGAGTTTTTTCGACGTTATGGCGAGATTACCACTGATTCCGGAAATGGTTGTATTCTTATCCGTTACGGGCAAGTTCAAACGCTTTTGTACTGCCTCTGAGATAAAGGATATTTCGGAACCAGGGTCGATAAGAGCGCGAACTATGTGTTTGGATTCTTTGCCAACAATGCAAACTAGTGCCGTTGCAAGCAATATTTTCTTCGGAGCACCGACATGAAAGTTTTGAAACGACGCTTGAGGCACGAATGGAAGTGATGACGCCGATATTTGAGGAGCTGTTGTTGCACTAGGGAGATTAGTGGACTGTATTTTATTTCCGTTTTCGTTAGCGTTGAGGTGCAACAGTGAGTGATGCCGTTTTTTACAGTGGCTACAAGAATATTTGCTCGTACAAGCGACCTTTGCATGACTCGCGCTTAAACAGTTGTTGCACAGTTTGTGCTGCCGTACCGTTTGGATTCTCGTTGGGATCGACATTGCCGAAAATTTGGCACACTCATAAATGGAGTGCGCAGCCTTACAGATCTTGCGTTTCCCCCCTCCTGTTTTGGCAAGGTATGTGTTGACTCTATTGTTGTTTCGAACATTCGTATCCTTTTTTGGAAGTTTATGAAGCCCTGTGCCTTTTGACGAAGTGGTGTCGGAAATGGACTCCAACACCTGAAAGCGTGACGTCAAGAACGAGTCTAATTGCTGCCAGGTTGGAACCTTCGTCGGATCTTCCAGGGATTGTTCCCAAAGAGTCAAGGTAGTTTTGGGCAGTCTACTTGAACACGCAAAGACGAGGATCGGATCCCAGTTTTGCGTTATAACCTTATGCGCTTGCAACGTTGATACCGAATCATTTACAGTACTCTGAAGGGCTCGGATCAACTTGGCCGACTCTTCATGTACTGTTGGCAAGTTAAAGATATTTTTTACCTGATTGTTGACTAAGATTCGAGTATTTTCATACGTAACCAGCAACGCTTCCCAGGCTAGTGAAAAGCTGGCATTGGTTAGCGGAAATTGACTGACAATCCGATAAGCCTCGTCTTTGGTTTTGGCTCTAAGGTGGAAGGGTTTTTCTACTTCACCCAACTGGGGGTGTTTAATGTAGACTGCCTCAAACATATTTCGGAAAACCGGCCAGGAAATATAATCCCCCTTGAATACCTCCGTCTCACATGGAGGTAATTTGAGGTGGCGAGGAGCGAATGTTTGTTCAGATATCGAATTTTTGCCAGTACCCTCAGGTTTCAATCGTGCTTCGTGGTCGAGGAAAAAGGCTGAGCATGCCACATAATTTTCGTTGCACAGTTTGTACTTGGTTTCTATGGCTGCAATGTCTAAGGCGGCTTCTCTTGTCTTTGGCCTGAATTTTATGCATAGCGCATACGCTTCTTTGACTGCGAGCCACCGTTCTCTTAATTCTGACTTTCTGACTTCGAGAGCGTGCCCGTGATCCGGCACCTCTTTCGCCGCTTGGTGAAACTTGATCAATTGATCAGTCGAGAAAATGAAGTCTTCCATCAAAGCCATCACAGAAAGTGCTTCTAAGATTGTATAAATGACACGGAAGCGACACGAAACCAAGAAAATTTAAAACTCGTGGCTTAAAACACAACGCAGACTCTCAAAAAAGGATAAGATTTAAATTAAAAAATTATATTGAAAATTTATGACACCCATTTAAAAACTTAAAACCATTTTTAAATAATAAAAAAAAAAAAAATAAAAAAATTGAGTTACTATAAATATATATTAAGAAATTCTTTTAAGAAACTTAGTAAAAAAAAAAAAAAGAACAAAGAATACAATAAACTAATTTAAATAAAAATTATAATATTAAAGCTACAAATACAATAAAATTAAATCAAAGAATAAAGAATATAATAGACTTCTACTACTACAAGAAGAAAATTGTTTTAAAACTTATAATATTTAAGCTAAAAATACACAAAACAAATGCTTTTATATATACAATATTTATAAAATAAATTGAAATTTATGTAAAATCGAAAACTATACATTTAAAAGATATTTTTCCCATTGATAAAACGAATTTTATTAGAGATACAATACCTACCAAATTTATGTAAAATAAAAGTTATACATTTAAAAGATATTTTTAATTTTAATGAAAATAGTTAAGAACTGAAAAAAAAAAAATATAGATATATATATATAAAATAGGAATAAATAATGATATGTCCAAAATTTTATAAATTTAACTATACGTTAAAAGCGAAGGAAAGGAAAACACAAGAAGAGATGAGTCAATTGTATTGGTCTAGTGGAGTTACGTACCTGTGCCAGTTTATTCACATTGAAAATAAGGTAAAGTGCAAACGGTGAGACTTCTCTCCATTACAAAATGGGATTTGAGAAAAAGGAACTAAGGCCCCCTGCTCTTACTGCCGTTTCATCATGGTAATAACAACCGTGGGACTTACTTCCAAAAAAAGGGGAAATAAGACCCACGGGTCTTAATCACCGATTCGTTTTTTACTCGCGGATAGAATAATGAAGGTAAAAGCGAAGCGGAAAAAATTTTTTGAAGGGAGTATAGATATGGTTGAAAATTCGTGCGAATCGTGCACCCTATATGTCTACAGGATGTGCTTTGACATCACTTCCAATCACGAGATTCGCTTTATGCTTAGTTTCGTTTTAAATCACACGCTCTAGCGTCTCTCCAGGTAGCGATCCCATAATGTTCATGGCATAGGTGGGTAGACGTTAGCCAGTAGGCCCTACTAGCCGTGTGCAGTTTCACTGTGATGATGTCGCTATTGCTGTAATTAGGTAGTAAAAATACGTTAGGTGTTTTATTTGCCAGTATGCAGGATCTTGGTTCACTTTTGTACGTCACATACAGCAGAGAATAATCTTTTGTCCTGAGTCCTTTTACCACGGATTTACTTATCCATTGTTCCTGGATCAGGACCATATACTCGCCGAACTTGCTGAGTCGGAGAAGGAGTCCGGCTGAGGCTTTGGTGGAGTGTTGGAGATTAATCTGGAGTAACTACAGCATTGCTACAATCATCCAGCTTAATCTCCAGCACTGTTGCATTAAGGTCCTCTATATCTGAAGCAGAGTCCATTATCAGAAAGGAGAACCCCAAGCATATCGTCGGAGTCCAAAATTCCCCCGACTTTGTTGATAACGTTCTCATCCGACGATTTGGTTGTATCTGCTGCCTGATTGTTTTTGTAGTCTTTACGACCTGACTTGTAGTATTTACTGACTCCTAAGGATTAATAATAATTTGTATTTATATTATTGTGGACGACGACATAGAACTCATATCTATAATCGTAAAAAATTAGTGAATATATATATTTTTCCCAAATTTTGGTTTCACCAAGTTAGTACTTATAAGTAAAATAGAAATCAGTTTGGTCAATAACTCATCTCTATTATAAGCCATCTACTTTATAATGGAACACGGTGTTACTGGTTGGAACACGGAACGAATTTGTTTCATCTCCTTGACGGGAGATAGAATGGTTACAAATCATTAGAAAAAAAGTCTCGTTTCGAAATTCGTTGCGTATCCTCCCCTTTCCCCCTTATACCACCATTACAACCCTCTGCTTATAGGAACAGGGGCTGATCCTGACAGCGGAAGGAAAGGGGCGTTCAAACTACTCTTGGCTTGGCATGCTAGATCTAGCACGTCCTAACTCGTCGGATGGGGGGAGCTCTTGCCTGAGTTGTTGAACAGTCGTTACGTATATTTATATGCCATCTGAAAATTAAATAATGGGTACATAGAAATTAATGAAGCCCTTGTCCTGATCCTGATGTTTCTTCAAGATGCTTGACCCGTGAGTGTTGAGAGGGCTGGATGTTGTGCCTTTCCATAGGGATTCCCGCCCCAGTATCAAAAGACACTACCATGGTTGCTACGTCCCTGTTGCTTCATATAGCAACCCCTAAGTCTGACCTGAACGCATTACACTCACATTATCATTCTTCTAAACCAACAAACGTCACTAACGTCAAAACTCCAAAGGCAATTTCATCGCTGCTATCCAAAAGAGGATCCGATTAGCCTTACGCTTACCTCTTCAACATTCGTCGTCCGTATTCTCATTTCATCACATCCACCTTTGACGATATTTAACTAACCTTCATGTTTCACTCACTACTAAGCAGAACCAAGAATCCAAATTACTTCCCATAAGAACCTCACCAACAGGAATTCATTTATAATTGAAAGATTCGAATTGTTTTCAGAAAATAATCAATCATAATGTTTTATTTATCATAAACTTATAAATAGTCCTGATTAATAAAAAAAAATGTATATATCTATAATCATATCTTAAAATCTCACTTATGCATCCCTAAAAATCAGAAAATAAATGAACTCAATCAAATAACAAATCTATATCAATAACAAAAATGTCGATTATTTTAATTGCATATTATGCATACTAAGAATCAAAAATTACCAGTATTAAGATTACTAATGCCAACACAAAAACTTAACCAAGCGTTGATTTAATCAAGAACTTCTGAACGGACTTTTAATTTTGTATAATTTTATATAATTTCTATCCAAATCGTTAGGTATTTAGTAGCTATTGAAGCTAATTGTCAACGTTGCCTATATTTAGGATCAAAATTTCACCGATTCAAAGAAAAATCAAAAGTAGAATCTTAGATACCAAAAATATTAATCAAAAATAGACTTACCACACAAATATCCTGTGAAGGGTGCACCACTTTCCAGGCTGAGTAGGTATGAGCTAAATATAAAAAAAAATTCAAATTTTCTAGGAACAATCGATAGTATCCGGAAAAGATTTGGAAAGATTTAATTCACATCTTGCTAAAGAAAATACATATGTATGTATGTAGGAAAAAAAATAAACTTAATGAAACTAAAGGCTATATAAACTTAATTTTTGAAACATTTATGATGCACCACGGTAATGATACTCTTAAGGAGAGATGGTGTAGGGTTTCTAGGCGGCTGCTGTGATGGGTTGGACGGTGCTGCGCTGCTGCGTCGATTTTGGTTGAACCATTTGGGTCAGCTCAAGCGACTCTCGATGAAAACTAATTTTTTTCGTTTCGTTTTAGGATTCACTACACTGTTTTTTTTTTTTTTTTTTCATAATTTTATAGGGTTTTTCTTGCTTTTTTTCTTTACTGTTTTGAGTTTTTCGGCGTGGTCTCTAAATTTTCACAAGATTTCGAGGCGGTTACGGTATCGGGGTGGTTTCGACGGGTTTTTGCCTATCTTCGACGTGCGTTCTTTTTTTCTTTATTTTAGGCTTTTCTCACTAGCATTTAAGGGCTTTTTTGATCTTTTTCGACACGTTTTTCAGGTTTTTTTTTTAAACTTTTTTTTACGTATTTCAGGGGTTTTTCTTTCTTTTTTGACACATATTTAAGGGGTTTTTCGTAATTTTTTGTGGGTTTTTCTTTGCCTTTTTTGACACGTATTCCAGGGTTTTTTTTTAGTTCTATTTTTGACACGTATTTCAGGGGTTTTTCTTTTCCTTTTTGACACGTATTTCAGAGTTGCTCGTCACGCATTTGCGAGTTCTTCTTTGACACGCATTTTAGTGTTTTTTTTCGCATTTCAGAATTTTTTCTTTTTTTTTCGGGATTTTCAATATCAAGAAAAAAAGAATTACTGAACAGATCACTTAGGTATATAGTAGGGGATTCCCCGTATAACAATTTGAATTAAAGAACATAGGCTAATGGCTAATTATTTAACTGACGAAAAAGTGCCTTAAGGTGCAAACTCAATAATGAAAGTATTTTATTTTGCTTTAAGGTGCAAACTCAATAGGCGCCCTCAAAATATAAATAATTTTGATTATTGATAAAAGACTGATAAAATGGAAGTTAATTAAAGTCAAGTAAAACTAGGTATTTAAAAAAAATTATTAAATTTAAATTAATACATATAGTAATTATATTTTAAGTATAAGTAAATAATATACTTTAAGATTGATAAAAATTATTCTTTTAGACCAATGTTAAAGATGATTTCATGAAACTTTGGTGCTGGTAGTTGCTTGGTAAAAACGTCGGCGAGCTGGTTATCTGTTGAAATATATTTAAGAATAATTGTTTTATTTTCTACTTGTTCTCTACTGAAATGGTATTTAATATCAACATGTTTAGAGCGTTTATGAGATACAGGATTGTTTGCTAAAGAAATACAGCTCTGGTTGTCTTCAAAAATAGTAACCGATTCATTGATTATAATTTCAATACTCTTTAACAAAGACTTTAACCATAGAGCCTCTCGGACAGCCTCAAAAAGCGCCATATATTCAGCCTCGGTGGATGAAGCTGCCACTGAGTTTTGTCGTTTCGTGTTCCAGCAAACTAAATTATTGCCAAATAATTTGAATAAGTATCCCGTGGTACTTTTTCTATCGGTTTCACTACCACCCCAATCGGCATCTACAAATCCGATTAACAAATCTTCATAAGGTATTTTTGTATATGTCAATTTAAAATCAACTGTACCCTTTATGTATCTCATAACTCTTTTTAAATTTTGCCATAGTTCCTTGTTGTTTTTATTTTGGAATCTGCTAAGAAAATTGACTGCTGTACATAGATCGGGACGAGTACACAGCATTGCATACATCAAGCAACCAATAAGATTTCGACAAGGAGCGTTAAACTCTTCATCAGACATCAAAGCTTTTATGTCTAATTTGACTGGAAGAGGAGTACTTACTGGTTTACAATCTTCCATATTGAATCTTTTTAAAACATTTTTTAAATAAATACTTTGATCCATAGTAATTTCATTTTCTTTTCTTAGGACCCTTATTCCAAGAAACAACTTTATTTCGTTCATATCAACCATTTCGAATTGTTGTTTTAAATAAATTTTAAAGTTTCTCATAGTGTCTATATCTCCTGTTACGATCAAAACATCATCAACGTAAAGTAAAAGATAAATGTTTTTATTTGGATGTCCTCTATCTAAAAAATATAGACAGTGATCGTTAAGAGAATTTTTAAAAAGACAATTTTTTAAAATTTCATCAAAACGTTGAAACCAGCACCTAGCTGATTGTTTCAGTCCGTATATAGCTTTATTTAATTTGCATACCGTACCATTTTCGTTAGCTATACCTTCTGGTATAGTCATGTAAATATCTTCCTTCAGGTATCCATTTAAAAAGGCAGACTTGACATCCATTTGATGGATTAATAAATTAAATTGGTTTGCGAATGCAAGGATCATTCGAAAAGTGGCAATTCGAACAACTGGGGCGAATGTTTCCCTATAATCCTCCAAATATTTTTGGCTAAAACCCTTAGCAACAAGTCTGGCTTTATACCGAGATGGATTTCCGTTTAAATCATTTTTGATACTAAAAACCCATTTACATTTTACGATATTTTTATCAATTGGTCTTTGTACAGTGAAATCTCCCCTTGCGGACACCTCCTTTAAGCGGACACCTCCCTTAGACGGACAAATTTTTTTGCACGGAAATTGCTCCATATAAGTTTCATTGTTTTCAGTTTCCTTTAGACGGACACTCCATTGGACGGACGCGGACAGAAATTTCACGTATGAAAGACTAAATATTTTCTCTTAGACGTACACCAGAGCAGGATTGAACATTGCATCACGCTGATAATTTTGGCAGCGGTATTTTTTTTAAGTTGCAATTTAATTTCAACACCGAGCATCAAATTCTTTGAAAAATATGTACATATGTACGTGCCAGCTGCCAGTCCAGAAACTCTATTAGGTGTGTGTGTTGTTTGGACGTAAGAAAGGGTTTATTTTTTGATTTTAGTTTATTTGCGCTCAGGCAGTTTTAAATTCTTTTAATTATTTTTACCTTCATATGTACATAAATATTATGTATATGTATGTTCCTACATAGATTTTATAGAAAGGATGCCACCAAAAAAGATGCCACCAAAAAAGAGAACTTTGACTTTAAAGGGAATGGTAGACGTTATTAGCTTAAGTCAAAAATATAAAAAAAGCATACGAGAAAAAGCAACAGAATTTAAAATAGGAAAAACCAAAGTTGCTGATCTACTGAAAAAAAAAAATTAGCTTTTGAGTGAATGGCAGTCAAACTACAATCCAACTCATCTTAAAAGACGATTTATTTCGTCAAGCGGCCTTGATAAAAATGTGTTCGAGTGGTTCAATGCATCTCGAAACAAAGGGTTTCCGATATCTGGAAGTGCAATTCGACAACAGGCAACAGAAGTTGCAACGCGCTTAGGAATAACAAATTTCAAAGTGTCAGCTATTTATTTTTAAAATTTGGTGTTTTTGTTTGATTTCCCTTCAACGGACAACTCCCTTAGGCGGACAAAAACTTCTACACCATGGTTGTCCGCCCAAGGGAGATTTCACTGTACTATCGACCAAGTATTATTCGCTTCTAGTGAATTTAGTTCCTCTCTTATGGCTACTAACCATTTATGTTTTTCTTCCATTTCATAAATTTTTTGAAAGTTTTCTGGAACTGTATTGATCATAGATTCTGCATATAGTAAAAAAATATCATTATCTATTTCATCCTCTTTATAAGAGATTTTTGGCAAATTTCTTATTCTTTCACTTTTTCTACAGTTTACATCTGCAGTTTTAAAGCGTTTTGATTGAACATTTTCATGTTCATCATCCGTTTCTATAACACCGGATTTATCCGTTTCTATAACACCGGATTTATCCGTTTCATCGGATTTATCCGTTTCATCGGATTTACTTGTTTTAATTTCATCAACAGGTTTACTGTTTTCAGTCGTAGTAAATTTTGGTATTTTTAAATCATTGAAGCTTTCTAAATCAGCTCCTTCATCAAGTTTCAAAATAGGTCTTGATGTTTCATAATTGTGTTCGTCAAAAATGACGTCACGGGCTATAATAAACTTATTATTTTTTGGGTTAAAAATTTTATAGCCATTGGGTTCATATCCCACAAAAATACCTTTAAATGATTTTTCATCAAATTTACTTTTTCTATTTTTTTCGTGAACGAAAACAGTGCAACCAAAAACTTTTAAGTTGTATAGTTTTGGTTTTCTATTATGCCACATTTCAAAAGGAGTTTTGTCTGTATTTAATGCTTTTGTTGGGGAAATATTCAATAAATATGTGGCTGTTAAAATTGCTTCTCCCCAAAAACATTTTTTTAAATGTGCACCATTGATCATACAACGAGCCTTTTCTGTTAAAGTCCTATTCATGCGTTCAGCAACCGAGTTTTGCTGTGGTGTATATGGAACTGTGAGGTGATATGAAATACCTTTTTCTCTGAAAAAGGCTTTCATCTCATTTGAAATATACTCACGTCCATTATCACAATAGAAATTTTCAATTTTTAAATTAAAATGAACTTCGCTTTTACCTACAAAGTCTTTAAAGACTTCAAAAAGTTCAGATTTATGTGTCAATAAATACACTACCGTGTAGTGTGTAAAATCATCGATAAAAGTAACAAAATAATTTTTGTTGTTAATTGTCAAAGGACTAATTGGCCCGCAAATATCGGAATGAACTATGAATAAAGGACGATTAACGTGAGATTTGTCCTTCTGTTTAGCGAACGGTAATCTTGATTGTTTACCGTAAATACATGCTTCACAGAGTATATTTGAAGGGGTTATATTTTCAATGATTTGACTGTCCTCAACCATTTTTCCCTCTTTTAATTGTAAAATTTTATT
The DNA here is from genome assembly GCA_949752695.1 of Melanostoma scalare. NCBI lineage: Eukaryota > Metazoa > Arthropoda > Insecta > Diptera > Syrphidae > Melanostoma > Melanostoma scalare. Next base: position 82,273,075 of record OX456986.1, read on the forward strand.
TTTACTTAGATGACCAAGTCTTTTGTGCCATATCATATACTTATCATTGATGCAAGTATTTATTTCTGAATTGATATTCAGATGTGAATAACAAAATTTAATTATTATTAATTTGTCAACAGACTCACCTTTTACCAAGACCTCACTACCATTTTTAATGATAACTTCTCCATTGCTTTCAAAATAAACTGATACTCCAGCTTCTTGGATCCGACGAACAGAAAGAATGTTGTGTGGTGTATCCGGTGAGTAAAAAACATTTTGTAACACCCCTTGGAGTCCATCTTTTGTCACTACGTCTATTGAACCTCTAGCGTTCACTTGTATTGTGGTGTTCTCTTTAGCGACGCTAATCATAATTGGTTGGTCCAGCGTTGTTAATGTTGAAAAATATTCCATACTGTTGGCAAAATGGTCAGTTGCTCCGGAATCCAAAATAAATTTCACCTCGTTTGTTGCTGGTTTCGTAGTTGGTTTTTTGTTGAACTGTGTTCGTCCAATCATGAAGGCAAATTTGTTATGTGGTTCAAAAGTATTTAAGACTTGAGCTGATCCGTTCTTAGATTGTGATTTTTTGATTTTTTTATAATTTCTATTTTTTCCATTATTTGATATAGATTTTTTGAAGAAATAACAGTTTGCCTTTATGTGGTTCGAACGTCCACAGTGATCGCATTTTATTTGGTTGTTTTTGTTGTTGAATTTATTACTTTTAAAATGATTAAAAACTTTTCGGTCCTTTCTAAAATTACTCGATGGATAAGTTACGGAATTGTTTTCGATATTGAGCACTTTTGAAGATGTATCACGATGTTCTTGGTTCAATTTGATTTCATAATCGAGCAACCTGGTCTTCACAAACGCCAATGTCAAATCCTTTTCTGCAAGGGTTTGAATAGCCGTCACTATTCCATCGTATGAAGATGGTAGCGTCAACAACAACTGTGCTACTTTGTTCATTTCATTGACTTGAGCACCGGCAGCCTGAAGCTCTGTCATCATTTCATCAAATTTGATGAAATGTTCAATTAAAGTGACGTCGCCTTTAAATTTGAAAGTCAAGAGCCTCCTTTGAACTGAAAGCTGAGTGGCTAGACTTTTCCTCTCATAGATTTCATCAAGTTTTTGCATTATTTCGAAAGCTGTCTTTTCTTCTGCAATCATTCCAATCATAGAATCGCTTAAATGCTCTATTATACATCCTTTTGCAATCCTTTCCATCCTTCGCCATTCTCCTGTGTTTTTGTTTTCCCCAGCAGGCTCCTCCAGAGCTGGCAAACAGTTTTCTTCTGCAACTAGGGCTCTTAAACAAAATTTCCATATGCTGTAATTTTCTCCGTTGAATGGAGTAATGTTTCTTTTTAATTTGGAATTTTGCATTTTCACTTTAATTATTATTATTCAACACACAAAACAAAAAAAAGCACCTGGGCCCATAACCTATTGGATATTTAATATTAATAAAACACTTCTTCTTCTTAACAAATTTATTTAGGTGTTGCCTCAAGCACGAATAAACTTAGAATGAGAAAAAAAGAATTACTGAACAGATCACTTAGGTATATAGTAGGGGATTCCCCGTATAACAATTTGAATTAAAGAACATAGGCTAATGGCTAATTATTTAACTGACGAAAAAGTGCCTTAAGGTGCAAACTCAATAATGAAAGTATTTTATTTTGCTTTAAGGTGCAAACTCAATAAAAATAAATAATTTTTCTTTATGATGGTATCATTATAAACGCGTACAAAGACAAATTCCGTCTTTCCCGACTTACCACGAACCGAACCAACCGAACCGTACCAATCAAAATTCTGATTTAAAGGAGAGCGAACTAAGCGACGGCGACGGCACCTTATTTATAGTCTGATTGACCGGACCTTCGAAGACGCCATTTGCAATGACATTGTTTGTGATAGTGCCATGAAATGAGTTGTTTTCTTACGTAATTTTAACCCGAGAATTATACTTTTATACTTAAAAATTTTTTTTGAATTTTTTAAAAATAGGTGTGATAAAATCATAACTCTCTAGCTAAAATTTGAAAAAATAGAAAAGACGCGGAAATTCATCCATAATGGTTTCTAGTATGTATTAGTGTGAGACTTAATTTTCGACCACAGCAAACATTGCCATTGAACTATCAGCTGTATTCGAAAACCTCTGCCTGCAAAGACTGCTATTATACGGTGAAATTTGTTGCACGAAACTACTTCGAATTCTTTTTTGTTCTGCCATCCCGTGTCGCAAGTGTTATTACACGATGAAATCCAGTTTCATGAAACTAGTTTCACATTTCTCTTTATTTTTCATTCGGTGTTTTTATTTTTGGGGAATAATAGTTATCTAGCAGTGCCTGGTTGCTTCAAAACCTCTTTTATTGGCAATTGAAAAACAAAAAAGTCATTATTATTAGTGTTATTTCTTATTTTTGAACCAAATGAAACAGAATAAACAGAAACACGAACAAAGACAAAGGGGGCGTTCGAGAATCGTATCCGGATAGCTTGTTGTTGTTGTTTACGTGTTAAACTTTTAACAGAGTCACACACCCATTTCAACTAAAAAGCTATCTAAAGGTATCCGAGTATTTTTGGTATACCTTTCTAATCAAGTCATCAGCTGATAGAAAATTTATTTTTATTTCTTTTCATGTTGATTTTTTGTTTTGGTGTGCATTTATTTCAGCATAAGAGTCTTTTAAAACGCATGGGAAATCGAAAAAAATAAGTTATGAGTGCAGCGAAATAAAAATAAAAAATCTGATTGGAGGATCTAAGGATAAAATTGAACAACTTCAAAAGTCAGGAATTTATTCTATCGGATGTAATGATTGTGCAAAAGAATATATAGGACAGACAAGAAGACCTATTCTAAAAAGATTTAAAGAACATTTTGCACATCTTAAATATAATGAAAAAGAAAAGTCAAGTGTTGCAGAACATATGCTAGAAAATAGTCATAGCTTTAGTTTGCAAAATTTAAAACTAATAAGGAATGTAAATAGCAATTATGAATTAGATGCTTTTGAATCATTTTACATATTTAAAAACAAAAATAATCTAATGAATAGTGATGATGGACCAATCAAAGATTCAATATTCAAAAAATTTTTTGATAGATTCAACTCAACTCAACTGTAATTTTGTTTAGAAACATTTTTGTTTATTATTAGTTTTTTGACAAATAATTTAATTTAATTTAATTTTATAAATCTCACTGACGATGGAAGCATTGCTTCTGAAATGTACATCTGAGGAAATAAAATAAGTGTTTTAACTGTTAAAAACTTTACTAATCTTTTCATTTATTAAGTTATAATCGTCTAGCAATGATATTTTGAATGCTTTTCTATTTTCAAAAGTCGAATTTTAATGTTTCACAGCTGTTGTCTGCAGCAATCTGGGAAAAGATATCTGGATCGTTCAAAAAGGTATCCAAGATACTGCTATCCGAGATAGGCTATCCGATAGGTTCTCGAACCCACCCAAAGAGAAACTTCAAAGCTGTTTCACGAAACCATAACCCATGCGACACACGGTAGCACATTGTCTATCTCTGTTTTTCGAACTTTCGTTCTCTTTTGAACTTATGGTGTTCGAACAGTTTTGTGCAACAAATTTCACCGTATAATAGCAGTCAAAAGCAAAAACCACCTTCAACGCCACCTAGATACTTACACCTAAACCATGTTGAATTTGGTTTGTTTACTCGCTAGACACCCTGCTACCTTACCGTGTTTTGATCATAATAATATAACAGCTTGAATTTAAGTTATTCTTTAATTGACATATTCAGTGGGATCGTTTAGTTTCAAATTAATTGACGAATAAATATGAGAGCCTGAATAAATTCGAATGATTTCATGTATCGCCTTGTCTTAAAAAAACTGTTTTCTGCAAAACTTCTTCGTTTCAAGTTTACGCCGGAAATGGAGAAGAAATAAAAACGGTTTGATCTTCGAATCGACCCATCCCTGAGAATGTCTCATGTTCAGGTTGTGACTAGCCGGGAACACAGGAAAAATAAAATAGTTACAGCTTTATTCATAGTTTGATGTCTTTTGAATGAAATACTCCTAACGATTTTCCTTTTTCACTTTCCAATTCATACAAATTGTTGCCAACCAATTTTGTTATCTTGGCTTTAATGAACTTTGGACAAAGCTTCGCATTTCTTTTCTTTAATGCATCACTCAATATAAAATTCCTTTTGTACACCGTATCGATAATTTTGAAAGTTACCTTTTTGTTTCGTGTGTTATAACTATGCTCATAATTTTGATGAGCCCGGTCAAGTGATTTCTTAATAGCAGTGTGTAATATATTCATTTTTGATGATTTTGGAATGATATTTATCTCAGAGTTATTAACACAGTCTAATTTTCGAAGAAGTTCATAGTCAGAACCATGTTCGACATTCGTACCAATGGCTGAATGAGAAGCCGTTCTGAGAGCGCAAGCAATGTCAGGAAGATTTGCGTCCCGATTTCTTTGGTCTTCACTTATGCATGACCGAATGGCCGCAAGAATAGAACGATTAACGCGCATTTGCCTGAGGGCTGTAATAAGCGGTTTTAATATGTCGTATACCGAAGGATTTCAATAAATTTGTGAAAATTACACTTGTGAATTGTTTACCGTTATCTGTTAAAACAGATTCGGGAACACCAAAGACACACAGCAGCGGACTCAGCTGTTGCGTAACGTAGAGCTTTAATTATTACAAATTTTGTGAGCTGATCGAGAGCAATAATAATGTAAACATTTCCGTTCTTAGACCGAGGATACTGACCCAAAAAATCCATGTAGATGTGCTGAAAGGGACGTTCTACAAGAAATGGTTTCCCCATTGGTGGACGTAAGACCTGATTCGTCGCCTTGGACGTTTTACAAACCTCACAGTCAGCTATAAAGGATTTGACCTGAGAAGCCATACTCGAACAAAAGAATTGGTTTCGCAGTCTTTTAAGAGTTTTACCTACGCCTCCATGAGATGATCTGGGAGGCTGATGCGCAAAGGAAATCAAGCGGCTGGTTAACTGAGAAGGAATCCATAGCTTCCACCCTAAGTCATCCTCAAGAGGATTTCCTGTGCTGTGTTGGACCTTCTTATACACAAAATTGATGAGACTTGAAGGTCCGGCAGCTGATTTTGTTGCTTTATGATGTTGTCAACGATTTGAACATATTCCTCAGATTTAAAACTGGGGTCATTCAAATCTATATGCAGCACATCAAAAGAGACTTCTCCGAGATAGCTTCAAGATCCAAACTGTCGGCCGCGAATACTGTTGACAAAGCATCGGGCACAACGTGTTGAGATCCCTTACGATGCTCAATTTCGAAGTCGTATTCTTGAAGCTTAAGACTCCATTTGGCCAACCTTCCGCTGAGATCCGTTTGACTCATGAGCCATTTCAACGAAGCATGGTCGGTGACCACCTTGAAATGGTATCCTTCAATGTAAGGACGAATCTGTTCTATGCTTAATACGGCAGCCAAACATTCGCGTTCAGTGACGCTATAATTACATTGAGCTGAATTAAGCTTGTGCGAGTAAAAGATGATTGGAAATTCGTTACCATCGTCATCTCTTTGACACAGTACCCCTCCTATTCCGGTCGACGAAGCATCACATATTATTATGAAAATTTTGGAATAGTCTGGGTGAATTAAAACGGGTTCAGATGTCAATAAATCCTTGATTTTCTGAAAGGCTTCTATTGCTTCCGAGCCAAAGGCAAATTTCTTATTTTTCTTCAAAGTTTCCATGATAGGAGCTGCTAAGGTACTATAATCACGAACAAATCTCCTGTACCAACCAGATATACCCAAAAACCTACGAACCTGTCTAACATTTTGAGGAACTGGAAAATCCCTAATACTAGAAACCTTAGCCGGATCTGTCTTCAGCCTACCGTCACCGATGATGTAACCTAAATATCTAAGCTTCTTAAAGCAGAACTTCGACTTTTCGAGATTAATGGTTAATCCAGCTGCTCTCAGTTTTTCCGCTACAATATTAAGATATCGCATTTGTTCTTCAAATGTACGTGTGACAATCAGAAGATCATCCAGGTAGACAATAACATTTTCTTGTCCATTAATTTGCAAAGACGCTGTGGTGCATTGCAAAGACCAAAGGGTATGACCTTGAATTGGTATAACGGGCGACCGGGCACCGTAAAAGCTGTCTTTTCCCGTGAGAACTTCTCCAACGGTAGGTACTTGTAGGAATGCGTTTTTCAGATCCACGCTAGAGACATAACGAGTATCCGAAAAACAACTCAATAAAGCTTGAATATGAGGCAAGGGATAGGCACTTTTCTTTGTCTTTTGGGTAACCTTCATGTAGTCCAAGCAGATACGGTTTTTGCCAGGTTTTCGTACCAGTGCCACAAGAGAGCTCCATGGGCTATTACTTTCTTCGATGATTTCTTATTCCCATGTCCAATAACCTTTCTAATTCCTCATATAAAAGTTTTTGAACCGCTGGAGAAACAGGATAGTGACGCTGCCTAATCGGTTCCGCATCCCCAGTGTCTATCTCATGTTCCTCCAGTGGTGTTTTTCCTAAGCCAAGAGTGGCGTAGGATTGAAACAAACTGATGGCTGTCTTTAATCTACTGAACTCACTTCCGGTTAACTCACGCATGTCTGAAGACATCGAGAGGGGTATTAAGATTTTGGGGTGAAATTTCTGATACTAGGTGTGGAGCTATTCCAAATAGTCTCCAAAAATCGAACCAGATAAAGAGGTTGCTGAAGAGAAGGGACAATATACAACTCTACCTTTTTGGTTTCATTTTTATAAGTGATGTCCGTAATGAGTTTTCCGATGATTGGTTGGGCTTTTCCGTCTGCCGTTTTTACGTTGGATGAGAAATGAGTATGTGGTATTTTGTGGGTTTTCAAAAAGTGTTCACTACCAAAGCCTAAACAACTGATGCTAGCACCACTGTCTAGCAAGCCAAGCAAACACTCGCCGTGTACTATGACATTGGCATAAAGACGTACTATGACATTGGCATAAAGACTGTTCCTAATTATAAATGGTTTCACATTTCAAAATTCCGCGCTGATACCGATCCTAATATTTTAATTAATCATATTGCATCTAAAACTGATATTCCTACCGATCAAATAAAGTGTTTTAAATTAATAAAACTTAATACTGAATTATCGGATCATAAATTTGTCAATTTTAAAATCAGTGTTCCCTATAATTTGCTCCCTGCTGCTATGGATCCCCAAATTTGGCCTATTTGGAGTTATTTGTTCCTAAAATAAGTACTAAAAAAAAATTTTAACCCTCCATGGTTCAATAAGCGCTTGTGTAATCTAAATAACAAAAAAAAATAAATCCTACAAATTATTTCGCAAATCTCCTTCCAATGAATGTTTCCGACTAAAATATTTACGTCTGCAAAAAGAATTTGATTTTTTAAATAAATTTTTGCATAAAGACTACTTAATTCGAACTGAAACCAATCTGAAGACCAATAGTAAATATTTCTGGACATTTATCAATGACAAGAAATGCTCAAATGGTATGCATTGCATGCAGTACTCTGGCACTACTTCAAGTGATTCTGTCGTAATTTGTAATCTTTTTGCAAGCTTTTTTCGTTCTGTTTATTCACCCTCAAGTGTCTCTACTAGTTCCTCCTCTAATATGTGTTCAACTCCAATCAATAGCGGTAGCTTAGTTTTAAGCAACAAAGATGTTGAAATTGCCTTAACAGGCCTTAAAGATGATAAGCAACCGGGACCTGATGGTATTCCTCCTATCATTTTGAAAAACTGCGCTGCCGCCCTTTCGAAGCCATTAACTTTGTTGTTTAATGGATCTCTTGATAAGGGAATTTTCCTTGATGACTGGAAAGTATCTTATGTCTTACCTATTCATAAATCCGGTTCTAAACAAGAAGTTTCTAATTATCGCCCAATAAGTTAATTATCAACTATTCCAAAAATGTTTGAAAAAATTGTTTATGAGAAGCTTTCTTTTATTCTAAAGGAAATTATATCACCTTATCAACATGGATTTATAGCTGGTCGATCAACAACTACTAATCTAAGTTTGTTTAGCAATGAAATAATCAACAACATTGAAAATGGTTTTCAAAACGATGTAATTTTCACCGACTTCGCTAAGGCATTCGACAGAGTTAACCATCAAGTTTTAATTAATAAACTGGAGTCCTTTGGTTTTTTCTCTACCATCCTTAAATGGTTTGAATCCTATCTAAGAAGAAGAAAACAATTTGTTCGAATTAATAATGTGTGTTCTGATGCTATTTATGTCACGTCTGGTGTTCCCCAAGGAAGTCACTTGGGACCCCTCTTGTTCCTGCTTCTTATTAATGATATCCCTGATTTCCTAAATAATTCCTCTTGTTTGATGTTTGCAGATGATATTAAAATTTATCGCTGTATTAAGTCAAATCTAGATTGTCTTTTGCTTCAATGCGACCTTCAGTCCTTATCAAACTGGTGTTCTTCAAACCAACTTTTCTTAAATGTTTCTAAGTGTCAGTCTCTATTTTTTTCTAGATGCTCATCTCCTATAATATTCGACTATTCAATCAATGGCATTGACCTGATAAAGTTAACTGAAAAGAAAGATTTGGGGGTTATCTTTGACAATCAATTCAGTTTTAAGTCACATATTGATTTCGTTGTTGCCAAAGCTAATTCAATGTTAGGTTTCATACTTAGAAACTCTAAAGAGTTTAAAGATCCGTATACTCTTAGGTCTCTGTTCTATGCATATGTTAGGTCTTCGCTGGAGTATTGTTGTGTGATTTGGGATCCTTATTATCAAATTCATTCTTTGCGGATCGAAAATATTCAAAAAAAAATTCACTCGAGTAGCTGTGTACCGTTTAAACTGGAATATCGCTATTCCTTGCTATAACACTAGATGTCAACTTTTTGGCCTTCAGTCGTTGTATAATCGCCGTAAATATTTTTCGGTAATGTTCTTACGTGATATTATGTCAAGCCATATTAATTGTCCTATGCTACTGTTCTTAGTAAATGTATATGCTCCGTCAAGACCGTTGCGTTCAAGCCTTCTTTTTAATATTCCTTATCATCGTACTAATTATGGCTTAAATGAACCCACAACACGGTGTTGCAGAGAAGCCAATAAAATTTGTATTCATGTTGATTATTTTTCTCACCAAAGCCGCGGGTCTTTTAAAAAAAGCATCTTGAATTATTTAAAATCTTAACTGGTGGTTTAAGTTCAGTTTCCAGTTTTTCACTATCGACGGATATGTCTTTTATTTTAATTTTTTCTTTACTACTATTATTTTCTTTTAATTTTTTTCTTCTCTCTTTTCATTTTTATCTATTGAATTCTTTAGTCTATAAGATTATATTATATATGCTGTATTTTATATATCTGCTTGATGAAATAAACAAATAATAATAAATAAAGACGTGGGTCATCAGCGCTGCACAATACAGTGGAAACAATTGACTTTAAAACATTCCTCTTATTTGTAACTCGTTCCCGAATCTTTAAAATTCTAGAAGATATAACCCTTGGTTGAATACCAAAAATTCTATTTCTAGCGACACCATATTCTTGTTTTCTTTGGAGCAGACTTTTTGCAGGTAATAATTTTCGATCTGGTGGAGGTGACAAATTGCTTTTTAACGCCAATGGGCGCTTCAAAATTGAAATTTTTGCATCTTGAACTAACGAATTTTCTAACGGCGATACAGTGACTAAAATTATTGGAGGTGTAGACGATTCTATTGAGATTCCGGGCAAAAATTCTTTGAGCAACCCATCCCGGTTGAAGGATTGCTCCGTTTGGAGTTTAACGAGCATTTTGGACTTGTACAATTAGGAGAGGTAGTACCTTCCTTACCACAACGGTAACAAAACAGAGTCCTTGGGTGCCCAGGACATTCTGTATAGCCATGCACTTTTTTTCTACAGTTCCAGCAAGTATAGTTTTACTATCTCTCTGAACATGTAATGCTTCAACGGAAACTGAAGGCAATGGGAATTCTTTGGCTAACGTTTCTACGAAATGGCAAGTGGTAACACTGGTTCTTGTGTGTTTAGTTTGTGTTCTAATCGCGTCTTATTTATTTTCATTTTCTTGTGTAGTTTGGTAATTTTAATTATAAACTGCAAGTCAATTAAGTGTTTAAAGTTCGTATCTTTGTTTAAAGTGTTATTTTGTTTTGTACAATAATCTAAGTTCTGTGTATTTACAAGTTTTCTTGCTTAGCTTAATTGTGTAGTGATTGGTAAGAAAAAGTTTTTTTTACCCGTTTCCTATTAATTGAGTGAAATTTGAGTTGTTTTCTTTTTTATATTTGTCTCTCCCTTTAACTTCTTTGAATTCCTAATCTATCCTTTCTCTTGAAACTATAATTTCCTTCCTTAACCACTTTTGAAATATATAACTTTCTAAGCTCTTTACTATCGTTTGCTTGGTGCAGTTGGTAAAAGCGTAGATTTTCAGTCGTTCAGCAATCGTGTGTAGACGTGTTGACGACTTTAGCTGTGTACATTTTCAAGTGGAGTTCTATTTAAGAGTTTAAAGTCAGTGAATTTTCATTAAGGCAGTAGCCGAACGAGCAGCGCAGCAGGTACCCAGTGTGGAGGAACGTGGGTTCAACTCCCAGCCGGTCCCACAATTTTTATTCTTGCTTTGAAGCAAATAGCTCAAATTAAGTAGAAAATCCGGAAAGAAGGCAAAAAAAAAGCGACACAGTCGTCTGTGATGGACCATACCGGTCCATCAACAACAAAAAAAGTGTTGGATGAAAATCCAACACTTAAAACAACAACAACAACTAGCAAAGCAGCGGCAACAACCGCAATGCAAATTGCGGTGCCAGCAACCGCAGCAACAGCAGCAACAACAACTGCAAAGAAAAGGCGGTGCTTAAAAGTTAAGCCGAATTTGGTGTCCCGTAGCCAAAAAACAAAACCAGCTGATAAGGAGGTCGACGATGACGGGATGTCGACCACAAGCGAGAGTATCGTGAGTTTAAATTCCACTTACGAATACGAGTCCAACGGCGGTGAGGGCCGTTACACCGGTAGTGGGAATTCGTTCGCTGCATTGGCAGACGAAGGCGACGGTGTGGACGAGGAGCGGAATGACAATGATGTAGAAGACAAAAGACTACATGCGCTGTCAACCATCATTGAGAAACTGTACAAAGAGATTGAAGAGATAAAAGAAAAACAGGTGGCCCGCAGGAAAGCAGAAAGCGTGGCAAAGCAACAACTGTTGTCAAAGGCAGACGCAACAGCCGAGAAAAAGCAGCCAACAACAACAAAGGCTGGAAATATGAAAAATGCTCCCGTGCAGCAACAAGGCACGACAGCTAATAAAATAGCTGTGGAGCAAAATAAAGAAAGAAAGAAAACTGCTACCCAAGAGCAGCAACGGGGGACCGCGGCTAAAAAAGCCGCGCCATCGAAGCAGCCAGGAGAGACGGTGCCAAAGCAGCAGCAGAGACAACAACAACAACAACAGCCAGCACAACAACAGCAGCAGCCAAGGAAGACAGCAGCCAAGAGCAGGGTGCCCCCATCAACACCCACAAAATGGATTTCAAAGCAACATTAAACCTATGTAAGTCCGCCATAGGCGATAAATTTGTTATTAAGCGTTTAGGACAAGATCGATATGCGATCCAATGTGAAAACATTGGTGACCACAAGATCATTCGGGAGTTGTTGAAAGTGACAGCCACCGAACATTATAGTTATACTCCCAAAGAGGAGAAGCCAAAAAGTTTGCTTTTGAAAGGGGTAGAGCCTACCTCTGACCCAGAGGAGCTCTTAGCGGAACTCCGCAGGTTGGCGAGCGACGATCTCGAGTTTATCGGGGTCAAGTCGTTCACCATGGCTAAGGCTAGACGGGAGAGGCGGCTATTGCCGATGTTCCTCGTCACCCTATCACCCAGTAGCCGTCTGGAGAGTCCAAGGAAAATCTCCGTCCTGGACTACCAGATGGTAAGATGGGAAAAAATAAACAGGCACGGAGACATTTTACAATGTCTTCGTTGCCAACGGTTCGGGCACGCCGCATTCAACTGCCAAATGCAGTCGAGGTGCGTAAAGTGTGGAGAGAACCACAAAGAAAAAGAGTGCAAGCTCGGTGAGGAAAGGGTCGAAGATAAGACCCAATTGAAATGTGTTCTCTGTGGTAGAGATGGACACCCTGCTAACTATCGGGGATGTCCTCGATACCAAGTTATTAAAAAATCAATAAAAGCTGCTCCAACAGTAACCAAGGACGAGGGAAGGCATACAGCCAGACCGACTCCAAGGGCCGTCGTTCCCCAAGTTTCCTACGCCCAAATGGCGGGTGGAGCTGGGAAAACGGTACAACCTCCCCAGAAAGAGGCCGCACATCCATCTGTGTCAAAGGCAGCTACTGGGGAGTCAGAGGTGATGGTCGCTCTGCGTGTCATTCAGGCACAAATGAGTGAACTATCAAGGCAAATAAGTGAGCAGGCGCGTAGGGTGGACTTGATCTACCGTGCAGTGCCGTCGCTTGCGCAATTCTTAGGTTAACGGGCGCGCTGCCGGAGAGGCCTTTTAAGATCCTAGCCGTGAATTTGAATTCGCTAGTTAGGATAGAACGACGAACCAACTTCCTTGAGTTGTTAAAAGACCAACGTCCTGATGTATGTATGGTTAGCGAAACTAGGCTAAATCAGCATCACAAACTGACGGATAACAATTACATTATCATAAGGAGGGACCGACCCAACTCGACTCTCGCAGGTGGGGTTGCGATCTTCTTACGTAAGGGCATTGCTCATAAGGTAATATATAGCGGTGAAGTACGTCGATTCCGGTTGCTGGAAACGTGTAAGATATGCATCCCGCTCCAACAGGAGAGGCGATTGTGGTCTCGCTCTATGCACCGCCGGAAGCTTCTCAAACCTCATGTTTTCTAACAGAGCTCGAAACGCTTTTTCGATGTCTGAATCTGAACTCGGATGAAAACTATTTCCTTTTGGCCGGTGATTACAATGCTAAACACCAAGATTGGGGAAATCAATTAGCCAATCCAAGGGGGACCCCATTCACCCCCTATGAGTTGACCTTGTCGTGGTGGGGGTGCTTATGGACATCTTCTCCAGCAATCCAGCTGCAGAACCTGACCAACCAACATAACTCAAAACAAAACCTCAATGTTAGAAAACTTGAAAACTGAAAAAAATGGAAAAAGTAAATAAAAGGTATAAAAAACGAACGGGGATATACGTTCAAAAGTCGGCAGGTGTCGCGACTGCCGGCGATGGCTTGGCCTCGAAAGAGGATAAGTCGCCAGTGACAAATTTATTTACGAAGAAAGGAAAAGCGATTGGCGGAAGGGCTGGGGAGCCGACTGCAGTTCAAGGAAGGCCTCACAAGCTAACCAAGAAATGTGGAGAGCCCTCTGGTTCTAACGCCCCTCCTAAGGAGGATGCCCATACCAGTGGAAGAGTTGCAGTGACTCTTTGTAGCACTTCCACTCATACTGCCCGTATTGTAGGGACCCCGGAGAAGACTGTTGCAGCAAGTAGAGGGGCCGAGACTTTCGGTTCCAACGCGAACTGTGATATGTTGACGAAAGGGCTACCCTCATCAAAAACACTGCCCCAACCTCCCACCTCATCCCATCCTATGTCAAAGGACTCAAGGTCGACCAACCCGGACGGTACGGGTGCCGAGACTTTCGGCTCCGTGGCTGAAAGGGGAGGACCTCCTTCGAGCTCCGGAAACACTCCTTCCCTCCCCCAAGTTGTAGGCGAAACTGTGACTTACAGTGGGACAAACAACGAAAGGGTGTCCAATCCCCCTAACCCCAAAGTTGGAGGTGAAACTGTGACTTACAGTGGAACTGAAAACAAAAGGGTTTCCAATCCCCCCAACCCCCAAGTTGAATGTGAAACTGTGACTTACAGTGGAACTGAAAACGAAAGGGTTTCCAATCCCCCTAACCCCCAAGTTGAAGGTGAAACTGTGTCTTACAGTGGAACGGACAACGAAGGGCATCCCAACCTCCCTACATTCCCAAACCACAAAGAAAGGCGGAATGCGGAGAAAATTGCGAAGGTGTTAGGTGCGGTACCTAAACCTAAGCTTGATTCAACGCAATCTGCCAAACTTGAGTGGGCAATGAAAATCATTGCAATAAATGAAAAACACAGCGAAGACTCAACGTCTAAGCGCCAACGCTCGTTCGAGCAGTCAACCCCGAACGCCAAAAGGCCTAAGGTGCAAAAACCAAGCACCCTCAGCTCCAAAAAAGACATGTCGTACAGTGACGCACTGAAGGACAAACCCATTTTCGCTGTCATTGACAGGAGTAACGCGGATGGTGCGATCTCTTTCGATCAATGGGCGATCATCATGAACAAGCTCCAGGCCTCCTACTGGACTCTTATGATGGAAAACCCAGGGGAACCTGCCATCTTTGAGGACGCAGGATGGTATCAGGGGCGCGTCAGGTTAATCGCGTTTGATGGAGAAAGATCGCGCGATCTGTATAAGCTTGCGATAAGCAGGTTAGAGGGACTCTGGCCTGGTGCTAAGCTTGAAGTCGTGTCAAGGGAGGATATCCCTTGCAGGCCTAGAGCTCGCGCTAGATTACCAGCAGAACTCTCCTGTAAAGAAACAATCATGAAAATGATTCAATTCGGCAATCCAGCCCTTCCTACCCATGACTGGAAAGTCGCGAAGCTGGAAGAGCCGGAGGGTCACTATAGATCGGCTATAATAGTCATCAATAAGGACTCCCTAGCTCCCCTGGCTGCGACAAAAGGCGTGATTCGGTTTGGCTGGTCAAATATTGCCTTAAAAATATACAAAAAAGATGAAGAACAGAACATCGTTCCATCTACCATAACAAAAAGTGCGTCTTCAGTGGAAGAACCCGCAGGGCAAGTCGACCCTCCATCCATGGAGATAGACGAACTCGGCACATCTTCTGCTGAAACGTATGATAACAAACCCTCCACATCCGACTTGGATGCCCAAAACGTCGACAAATTCTCCGACTTGGAGACTGATGACTCCGATGCCCAAAACGTCGTCAAATTCTCCGACTTGGAGACTGATGACTCCGCTAACGAGGTTTCGCTCAGCGAGGATGACCTTCTTAGGTCAAACTCTGAGAGCGAAACAGACGACGACCTCAACCAGACCGTGGTGGGGGTTAGTCTACTTAGTTGTTCCCAAGATGGTGCAGCTAACTCAGATTAACCTCCAACACTCCAAGCAGGCTTCGGCCTCCCTTCTTCTCCGTCTAAACAAGAGGGGGGAAGACATTGTCCTTATCCAAGAGCCTTGGATCATCAAGTCCACCGTTCGAGGACTAAGGACTCCTGGATATACTCTACTGTATATGAAGGACAAAGGTGAACCCAGATCCTGCATATTGGTAAGAAGTAGCACTAATGTATTTTTACTCCCTCATTACAGCAATCGTGATGTAACCACAATAAGATACCAGACCAGTGACAACATCTACTGGCTGGTATCAGCTTACCTCGGCCATGACCATCCTGGCCCTCCTCCATGCGACTTATTTAAAAGGATTGTCGCTGCAGCAGAACGGCAGAAGATCTGCCTCATCATTGGATGCGATGCTAATGCGCATCACACAGTATGGGGAAGTACTGACATAAATGAAAGGGGTGAGTCACTTTTTGATTTTATTTTAAGTACTAACCTTATAGTAAGTAATATTGGCAATGAACCAACATTCATTACCAAAAACAGACAAGAAGTTTTAGATATCACTCTTGTCTCCGACTCGGTTCATCATAGGATTACTAATTGGAAAGTAT
This sequence comes from Melanostoma scalare, assembly GCA_949752695.1. Taxonomy (NCBI): domain Eukaryota; kingdom Metazoa; phylum Arthropoda; class Insecta; order Diptera; family Syrphidae; genus Melanostoma; species Melanostoma scalare. The sequence continues at coordinate 82,288,912 of OX456986.1, forward strand.
CTACTGAACACTCCTTTGCTGATCATAGATACATTCAATTTGATCTAAATGAGGAACCTCTCAAGCAACCAGTCTTCCGAAACTATCGGAAAACTGACTGGCAAAAATATCGGGTAATTTTGAAAAAGTTTATTAAACCTGAACTTTTACAAAACCCTACAAACAAACAGGATCTAGACAAAAAAGTCAATGATCTTACCACTGCCCTTAACCATTCACTGCAGAAATCCTGTCCTCTTATAAAAATAAGAGGAAAACAGAAACCACTGTGGTGGAGCTCGGGGCTAGAACCGCTCAGGAAGGAATGTAGAAAACTTTTCAACCGAGCTAAACAATCTAAAACTTTAATAGACTGGGACTCCTACAAGGAATCCCTGAAAACTTATAAATATCAACTGAGGAAGAATAAAAGAACTTCCTGGAGAAACTTCTGTGGAAAAATAGAAGATACTTCAGAAGCTTCTAGATTAAGAAAAATCCTCTCAAAGAGTCCGACCATGCCTAGCAGTTTGAAAACAGCTGACGGCTGGACAGAATCCTGCGAAGAAACGCTCAATTTGCTTCTGGACACTCACTTTCCAGGAAGCTCTAAGAACTTATGCAACTATGATTCCACAGAACCAGGTAGCATAACAACAAACAACCCCGATCTGATTACAAGGGAAAAACTAGTTTGGGCCATTAACAGCTTTGACCCATACAAATCCCCTGGACCTGATGGTATAATTCCAGCCGAACTTCAAAAGGCCGCGGACATTATTATCCCTGTCCTTGAAGTAATTCTCATCGGCTGTACCACCTTGAACTATATCCCCACTCAGTGGAGAGAAGTCAAGGTGGTGTTTATACCTAAGGCTGGGAAATCATCCCACGTAAACCCAAAAGATCTCCGACCAATAAGTCTATCATCTTTCCTTCTTAAAACTTTAGAACGACTGATTGATATCCACCTGCGTACAGCTATAGATCCAAAATTGTTATCTACAGCACAACACGCCTACTGCAAGGGAAAATCTGTAGAAACGGCCCTACACACCCTGGTACGTACTATAGAATATTCCCTCCATCACAAAGAATTCACTCTGGCCGCCTTCCTCGACATAGAGGGCGCCTTCAACAACGTCAGCAACTCTGCAATTACAAAGGCACTGACGAAGCTCAAAGTAGATGATTCCATAGTGGAGTTGATAAATCTAATGCTAAAAAGCAGGAGAATCAACTCTACTCTAGGAAACTTCTCTGCAAAGAGATCTGTCAGTAGAGGAACACCGCAAGGCGGAGTCCTATCCCCTCTTCTATGGAATATAGTCGTCAATGAACTTCTAGTTGACTTAGAAGCTGAGGGATTCAAAGTGATTGCATATGCAGATGACGTCTCCATTGCGGTGTCCGGCAAACATGCTCACGTCCTTACGGACCTGATGCAGACCGCTCTAAATAAACTTCTAAAATGGGCGGGAAAATGTGATCTGGGGGTCAACCCTCAGAAAACTGAACTCGTTCTCTTCACCAGGAAATATAAAATTCCTCAACTAACAACTCCATCAATAAATGGAATCTCACTTGTACTTTCAAACGAAACCAAATATCTAGGTATAATCCTAGACAAAAAGCTAAATTGGAAAGCCAATATACAGGAAAGAATCAGGAAATCCACCGTGGCCTTATTTTCCTGCAAAAAAACCATTGGCAACAAATGGGGTTTCTCCCCCCAAATCACCCACTGGCTCTACACCGCGGTCATCAGACCAATACTCACATACGGAGTAGTGGTATGGTGGACCGCTCTTGATAAAAGGACCTACTGCGACAATTTAAGCAAGGTCCAACGAACAGCCTGTCTGTGTATAAGTGGAGCACTGAGATCAACACCCTCAGCTGCACTAAATACACTCCTAAACCTCACACCACTAGATATCTTCAGCAAACAAATGGCCGCCAGTGCAGCCACTCGTATGAGAGCTATCTCCCAATGGACCGATAACAACATCGGTCATGCTGCAATCCTGAATTTATTCGGATCAATCCCCTGTCACTCCGACTACACCATCCCCCAATTGGTTTTTGATAATAAGTTCCAAGTCTCAATCCCACCGAGAACGACCTGGGAAGACGAAGAATTTTTGAGAGATGATTCAATTCATTTCTATACAGATGGTTCAAAAACCGAAGAAGGGGTAGGCTGTGGGGTGTACTCAAACCGACTTAACGTAAGTCTCTCGTTCCGCCTTCCAAACCATTGTAGCGTGTTCCAAGCGGAAATTCTGGCGATCAAAGAGGTCCTATCATGGCTAAAAGAAAACGTGATATCCTCAACGAATATCCGGATTTTCTCAGATAGTCAAGCAGCCCTCAAATCACTCGGCGCTGTTTCTACGAACTCAGTAACCGCCCTCAACTGTCGCTTATCTCTTAAGGAGATGGCTGAACAGTTCAATATTCACCTTATTTGGGTGCCGGGGCACAGAGATATCGTGGGTAACTGCAAAGCCGATGAACTCGCCAGAGAAGGAACCGTTCTACCGATCTCAACCAGCAGGTTGAATATTGGTATACCAATCGCTACATGTAAACTTATGCTAAAGCAAGAGGCAATGGATAGAACAAATCATAGGTGGTACAATATCACCACGTGCGTGGCAACAAAACGGATATGGCCTGGTCTAGATCCAAAACGCACAAGACATTTGTTATCAATTGCCAGATTGCAAGTTAGCTCCGTAATCAATGTCATCACCGGACATTGTCTGATAGGAAGACACGCCATAAGACTTGGCGTTCCCTCAAATGACTTCTGCAGAAGTTGCTTAGATGAGGAGGAGGAGGAGACAATCCCACACCTCCTCTGCTCATGTCCTGCACTCTCTTTTAAAAGAAAGCGGCATCTAGGAAAATATTTTCTTGATGATCCAAGCGATCTGGCACACACAGATCCCCTGCATATCCTTCGCTTTATTAAAAGCTCCAAATGGTTTTGTTAAGTGAGGTATTCCCTCGCATAATACTTATGGTATCACAATGGACCTAATATTGGTCTAAGTGTGTCAGCTTGTTTTCCTGACAGCCATTTAAACCTAACCTAACCTAAGGGGGACCCAGCTATTCAATTGGCTGGGGCTCCACAGCATTGAGTGTAAAGTCGATCTGCTGGCTACTGACAGGCTTTCATATCCTCGAAGTGGATCTTATTTGGATCTATTGCTTTTAGACTCAAGACTGAAACTGACCGACGACATTCTTCGACGGACGAAAAATTGTTTGACGACGGTTGAGTACGACAGCGACCACTGTGGACTTGCCGCCGTCATACTGCTTCCGAACAACCTTGTGGAACTGGAGGAGTACGTGCCAACGCACTCTTACAACTACGGTAAGACACGTTGGCCGCGCTTTTCCGGTGCCGTATCAAGGGAACTTCGTTCGAACGGTATTGCGCCACCATGCAGCAGGAATCTGTCGAACGTTGAGATCGATGGGTACCTGCAACGTATGGAGGATGCAATCCGTAGTACAATGGACAGGACAATTCCTAAATATAGGCAACTTGACTCGACGAACATGTACAGAAACGCGACAATAGACGCACTTTACAAACAAAAAAGTAGACTCCTGTCAAGACTACAACTCTTGCACAGGAGGTTTACTGAACGACACGATTTGGAGATTAGAACTCTGAAGTCACAGATCAAAAATCTCCAACAGTTAATTAAAGAAAACTACAGAATATCAATATCTCTTTTCTGGAACAACAAAATTCGGGCTGTACAGTCCAACAACCCGAGTATGTTTCCGGAAATAAATAAAATTTTTAGGAGAAAAGATCAAAATGACCTTCAGGGTATTAAACTCCAAAGGACAACAGAGAACAGAGACTTACTTATGACAATAGGGATAGATCCGGATGAGGCCATCTTGGATGATGACCACTTTATAGTGGAAGATGCTCAAGAGAAGGTAGAGACGGTGGGTGCTGTTTTTGAGCGAGTATATAAGGTGAATGAGTGCATTCGACCGAATTACGACCTTGAGAATAGAGCCTTCGTTGGACACTTCTATCTTAGAGACGAGATCTCGCATTGGCGATCTGAGAATCCTGGTTTCACTAGGTTCAATGACGACCGACTTGCAAATGCAGTCATCGCCCAGCGAAACGGGGATAACACCCTGTTCGTTTCTAAGATGGACCTCTTGGACATCTTTCACAGAATAAAGAAAAAGAAGTCAGCAGGTGTCGACGGCATACCCAATGTTGTGCTGCGAAACCTCCCTTCGGAAGCGGTGGACATATACACCACGTTGTTCAACAATGCGCTGAATAATGCATATTATCCAGTGCGTTGGAAGACGGCAGTGGTCCATCCTCTCCTTAAAAAAGGGAAGGATGGTTCCAATCCAGCAAATCTCCGGTCAATTAGTCTTCTTCCGAGTATCAGCAAAGTATTCGAGAAAGTTCTCAATAGAGCTCTGTCCACATGGGCTGAGGACAAACATATTATTCCAGAAAATCAGTTTGGTCTTAAGGCGGGTCATGATACCACACATGCCGCGTCTAAACTAGTATCAGATATTCAATGGAACAAAGCTAAAAATCAGTGTACGGGTGCATGTCTGGTTGACTTGGAGAAGGCTTTCGATACCGTTTGGTTAGACGGTCTTTTCTATAAGTTGATCAGATATGGCAACCACTGCTATATATTCTGAATGACATGCTTCATGGTAGAACGTTTGTTGTTAAAAGTTACAATAAAACTTCTACCAGAACTTTCAAAATACAGAATGGTCTGCAACAAGGAGCGGTGAATTCGCCTATTTTGTTTAGCATTTTCACCGGCGATCTAATTGGTTCCCTTCACCATGCCATAGCGTACGCCGATGACCTAATCGCGTACAGAACAGGTCCAAAGATCGAGGTCATCAGAATACTCTTGCAGCGTGACTTTGATAAGATTCAGCAATATTGCGATGACTGGAAGTTGAAAATCAACTTCCAGAAATCGGAAACAATTGTGTTTAGAACCTCGTTGGCTCGGGCCTCAAGGGATACGAGAAAGAACTGGCGAAAGCTGGTGATCGTTGATCTAGATGGCCACCCACTGCCAAACAAAGTAGTAGTCAAGTACCTAGGCATCTGGCTAGATCAGTATCTATATTTTAACAAACATATGGATGCGGCTCTGGCCAGGGCTAGACGAGCTTTTGCTCTGACAAGACGACTGTTTTACAGCAGACAACTTGATAGCAGAGTGAAGGTGATTTGCTACATGGCCCTCATAAGGCCAATGATTGTCTATGGGTGCCCTGTGTGGTTCAATGTTACAGCGTCTCAGATGGAAAAGATTCGGGTGTTTGAGAGACAGTGTCTGCGTACCTGTCCTTGATTGCACAGAACACCAGAGTCGGAGTACAGAAAATATTATCCTAATGAGGTCCTTTACAACGGGGCTCAAATAAACAGAATCGACAACTTCTTGATAAAACTGACTCGGGTCATACTGCAAGGGCGATGTCTTCGAACAATGGCCTGATATTTGGGGCTTACTACCCCAACATACAATATATGGAGAGAACACGTTTCAGTGGCTTTGTCCCACCGGAGGCTTTCCTCTATTTTGACATGATAGGTTTGATACAGGACAGATTGGCGGTTCCGTTAATCTACCACGTCTGCCGTAAGTCCGTAGAACGACGGCTCCTTTACAGCCGGGACGTCGCCGCAGTAGGCGGAGAAGTTGAAGAGCTCCTCAGCGATCGACGGGACGTTATCAAAACGTCGAATATGTTCTGGTGGTTGTCTGAGCAACATAGGGAAAATGTTACGGATAGCGAGTCGCCTATGGCTGGCTTACAAAGGTTTAGTGTGTAAGACTTAGGGTATAAGGGGTAGGCATAGTGGCAACCAAAAAAAAATTTATAAAAACAAAACAAAAAAAAAAAAATTATAAAAATTAAAGCGGCGTCGAAAATCAAAAAAAATTGTAAAAAATCAAAATCAAAAAAAAAAATGTAAAAATTACTGTGCGTCCCCAAAACTCAAAAAAAATAGAAAAAATACAAAAACCAAAAAAAAAAAATTATAAAACACAAAAAACAAAAAAAAAAAAAAATTATAAAAAGCTAATATGGCTGCTCTAGTTTTAAGTAGTTTTAATTAGTTTTAATTAGTTTTAATTAGTTTTAAGTAGTTTTAATTAGTTGTAAGTAATTTTAAGAAAAACCAAAAAATGTTGACCTTTGAAACTAAGTTTTTTAAACTTTCTTAGTTTTAATATTAGTTCTAGGTTGAAATAGTTATATTGTATCTTTAGGCCGAAAGGCAATAGAAATAAGTTATTGTGTAATTTAGAGTACCCGCCTAGGGTCAGTAAGTTAATTAAGTTATTATGTAAGCTAGTTTTAAAATTTTTGTTAGCATATAAGTAGTTATAAGTGATATACAATAAAAATGAATTTAAAACTGAAAAAAGCGTAGATTTATTTTTGGAATACAAGCCATTCTCGGTTCAACTCCCAGTCCATCCCAAACTTTTTTTTTTTTTTTTTGCCCAATATTTTTATATTTTTGCTTTTTTTTCTTGTTCTGCTCTCAAATACTTTTTTATTTGCTAACTATGGATTGTCCAGCAGTTAAGTGTTTGAATAGTTCCAACTCACCTGTTTTCGCATGCTATGGTGTATGTGGCAAAGCATTTCATGCAAAATGTATTGGGGCGAACAATGCGCTTTTAGATAAAATAAGTGCTTTTAAAAGTGCTTGTTGGTATTGTGAAGAGTGTAAAAAAATATCTCTCTCCCACTTAGCAATTAAAATGTCTACGTTCAAACTAGATATTGAAAAGCTGTCGAAAGGTTTTGACCAACTTTTCAAAGTTTTTAATAACTCCGTTTTGAACTTAGCATCATTTTCCTCTCCCTGTAGCTCTGTTGACATGTCTACATCTACGGAGGACTTAGAAATTCCAATTTCCAAAAAAACTCTTGACTTAAAGGATCTCAATGCTCAGCCTTCGTCATCGGGAACTAAAAGCTCTGTCACGCTTCCAAATACAGGCACTAAAAGAAACCGTGAAGGAACAGTAGCTAGCAAAAACTTGAGCTCTCCTCCAAAGCGAAAGACATTGAGAAGCAACTCCGTCAAAGTTAAAAGTCCGTCTGTCCCGATAGAACTAGTGGTTGAAGTAGTTGATCTCGAAAATAGATCATTATCAACTAATCCCAGTTCTGAACCAGAGTCTGGTGCATCTTTCAAACCAATAGAGACGGTTCCAAAACCGAAATTAATTTTTGTGTCTCGACTAAGGCCAGATCTTAATACAAACGATTTTTTGCATTATCTCGTTTCAAAGAAATTGATTCCTAATGAAAATTTTATTAAATGTAGTAAGATAAGCAAAACTGATAGTTTTGTGTCTTCGTTCAAATTGCTTGTCCCGCCCTCGTCTTTCGAGTCTATTTTTGACAGTAACTCTTGGCCTGGTGGTGCTCTTGTTAAAGAATTTTCCATCAACAGGAGAGTTAAAAACAAATTGGTTATCAATACTGCTCCAAAAAACTAATTAGATTTTCCCTCTTTTATCAAAACGTAAGAGGTCTTCGTAGTAAAACTGCTGATTTGTATGTTAACTCCCACGTTTTCAAGCATGACGTGTTTGCTTTGACTGAAACTTGGCTAAGTCCAAGTTTCTTGAATTCTGAAATCTTGAGCCCTGAATTCTCGGTCTACCGTAAAGATCGGCACATAGACAGGTCAGATGAGGTCGGTGGTGGTGTTTTGATTTCGGTCAGGAACACATATATGTCGTCTTGTATACTCTTTCCGTTTGAACTGACTATTGATGTTGTTTGTGTGCAAGTCTGTACACTGTCTAAAAATATTTTTATCGTTAACGTTTACATTGTTCCAAAAAGTTCAGCCTCTGCTTATACTGAACTGTCGCTAATTTTGGATCATATTTTCATATCATATTTTTGAATTGAATTTGAAAAACCTAGAAAGCCAAATTCTGTTACTAGGTGACTTTAATTTACCATATGTCCAATGGTTACCCTCTGACGATGGATCATTCAAAAAACCCTCTCTAATTTCACCGCAGCGTGAGCTTTCTTTTTAGATAATGTTATATCTACTGACTTACAGCAAGTAAGCTTAGATTAGAAATTTACAAAATCGTATGTTAGACCTTGTTTTCTCTTCCGAAGCTATTAGCACGGTTGTTCTTCAATCTAATTCAGGCATTACTAGAATTGATGATCTTCATCCCCCTTTAGATATTTTTGTTGAACTAAGCAACGTATCTCACGTTATTAATAATTCAAATGACTGTTTATATACTTTTGACTTTCGAAAAGCGAATTTCGATTTGCTCTCGAATGAATTAAGCAGGGCTGGTATTGAAAATATATCAACCCTTACAAATATTGACGAAGCAGTCGCTTGCTTTTACTCCATTTAAAAAAATTGCATGAAAAAAACCATTCCCCAAAAGACGCTCAAAAATGCTATTTTTTGTCAACCGTGGTTTACCAAGGAACTAAAGGCTGTGAGGAATAAAAGAAACAAGGCTTGGAAGACCTGTTAAATTACTCTTTCTCCAACTGACCACCAAATGTTTATAAGATTTTTTTGAAGACTTCAAAACGCTTTCTCAGAATCTGTACTCTAGCTACGTCACCCAAATGGGCTGTTCTCTGAAAAACGATCCAAAAAGCTTTTGGTCCTTTGTAAATTCTAAAAAAAAAATCAGACGGCTATCCAGCCAACTTTATTTATAATGCCATTTCTTTAAAAAATACTCCCGACATTTGCAATGCCTTTGCGGACCATTTTAATGGCTCTTTTTGTAATACAAATCTAGAAATTGATGAAAAATATTTTGAATATTTAACTCACTGCTCGCAAGTAAATTTTAATAATATCCCTATTCAAAGAGACAGAATTACTTACTACCTCTCTTCTCTCAATGATGACGTTTCTTCTGGTCCGGACATGATTCCGCCAACTGTTTTAAAGAAGTGTTCCTCACGTTTATGCTATCCACTCGAACATCTTTTCAAGCTTTCTTTAAAATCTGGAATATTCCCCACTCTTTAAAAAAAATCTTTTATCACACCTGTTTTCAAAAAGGGTGTAAAAACCGATATAAAAAACTACAGGCCTATTTCAAAGCTCTCATGCATACCTAAGGTATTTGAACAAGTAGTCTGCGAAAGCGTATCCTTTTTTTCAAGGAATGTTGTCTGCCACCAGCAGCACGGATTTATGTAAAGAAGAACGACGGCTACCAACCTTCTATCCTTTCATCATAAGTGTTCCAATGCTCTTGAATGTGGGAACGAGCTTGATTGCATTTACACTGACTTCTCTAAGGCGTTTGACCAACTGTCTCATAACGTCATACTTTATAAACTAAAAGCCTTTGGATTTCCCCCAGTATTTATTGCTTGGATAAGTTCCTACTTAAAAAATAGGTCTTATGAAGTCAAATTTCGTAACGTTTTGTCAAAACCTTTCAATGCTATGTCTGGCGTGCCACAAGGTAGTCATCTCGGCCCCTTGCTTTTCATTATTGCAATAAATGATGTAATTTCTTGCATCTCCTATAGCGACATTTTAATCTTTGCTGATGATATGAAAATTTTTAAAATCATCGAAAATGCTTCAGATCGCGACTTCTTACAAAAAGATATTGATAGTTTTGTTGTATGGTGTTCAATGAACGGACTAATTTTAAGTACTTCCAAGTGCCAAAGTATGACCTTTTCTCGTAAAAGATCTCCTAGCATTGGAGAATATTCAATATCGCAACAATCCCTATCTCAAGTTTCTAGATTCCGGGACCTCGGTGTTCTTTTTAGTACAAACCTCGAATTTAATGAACACATCAACCTCATTATTAACAAAGCAAATTCAATGCTTGGCTTTATTAAGCGATGGGCTAAGGAATTTAATGACCCTTATGTTACCCTCCCTTTATACAACTGTTATGTTCGTCCCCATCTAGAGTATGCTTCTCAGGTGTGGTCACCATTTTATGATATTCATAAATCTCGAATCGATGCAATACAGCACAGATTCATACACTTCGCTCTCAAAGGTCTTCCTTGGGAAGATCCTTTCAATCTCCCTCCCTATGAAAATCGTATTCGCTTATTGAATCTTCAAACCTTCTCACAGAGAAGAATCAACAATGATTTAGTGTTTTTTCATCAATTAATAACCGGTATAATTGATGCTCCCGACTTGCTTTCCCACATAGGATTCAACTATCGCGGAGGCACTCACCAACTACGTAATTTAGAGTTTATACATCGCTCCCACCACTGAACTAACTATGGCATGCATGAGCCATTACCTCGCATGAGTAGGTTATTAAACTCCAATCCTTTTATTGCCGATTTCAACATCAGTAAAAATAGTTTAACATTAATATTAGGAACCAGTTTACCATCAGCATGATTCATGTTTAGTAGTTTTTTTTATTATAGTAGTTTAATTTAATTTTTTATTTATAAACCTTGTTTAGTATTGTTTCACTAGTTTAGTTTGTTCTATTAATGTTAATTTTAATATAATTTAAGTTTTACTTTGTAAATGTTGTAATGTTTTTTTTTATTTTTCCTCGTATACGTTCCCTTTGTGCTTGTGTTGGCGTTATTTACTAACCACTAACACTTGAATTAATGATGAAGAGCGTAGATAAGTGTGTACAAGTGAGCTTGCTCTAAGTTCAGTGCCACTTAAGTCTCTGAGATGCAAAAAAAAAAAAATGGCAGTGCAACAGGGTTTCGCAATCGGTTTTGGTTCTTCTCATTTATGAATTTTTCCATGTTCCTGCAAACATAAGCCAATTCATTTAAATTTTGAGCTCCGTACGTTAACAACAACTCTTCCATACGACTGTTGACATTTTGTTTGATCAAATATAAAAGCTCAGAATTCGACTTAGGATTGAGCAAGCGAGAATTTAACTGTTGAATGTCCAAAAAGAACTCATCAAATGTTTCATTCGGTTTTTGTCTTCGATCATGTAGTTGCTTGGATCGATCAGCATCGGTTTCTAGTGAACAAAAACGTTCCATTAATGAGAAACGCAAATTAGTCCAATTAACATTTGGATTGGCTTTAACGAAAACTCAGTACCATGTTTCAACGGCACCACTCACAAACTGGTGAAAATTCATAACTATCTCCTGCCAAGTAACACCATAACAGATTTTTTATCGTTCCAGGCGAAATATAAACTCATCAGCAGCCATATTGCGATTATCGAATTTAAGGCCCCATTTGTGGAAATTATGGGCCTTAGAAAAAGATGAAGAATTTCAACTCGCTGGTGGTGATGGTCCCGCAAAAGTGCCATCTAAGTTCATATTCCTAATCCTGGACAAGAATTCGTCTGCATAAGGGTTCAAATTGTAGGTTTGAGAGTTTGAAGATGGTTGAGTATTTCGACCCCTAGAATTCTGATTACCATGATCAGGTGGATAACGACCTGTTACGACCGGAGGAGTATTTTGCAACAGAGTTTCTCGAATAACTTCCTGTACCTGTCTTTCCATCTCGTTCCTATTCATGTCTATCAAGAGAAGCTTTGGAAAATGGCGCTCTTTTGGAAAATGAAGCAATACACTTTTACACCGATGGTTCAAAAACCAGCAATGGTGTGGGAAGTGAAATCTACTCAGAAAAACTGAACCTCAGTCTTTTCTTCCGCCTACCCGATCATGGTAGTGTGTTCCAAGCGGAAATTCTGGCGATTAAGGAGGTGCTGTCTTGGCTCAAAGAAAACGTCATATCCTCCACGGATATTCGAATCTTCTCAGACAGCCAAGCTTCCCTTAAATCTCTTGCCTCTGTCTCTACAAAATCCATCACGGTCCAAAATTGTCAAATGTCTCTGAGGGAGATGTCAAATCAGTTTAACATTCACCTTTCATGGGTGCCAGGGCACAGGGACATACCAGGCAACTGTATGGCAGACGAACTAGCCAAAAAGGGCACGACCACTTCCCTACGCTCAGAGTGGAACAACATAGGTGTACCTCTCTCTCTCTAAACTCCTACTTAGACAAGACGCTTCAAGGATAACAAACACTAGATGGACTGAGAGTAACAACTGCCTTGCAACCAAAAAAGTTTGGCCGTGTGTAGACTCAAAACGCTCGAAGAGTTTGTTAGCCCTGAACCACCTGTATCTAGGTTCTACCATAGGTGTTCTTACGGGACACTGTCTAATAGGGAGACACGCCAAAAGACTTGGTGTGTTTTCCAGTGATTTCTGCAGAAGCTGCATGGACGAGGAGGAGGAAGAAACCTTTCAACACCTTCTTTGCTCATGCCCTGCACTACTTCATAGGAGGAAAACTCATCTCGGTGAATTTTTCTTCGATGATACTAGCGACTTAGCTTACATAGACCTTAAAAGTTTTTCGAAATACATTAAAAGTTCCACGTGGTTCGACTAGCAGGTGATTAACCGGCTAGTCCCGTAATTGAAGATTAATAAGTGATCAACTCGTTAATCTTACATCGGGTTTCTGAGATCAGTAGGTGATTAACTTGCTGATCTCTGTGGTATCACAATGGGCCCTTGCGGCCTAATGAGTACATTGCCTGACAGCCACTTCCACCTAACCTAACCTACTCATGTCTATTTCCCTGCGAATACTTTGTAGATCCTCAGCCCTACTGACACCTATCGCTGCTGTCACTAACCCTTGTATGTATGTCACTAATTCTGCCGGATTTGTAGTATTTGAACTTTGGGGAGCTAAATGTTCACCAGGGATATTGCTTGATCTTTTTCCAGCTAGAGCATCCGGTGGAACAGGGGGAGCTTCCCCTGATTCTAAATCGGATATGTTTGGATTTGTGTTATCCATATTTGCCATTGTTAGTTCTCGGTTGTTATTAATTTGACTTATAGGAATTCCTCGACTTCGGTTACCTCGAGTGGAACCTCGGATAATTCCACGAAAATTATTATTGCTACCGTAAATGCGACCAGAGCGTAAAGAACGAGCTTCTCCAGATGTTGGCATAAAAAAAAAAATCAAATAATATATCTATACTTTTGTTAAAAAAAAAAGGTTGGTATGTCAACCAAAGAAAAACAGTTGTTAATTACAAACATACATAGCATTTAGCATATATGTGTATAGTTATATAAAGATGTGTATACTGAATATATAGAGAGCAGCCTATACCAATTTAGGAACAAAAGGAATAAAAAGACTCATAGGATTTATAAGTTAGCACAATATGAAGAAGAATATAGCAACAGGAATTTCTAATATTAAAAAAAGTGAAAATATTGGAAATTTTTGAAATAAACTGCTAAATAATAATTTTTTGGTTATAAGGCTTCATAAAAATGTCAGGTGGATGTGACCAATAAGAACAAAAAGAAATTTTGACGACGAGATGCTCAAGACTCAACAAACACAATCACTCACACAAACATTTTGTGAAGATGGAAAAAGACCTACAAAAACTGATGGGAAACTTAAATTGAAAAAACTTTTATCCAGATTATCTTTTCTTTGTCTAGGGTATACCATCAACTCGCAGCTGACATGAAACATAGCTTTAAAAGCTTATTTTATCGGTCGACATTGATTAAGAATCCACTTGAGAAAATTTTAAAAATCTTCTCCGAACAACTAATAAAATGTGCAACGGCAATATTTTATGAATTCGGAGTGAAAAGAATTATAAACCTAGCTTTCACAGCTAAATGTGTGATCGTCGCAACAGACTAAACGAGGACTAAAGTTCGACTCATCTACTGGACGTACCGACCGCAACACTCAACTTCGCAAAAGCTTTAAGATAAAAGTTATTGATTTGTCTTCAAAAAAAAGTAGGCATAATTTTTTTTTTATTATTATATCAAGGACTATTTAGGGCCCCAAGTTAGGCGCTACATATATCGGAACCCGTTGTTACTGGTTCGAACACGAAACGAATTTGTTTCATCTCCTTGACGGGAGATAGAATGGTTTCAAATTATTAGAAAAAAAGTCTCGTTTCGAAATTCGTTGCGTATCCTCCCCTTTCCCTCTTATACCACCATTACAACTGAATAAATCAAAAACAAATGCACAATTAAAATCTTTACAAACTTTATTAATCACTTAGGTGTGATTGTTTTGATTGTCGACAGTAGAATGACCAATGGTAATATTCGATGAGCTGTGATGGCACGCAAACAATCGTGGGAACTGGCCATTCAGCAAGCGAGTAGACAGTCCACACAAGACTCGTATTTCGTCCAGTGAACGTCCAGACTTGAGCGTTGACATCACAGCTCTCGTTACAAATGAATAAAATTTATTAAGATATTTGAAACCCAAATGGTTGCGTACTACGCAGTCATTTGAGTTCCAACATACACCCCTCCTTGAAGGTTCCTAACCTTCAATTTAAACAGTTGCTTGAAAGCGAGAACCTCTTCTCCGAATTGGAATTTGTAGTGCGGCCTGATGTTTTCGATATCGGCAAAAAAATACTATCATTCCAATGGTGATCGCCAGCAACAAGTAGCTCAAGCCATAGTGATGAAAATCATGTATGTTGGCGGGTGGTAGTTCATCAGAAATCATTGCTCTTTTAAGGTCTTCTATTTCCTGTGAAAGAATTTTAACATTTGTTTCATTATCATTTCTTACCGTCAAGGGGGAAAAATGGTCGTCTGTCAAGTTGCGATTTCTGATCCAATTGCTTAGCCTTGCACTTGGAACAAATGACTTTGTTATAATAGTCTTTAAATTTAAATGACCATTAATTATCATTGTATCAATTTTAAGGGAGCACATGTTGTTAAAACCAATCATTCCAGTGCCTGATAGAGAAATACTTCTTGTTTGACCATTGCAAATCAGAAGCCCTGTTACATTGTTCATCACCGAAAATATCCAAGAGTCTGTTTGCCTCGGCGCATACCAATGATCTTGTGGAGGTACTTTCTTTAGATCACATATTTCCAAAGCGTTGTCTTCGTGGTTTAATAGAGCCATTTCGCACACTTTAAAATCTTTGGAGTGAACTCTAGTAGGCACAATCTGTCTGCAAAGATGATTTCTCGTTCCTATTAGTTTACAAGAATTGAATTCAATATAGGAGAGTCCAAAATATCTATCTCTCGCTAATGTAACCGCAAGGTAAGGAGATGTTACATCGACGAGTAGGCTCATATTGTTGTGAACTATGGGCAATGGAATGAGGTTAAAAACTTGGAATTCTTGATCTTCGGCTAACGGGATTAAGACTTCAAACACAATTGTTTCATGTAGTGTCCGTCCTTTGACTGTTATTAATTTTAACATTTCCAAGGCCGAAACACTGGGCAGCCTCAGCGATGAAGGTAGATTTCCTTGAATCAGTTGCAGTTGACTTCTTACTTGCATTGGTGTTATTATCTGTGGGTTGATCTTCGCATGATTTAAGTCCAGGATAACATCTAGCAGGACATCTTGAGTGCGTTCGAAATTATTAAGCATCATACTTAAATACGTAGTGAGCGCAAGAAAATGTTGATTATTTACAATTTCGGTTTGTTGTTTTCCAATTGTATTGAAAGTTTTTGTTAAATATGTATTTAATGTGTTAAAATCATTTTGAACTTCTAATGAGTTGCGCCTCAGTATATTTGCCGTAGAGTCTGCAATGGAACTCTGTTTTCGGATGAGAGAATATAAGTGTTGATCCTGTTTATTTGCCAATTCAATTTGATTTTGAATATGTTGAGCATCTTCCTGATCTAGCACACCAAACAAACTATGCGCTACGCTTCCAACAAAATCAAATGGAGATCTACGATGTCGCATTGAACTCTGGGTTGTAGTATTGAACCCGTTTATAAGATCGTTCTTTTGGTCAATGTTTATTATTCTTTTTCGAAGAATGTCGATTGTCGAATTGCAGTGATAAATTCTCTCCGATTTATCCGCCATACAAGCCCTTTCTAATTCCTTTAAATACCCTTTCGTTTCGCTCAATTCAAGCCAGTAATTGGTCAGATTGTAGTAAACGTAAAGACTCCAAAAATTGTCGGCTACTCGCAGTGTTCCCATATCTTCAAAATAAATTCCAATATCATTATCTAGGTTGCTTATTACCACTTGGCTGTCTATGTTTGTCGAACTGATTGGTGCTACAAAAAATGCAAAGAGACAAGATATTAACACAAGTCCCTTTGTTATTTTTCCACCTTGGGATTTCCTGGATATTGCATGTTTGGTTGAGTCTGCTTCAACTGTCAATAGAGGATTTTCTTCTTTCTCAATTGGATGATCTGTCTTGACAGTTGCAGGATATTTTTTCGCTTCTTCTACCGGCA
Organism: Melanostoma scalare; assembly: GCA_949752695.1. Classification (NCBI taxonomy): domain Eukaryota; kingdom Metazoa; phylum Arthropoda; class Insecta; order Diptera; family Syrphidae; genus Melanostoma; species Melanostoma scalare. Next base: position 82,305,249 of record OX456986.1, read on the forward strand.
AGGGGCACAAATTATGAATGGCTCGCTGTAGCACACCTCCTTGGGTTTTGATATTAGCAACACGAACAAGCCCGTCACTTCCCTCAATCACATCAACTACACGTCCCAATTTCCATTTCATTGGAGGAATGTTTGCTTCTTTCAACAAAACAAGCGTATTAGGCTTGATGTTTGGGATTCTGTTTTCCATTTTGCACGTTGTTGTAAGAGATGCAAATATTCTCAGGACCATCTCTTCCAAAATGACTGTTGAACGTGTTGGATCTGTCTGTACTTATTGAGGGAGCTGATACCTTTGTCAGTAACATCGGGTTCAGCTATTGCCAGAAGTGGCGCTCCTATTAAAAAGTGTCCAGGTGTGAGAGCTTCTAAATCGTTGGGATCCGAAGTAAGTGGAGTTAACGGTCTCGAGTTGAGTATAGCTTCAACTTGAATTGTTATTGTGGTCAATTCTTCATATGTTAACGTTGCTTCTCCGAGATGGCGAACTAACAGGTTCTTGGCTGATTTCACAGCTGACTCCCAGAGTCCACCAAAGTGTGGGGAGCGGGGAGGAATAAAATTAAAATTTATTCCACTCTGGCTACACGAAGATTGAATGGCAGCATCCATTTTTTTTGAGTGCATGACGTCTTTGAGTTCTTTAAGTTGGTTATCGCAGAAAATAGAGTGACATAATCCTCGTCTACCAATAAACCTTTTAAGAGAATTTATAAACGATTCTGTGGAGAGGTCTCCTACCACCTCAATATGAATCGCTTTAGTAGAAAAACACACAAAAATTGCCAGATAAGATTTTGTGGGGATCTTACCTCTGATTTTGTAATGAGATTTAATGGGTCCAGCGAAGTCTACTCCAGTGTAATAAAATGGACGGGATGGTGTTACTCGTTCAAATGGCAGGTTGCCCATCAATTGGTTAATAGAGTTGGGCTTAGATTTTGCACAAACAATACAACTTCTGATCACTGATTTTGCTTCTCTACCGACGCTCAGTATCCAGTATTGTTGTCGTGAAATTGCAATTAGTGCCCTATGAGATACATGAAGATTTGTTTTATGTAAATGTTCTAAGAGGAGCCTTGTAACCACGTAATTTTTGGGAAGCAGAATTTGATGTTTTGCATCCGGTAGAAGAATTGAATTGACTAATCTGCCTCCAACTCGAATCAAATTAAGTTTATTATCGAAATACGGTGTCAATGTTGCTAAATTGATTTTGTACTCACACCAGCATGATGTTTCAAGGCCTTATATTCATCTGGAAACGTTGTACGTTGAGTGTACACTAGTAGGAGGCGAGTTCCTTCACGCAGTTCATCAGCGGACAGCAAACCAGTTCTTCTAAGTAGATACGGTTGTCTAACGTTTCTTAAAAATCGAATGCTGTATGAAAATATTCTCTGTAATCTACAAAAAGAGTTTCTATGCTTTATAGTATTCAAGATATCTTCTTCATTATTTGCAGTTAGCAAGGCCGTCTTGATTTTCCTTAATTCCGGTATTACCTGTGGAATGGTGTACTTACTTTCTTCCCACAAGTATTCATCCAATTTGAGAAATGCTGGACCTTCTAACCATCGCAGCGAAATGGAAAGGTTGTCAAGCGTACAGCCTCTTGTTATTAGATCAGCTGGATTTATTTCTCCCTTAATATGTTTCCACTGTGAAATCTGTGTTTCAGTTTGGATTTTTGCTACCCTATTTGCAACGAAGGTGTCCCATACATAAGAAGGAGAATTTATCCAAGCTAGCACAGTTGTTGAGTCAGTATAATAGGCAATCTTATGAACATATATGTTGAAAGTTTGAAGTATTCTCCTGACAAGTTCTACCAGGATCTCCGCTGCTTGAAGTTCAAGTCGAGCTATCGTTGTGGTTTTCATCGGAGCTATTCGAGATTTTGAACAAAGTAATTTGCTAAAAATATTACCTGATTCGTCAATGCATCTGACATATACACATGCTCCAAGTGCAGACATGCTGCTATCAGAAAAGCCATGTAATTCAGTTCTTTTTGGTTTTTGACACATAACAAATCTTGGTATACTGATGCTTCTAAGGTCAAAAAATTGATTAATATAATCCTTCCACTTACTTGCGAGATCCAAAGGAAGCTCATCATCCCACGAGAAGTTCGTTTTCCACAAATCTTGAACAAAAAGCTTTCCAAGCATTATTGCAGGACTCAGTAAACCTAAAGGATCAAATAAACGAGCGAGGTCAGATAACACACTTCTGCGCGTCACAGTCGCTTCTGGCGTTTTAAATTTTTCAGAATTAAAACCAAATTCAAAACAATCGATGGTTGGATTCCAAATTAGTCCCAAGGTTTTAATAACGTCAGACTGATGAAACCTTACCAATTTTTCTTTGTGTGCATCAGGGATGTTCTTTAAAATGTTTTCATCATTAGAACAAAATTTTCTTAATTCAAATTTACCCTTTTCTAGAAGTAGTATAATCTCCTCAAGGAGTTCTCTAGCCTTTGACACTGAGTCTGCTCCAGCAAGTAAATCATCCACGTAAATGTTTTGACTTACTGTTTGGGATGCGTTTACGTGAACATTTTCGTATTGTTTTGCAAGTTGAACGAGACATTTTGTTGCTAAGTATGGAGCGGAAGCCGAACCATAAGTCAAGGTGTTGAGCCTATAAGTCCTCAGAGGTTGATCATTTTTTGTTCTCCAAAGAATAAGTTGAAAAGCTCTGTCTTCTGGTCGAAGTAAAACCTGTCGATACATCTTGCTGATGTCTGCTGTGAATGCATATCTTTTTAATCTAAATCGAAGGATTATTGAAAACAAATCAGGTTGAACTGTTGGTCCGATTCCCAGAACATCGTTTAGAGAATTTCCAGAGGATGTTTTCGCTGAACAGTCAAAGACTACGCGCAATGCTGTTGACGAGCTTTCTGGTTTCAAAACGCAATGATGCGGGATGAAATAGTGCGTCTGTGGAATATCCGAATTCTCTATTTGACTCATATGGCCCAATTGTTCATATTCCAATAAAAATTGTGTGTACTGCAGACGTAATTCATTGTTGAGTTCCAGTCGGCGTTCCAGTGAAATAAACCTTTTGCGTGCCTTTTCAAAAGATGCTCCTAAGGACGATGGATCTTTTTTGAACGGAAGACTTACCATGAATCTTCCACTGGGTAGAATTTGTATAGTCGAGTTGAAGAAGTCTTCACAATTACGTTCTTCATTGCTCATCCGTTTAATTGGAGAATCATGACTTTCACACTCCCAGAATCTGCTTACAAGTTTTTCGATTTTTGAAAGAGATGGTGCTGTGGCAATGCTGCATACAGCATTATGTTTGGTACCTTGAACACCACCTGCTACAATCCAACCCAGTTTCGTGTTTCGAAGTAGTGGAAGTTGAGGACCAATAAAGATTTCTCCTGGAAGTAAAAGATCAAAGAACAATTCAGCACCAATCAGCAAATCTATTTTTTGGTTTGTCATAAATCCTGGGTCTGCCAACTGTATGTGAGCAGGTAGGTCACGTAATTCGGTGTGACTGTCATGCGGCTTATAGTCAGTTATCTTAGCCAGGATCGTTGCTTCAATATTGCCTTTGAAGCTTCCATTTCGCGATTGAAATGAAAGTTCTATGGCAAATTGTGTTGGCGTTCCATGCCCTCCAATCCCGCTTATGGAGGTTTCGGACCGATGCTTCTGAATTCCTAAGGCTTGTGCAAAGGCTGCTGTCACAAAATGGATTTGTGATCCAGAATCTAATAACGCACGACAGGGAAGTAATGTGCCGCATGCGGACCTTACGTTAACTAATGCTGTCGCTAAATAAATGCTACCGTGATTGGATCTGGAAGTGCTAGCTGCGTTTGACGACTGACCTTCCACCCCTTGACCTTGTTTTATTTGCTGGTTTCGACACCTATGGAAGATATAGTGTTGGCATTAGAAATTGGTTTTGCCTTTAAATTGTATTTATTTTCTTTTTTGTAGTGCAACAATGTATTGTGTTTGCCATCGCAAAGAAAACACCCCTTTGCGTTGCACGAATTTTGAGTATGACCCGATCTCAGACAAATTCTACAAATTCCGATTCGTTGAACAGACTTCTCACGATCAGCACCTGAAAGAGACAAGAATTTTTTGCATTTATATATTTTATGGTTACCGAAGCTGCACATCACGCAGCCGTTGCATTCAATTGCTATGGCGGTTGTCTTCCTTTTTTCATCGGAATGCGTGATGGTTTCAAGCGTTTGAAACCTAGATTCGATGAATTTCAGCAACTCTGATAGCGATGGACTGCTCCTTGGGTCATCGGGACTGTTCGAAGAGGGTCCTACTCTCTTTGTCAACTTTTTTGAGGATAAGGTGGACGACTATTGGATCCCAGTCATGTGCCGCGAATCCTAGATTGATCAGGGCCTGAATTCCTTCCTTTGTGTTGTCATGCAATTTCCGCAAGCTAGAAGCAGTTCCCGATGCTGATTGTTGAAACAATAGTTTTTCGAGCTGTGCACACAAAAGTAGCCGTTTGTTGTCATATCTGTCCATCAGTGTCTTCCAGGCTGCTTCAAAATTACTATCTGTCGCTGGAAATCCTTGAATCAAACTGAGTGCTTCACCTGTCAGATTAGTCCTCAAAAAGTACAGTTTCTGGGCCGGCGAAATCGGTTGTTCAAGGATCATTGGTTTAAATAAATCATAGAACTGACGCCACTTAAGGTAACATCCGTCAAACTTTGGAAGTTCAATTTTTAGTAGCTTCAAAGAAGCAATTGCCAATTGATGATCCGATGTAGTACCTTTTGTTGGTAAGCCAGTCAGTCGAATCTCTATCAGTTTTTGAAGATGAAAGTAGATGTTGACATCTTCTTCTTCCAAATCGCCATCCACGCGTTGAAAAACTAATTTTAATTGTTCAAAATTATCCACTAGGTTCTTCACTTTAATTTCGAACATATGGGGATAGGTATTTTTTAGTTCCGTACTGCAATTATCCAATGAGGATTGAAAATGCCTTGACAACATTTTATACCTATCCCTTGTCGTAAGTGCTCTGGTCATCTTCATCTTGTCTGCTTCTGTTGCTGCTGCTGCTGGTTTTACCGATGATCCTGATGGAGTTGCTGCTGGTGGCTTCTCCATGGTCTGGTTTGCGTCCAAGACTGGCAGACTGCTCAAGCGACTGATGATGTCCGCTTTCATATTTTCATAAGCTCCTTTAATCTTTTCGTAAAACTCCTTCATGAAATACTCGTGATGAGGTTTATCTGAATACTTGTCACGGATTTGGGTGTCGTTTGTGTCGAAATAGTCCCATAGATTTTCTAGTCTTTCCTTTTTCTGTAAAAGTTTATCCACCGTTTTTCGGGTTTGGCCATCCTTACCGTAGTTGCGGACAAGATCCAAAATTTCTTTCCCCGTTGCATCTGGAAACACTTCATCGTTCGACATATCTTTTTGTTTTTTTTTTTTTTTTTTAAACAGAACACTGATTCTACTGACTTATTATTTTTTTTTTTTTGAATGAAATTAATTAATTAACTAATTAATACAGGTACACTTAAAACTTTAAGAAGAGTGTCCTGTCACGGTCGCCAATGAATAAATCAAAAACAAATGCACAATTAAGATCTTTACAAACTTTATTAATCACTTAGGTGTGATTGTTTTGATTGTCGACAGTAGAATGACCAATGGTAATATTCGATGAGCTGTGATGGCACGCAAACAATCGTGGGAACTGGCCATTCAGCAAGCGAGTACACAGTCCACACAAGACTCGTATTTCGTCCAGTGAACGTCCAGACTTGAGCGTTCACATCACAGCTCTCGTTACAAATGAATAAAATTTATTAAGATATTTGAAACCCAAATGGTTGCGTACTACGCAGTCATTTGAGTTCCAACAACAACCCTCTGCTTATAGGAACAGGGGCTGATCCTGGCAGCGGAAGGAAAGGGGCGTTCAAACTACTCTTGGCTTGGCATGCCAGCTCTAGAGCGTCCTAGCTCCTCGGATGGGGGGAGTTCTTGCCTGAGTTGTTGAACAGTCGTTACGTATATTTACATGTCATCTGAAAATTAAATAATGGGTTCATAGAAATTAATGAAGCCCTCGACCTGATCCTGATGTTTCTTCAAAATGTTTGGGGGCTGAATGTTGTGTCTCTCCATAGGGATACCCGCTCCAGTATCAAAAGATACTACCATGGTTGCTACGTCCCTGTTGCTGCATATAGCAACCCCTAAGTCTGACCTGAACGCATTATACTCACATTATCATTCTTCTAAACCAACAAACGTCACTAACGTCAAAACTCCAAAGGTAATTTCATCGCTGATATCCAAAAGAGGATCCGATTAGCCTTACGCTTACCTCTTCAACATTCGTCGTCCGTATTCTCATTTCGTCACATTCACCTTTGACGGTGTTATATATACAAAGTGAAATAAAGAAACAAACAACCGCGCACTTGAATGGTTAAACTACAACTCGACTTATCGTGTCATAGAACCGATCGCGAACTCCAAGTTCAACATTGGATAGCCGATGCGTTTGAAAACTCAGCACAATTTGATGACTAAAATGCATACACGTTTTACCCAATGCAAGGCATTGAGCAATCGATGTGCAACGAGTCAACTCAAATTGCATTGAGTTCAACGCACGACGACTTCCTCTGAAGGTGTGGGAAATCAAAGCACAACAAACCTCCCTACCTGGGAAAAGTTCGGGACCAGCCGAATGACAATCGATAATCGACTTACTTTTATTACAAAAATAGATATTATGTCTATATAATAGTATATATAATATATAATATAATATATAATGGTATAATAATATAATATATAATGGTATAATAATATTATGTCTAATAATAATTACAAAATAAATAATTACTTAAATCTAAATCAAAACTTTTAAAATTGAAATATTTTCTATTCCTAATTTGGAATATCTCCCAACGAACTTCTATATATTTATATATATTATGTATATATTTTTTATTTGAAGTCTTACAAAACATTTCATCAAAATATTATCTAAATCTAATCTAAATTAATAAATTTTTTATTTTTATATTGCTTAGTGACTAACTAATCTAATTCGAAGTTACATAATGAAATTTTTACACTATTTAAATCTTTTTCCGAAATTTATAAAACAACAATTTTTTTTATTCAATTTAGTTCTAAAATATTAAAAGTTTTTTGTAAAATTTATTCACAAGTAATTAAAATTATATGGTAATATAAAATTAGATGAACCTAGCTACATAGGCTATTGGTTCTGATTATATACAACTTAGATGTTAATATTGGTTTTACTTATAAATTCAGCAATGAGTTCGATGTTTGTGTAGTTTGGTTCTTTCAAAATATCATAAATATGTATAAATATTTTGTAAGCTGGTGTCGGATTTCTGATATAAGCTCATTATTGTTGTTTGGATTTTTATCGCGTTTAGTACGGAGATACTATCGGAGCATATGATATGTTTGCCTGGCTTATTAGTTACCGTTTTCATAGCTTGCAGAATTGCGAAAGCTTCTGCTGTAAAGATTGAAGCGATGTTTGGGAGACTGCCAATGGAGGCGATCGTACCGTTTTCGAGAGCTACAGCATACGATGTATTTGTCTAGGTCTTTGATCCGTCCGTGAATATAAAATTCCACCCTTCAGATTTTAGTTCCGATGAGACGCTTGCGAATAGTTGGCGATAGGCTGTATTACTTGTATTTATTTTCCTATATTCGGCTAAGGTCAGTATCAAGGGATTGGGATTGAGATTCCATGGAGGGTGTCGTGGAGTGGCATACTGGTACCGCGTTAGTGAAAGATTGATTATCTTTGCTTTGTCAATCACGGTAGCGATTGCGGATGGGATTCTCCTTGCAAGTTTGTGGTGTTGTGCTCTATTGATATCGGTATCTATGATGGAGTTTCTAGAGAACATGAGTTTTCACAGTTTTAATGTTGTTGAATCTCTTCGTTCCTCGATGCTTGGGAGTCTTGCTTCAACAAGGATATTTTTAATAGTTGAAGGTACAGGGAAATCTGTGACACACTGAGTTTTAGCTGGGTCCGGCAATGCACCGGCTTCTGAGCATATGTGTCCCAAATATGTCACCTCACGGCGCCGGCGTAAGAAATTGCACTTCTCAGTATTCAATTTAAGATTATGTTGTCTGAGTTTGGCCAATATCTTTGAAAGTCTTTGATTGTGTTGCTCTAAGTTTTTACCATATACCACGATGTCATCGAGATATACGAAACAATCAATGCCAAGCAAACCAGTCAGGATGTGATTCATGATCCTTTGAAATGTTGCCGGAGTACCGGTTAGACCAAAAGGCATTTTATTGAACTCGTAATGCCCTGTACTAGTGCTGAACGCGGTTTTCGCTCGATCGACTGGATCGATCAATACCTGATGGTAACCACTTGCTAAGTCCATAGTAGTGAAAAACTGGCAGTGTCCCAATTGGTCAAGAATTTCTTCTATTCTTGGTAAGGGAAACGCGTCTTTAATTGTGACTTCATTCAGTTTTCTGAAGTCAACGACAACCCTCCATCTTTTTTGACCTTCGACAGACTTCTTGGGAACAATGAGCAATGGAGAATTCCAAGGAGACTTACTTTCAGAAATTATGTCTTGAGCAAGCATATCCTGGACTTGCCTCTCTATTTCTTTTTTATGCACCTCTGGAGTTCTATATTGCTTAGTATTTATAGGTGCTTGATCAGACTTGATGCGTATGCTATGTGCCAAAACGGGTGTGTAAGTGAGAGGATCGCCTTCTAGTAAAAATACATCATTGTATTGTATGCATAGCTGCTCTACTGACTCCTTTTCTTCGTTTGTTAGGTTTTCATTCATATTTAAGGAATTCAACAGAAGACTTATCCGTTCATTTTTGCATTTTTTTGTAAAATTTGCCAATATTTTGTTTCCCGAACTATTATCAACAAATTTATAGATTTTAAAATTGGAGTAGCTCGGGACGAAGTTGTTGTCCAAGAAGTAGTCTCTTGTTGTACTATTCATAACAGGGACATGGACGTAATTGTTCTTCGCTTGCACAATTGTGTTTCCCAAATAAATTCCGCAATCTATTTCTTGTGAATGAACTAGTAATTCATTCGATTTAGAATTTGGAATTTCGAGCTTAACAATTGTTTGTGTACGAGCTCCAATTTTGCACTGCTTGCTTTGTTCATTTAATGGGGACAAGAAAGTTGAATTCGAAGGTAAACACTTAAGAGGTAATTCAATCAAAACTCTATTACCTTCCAAAAATTTAATTTTCTTGGATACCGCATCGATAATCGTGTGATTCCAGAGAATATCACGGCCTAGTATACCATCAGCGGGCATGTGGTCTAAGCCGTCGATAACGTTCCATTTCGTAAACATTTTCTTTGGGAAAGGTAAATAAGTCTTAACCGTACCAACCGTTGTGCCTACTCCACCAAAAACACCACCCAATTGCTTAGTGTCTCGGGTATTTATATTGCATGCATTTGCTAAACAACTTCGTTTTAACAAGCTCGAGTCTGCTACCGTGTCTACAAGCACCAGAACTTTTCCAGACTTGGCCAATGACATCGGTAATTCAACAAAAACATCGTGCTTACGAATGTTGTTGTATGCAAATACATTTTTGTTGCCTTTCTGTCCCTTGTTCGCTATACCCCAAATCAACCAACTATTAGAAAATAAACCAACAAAAAACCTAAGCTTATCAACTGCTTGTGTTAATAAAGTTCTAATTTTAACGCAGCACTCATTCAAAACCAAGCAAACACTCACAACGAGTAACCAGAGATCAGCCTGACCTAGGTTAACTTTAGCTTCAGATACTGACGCTTTAGCTGTGTGTTTGGTTTTACGAACTGACTGAAAGGTGAAGAAATTTGACTCTCGGTCGTTTACCTTTGAGTCGCTGTTCACTTTCGGATGTTGTACGTTATTTGAGCGCTGTGTTGGCCCTTTTCCGTTGGATTTTTTATAGAAGTCTCTTCAGCTTTTGATATCGTAGGCAACTCATTATTGCATATTTTTGACAATATCAACGAAGCTGGAGAGTTACTTCTTTGTTTTCTTAATGAGGAGGATAAATTTTTTGGGGCACAGTCTACCTTCTTGGACTGACCCCCGGGTCGTTTCCCGAATGCTCTCGAAGGTAATTTTTTTTCGAGAAACACTCATCCTCCACATGTCCCAGTCTAGAACACCACTTGCACTTCACTTGCGGCTTTTGCGTCGTGCGTTTTATGGTTAAAATATGGGACTTTGGCACACATCTATGCTGTTCCCATAGGAGGCACACGCTTCACAATAAGGTGTGCTCTTTCTTTGCCGGCATTCTGCATAAGTGTGATTGGCCTTATTACAGAACCCGCATTTTACTTTAAAGTCTTGCCCTTGTGTCCTGGAATGTTTTTCCTTGACTTGGGCAGTCTGAAAACAGGGGCTGCCGCTTGTCCCAGGTGACACACCGGGCAAGGGAGTTGCAATGTACACAGTTGAGTGTGTAGATGGAGATGCATTCGGGAAAGGATACATATGATCCAGGTCGAATATCTGTTGAGGTGGGTACTGTGTATGAGGTGATGTTTGATGGTAATGATGATTGATGTTGTGTAAATACGTTGGCAAGGGAACAGTAGGCGCTATCAAAAGATACGTTTTTTGGGCCGTTTCAGCAAGTTTTTGAATGACCGTGTCTGATGTCGTCAGCATGTGTTGGCGTAAACCGGGGTCATTAAGACCTCTCTTAAATGCCACAACAGCAGAGCTCATCAGTTCCTTTTTTAAACTCTCGGATTCCGTGGAGGAATATCTGGAGTTAATTATTTCATTGGCCTTTGTCTGTAGGCACAGAAGCCGCCTTGCAAAAGACTGTATGTCTTCTGTGGAAAGTTGATGGGTCTGTTTCATTTCCATCAGTACGGAGTCCAACGTCGTGATTGGCAAGTAGGCACTTTTAATAATCAACTCCACTTCCTTTAGGGACTTCGGAGAGTTGTTACGAATTAACTCGAACGCATCACCTGTTAATTTTGTTGAGAGCAACTCAACGTAAAGTTGTTCGTCAGTGTCCTTGAAACACTTGAAACCCAATTGACACGCATTCAAGAACTCGTAAACTCTCGTTGATAGTTCGGGCGTCCGTAAACCCGAAAATTGAGGAACCACACGGGCAACAATCTTACTGATCGCTTCGTAGTTCATATTTTTTGTATAATTTGAATTGCTTTCTTCTCCTACGGTTTGAACTGCCCTGCTAATTTGTATTTTCTCAATGGTCTTATTAGGTTGTGTGAACAACGGCAGTAGGTTCTTAGAGAAACTAGGTTTTTGCGAATCACTTCTTTCCTTTTGTGCTGACAAACTTTTATTTAACTCGCTTGTCAGTTGATTTATTTTCTGATCAGCTTCTTCAGTCACTTGGTTAAGTCGCTTTTCGGCAGCTTTTCGATACTGCTCGCTTTCTTGAGTGACTTTGCCAAATTATTTAGCTCTTTCGCGTGGTTTTCTTTCAAATCGTTGACGGCTTTTGTGTATTTAATCAACACAGCGTCTAAAGTTTCTAGACGCGTCAATTTGCCCCACTGAGAACTAATTTAAAAACTGATCAGGCTACAAACCTCAGGATTTAAAATTCGCTTGAGCTCTGAAAGAAGTAATTCGCTCAATTGTTTTACTTGCCGCTGTTGATTCTTTTTATCTTTTTTCAACAATTCCGATTCTTCGATTAGGTCGTTAAGCTGGGCCTCAATTTGACTTTTGGCCATGTACAATGAAACTCAATCGCCAGGGAAGAGAAAAACAACAAAAATCAAACAAAACCTATCACTTAACCCAGTTGAATCTATTTACTATTTTTCTTATTTTGCAGCAAACACACTCAACCACCAAAAAAAATTACACCAACCATAGAACGTTTTATAAAATAAACAGACAACAATATAAAAAATAAAGCAAAATAAAGGTGTACTTACCTTTTTGCAGTGTTTTTGTTTTTCCGCTTGAACTGCTTTCTGCATTTGATTATTATCTTTTCTTTTTGAAATTTCAAATAAGTACAGTCAAAGTTTTTAATCAATTTTCTTTACCAAGAAAATATCTTTACAACTGCAAACACGAACAGAATGCTTTTTTTTTTTTTTTTTACACTCGTTTGTCTATTTATATAGATAGCAAACACACTGCATTTATGTATTATTAAACTGTTTAAAATCGAAAACGTATGTGGTACACGAACCGGCTGCGCTAAAATGTTATCCTACCGGCTGCGCCTAAATGTTATATATACAAAGTGAAATAAAGAAACAAACAACCGCGCACTTGAAGGGTTAAACTACAACTCGACTTATCGTGTCAAATAAGTACAGTCGACACGATCCTACCGGCTGCGCCAAAATGTTATCCTACCGGCTGCGCCAAAATGTTATATATACAAAGTGAAATAAAGAAACAAACAACCACGCACTTGAATGGTTAAACTACAACTCGACTTATCGTGTCATAGAACCGATCGCGAACTCCAAGTCCAACATTGGATAGCCGATGCGTTTGAAAACTCAGCACAATTTGATGACTAAAATGCATACACGTTTTACCCAATGCAAGGCATTGGGCAATCGATGTGCAACGAGTCAACTCAAATTGCATTGAGTTCAACGCACGACGACTTCCTCTGAAGGTGTGGGAAATCAAAGCACAACAACGGTATTTAATTAACCTTCATGTTCCGACGGCATTTCACTCACTACTAAGCAGAACCAAGAATCCAAATTACATCCCATAAAAACCTCACCAACAGGAATCCATTTATAATTGAAAGATTCGAATTGTTTTCAAAAAATAATCAATCACAATGTTTTATTTATCGTAAACTTATAAATAGTCCTGATTAATAAAAAAAATTTATATATAAACCTATCTTAAAATCTCACTTATGCATCCCTAAAAATCAGAAACTAAATGAACTCAATCAAATAACAAATCTATACCAATAACAAAAATGTCGATTATCAAAAGGCGATCCTCATGGAAATGTCAAAGTTCATGCTCTTCCAGAACAAAAAAAAAGATCTTTTTAATTGCATATTATGCATACAAAGAATCAAAAATTACCAGTATTAAGATTACTAATACAAACACAAGAACTTAACCGAGCGTTGATTCAATCAAAAACTTCTGAACGGACTTATAATTTTGTATAATTTTATATAATTTTTATCCAAATCGTTAGGTACTTAGTAGCCATTGAAGCTAATTGTCAACGTTGCCTATATTTAGGATCAAAATTTCACCGATTCAAAGAAAAATCAAAAGTAGAATCTTAGATACCAAAAATATTAATCAAAAATAGGCTTACCACATAAATATCCTGTGAAGGGTGCACCACTTTCCAGGCTGAGTAGGTATGAGCTAAATATAAAAAAAAATTCAAATTTTCTAGGAACAATCGATAGTATCCGAAAAAGATTTGGAAAGATTTAATTCACATCTTGCTAGAGAAAATACATATGTATGTATGTAGGAAAAAAAATAAACTTAATGAAACTAAAGGCTATATAAACTTAATTTTTGAAACATTTATGATGCACCACGGTAATGATACTCTTAAGGAGAGATGGTGTAGGGTTTCTAGGCGGCTGCTGTGATGGGTTGGACGGTGCTGCGCTGCTGCGTCGATTTTGGTTGAACCATTTGGGTCAGCTCAAGCGACTCTCGATGAAAACTAATTTTTTTCGTTTCGTTTTAGGATTCACTACACTGTTTTTTTCATAATTTTATAGAGTTTTTCTTGTTTTTTTCTTTACTGTTTCGATTTTTTCGGCGTGGTCTCTAAAATTTCACAATATTTCGAGGCGGTTACGGTATCGGGGTGGTTTCGACGGGTTTTTGCCTATCTTCGACGTGCGTTTTTTTTTCTCTATTTAAGGGTTTTCTCACTAGCATTTAAGGGCTTTTTTTCACTTTTTTTTATACGTATTTCAGGGGTTTTTCTTTCCTTTTTGACACATATTTAAGGGGTTTTTCGTCACTTTTTGCGGGTTTTTCTTTGACTTTTTCGACACGTTTTTCAGGGTTTTTTTAGTTCTATTTTTGACACGTATTTCAGGGGTTTTTCTTTTCTTTTTTGACACGTATTTAAGAGTTGCTCGTCACGCATTTGCGAGTTTTTCTTTGACACGCATTTCAGTGTTTTTTTTTGCATTTCAGGATTTTTTCTTTTTTTTTCGGGATATTAAATATCTACACGGGATTATCAGAATTTGAAATAAATAATTTTTTATTTCTTTCTTTTTAGTCTTTCCCGACTTACCACGAACCGAACCAACCGAACCGTACCAATCAAAATTGTGACTTAAAAGAGAGCGAACTAAGCGACGGCACCCTATTTATAGTCTGATTGACCGGACCTTCGGAGACGCCATTTGCAATGACATTGTTTGTGAGAGTGCCATGAAATGAGTTGTTTTCTTACGTAATTTTAACCCGAGAATTATGCTTTTATACTTAAAAATTCTTTTCGATTTTTTTAAAGATAGGTGTGATAAAATCATAACTCTCTAGCTAAAATTTGAAAAAAAATAGAAAAGACGCGGAAATTCATCCATAATGGTTTCTAGTATGTATTAGTGTGAGACTTAATTTGCGACCACAGCAACCATTGCCATTGAACTATCAGCTGTATTCGAAAACCTCTGCCTGCAAAAGCAAAAACCACCTTCAACGCCACCTAGATACTCACACCTAAACCATGTTGAATTACCGACTTTTGATCATAATAATATAACACACAGAGTAGATAATACAAATACAGAGTATCCACTTCCACCCCTTCAGCCCGAAACACCCGCAAAAAATTGTTCAATATGGCGTCCTATTTCTGAGTTTGAGGCTCTGTGCTCACTAATATGAACTGTAAAAACTTGACAAAACGCCAGCATCGGTATGAAATATTTTAACTAATTTTTGTCTTTTACAGTGAAATACTGGTTAAAATGGAAAAAAAGTTAATTCCTGCAACTTAAATTCATTTTTCTAAGTTCTAGGCTGTATGAAAATTAAAAATTATCGATTTTTTTTGCAACCAAAAAAATTTTTTTTACTTTTCAAACTCAACTGACTGACGGCAGTGGTAAGTGAAGGCCAGTGAGGGCATCCGGGTGCGGGCATCCGGTCTAGTTTAGCTTGTAGGCAAAACGCACTACCTTGCTGAAGTGGACTCTCTGGTTATACTCTGTGATATAACAGCTTGAATTTAAGTTATTCTTTAATTGACATATTCAGTGGGATCGTTTAGTTTAAAATTAATTGACGAATAAAGATGAGTGCCTGAATAAATTCGAATGATTTCATGTTTCGCCATGTCTTAAAAAAACTGTTTTCTACAACTTTGTGGGGTTGAGCACCACGCTTCTTTGATTCCGATCCAAAGATCGTTTGAATATTTGAATTTTATTTGCTCAATTTTAGCCATAACATCATTCCCTAAATGTAATGTTCTATAGGGTTAAGATCGGGATTTTGAGCGGGCCAGTTTGGAGGACATCGATTTGTTCATCCGACATCCAAGCTTTTACTATATTTGACTTTTTTGGGGTCATTGTCAGGCATGACTCCACTTAACTGGCATGAATATGATTCTGTTACATCTTCATGTATATTAAGAAACGCTAATTTATCAGTTTTTCTATTAATACTCACCAATTGTCCCACTCCAATTCAAGAAAACCTTTATTTCATCACTCCACAGCACTCGTTTCCAAAACTGCATCTTTTTATCCAGATGTTGTCTTAGCAAATAGTATGCGATCTCTGATGTTTTTGTTTAACAGCAACGGTTTTTTTTTACTTAGCCGTCCAAACAGCTTTGCATCATTAAGTCAGTACTTGGTATGTGTGTCAACGATGATCTTCATTTGAAACAATCACATAATTGAAGTCGCCAAAAATGCTGCTAAATGCTTAGGTTTCCCAAAAAGGAGCAGGAAAGTTTTCAACCCTTCTGATCTGGCTACTATTTAAAAACCCTACATCCATCCTACGTTAGAGTACAATTCACATATCTGGTCAGGTGCTCCTGAAACATCATTGCGCCTACTCGATAAAGTACAAAACAGAGCATTAAGATTGATAGGTGATAGTTCAATTGTTGAATCAATTGATTCTCTTGGCCATCGTCGTAATGTTTCATGACTCTCTCTTTTCTATAGGTTTTTTACAAACAATGCTCGGACGAAGTAGCCCGTTACATTGCTCCCCTTAAGCAATTTAACCGCAATACACGCCTCGCAATTCCCACTCTCTTAACCTGTAACGGGCTGGTTTTGGCTATGGGACTGATGCTGGCATGCATGTGCCTCTCCTTAGCTCGTCGGTGGGGTGGTTCTTGGTCCTTTACTTAACCCGGTTACAAAAAAAAAAAACATGCCAGGCTTTGGCTACTCGATGGTATTAGCCTGCGAGATACGCTATCTCTACCCTCCCTACCTGACTACTTTACTCGCTTAAGTAGTCCCTTAAATGGCATCAATTCCCTACCTAAGTGATCATACTCACTTCCCTAGATTCCTCATCCTTTTAGACTTGATTTAAACACTCATGCTTTATATTTCGATACTTCAATAGAAATTCAATTTATTGTGCATTGTATTAATATGTACATACGTTTGTATTAATTCAAATTGTTTATTATTCTATGGTTGATTTGTATGTTACTAAATATGTATATATGTAGTATTATTTTCTGTATCGTAACTTTCTAGATGATTCTGATTTTGTATATGTGTATTTTATTGGGTTTCGCAAGTTAGATTTCTGGCTTTGTGTTCAATATGGTTGACTTTAGGAATTATTTTAATTAACAAAAAAAATATAAACGAAACTAGGAAATCCGAACTTAACTTAAATACTTTAAAATTACAAAACAAAAATGGACTCGACTTCCTCTTTTGTCAAAAAAAACTAATTCAAATAAGATCTCCACTTAACCCCCCTTTAGCATACTTATACACGTATAAACTTTAATAATTTAAATCACAATAACAGGGAAATGACTCACCAATTTGTAGAAGAATCCGGTTGTTGTGACCACAGCATCCAATTCCTCCGCTGGTTCACCTGTTGTCGCACTAAATTGGTCGCGCTTTCTCGCGACTGATTATTAAAATTTACAATTATATAAATATGCAAAACAAAAACATTTACTTTATGCACATTCCTTAAAGTATCTACCATTAATTTCGCACTTCCTTTACAATATTTTAAAATCTCTATTTTACTTTATAACAAGAAAAAAAAAATTAAGTATGTACAAAGAAACTCAAGCAAAACTTTTCACACAAAGATATAGCGCTGGTATATAGGCATCCGTTGCAACTCAAACCGGGAACCCAGGTTTATTAGCGGACGACGCTACTGTTAAGCAATCGTCGCTGAGGTTTAGGGTTTATTTGGCTTACTTGTTAAAATGCCTTTTAAGGCACTAAGACAAGTTCCCGTGGCTGGATGGGAACTTTTTACAGCTTTTCCCTTGCAATTCACAGCAATTTGCTATATAACGCAAGCCCTACATGAGACAAAAATTCAAACAAACGTTCAGTTTGAGATTCAAAAAAAATTACCTTGTTAAAGATGCACACACATATATAAACTATGTCTCCTTCATCCACAATTTTCAGTAGAGTACTTATTTTGCTGTATTTGTAACTTTGCACTAAACTATTGCTAACCGGTTAAAATTAGTCTTTTAAATAAAATTTAATATTTAAAAACACCTACTTTTTCCAACGTTTCACTTTTGTATCATATATATATATTACTTCCTTGAATTATTTAGAAGCAAACTAAACTGCACGGCTTAAAGTTTCCAGACACAATGAAATGTATCAGGAACATACAGTCTCCCCTTCGCCGTTGTTTCAAATTACATAGCCTCTAACGTTTTCTACATACACGACACCCTAACGTTTTCTTTTCCTAGCAACTTTTAGACGTTAATTTTTCTCCTACTTTAGCAACCTTTTTAAAGCTTAAGTGAAAACAGGCCTTAGTTCATCCTATGCATCAACCTAAATCAAAACATAGAACTTCCCTATTGTAACCTTGTCCTAATTCTTTCTAGGAAATTTTCATCCTGTCAAAAATGACATCGATTTCAATTGTCAGATAGAAGTTGTTTGTTGATCGTCGGTCGTGAAAAGAATTTCTCGTGCGCGATCAAAATTTCATTTTAAAATAAAGCTATTTTATTCATTTCGTTACAGGGCTTCGCTTATTTTGGATGAAAAGAACATCCAAAACATGCGAATGAACCCACGATCCGGGCGCGAAAGTGTTTTCAGTGTATTCACAAAGAAAAAGGCCGACAGGAATCAATTTAGGAAATACATACGTATGGCATTGGCTAGTGATAAAAGTGTTAGATATAGTGAAAAATGGAATTGGTGTGGTGTGAAAATGAAAAGAAAAAGAAAGCATAGAAAAAAATGAAGTGAGTAATGTTTAGAAATACAAAAAAGAAAAAACATGCCTAAAGTACCATAACCTGTAATATGAATTCAAGGTACAGTGAGTGTAAAAAATATTCGGGCAGATTTTAATACTGAATTTTGTTAAACCAAAAAAAATTAAGTTTCAACAAAAATTTTTTTTTTTTTAAAAACTGCACAAAGCAAAGTTGACGGAGAATGGTACAGACCTTGAAACTAACGTGGGTGCCGAACCTACCTATTTAGCCGGGCCATCTTTTAACGTCAGATAAGTACATTTTATTATTTCTTTCCCTGATCTCGGTACTTTGTGGTGCTTTTGTTTTCCAATTACAGACTCCATCACTGTCGAATGTCCTTGGCATGATAGATGCCTATTAATTTACCACCAAGGGTTTCCAGCTTATACATACAGCTGCCAATAACTCGACGAACTCGAGATTTTGCAAACTTTGGAAGGAGTTTGGAATTTATACCCTTCTCAAAACTACTTTGACTGAAGTTTCTATGAAATACTTCTTGGCCAACCTTGAATGACACCGGATTAGAACGTAAGTTATATGTTTTTTTGGACTTAACGTGTGCCCTGAGTAGGTTCTCCGACAACTTTTGTCTGGGAATGGCTGTCTTAGCCGCGTTAGGGACAACCAATACTTCCGGATCAGTCAAGGAGTGTAATTCTCTAAGTAAACGGTAGGAAGACCCATGTGATATCATCGTCTGTCCAAATAGTGCAAAGTATGGCTGACATCCTATGGACTCGTGCACATCGGATCGCAAAGCACAAGCTATACTAGACAGATGTATATCCCAATTGTTCTGCTCTTTGGATATGAGCACCCTTAGTTTACTTAGAAGATTACGGTTGACTCTTTCGGAATTATTTGCTTGCGGCGAATATAAAGCTGTACGAACATGTGAAACGCCATAGTTTGCCAATAAGTTTTTAAACTCCTTAGACACAAATTGACATCCGTTGTCGGAATGAACAAACTCAGGGGTGCCGAAAGTATGAAAAACCTCACATTCTAAATATTGTCCTATTCGGGTCGCGGTAGCTTTCGGCAAAGCTTTCAACTTTTACGTTTCACACTCACTCACAAATGTTTTGATATCTAGTACCATTTTCGGCCAGTAATATTTTTCACGTATCCGGGCATAAGTTTTGGCGAAGCCACTATGACACGTCAACTTGGTATTGTGAGACATTTCAATGCATTTTTGTTTGAGTGTGTCCGGTATCCAAAGTCGCCACAACGAATCCTCATCGTTTACTTCGTCATTCCTGAACCTAACTCTTTTGGATATATATTTTCCCGATACAACTAGGTCCGGAAGTGCCGATTGTTCCGAATTGACTTTTTCTCTCAGCTGGGAATATTGCACCGAATCGAACTGATCCGAATCGAGGTCCACCTCTAAACCTAATGGTGTCAAAGAAAGCTCATCCATATCCATTCGCGATAGTGTCAGGAACGACGTTTAGGGATCCCTTTCGGTGTTCGATAGAAAAATCAAAACCTTGGAGCTCCAAACTCCACCTTGCCAATCTACCACTCAAATCCTTCATTGACATAAGCCACTTGAGGCTTGAATGATCGGTGATGATTGTAAATGGAAACCCGTCCACGTACGCTCTGAACTTCCTTACACTCAATATCGCAGCAAGACATTCCAATTCGGTTACAGTGTAATTCTTTTGAGCCTTGTTAAGTTTCTTAGACATGTAGGCGATCGGTTTTTCATTCGAATTCTCATCCAACTGAAACAGAACACCGCCCACTCCCTCCGAGGATGCATCACACTGAATCGTAAATGGCTTTGTGAAATCTGGTTGCGACAACACTGGAGCCGAGGAAAGTGCGTTCTTCAGTTTGTTAAACCCTTCTAAAGCTTCGGGTGTAAGCTCAAATTTACTTTTTTTCTTGAGGCAATCAGTAAGAGGAGCTGCTAGGTCAGAGTAATTTTGAATAAACCGACGATACCAACCGGTTAAACCTATGAATCTACGAACTTGCCGTTGAGTTTTAGGAATGGGAAAATTAACCATTGCTTCGATCTTAGAAGGATCGGTCTTTAGGGTGCCTTGGCCGATAATGTATCGCAGATACTTAATCTCCCGCATGCAGAACTTGCTTTTATCGATGTTAATGGTAAGGTTCGCTTTGCGGAGACATGCAGCTACTTCAGTAAGGATTCGAATATGGGTTTCGAAATCCGCCGTACATATGAGAAGATCGTCCAAATAGACAAACACATTTTCTCGAAGGGACTGTGGAAGCATTTTGTCAATGTCTCGAGACATAGTGGATCCTGCATTGCTTAGACCAAATGGCATGACCTTAAATTGGTAGAGTGGTCTACCAGGTACCGCAAATGCGGTCTTTTCCCTTGACTTCTCGTCTAAGGGGATTTGCCAATATGCGTCTTTTAAGTCGAGTCCAGTGATAAAGTGTGTGTCGCTTATTCTACTCAGCAATCCCGCAATATGTGGTAACGGATACGCGTCTTTTACGGTTACTGCATTTACCTTCCTAAAGTCTAAACAGAGACGAACCTTACCGGGTTTTCTAACTAAAACCACTGGGCAACACCAAAGAGAGTTACTCACTTCGATGACACCAAGTTCCAACATGCGGTCCAATTCCTTGAAAGCCTCCTCTTGTCGCACTGGCGATAAGGGATAATGGCGTGATTTTATTGGAACTGCATTACCTGTGTCGATGGTGTGACCACCCAAAGTCGATTTTCCCAAACCTAAAACGACAGAATTCAGGAATAGTTTCTTAGTAGATTCTAATAGTGCGGATTGTTCTAGAGTCAACGATATCAACTCGGCTTCATCCTTCAGATTCACGTCTCCCTCATTTGCCCAAGCATCGGGTTGGATTTCGCTTATTTCCGGCATAAGATGGAACTCTCTCCAAAAATTCATCCCGAGGTAGACCTTTTGAGTAAGGTTCGGAATCAGATAGTAAGAAATGGGTTTAGTGACGCCCTTGTACTTGGTCTGTATTTGGCAGTGACCAACAATGGCATGGGACAACAACATTTTTGTACGACTTCACTTCAACTCCAATTCTTCTTACCAGATCCCAACACTCACTACCTAGCACAGAGATAGAAGCTCCGCTCTCCAGTAAACCAAAAACTGACTCGTCGTTCAAATGAACGTTAGCGTACATTCTACCATCTGCGTCCGACGAAATGATTGAGTCCAAAATTTCCTTGCGAATTTTTTTACGATTCCTATACCGATGTCGACATTTTTGAATCTGAGAGCCAGCTGTATTACTATCAGTTCCCATAATCCTAGAACGAACCATATAATAATTTGGCTTGCGCTCATGAAGAGATTTCAACGGGAACACAATCAGCCGCGTTAGATTCTAAAACTAAAGGTTCTTTTCTTTTTAAAATTTCGGTTGGTAGGTTTTTGGACGGTGTTGGTATTGTATTTATTGTGGTTCGGGGTGATTCGAGGTTGCTTTCGACGGACGAAAGTCCCCGCTCTTCCTTTCGCCCCTCTGGAAGTTTCCCGAGTGTTTCTTGCACTCAGGAGTGCTTACTCCCTTAGCTCCACAAGTGAAACAAAACAATTTCCTTACATGTGATGGGCAAAGATGGAAACTATGCCCTTTTTCATCACACTTCCAGCAAACGAAAGTGGAGGCAGTATTAGGCCTTCTAAAGGTATTCATGGCCGCGATTTCCTCACCAGTTAGATCTACCGTATCTTGATCTTCCTCAACGGAGATCTCATGCACGGTCTTTTGGGAAGAATATCGCTTCGCCAGAAACCTCTCTGCCTCTCGAGCTTTGTTTCTCAATTGCTCAAGACATTTGCAGTCCGCTGACAAGATTTCTCCAAGTCTGTCCTTGGCATTGTTTCGTAAAACATCGACAAGTTTCTTCTCGTCAAACGGCTCCTTAAGACGGTCGTTAAGACCAACGACTGAATTGTAGAAATCGTCAAACGATTCCTTGCACCCCTGCCTACGAGTAAGTATGCGCATGTACACATCTACATCGTTCTCCAACCGCCCAAACTCCTTCATCGCCCTCTTCACTTCCGCAAACTGAACTTCAGGGTTCCTTTTTAAATAGGCCCAAAACCAACTGATGGCTCTTCCATTTAACAGCGTATGGAAGTTTGAAGTCAGTTGCTCATCAGTGTAATCGCACGAAATTTGAAGGCGATCCACCTTAAAAAGAAGATCGCTAACGTTTTCGGTGCCATCATACTTGATGTTCTAGCGGTCTAATCGACACTTATTCGTGGCACTGGAAAACGTATTCGACAATGAACTTCGGGGTCTGGGGGTAGCTTGGAGACCGCGAGATGTGCTAGCCTCTGCACCTGTGCAGGTCTGGCTGCTTCTCGCAGTATCAAGGGCACTTGGAATCGAACCTGGTCTACTAACTTCTTCCATTTTGCTAATAATGTTAACCATGAACTGGTTCATTTGTTGGAAAAAGCGTATTTGGTTGGTCATCAAACTCCGATCAATCTGAGACGCCAAATTAGCAACTGAAACTTGTTCGTTTACCCGAGATTGCTCTCCTACTCCCGCTACTTGATGATTTTCATCATTGCTGGTAGGATTTCCTTGTGGAGGAATATTATTATTTTCCATCTCACTTGATTGGTCGGTCACTGTTGAATTTAAACTAGAAAAACTAAACGAATTCTATAAATTGAACCGATCAATAGTGGTGTGAAACCTCCGGTAAAATCTTTCAAACTCTTCGTTCGACCGCGCTTGGAAACCTTCAAAATCGTCTGTTATAGAAAATCTCCTATTTGAGTTCATAACTCGAAAGCACACAAAAAAAATAAAACGCCGATGATCGCTAAACAAACGTCTAAAACCGATCAAAAATAAGCTCAATCGCGTCGCTTCAACAGACAAAAACTACTCCGAAAAGCAACAAAAACAAAATCAATCAACCAACCTGAACGTCTTCAACACAAACAAAAAACTCTAAACCTATCAAACTACACTGCAAAACGACTTACAAAACCAAAATTAAACTTTTCAAAATCTAACAAAACTCACTCAAAACTAAATATGATATAACACTTTCTCCAAAGCTGAATCAGACAGAATTGTCTAAACTGAAATTTTCAAGTTTTAGTATCTATGTATAATGCGTCTAAGGATGAGGAAATCTATGGAAAGTAAAATCACTTGTGTTGGCAGGTGGCAGGGAAGATGCCATAGTCCTGCGAGTCTTACAAAAGAAGAAAAGAAAAGAAAAAAGATGATAGAAAAGAAAAGGAGTAAGTGAACTAAAATCTGAAACTAATTAACTAAATGAATTTATATTCCAGGACATGTGTCGCCAAATGCTCAGCAATAAAGACTCTGGAATTGACTCTTGCAAAAACCGACTTCAAAACGACGGTTTTTCCAACCATCGTCGAGTCTCTTTCCGCTGCTGAAATAGGTGCGTGCCTAGAATTCCGGGCATTGTGTCACTCGGTAAACAAATAACCCAATGGCTCGAAATCTGCACCACCTATAGACTGCTGGTTTGAATAACCAGGGTTATGTTTCCCTCATCGCAACGCGGTATCAGACGCTAAACATCAATATCCGGGACTTATGCGAAAGAAAAGAAGGAAAAACTAAGTGACAGAACTAAAAATGAGTTAAATGCATAGAATACAAAAAAAGGCATAGAAAGAAAATTAAAGGAAAATGAAAAAAAGAAAACAGACTCATAAAAACTGCCACGCTATACTCTATAGCGGGCTCCACGTTGGGCGCCATTTGTAACGGGCTGGTTTTGGCTATGGGACCGATGCTGGCATGCATGTGTCTCTCCTTAGCTCGTCGGTGGGGTGGTTCTTGGTCCTTTACTTAACCCGGTTACAAAAAAAAAACCATGCCAGGCTTTGGCTACTCGATGGTATTAGCCTGCGAGATACGCTATCTCTACCCTTCCTACCTGACTACTTTACTCGCTTAAGTAGTCCCTTAAATGGCATCAATTCCCTACCTAAGTGATCATACTCACTTCCCTAGATTCCTCATCCTTTTAGACTTGATTTAAACACTCATGCTGTATATTTCGATACTTCAATAGAAATTCAATTTATTGTGCATTGTATTAATATGTACATACGTTTCTATTAATTCAAATAGTTTATTATTCTATGGTTGATTTGTATGTTACTAAATATGTATATATGTAGTATTATTTTCTGTATCGTAACTTTCTAGATGATTCTGATTTTGTATATGTGTATTTTATTGGGTTTCGCAAGTTAGATTTCTGGCTTTGTGTTCAATATGGTTGACTTTAGGAATTATTTTAATTAACAAAAAAAATATAAACGAAACTAGGAAATCCGAACTTAACTTAAATACTTTAAAATTACAAAACAAAAATGGACTCGACTTCCTCTTTTGTCAAAAAAAACTAATTCAAATAAGATCTCCACTTAACCCCCCTTTAGCATACTTATACACGTATAAACTTTAATAATTTAAATCAAAATAACAGGGAAATGACTCACCAATTTGTAGAAGAATCCGGTTGTTGTGACCACAGCATCCAATTCCTCCGCTGGTTCACCTGTTGTCGCACTAAATTGGTCGCGCTTTCTCGCGACTGATTATTAAAATTTACAATTATATAAATATGCAAAACAAAAACATTTACTTTATGCACATTCCTTAAAGTATCTACCATTAATTTCGCACTTCCTTTACAATATTTTAAAATCTCTATTTTACTTTATAACAAGAAAAAAAAAATTAAGTATGTACAAAGAAACTCAAGCAAAACTTTTCACACAAAGATATAGCGCTGGTATATAGGCATCCGTTGCAACTCAAACCGGGAACCCAGGTTTATTAGCGGACGACGCTACTGTTAAGCAATCGTCGCTGAGGTTTAGGGTTTATTTGGCTTACTTGTTAAAATGCCTTTTAAGGCACTAAGACAAATTCCCGTGGCTGGATGGGAACTTTTTACAGCTTTTCCCTTGCAATTCACAGCAATTTGCTATATAACGCAAGCCCTACATGAGACAAAAATTCAAACAAACGTTCAGTTTGAGATTCAAAAAAAATTACCTTGTTAAAGATGCACACACATATATAAACTATGTCTCCTTCATCCACAATTTTCAGTAGAGTACTTATTTTGCTGTATTTGTAACTTTGCACTAAACTATTGCTAACCGGTTAAAATTAGTCTTTTAAATAAAATTTAATATTTAAAAACACCTACTTTTTCCAACGTTTCACTTTTGTATCATATATATATATTACTTCCTTGAATTATTTAGAAGCAAACTAAACTGCACGGCTTAAAGTTTCCAGACACAATGAAATGTATCAGGAACATACAGTCTCCCCTTCGCCGTTGTTTCAAATTACATAGCCTCTAACGTTTTCTACATACACGACACCCTAACGTTTTCTTTTCCTAGCAACTTTTAGACGTTAATTTTTCTCCTACTTTAGCAACCTTTTTAAAGCTTAAGTGAAAACAGGCCTTAGTTCATCCTATGCATCAACCTAAATCAAAACATAGAACTTCCCTATTGTAACCTTGTCCTAATTCTTTCTAGGAAATTTTCATCCTGTCAAAAATGACATCGATTTCAATTGTCAGATAGAAGTTGTTTGTTGATCGTCGGTCGTGAAAAGAATTTCTCGTGCGCGATCAAAATTTCATTTTAAAATAAAGCTATTTTATTCATTTCGTTACAGGGCTTCGCTTATTTTGGATGAAAAGAACATCCAAAACATGCGAATGAACCCACGATCCGGGCGCGAAAGTGTTTTCAGTGTATTCACAAAGAAAAAGGCCGACAGGAATCAATTTAGGAAATACATACGTATGGCATTGGCTAGTGATAAAAGTGTTAGATATAGTGAAAAATGGAATTGGTGTGGTGTGAAAATGAAAAGAAAAAGAAAGCATAGAAAAAAATGAAGTGAGTAATGTTTAGAAATACAAAAAAGAAAAACATGCCTAAAGTATCATAACCTGTAATATGAATTCAAGGTACAGTGAGTGTAAAAAATATTCGGGCAGATTTTAATACTGAATTTTGTTAAACCAAAAAAAATTAAGTTTCAACAAAAAATTTTTTTTTTTAAAAACTGCACAAAGCAAAGTTGACGGAGAATGGTACAGACCTTGAAACTAACGTGGGTGCCGAACCTACCTATTTAGCCGGGCCATCTTTTAACGTCAGATAAGTACATTTTATTATTTCTTTCCCTGATCTCGGTACTTTGTGGTGCTTTTGTTTTCCAATTACAGACTCCATCACTGTCGAATGTCCTTGGCATGATAGATGCCTATTAATTTACCACCAAGGGTTTCCAGCTTATACATACAGCTGCCAATAACTCGACGAACTCGAGATTTTGCAAACTTTGGAAGGAGTTTGGAATTTATACCCTTCTCAAAACTACTTTGACTGAAGTTTCTATGAAATACTTCTTGGCCAACCTTGAATGACACCGGATTAGAACGTAAGTTATATGTTTTTTTGGACTTAACGTGTGCCGTGAGTAGGTTCTCCGACAACTTTTGTCTGGGAATGGCTGTCTTAGCCGCGTTAGGGACAACCAATACTTCCGGATCAGTCAAAGAGTGTAATTCTCTAAGTAAACGGTAGGAAGACCCATGTGATATCATCGTCTGTCCAAATAGTGCAAAGTATGGCTGACATCCTATGGACTCGTGCACATCGGATCGCAAAGCACAAGCTATACTAGACAGATGTATATCCCAATTGTTCTGCTCTTTGGATATGAGCACCCTTAGTTTACTTAGAAGATTACGGTTGACTCTTTCGGAATTATTTGCTTGCGGCGAATATAAAGCTGTACGAACATGTGAAACGCCATAGTTTGCCAATAAGTTTTTAAACTCCTTAGACACAAATTGACATCCGTTGTCGGAATGAACAAACTCAGGGGTGCCGAAAGTATGAAAAACCTCACATTCTAAATATTGTCCTATTCGGGTCGCGGTAGCTTTCGGCAAAGCTTTCAACTTTTACGTTTCACACTCACTCACAAATGTTTTGATATCTAGTACCATTTTCGGCCAGTAATATTTTTCACGTATCCGGGCATAAGTTTTGGCGAAGCCACTATGACACGTCAACTTGGTATTGTGAGACATTTCAATGCATTTTTGTGTGAGTGTGTCCGGTATCCAAAGTCGCCACAACGAATCCTCATCGTTTACTTCGTCATTCCTGAACCTAACTCTTTTGGATATATATTTTCCCGATACAACTAGGTCCGGAAGTGCCGATTGTTCCGAATTGACTTTTTCTCTCAGCTGGGAATATTGCACCGAATCGAACTGATCCGAATCGAGGTCCACCTCTAAACCTAATGGTGTCAAAGAAAGCTCATCCATATCCATTCGCGATAGTGTCAGGAACGACGTTTAGGGATCCCTTTCGGTGTTCGATAGAAAAATCAAAACCTTGGAGCTCCAAACTCCACCTTGCCAATCTACCACTCAAATCCTTCATTGACATAAGCCACTTGAGGCTTGAATGATCGGTGATGATTGTAAATGGAAACCCGTCCACGTACGCTCTGAACTTCCTTACACTCAATATCGCAGCAAGACATTCCAATTCGGTTACAGTGTAATTCTTTTGAGCCTTGTTAAGTTTCTTAGACATGTAGGCGATCGGTTTTTCATTCGAATTCTCATCCAACTGAAACAGAACACCGCCCACTCCCTCCGAGGATGCATCACACTGAATCGTAAATGGCTTTGTGAAATCTGGTTGCGACAACACTGGAGCCGAGGAAAGTGCGTTCTTCAGTTTGTTAAACCCTTCTAAAGCTTCGGGTGTAAGCTCAAATTTACTTTTTTTCTTGAGGCAATCAGTAAGAGGAGCTGCTAGGTCAGAGTAATTTTGAATAAACCGACGATACCAACCGGTTAAACCTATGAATCTACGAACTTGCCGTTGAGTTTTAGGAATGGGAAAATTAACCATTGCTTCGATCTTAGAAGGATCGGTCTTTAGGGTGCCTTGGCCGATAATGTATCGCAGATACTTAATCTCCCGCATGCAGAACTTGCTTTTATCGATGTTAATGGTAAGGTTCGCTTTGCGGAGACATGCAGCTACTTCAGTAAGGATTCGAATATGTGTTTCGAAATCCGCCGTACATATGAGAAGATCGTCCAAATAGACAAACACATTTTCTCGAAGGGACTGTGGAAGCATTTTGTCAATGTCTCGAGACATAGTGGATCCTGCATTGCTTAGACCAAATGGCATGACCTTAAATTGGTAGAGTGGTCTACCAGGTACCGCAAATGCGGTCTTTTCCCTTGACTTCTCGTCTAAGGGGATTTGCCAATATGCGTCTTTTAAGTCGAGTCCAGTGATAAAGTGTGTGTCGCTTATTCTACTCAGCAATCCCGCAATATGTGGTAACGGATACGCGTCTTTTACGGTTACTGCATTTACCTTCCTAAAGTCTAAACAGAGACGAACCTTACCGGGTTTTCTAACTAAAACCACTGGGCAACACCAAAGAGAGTTACTCACTTCGATGACACCAAGTTCCAACATGCGGTCCAATTCCTTGAAAGCCTCCTCTTGTCGCACTGGCGATAAGGGATAATGGCGTGATTTTATTGGAACTGCATTACCTGTGTCGATGGTGTGACCACCCAAAGTCGATTTTCCCAAACCTAAAACGACAGAATTCAGGAATAGTTTCTTAGTAGATTCTAACAGTGCGGATTGTTCTAGAGTCAACGATATCAACTCGGCTTCATCCTTCAGATTCACGTCTCCCTCATTTGCCCAAGCATCGGGTTGGATTTCGCTTATTTCCGGCAT
This sequence comes from Melanostoma scalare, assembly GCA_949752695.1. NCBI lineage: Eukaryota > Metazoa > Arthropoda > Insecta > Diptera > Syrphidae > Melanostoma > Melanostoma scalare. The sequence continues at coordinate 82,334,623 of OX456986.1, forward strand.
AAGATGGAACTCTCTCCAAAAATTCATCCCGAGGTAGACCTTTTGAGTAAGGTTCGGAATCAGATAGTAAGAAATGGGTTTAGTGACGCCCTTGTACTTGGTCTGTATTTGGCAGTGACCAACAATGGCATGGGACTTCCCATCGGCTGTACGTACAACATTTTTGTACGACTTCACTTCAACTCCAATTCTTCTTACCAGATCCCAACACTCACTACCTAGCACAGAGATAGAAGCTCCGCTCTCCAGTAAACCAAAAACTGACTCGTCGTTCAAATGAACGTTAGCGTACATTCTACCATCTGCGTCCGACGAAATGATTGAGTCCAAAATTTCCTTGCGAATTTTTTTACGATTCCTATACCGATGTCGACATTTTTGAATCTGAGAGCCAGCTGTATTACTATCAGTTCCCATAATCCTAGAACGAACCATATAATAATTTGGCTTGCGCTCATGAAGAGATTTCAACGGGAACACAATCAGCCGCGTTAGATTCTAAAACTAAAGGTTCTTTTCTTTTTAAAATTTCGGTTGGTAGGTTTTTGGACGGTGTTGGTATTGTATTTATTGTGGTTCGGGGTGATTCGAGGTTGCTTTCGACGGACGAAAGTCACCGCTCTTCCTTTCGCCCCTCTGGAAGTTTCCCGAGTGTTTCTTGCACTCAGGAGTGCTTACTCCCTTAGCTCCACAAGTGAAACAAAACAATTTCCTTACATGTGATGGGCAAAGATGGAAACTATGCCCTTTTTCATCACACTTCCAGCAAACGAAAGTGGAGGCAGTATTAGGCCTTCTAAAGGTATTCATGGCCGCGATTTCCTCACCAGTTAGATCTACCGTATCTTGATCTTCCTCAACGGAGATCTCATGCACGGTCTTTTGGGAAGAATATCGCTTCGCCAGAAACCTCTCTGCCTCTCGAGCTTTGTTTCTCAATTGCTCAAGACATTTGCAGTCCGCTGACAAGATTTCTCCAAGTCTGTCCTTGGCATTGTTTCGTAAAACATCGACAAGTTTCTTCTCGTCAAACGGCTCCTTAAGACGGTCGTTAAGACCAACGACTGAATTGTAGAAATCGTCAAACGATTCCTTGCACCCCTGCCTACGAGTAAGTATGCGCATGTACACATCTACATCGTTCTCCAACCGCCCAAACTCCTTCATCGCCCTCTTCACTTCCGCAAACTGAACTTCAGGGTTCCTTTTTAAATAGGCCCAAAACCAACTGATGGCTCTTCCATTTAACAGCGTATGGAAGTTTGAAGTCAGTTGCTCATCAGTGTAATCGCACGAAATTTGAAGGCGATCCACCTTAAAAAGAAGATCGCTAACGTTTTCGGTGCCATCATACTTGATGTTCTAGGGGTCTAATCGACACTTATTCGTGGCACTGGAAAACGTATTCGACAATGAACTTCGGGGTCTGGGGGTAGCTTGGAGACCGCGAGATGTGCTAGCCTCTGCACCTGTGCAGGTCTGGCTGCTTCTCGCAGTATCAAGGGCACTTGGAATCGAACCTGGTCTACTAACTTCTTCCATTTTGCTAATAATGTTAACCATGAACTGGTTCATTTGTTGGAAAAAGCGTATTTGGTTGGTCATCAAACTCCGATCAATCTGAGACGCCAAATTAGCAACTGAAACTTGTTCGTTCACCTGAGATTGCTCTCCTACTCCCGCTACTTGATGATTTTCATCATTGCTGGTAGGATTTCCTTGTGGAGGAATATTATTATTTTCCATCTCACTTGATTGGTCGGTCACTGTTGAATTTAAACTAGAAAAACTAAACGAATTCTATAAATTGAACCGATCAATAGTGGTGTGAAACCTCCGGTAAAATCTTTCAAACTCTTCGTTCGACCGCGCTTGGAAACCTTCAAAATCGTCTGTTATAGAAAATCTCCTATTTGAGTTCATAACTCGAAAGCACACAAAAAAAATAAAACGCCGATGATCGCTAAACAAACGTCTAAAACCGATCAAAAATAAGCTCAATCGCGTCGCTTCAACAGACAAAAACTACTCCGAAAAGCAACAAAAACAAAATCAATCAACCAACCTGAACGTCTTCAACACAAACAAAAAACTCTAAACCTATCAAACTACACTGCAAAACGACTTACAAAACCAAAATTAAACTTTTCAAAATCTAACAAAACTCACTCAAAACTAAATATGATATAACACTTTCTCCAAAGCTGAATCAGACAGAATTGTCTAAACTGAAATTTTCAAGTTTTAGTATCTATGTATAATGCGTCTAAGGATGAGGAAATCTATGGAAAGTAAAATCACTTGTGTTGGCAGGTGGCAGGGAAGATGCCATAGTCCTGCGAGTCTTACAAAAGAAGAAAAGAAAAGAAAAAAGATGATAGAAAAGAAAAGGAGTAAGTGAACTAAAATCTGAAACTAATTAACTAAATGAATTTATATTCCAGGACATGTGTCGCCAAATGCTCAGCAATAAAGACTCTGGAATTGACTCTTGCAAAAACCGACTTCAAAACGACGGTTTTTCCAACCATCGTCGAGTCTCTTTCCGCTGCTGAAATAGGTGCGTGCCTAGAATTCCGGGCATTGTGTCACTCGGTAAACAAATAACCCAATGGCTCGAAATCTGCACCACCTATAGACTGCTGGTTTGAATAACCAGGGTTATGTTTCCCTCATCGCAACGCGGTATCAGACGCTAAACATCAATATCCGGGACTTATGCGAAAGAAAAGAAGGAAAAACTAAGTGACAGAACTAAAAATGAGTTAAATGCATAGAATACAAAAAAAGGCATAGAAAGAAAATTAAAGGAAAATGAAAAAAAGAAAACAGACTCATAAAAACTGCCACGCTATACTCTATAGCGGGCTCCACGTTGGGCGCCATTTGTAACGGGCTGGTTTTGGCTATGGGACCGATGCTGGCATGCATGTGCCTCTCCTTAGCTCGTCGGTGGGGTGGTTCTTGGTCCTTTACTTAACCCGGTTACAAAAAAAAAACCATGCCAGGCTTTGGCTACTCGATGGTATTAGCCTGCGAGATACGCTATCTCTACCCTTCCTACCTGACTACTTTACTCGCTTAAGTAGTCCCTTAAATGGCATCAATTCCCTACCTAAGTGATCATACTCACTTCCCTAGATTCCTCATCCTTTTAGACTTGATTTAAACACTCATGCTGTATATTTCGATACTTCAATAGAAATTCAATTTATTGTGCATTGTATTAATATGTACATACGTTTCTATTAATTCAAATAGTTTATTATTCTATGGTTGATTTGTATGTTACTAAATATGTATATATGTAGTATTATTTTCTGTATCGTAACTTTCTAGATGATTCTGATTTTGTATATGTGTATTTTATTGGGTTTCGCAAGTTAGATTTCTGGCTTTGTGTTCAATATGGTTGACTTTAGGAATTATTTTAATTAACAAAAAAAATATAAACGAAACTAGGAAATCCGAACTTAACTTAAATACTTTAAAATTACAAAACAAAAATGGACTCGACTTCCTCTTTTGTCAAAAAAAACTAATTCAAATAAGATCTCCACTTAACCCCCCTTTAGCATACTTATACACGTATAAACTTTAATAATTTAAATCAAAATAACAGGGAAATGACTCACCAATTTGTAGAAGAATCCGGTTGTTGTGACCACAGCATCCAATTCCTCCGCTGGTTCACCTGTTGTCGCACTAAATTGGTCGCGCTTTCTCGCGACTGATTATTAAAATTTACAATTATATAAATATGCAAAACAAAAACATTTACTTTATGCACATTCCTTAAAGTATCTACCATTAATTTCGCACTTCCTTTACAATATTTTAAAATCTCTATTTTACTTTATAACAAGAAAAAAAAAATTAAGTATGTACAAAGAAACTCAAGCAAAACTTTTCACACAAAGATATAGCGCTGGTATATAGGCATCCGTTGCAACTCAAACCGGGAACCCAGGTTTATTAGCGGACGACGCTACTGTTAAGCAATCGTCGCTGAGGTTTAGGGTTTATTTGGCTTACTTGTTAAAATGCCTTTTAAGGCACTAAGACAAATTCCCGTGGCTGGATGGGAACTTTTTACAGCTTTTCCCTTGCAATTCACAGCAATTTGCTATATAACGCAAGCCCTACATGAGACAAAAATTCAAACAAACGTTCAGTTTGAGATTCAAAAAAAATTACCTTGTTAAAGATGCACACACATATATAAACTATGTCTCCTTCATCCACAATTTTCAGTAGAGTACTTATTTTGCTGTATTTGTAACTTTGCACTAAACTATTGCTAACCGGTTAAAATTAGTCTTTTAAATAAAATTTAATATTTAAAAACACCTACTTTTTCCAACGTTTCACTTTTGTATCATATATATATATTACTTCCTTGAATTATTTAGAAGCAAACTAAACTGCACGGCTTAAAGTTTCCAGACACAATGAAATGTATCAGGAACATACAGTCTCCCCTTCGCCGTTGTTTCAAATTACATAGCCTCTAACGTTTTCTACATACACGACACCCTAACGTTTTCTTTTCCTAGCAACTTTTAGACGTTAATTTTTCTCCTACTTTAGCAACCTTTTTAAAGCTTAAGTGAAAACAGGCCTTAGTTCATCCTATGCATCAACCTAAATCAAAACATAGAACTTCCCTATTGTAACCTTGTCCTAATTCTTTCTAGGAAATTTTCATCCTGTCAAAAATGACATCGATTTCAATTGTCAGATAGAAGTTGTTTGTTGATCGTCGGTCGTGAAAAGAATTTCTCGTGCGCGATCAAAATTTCATTTTAAAATAAAGCTATTTTATTCATTTCGTTACAGGGCTTCGCTTATTTTGGATGAAAAGAACATCCAAAACATGCGAATGAACCCACGATCCGGGCGCGAAAGTGTTTTCAGTGTATTCACAAAGAAAAAGGCCGACAGGAATCAATTTAGGAAATACATACGTATGGCATTGGCTAGTGATAAAAGTGTTAGATATAGTGAAAAATGGAATTGGTGTGGTGTGAAAATGAAAAGAAAAAGAAAGCATAGAAAAAAATGAAGTGAGTAATGTTTAGAAATACAAAAAAGAAAAAACATGCCTAAAGTATCATAACCTGTAATATGAATTCAAGGTACAGTGAGTGTAAAAAATATTCGGGCAGATTTTAATACTGAATTTTGTTAAACCAAAAAAAATTAAGTTTCAACAAAAAATTTTTTTTTTTAAAAACTGCACAAAGCAAAGTTGACGGAGAATGGTACAGACCTTGAAACTAACGTGGGTGCCGAACCTACCTATTTAGCCGGGCCATCTTTTAACGTCAGATAAGTACATTTTATTATTTCTTTCCCTGATCTCGGTACTTTGTGGTGCTTTTGTTTTCCAATTACAGACTCCATCACTGTCGAATGTCCTTGGCATGATAGATGCCTATTAATTTACCACCAAGGGTTTCCAGCTTATACATACAGCTGCCAATAACTCGACGAACTCGAGATTTTGCAAACTTTGGAAGGAGTTTGGAATTTATACCCTTCTCAAAACTACTTTGACTGAAGTTTCTATGAAATACTTCTTGGCCAACCTTGAATGACACCGGATTAGAACGTAAGTTATATGTTTTTTTGGACTTAACGTGTGCCGTGAGTAGGTTCTCCGACAACTTTTGTCTGGGAATGGCTGTCTTAGCCGCGTTAGGGACAACCAATACTTCCGGATCAGTCAAAGAGTGTAATTCTCTAAGTAAACGGTAGGAAGACCCATGTGATATCATCGTCTGTCCAAATAGTGCAAAGTATGGCTGACATCCTATGGACTCGTGCACATCGGATCGCAAAGCACAAGCTATACTAGACAGATGTATATCCCAATTGTTCTGCTCTTTGGATATGAGCACCCTTAGTTTACTTAGAAGATTACGGTTGACTCTTTCGGAATTATTTGCTTGCGGCGAATATAAAGCTGTACGAACATGTGAAACGCCATAGTTTGCCAATAAGTTTTTAAACTCCTTAGACACAAATTGACATCCGTTGTCGGAATGAACAAACTCAGGGGTGCCGAAAGTATGAAAAACCTCACATTCTAAATATTGTCCTATTCGGGTCGCGGTAGCTTTCGGCAAAGCTTTCAACTTTTACGTTTCACACTCACTCACAAATGTTTTGATATCTAGTACCATTTTCGGCCAGTAATATTTTTCACGTATCCGGGCATAAGTTTTGGCGAAGCCACTATGACACGTCAACTTGGTATTGTGAGACATTTCAATGCATTTTTGTGTGAGTGTGTCCGGTATCCAAAGTCGCCACAACGAATCCTCATCGTTTACTTCGTCATTCCTGAACCTAACTCTTTTGGATATATATTTTCCCGATACAACTAGGTCCGGAAGTGCCGATTGTTCCGAATTGACTTTTTCTCTCAGCTGGGAATATTGCACCGAATCGAACTGATCCGAATCGAGGTCCACCTCTAAACCTAATGGTGTCAAAGAAAGCTCATCCATATCCATTCGCGATAGTGTCAGGAACGACGTTTAGGGATCCCTTTCGGTGTTCGATAGAAAAATCAAAACCTTGGAGCTCCAAACTCCACCTTGCCAATCTACCACTCAAATCCTTCATTGACATAAGCCACTTGAGGCTTGAATGATCGGTGATGATTGTAAATGGAAACCCGTCCACGTACGCTCTGAACTTCCTTACACTCAATATCGCAGCAAGACATTCCAATTCGGTTACAGTGTAATTCTTTTGAGCCTTGTTAAGTTTCTTAGACATGTAGGCGATCGGTTTTTCATTCGAATTCTCATCCAACTGAAACAGAACACCGCCCACTCCCTCCGAGGATGCATCACACTGAATCGTAAATGGCTTTGTGAAATCTGGTTGCGACAACACTGGAGCCGAGGAAAGTGCGTTCTTCAGTTTGTTAAACCCTTCTAAAGCTTCGGGTGTAAGCTCAAATTTACTTTTTTTCTTGAGGCAATCAGTAAGAGGAGCTGCTAGGTCAGAGTAATTTTGAATAAACCGACGATACCAACCGGTTAAACCTATGAATCTACGAACTTGCCGTTGAGTTTTAGGAATGGGAAAATTAACCATTGCTTCGATCTTAGAAGGATCGGTCTTTAGGGTGCCTTGGCCGATAATGTATCGCAGATACTTAATCTCCCGCATGCAGAACTTGCTTTTATCGATGTTAATGGTAAGGTTCGCTTTGCGGAGACATGCAGCTACTTCAGTAAGGATTCGAATATGGGTTTCGAAATCCGCCGTACATATGAGAAGATCGTCCAAATAGACAAACACATTTTCTCGAAGGGACTGTGGAAGCATTTTGTCAATGTCTCGAGACATAGTGGATCCTGCATTGCTTAGACCAAATGGCATGACCTTAAATTGGTAGAGTGGTCTACCAGGTACCGCAAATGCGGTCTTTTCCCTTGACTTCTCGTCTAAGGGGATTTGCCAATATGCGTCTTTTAAGTCGAGTCCAGTGATAAAGTGTGTGTCGCTTATTCTACTCAGCAATCCCGCAATATGTGGTAACGGATACGCGTCTTTTACGGTTACTGCATTTACCTTCCTAAAGTCTAAACAGAGACGAACCTTACCGGGTTTTCTAACTAAAACCACTGGGCAACACCAAAGAGAGTTACTCACTTCGATGACACCAAGTTCCAACATGCGGTCCAATTCCTTGAAAGCCTCCTCTTGTCGCACTGGCGATAAGGGATAATGGCGTGATTTTATTGGAACTGCATTACCTGTGTCGATGGTGTGACCACCCAAAGTCGATTTTCCCAAACCTAAAACGACAGAATTCAGGAATAGTTTCTTAGTAGATTCTAATAGTGCGGATTGTTCTAGAGTCAACGATATCAACTCGGCTTCATCCTTCAGATTCACGTCTCCCTCATTTGCCCAAGCATCGGGTTGGATTTCGCTTATTTCCGGCATAAGATGGAACTCTCTCCAAAAATTCATCCCGAGGTAGACCTTTTGAGTAAGGTTCGGAATCAGATAGTAAGAAATGGGTTTAGTGACGCCCTTGTACTTGGTCTGTATTTGGCAGTGACCAACAATGGCATGGGACTTCCCATCGGCTGTACGTACAACATTTTTGTACGACTTCACTTCAACTCCAATTCTTCTTACCAGATCCCAACACTCACTACCTAGCACAGAGATAGAAGCTCCGCTCTCCAGTAAACCAAAAACTGACTCGTCGTTCAAATGAACGTTAGCGTACATTCTACCATCTGCGTCCGACGAAATGATTGAGTCCAAAATTTCCTTGCGAATTTTTTTACGATTCCTATACCGATGTCGACATTTTTGAATCTGAGAGCCAGCTGTATTACTATCAGTTCCCATAATCCTAGAACGAACCATATAATAATTTGGCTTGCGCTCATGAAGAGATTTCAACGGGAACACAATCAGCCGCGTTAGATTCTAAAACTAAAGGTTCTTTTCTTTTTAAAATTTCGGTTGGTAGGTTTTTGGACGGTGTTGGTATTGTATTTATTGTGGTTCGGGGTGATTCGAGGTTGCTTTCGACGGACGAAAGTCCCCGCTCTTCCTTTCGCCCCTCTGGAAGTTTCCCGAGTGTTTCTTGCACTCAGGAGTGCTTACTCCCTTAGCTCCACAAGTGAAACAAAACAATTTCCTTACATGTGATGGGCAAAGATGGAAACTATGCCCTTTTTCATCACACTTCCAGCAAACGAAAGTGGAGGCAGTATTAGGCCTTCTAAAGGTATTCATGGCCGCGATTTCCTCACCAGTTAGATCTACCGTATCTTGATCTTCCTCAACGGAGATCTCATGCACGGTCTTTTGGGAAGAATATCGCTTCGCCAGAAACCTCTCTGCCTCTCGAGCTTTGTTTCTCAATTGCTCAAGACATTTGCAGTCCGCTGACAAGATTTCTCCAAGTCTGTCCTTGGCATTGTTTCGTAAAACATCGACAAGTTTCTTCTCGTCAAACGGCTCCTTAAGACGGTCGTTAAGACCAACGACTGAATTGTAGAAATCGTCAAACGATTCCTTGCACCCCTGCCTACGAGTAAGTATGCGCATGTACACATCTACATCGTTCTCCAACCGCCCAAACTCCTTCATCGCCCTCTTCACTTCCGCAAACTGAACTTCAGGGTTCCTTTTTAAATAGGCCCAAAACCAACTGATGGCTCTTCCATTTAACAGCGTATGGAAGTTTGAAGTCAGTTGCTCATCAGTGTAATCGCACGAAATTTGAAGGCGATCCACCTTAAAAAGAAGATCGCTAACGTTTTCGGTGCCATCATACTTGATGTTCTAGGGGTCTAATCGACACTTATTCGTGGCACTGGAAAACGTATTCGACAATGAACTTCGGGGTCTGGGGGTAGCTTGGAGACCGCGAGATGTGCTAGCCTCTGCACCTGTGCAGGTCTGGCTGCTTCTCGCAGTATCAAGGGCACTTGGAATCGAACCTGGTCTACTAACTTCTTCCATTTTGCTAATAATGTTAACCATGAACTGGTTCATTTGTTGGAAAAAGCGTATTTGGTTGGTCATCAAACTCCGATCAATCTGAGACGCCAAATTAGCAACTGAAACTTGTTCGTTTACCCGAGATTGCTCTCCTACTCCCGCTACTTGATGATTTTCATCATTGCTGGTAGGATTTCCTTGTGGAGGAATATTATTATTTTCCATCTCACTTGATTGGTCGGTCACTGTTGAATTTAAACTAGAAAAACTAAACGAATTCTATAAATTGAACCGATCAATAGTGGTGTGAAACCTCCGGTAAAATCTTTCAAACTCTTCGTTCGACCGCGCTTGGAAACCTTCAAAATCGTCTGTTATAGAAAATCTCCTATTTGAGTTCATAACTCGAAAGCACACAAAAAAAATAAAACGCCGATGATCGCTAAACAAACGTCTAAAACCGATCAAAAATAAGCTCAATCGCGTCGCTTCAACAGACAAAAACTACTCCGAAAAGCAACAAAAACAAAATCAATCAACCAACCTGAACGTCTTCAACACAAACAAAAAACTCTAAACCTATCAAACTACACTGCAAAACGACTTACAAAACCAAAATTAAACTTTTCAAAATCTAACAAAACTCACTCAAAACTAAATATGATATAACACTTTCTCCAAAGCTGAATCAGACAGAATTGTCTAAACTGAAATTTTCAAGTTTTAGTATCTATGTATAATGCGTCTAAGGATGAGGAAATCTATGGAAAGTAAAATCACTTGTGTTGGCAGGTGGCAGGGAAGATGCCATAGTCCTGCGAGTCTTACAAAAGAAGAAAAGAAAAGAAAAAAGATGATAGAAAAGAAAAGGAGTAAGTGAACTAAAATCTGAAACTAATTAACTAAATGAATTTATATTCCAGGACATGTGTCGCCAAATGCTCAGCAATAAAGACTCTGGAATTGACTCTTGCAAAAACCGACTTCAAAACGACGGTTTTTCCAACCATCGTCGAGTCTCTTTCCGCTGCTGAAATAGGTGCGTGCCTAGAATTCCGGGCATTGTGTCACTCGGTAAACAAATAACCCAATGGCTCGAAATCTGCACCACCTATAGACTGCTGGTTTGAATAACCAGGGTTATGTTTCCCTCATCGCAACGCGGTATCAGACGCTAAACATCAATATCCGGGACTTATGCGAAAGAAAAGAAGGAAAAACTAAGTGACAGAACTAAAAATGAGTTAAATGCATAGAATACAAAAAAAGGCATAGAAAGAAAATTAAAGGAAAATGAAAAAAAGAAAACAGACTCATAAAAACTGCCACGCTATACTCTATAGCGGGCTCCACGTTGGGCGCCATTTGTAACGGGCTGGTTTTGGCTATGGGACCGATGCTGGCATGCATGTGCCTCTCCTTAGCTCGTCGGTGGGGTGGTTCTTGGTCCTTTACTTAACCCGGTTACAAAAAAAAAACCATGCCAGGCTTTGGCTACTCGATGGTATTAGCCTGCGAGATACGCTATCTCTACCCTTCCTACCTGACTACTTTACTCGCTTAAGTAGTCCCTTAAATGGCATCAATTCCCTACCTAAGTGATCATACTCACTTCCCTAGATTCCTCATCCTTTTAGACTTGATTTAAACACTCATGCTGTATATTTCGATACTTCAATAGAAATTCAATTTATTGTGCATTGTATTAATATGTACATACGTTTCTATTAATTCAAATAGTTTATTATTCTATGGTTGATTTGTATGTTACTAAATATGTATATATGTAGTATTATTTTCTGTATCGTAACTTTCTAGATGATTCTGATTTTGTATATGTGTATTTTATTGGGTTTCGCAAGTTAGATTTCTGGCTTTGTGTTCAATATGGTTGACTTTAGGAATTATTTTAATTAACAAAAAAAATATAAACGAAACTAGGAAATCCGAACTTAACTTAAATACTTTAAAATTACAAAACAAAAATGGACTCGACTTCCTCTTTTGTCAAAAAATACTAATTCAAATAAGATCCCCACTTAACCCCCCTTTAGCATACTTATACACGTATAAACTTTAATAATTTAAATCAAAATAACAGGGAAATGACTCACCAATTTGTAGAAGAATCCGGTTGTTGTGGCCACAGCATCCAATTCCTCCGCTGGTTCACCTGTTGTCGCACTAAATTGGTCGCGCTTTCTCGCGACTGATTATTAAAATTTACAATTATATAAATATGCAAAACAAAAACATTTACTTTATGCACATTCCTTAAAGTATCTACCATTAATTTCGCACTTCCTTTACAATATTTTAAAATCTCTATTTTACTTTATAACAAGAAAAAAAAAATTAAGAATGTACAAAGAAACTCAAGCAAAACTTTTCACACAAAGATATAGCGCTGGTATATAGGCATCCGTTGCAACTCAAATCGGGAACCCAGGTTTATTAGCGGACGACGCTACTGTTAAGCAATTGTCGCTGAGGTTTAGGGTTTATTTGGCTTACTTGTTAAAATGCCTTTTAAGGCACTAAGACAAATTCCCGTGGCTGGATGGGAACTTTTTACAGCTTTTCCCTTGCAATTCGCAGCAATTTGCTATATAACGCAAGCCCTAAATGAGACAAAAATTCAAACAAATGTTCAGTTTGAGATTCAAAAAAAATTACCTTGTTAAAGATGCACACACATATATAAACTATGTCTCCTTCATCCACAATTTTCAGTAGAGTACTTATTTTGCTGTATTTGTAACTTTGCACTAAACTATTGCTAACCGGTTAAAATTGGTCTTTTAAATAAAATTTAATATTTAAAAACACCTACTTTTTCCAACGTTTCACTTTTGTAACATATATATAATTATATATATTACTTCCTAGAATTATTTAGAAGCAAACTAAATTGCACGGCTTAAAGTTTCCAGACACAATGAAATGTATCAGGAACATACAGTCTCCCCTTCGCCGTTGTTTCAAATTACATAGCCTCTAACGTTTTCTACATACACGACACCCTAACGTTTAACCTTAGTTCATCCTATGCATCAACCTAAATCAAAACATAGAACTTCCCTATTGTAACCTTGTCCTAATTCTTTCTAGGAAATTTTCATCCTGTCAAAAATGACATCGATTTCAATTGTCAGATCTTAGAATCTACAGCTTACATACTAGAATAAAATAAAACTTATGAACTAACAGCTTAACCTAATTTAACTCTAGACTTTAACAGACCAAGATCCGACGAACAGATGCCATTCCATCGATTCCGATATACTCGGACATCGAAAAATGACAACCGCGTATCAGACCCGTCCATACTAACTCTCTAGCTCAGTTTCAGCTGTAACCCAGTCAAGCCACCAATACTTATCTTTGTTTAAATGTTCGCAATTATGAAGATCTCTTTCAGGTATGCTTACGCAGTATCTTATGTTTGTGCCTTCATTTGCTGGATTTCCTGGTTCATACAGAATCCTTTTGTCAGTTGCTCTTCTAGTAATATGGTATATGATAGGCACATTTGTTGGATCAGACAAGTAACCATGTGCATCAAGATATAAAAACGCTTCAGGTGGAATATATCCATTTTCCAGAGTATTCCTAAAATACAAAGGATTAGGATAAAACATCCCGTAAACAAAAGCGTTGTTCGTAAGGTTGGCAGCTCGTGTGAAGTGATTCCTCACTAGGCCTAAAATGACATTATCAATTCTCGATAAACCCGAACTATCTAGTAGCTTTTTGTTGGAGACATAATGCTGAAAGTTAGAGTGTGCACTTCTGTAAGTCTGCATACACGCTCTAATACATTTTCTTTCGAATAAACGATATTTTTCCATAAATGAAGGATTAATATTCCACCATACTGGACATGCGTATGTCAGAATCGGACGAATGAATGCTTGATAACAGATGATCTTCACATCTGGTCTCAATTGGTTGGAGTAAAAAAGGCTCTTGAGTGACATAAAAGCCGCTCTTGCTTTTTGTAGTTGTGATTTGATGTGATCATTAAAATATAAAAACTTATCTAAATGCACACCTAGGTATTTCACGACCGTTTTTGATTCAATTAGATGACCATTAGTACTTCTAATTTGAAAATTTTTCCAATTATGTCGCAAATCTGAATTACCTTTTCTTATGGGGGTGCGGAACAGTATGGTTTCGCATTTCCCAACGTTTATTTTTAATTTCCATTCTGTGCAGAATGTTTGTAACCGGTCAAATTTAGTTTGTAACTCAGCTTGGATATTTACAATTCTCGCGCTACTAGCATATAAAATAGCGTCATCCGCAAATGCTAATGAGCTATCTAGTTCTTTTAGAATATCTGCAAGGAATATGTTAAATAGGTACGGTGCAGAAACTGTACCCTGTTGCAAGCCGTCAATGACATCAAAAACTCTATCTGTGGTGTATTGATTATCTGTAACAACAAACTTCTTTCCATTAATCATAGAGGAAATAATCTTTATGAGATGGGGTGGAAAATCATATCGTATGAGTTTAAATAATACGCCGTTGATCCATACCGTGTCGAATGCTTTTTCGATATCCACCAGGCAGGCAGCTGTATTTCTTTTTGCATTTAGATTCCAGTTTACATCTGAAAGTATTTTCGTAATAGCGTGCACTGCCGAGTGACCTCGTTTGAACCCAAACTGGTTCCACGGTACAATCTCCTTTCTTTCGCTCACGTTCAAAATCGACTTACAAATAACTACTTCAAATACTTTTCCGATATTAGGCAGAAGACTAATAGGCCTATAGTTAGAAGGATTAGACGGATCCGTCTAAAAAAAAACCTTCGATGTCTTCCAACAACCTGGAAAGTAGCAGTTATTCAATACGCAATATTGCCGTATGATTTCGATCGGTGTATGTTTAAGAACGACATTTGGTATATTATCCAAGCCACTTGACCTTTTCTTGTTTAATTTTCGTCCAGTGTCGTATAGTAGTTGTCAGTCTGTTCGTTCGTTAGTTCGTCTGCTTTAAGTTCCTCAGAAAAACTCAGAAGAGTTGGAATTTCACGATCCCTAAATCTCAATAATTCCGAATCTACTTCTTCTTCCCTGACACTTTGAGTTTCTCTAGAATGGACAGCTTCAAAATGAGAGCCAATAAGATTAATCTTATCCATTCCATTATCGACAACGAGACAGTTGTCAACAATAGGACATTCCTGGATATTTATTTGTGCTTGTGATAGAAGCTGTTGAGAACATAATGGGATTCTCAGCTTTGGAATCCTGAAGTTGTTACGGAACCTATACATTTGGTTTATTTTGGGGAACATGTTTTTCGAATCCGATTTGATTATATTTTCGGCCCGTTGCTTCCAATACTCGTTAACACTGTTTCGAAACTGCTGGCTTAACAAATTTTTAACATTTCGCAATAAGGACTTTAATCTTACAAGCTCTAAGCTCTGTGATTCGTCCTGAAACTCACGCCTTATTCTATTTATTTTGGTAATCAGAAAGCTTTTGTGTGTTTGCAGTGTCCGTATGTCTCGATTTAGAAATCTTTCAATACTATTTCTGTCTTTAACTTTAGGAACGGTTTAATCTATAGTTTTTAACACCACCGTGTTAAGACAACTAATATAGGAGTCACACTCCTCGTTTGAAAGATTTCTATTTCTAGGAATATTTGAAGATAAAGGACAATTCCTATAATTCCTGGTGGCGCAACGCCCGAATCGACACCAATTTGTATCTCTAAAATTGAATTTGGCTACTACGTCTCTCATTGCAAAATTAAAAGAAGAATCGCCAGGTATTGTTGTTGGCATGACTATTGCCATGTGATCGCTATCATATGGCAATAAAGACATTTTATTATCGCGCACCGTTTCTATTTGCAATCGTGTGTCCGCAATGCAAAGATCTAGATATGATTTTCCAGGAGGATAGCTTGGTAATACCGGGCTATATAGCTTCATTTTGAATTCTATTTGATTTTCATTAATAGACCTGCGTAGAAGGTTGCCCCTTGTGTTTTCCTTTAGATCTAACCAGTCTTGATGTTTAGCATTCAAATCTCCTGCTAAGATATAATAATTATCTAAGCTTTCCAACCTTAATTTTTCAAACAACTTCTCAAACTCATCTTTGAATTCATTAGCAGGGGCCGAGGGAGCATATGCCGAAATAAAGTACAAAAAACCATTATTCCGTAAGGGCAAAGATATAATAGTGGTTTCAAGGCAACTAAAGCTTTTGATGTCACTACGCTCAATATGTTTAAAAGAAAGTGGCTTCTTTATCAGTATTGCTGTACCTCCACCTTGTTTTGAATCTTTCCTATCTGTTCGGATCATATCGTATTTATCGAATTGTAGATAATGTCGCTCGTTCAATTTGGTTTCGCTCAATAACAACACGTCAGGTCTATTCTCCTCAGTAAAACGCAGAAGATCACTGCGCCTACTTTTGGAGATAATAGAATTGACGTTAAGAGCAATTATTTTTAGGGTAGATTTTCTATTAATTTTGGTTGGTACAAATATTTACGAAGGCATCTACCTTCTCGGAGAGATTTGCAACAATCTTTGCAAGATTGTTGACTTGTGTTTGTAAGCTATCAAACGAAGCATCATTATTCGGGGTTTTAGTTTTACTGGTCGGAACACCATTTCCAGCAATAGATGCAAAGGAGATGCCTCCTCTAACGTGGTTATTAATCATGGCCAATTTTTGGGATACACGCTGCTGTGATACTTTTTTTTTCGCTTGAACAATCTCTGAGATTTTCTTAAAGCTTTCCCATCCTCTAAAGGACGCAGGGTGGCCAGTTTTCCCACATAAAACACAAGATATTTCATCTTTCGATGCTTCTTTTTGCACTTTGCACTCACCTGGTAAGTGACTATCTCGACACTTGACGCATCTATATACCATTTCACAGTTCAGGGCAACATGTCCAAATCTTTGACATCGCCGACATATTAATATACCACTCTTTCTAATTTCGAAATTTTCGAAAGAAATAGCATGACCTTCTATAAACCTAATACTATTCAAATTTTTGATAACAATGTCCGCAAATAACTGTACCGTAATAAAAGGTAGGAGTTTATTCTCACGTTTAGATCTCACCGTAGCATACCTGAAAGCTCCAATGAAATTTAGATTTTCTATATTAAGTGACTTAAGCTCTTCTAGTACCTCTTCTGGTTCATAGCTAACACTTAGCCCTTTTAACAAAAATGACTGTAATTTTTCGTCAGTATTAGTATAAGAAAAGTATTCTGTTCCTGTTTCCTTAAATAATTCTTTAACCTTGCTAGCGTCATTTTTACTATTTAAAGTTAGAGTTATTCTATCACTACTTATGTTTTTTAGCTTAAAGTTATCTTTTCCTATTTCAGCATTCAATAATTTTGAGATATTCTTGCTATCTTCTTTAAATATTTTTATAGGTGGAGGTTTTTTATTTTTCTTGTCGTTCGTTGTTTTCTTTGCTTCACTGTATGATGCTGATTTGGGTATTGCAGTTCCGTTGTTCCTTATCTCGGCTTCTTGTTTACGTTTTTTTTTTTTTGGTTCTTCATTTTCATTTGGGTAATTATTTCGCGCGTTTGATTAGGCAATTCAAACTCATCGTCGATAAGAATTGATTCTGGATTGAGAGGTGTTTCAGGAGATAAGACCCCAAAACTGTTTTCGCGATCACTGATATCACTGATGTTATCATTTGTTTGTATATTGTTTTTAGTTTTTCGTTTTTTTATTTTATTAATGCACTCATCGTCACTTTGATTATTGCCTTTAAGCTCTTGTATTATTTGCTTAAGATGTGAAATTTCTTTCTCATACTTTTTTATGCTTTCAAAAGCGTCATGTAATTTTTGGCTCGTGACTTCTTCCATCGCGGCCTCTCCCCTTTCGGGAGATGGCAAATTGAGAGCGTCACTCGATTTTATAAGTTTTTCTTTTTTTTTTATCAGAAAATAGAATTTTTCGATTTAGGTTTTTCACCTTTGTGTCTTTTTTCACTTGGTTTATTTTATATTTTTCTTTAATTTTGTTTTTGATTTTGGCGCGCGGGAAGAACATACCATTCAGTAGATAGATAGATAGATAGATAACTTCTTTATTAACAAAAAACTTTGATTAACAATATTTCTTTTCTTAAGAATAATGACATGGCTTATTCTGCCGTCTGCCTGATATGACATTACATTTAGTGTTATAGAGAATAAAAATGAAATAAAATAAATAAAAATAACAAGTTTTTTTTTTTTTTTTTTTTAATACGAAATTAAAGTGTATACAAACTCAAAAAAGCATATAGTAACTCAAAATCAGATTTACACAATTCAATTAAGAAATTTAACAATTTTAATATGATTTGAAACACAAAAAGATACCAATTTTCAAATGATTTGAAACACAAATATATTTACAATATGTTTTCAATTTTAAAGTGATTTGAAACACAAAAGATATCAACAACAATGTTGGTGCTTGAACTACAGCAACTGCTGTTTAAGTAACATAACTATTGCGATATGCTAAGGCGTGTTCGCAGTACTTATAGAGGGTAGACCATCCTAGCGCTCCATTGAGTATTTCATAGAGTTGATTTAGGGTGAGATGACTTGATTCAAAATACAATCGTCATATTTCCTGCAGTATTGGACAGATCGCAATAAAATGGATTGTATCTTCATTCTCTCTTCTGTTGCAAAGATCGCAAATTTGTGGCAAGTCAGCTCGGTGGGGCATACAGTTTAAGTTTAACAGTTCGACACGAGCTCTGAATATGTAGCTTATAGCTTCGGCCGAAAATTCAGTAGAAAAATAATTCGCTTCCGAGGGTAACTGGTGATTGAGGTTCTTATATATATTTCTAGATGTTGTTTCAGTTGCTCTAGATAGATGATGGGTGTAAATTTTTTCATCAATTTTAGCGATGACATTTGCAAAAAACCCCGTCTAATCATCGTTTGTTTCACTTAGGGGAAGATTAGTTCCGTGGGCAAGGGCTAACTCGTTCCAATCCTTAAATGGTGAAGCCCTCGTTTGCAACAATCTTACCATGATTGATTTATGAAGACTTCTTCCACTTCTTCTCATCACTCTTGTTAAATAGTTGGAGTTTGATTTTAGATTTTCAATGTAAAGAGGCGATAATCCAGATTCAACGTAGATGGCATAATTTGGCGTTGAATTTGGGAATCTAAATAACCGCTTGAAGAAATGTCTTTGTAGTGCTTCGAACTATATAAGTATATCCGAGAACCGGAGTACCATAGCACATGCATGTATTCACAGTCGCACGAAACACACGAAATTTTGACACCAGATCAATTTCTTGGTTCGCAAAGAACTTGGGCCACATTAAGCTCAAAGCCAATTTAGCCTCATTACTCTTATTCTTAACATGCTTTGCGAAGTTAAGGTTGTGTGTGATTAAAACTCCCAGATACTTAAATTCCTGCACCACTTCAATAGCAATATTATTAAGTAACCAATTCTCTTCGGGAAGACTTATATATCTATAATATCATCACCTTAGTTTTGCTTGTATTGACGACTAGCCCCCATTTCTCGCAGAATGTATTTAACCTGTTTATTTGCAGCTGAAGGGTAAAAGGGTTTTCCGCCAGCAATACTAAGTCATCAGCATAGAGCAAGACTTTTACTTGAATGTCGGCAAAAGATATTCCTCCTGGAAGAACATCGGAAATATCATCAATAAATAAAGCAAACAGGATTGGGCTTAAAATGCAGCCTTGCGGGACACCTGCTGTCGTTTCAAACCAATCTGACAGATGCGACCCATCCCATACCGAAGCAGTTGACGAGATATGGAAGTTGAAGTATAGCTGCAAGAATTTCCGAGAGATCCCAAGCATTGAAAGCTTGTAAAACAGTGCCTGTCTATTTACCTTATCAAATGCAGCTTTGAAGTCAACGAAGCAAGCGTATAATTTTTTATTTTTATCAATATATTTCTTATAAATACTTGTTAACGCAAATATATGGTCCAACATTGAGTAACCCGCTCGAAAACCGGCTTGGAACATACTGAGAAGGTTTTTGTTCTCAATCCAATTGGTCAGCCGTTCGTAGAGTATTGAAGTGAAGATCTTCCTTAATGAGCTAAGAATAGATATGCCTCTATAGTTCTCTGGTTGGTTCACATCTCCACTCTTATAGATTGCAAAAATAACTGCTTTGTTTAGATTGTTTGGAACATGAGACTCATCATATAATCGGTTGAAGTATAGTAGAATATAATTTTTCAATTGCTCAGTACCATTTTTGTAAAATTCTACTGGAATTCCATCGATACCAGGTGCTTTATTATTTTTCATTTTTTGTAAAGTTGATTCCAGCTCACGTAATAGTATTGGACCATCCAGTTCATCGACAATAAAGTTGGGGAGAGCATAAGAAAAGGTATGGAGATTCACGTCAGCCGACAAAAGCGTTTTAAAATGAGTCGCTAGTGTCTCAGCTGCGAAAGTATTCACCGAATGTCGACAACGTCCTCCTAGCTCGCTAATATTATCCCAGAAAACTTTTGAGTTTTTACAATTTACAAGTTTCTTCGCTAGACTAGTATTGTAATCTCTTCTTTTTTCTGCGCATAAAGTTTTGTACTCCTTATTTACGTGAAGGTAAATACTTTTGAAAAACAATGCATTTGTGGATCGAAATAGTTTGAGATACACAAATGATAGGCTACGGAGCTTCTTGCAATCATTATCAAACCATAAGTTTTTAGGAGTAAAAGTGTAAGAGTTGTTATTGTGAGCAAATGGCGCTGAAATTTGAATTAGATTTGTTATTCGTTCATCTAAATGTTCTACTCCGGTTGTGGCATGGGGAGGGAGGGAGCTAAAGTGACGATCCAAGAGGAATTTATAAAGGGTAGCACTGTTTTCTTTCCACCTTAACTTTTGAAAATTATTTCAAATACTTTGGCTAGCTACATCAAAGAATTTAACGTTGACTTCTATTGGAAGGTGTGCAGAGAAGTTCGCTATTTCGACTTTGAAGTGTGGGGTTGTATTAAGCCACCCTGTTGAAACTGCGCAAATATCGATCACTGACTGTCCTTGCCCGCTGATAAAGGTAAACTCTCCATGTTCGTCGCCTGCAGTCGCACCATTCATTACAAACAGTCCAAAGTTTTCAAAGAATTCGGTTAGAAGTCGTCCGTTCCTATTAAACTGTTCATCTTTGGAGTTTCTAGCAACATTAAGTACGTTTTGCAACAGTAATTCATAATTTGGAGGATTCTGATATCTTCCAATACGTGCGTTTAGGGCTCCAATGATCATGATGTTCTCCAGATTATTGTTATTCACGTAATCAATTAAGCAATCAAAGTCACTCTGCCAGTTATTGCAGTTCAAGTACACCGGAATTATTGAGTATTTTAAATTATCATTAAAAATGTGAAAAATAATTCTATTTTCCAAACAAATAAGATTGACAAAACTGCTATTTATAGTTTTTTTGACACCACATAAAATTCCTCCACTAGCTCTACCGTGGACGTTTGTTCTAGTTGCAGGTGAACACATTATTTTGAAATTTTTGAAATATTTTATACAATCCTTTTCGTGTTTTTCCTCTAAGAAAGTTTCTAATAAAATTATAACATCAAAATCTTGAATAAAGTTAAAGAAATCAGGTTGTATAAGCTTACTTCTAAGACCTGTAATATTATACGATAAAATTTTTAAAGTTTGTAAATTATTGTTAATTTTAATATTGTGGCAGACGACAGATTCTTCCTAATGTGCAACCCCCCTTACTACCTGTGAATGTTGACTCACAGGTGGCGCTATCATCGGTTGAGAGGAAGATGGTAAAGAAGATGGCAAGATCGAAGTTGGTGCAAATTTCACTCCCTCGCCGCAGTCAAAAAATTCAGACGATCTGTCACCAAACATCTGCTTGATAAATGTCAACTCCGTAGAACTTTTGACATTAAGTCCACGTGAATATTTGTAAACAAATGTGTGGCTATTTTATATATATTTATATATTATTACCATTCAGTATGGGTACACACTTCACACTATATAGAAGTTGTTTGTTGATCGTCGGTCGTGAAAAGAATTTCTCGTGCGCGATTAAAATTTCATTTTAAAATAAAGCTTTTTTATTCATTTCGTTACAAACCGTATATGTATTATATTTTAAAAAAAAATTAGTCTGCTTGACACATTCAAACCGAACTCCTCGTTTATTTCGGTCATAATGGAAAGCTTCACACTTGCATCGTTCTATCCTCTCGTATCGAAGTTTTGCGAGGGGGTGGCCTGCACTATTTATTATTAAAACTGTAATCTTGAGATCCTCTTACCAAATGAATGGCATTATAAACCATTTTACGCAAACAGTTCAGTGTTTTGGCTACTTCCGAAGGATTTTTTCCTTGATTGAGAAGATAGAAAATAATTCTTCTTTTGTCCGGAATGTAATTTACCTTACGGCCCATTTTTTTACTTTTTAAATAAATTATAAAAATCAAAAATAAAGCACATCTTTCAGAACTATTCAGCACGAAATAATATTTTAACAGTGAAACAAATGTGTGCTATTTCTGCGTCCAGCTGTGAGAGAGTAAAAAAAAGCATAACAAGACAATTGCAAGAAACTTAAAAAGATAAAGGTACTTTTTAGACTTGATAAGGCTGCATTTGTTCGTTAAATCGACATATCCGAAGAATGAAAAAATTTTCACATAACGGAGATTTGAAATGAATGATTTTTTTTAATAGTGTGCTATTTCTTTGTCCACAGCTGTATATTGAATTAAAATTGTAATATTATTCCGAGTGGTAAGCTAGCAAATAACATATCTCTGTAAAATGTCCAATCTAGTTTTTAATTTTTTTTATAAAATTCAGCTACAATAAGGAATCTCTCTACACTTTCAAAAAAAAAAAAAAAAAAACAATTATTTAAAATAGTTTTCGATAATTCTAGGTTAACAACAAACATATGTAAACTATTTATCATTTATCTAAGAACCGAAGGAGTAATTTGTGCTAAACTTATTATATTTTAAGAAGAAGATTCCTATACTTAAGTTTTTGTTCTAAGCTATATCTTATTAAGTTGTGTCATTGAAATGAAATGTTATTTAAAAATATTTCGTGATCTTTCCAGTGTTTAATATATATTTTAGATGCATATAACTTCTTTTAGAACACAGTTCCGATTGCCCTTCAAGTTATCTTCAGCCCGAAAGACATTAATATCATGTTACAGAGTAGCCAAGAGTACCCGTTAAGGGTACTTATTAGATAAGCTAAAATTTCATATATTTTTGTACGGACGTAAGCAGATAAAAGTTAAGTCTATTAACAACAACGACTGTTTGGACACTACAAAATTTAAAAGTAACACCGAAATAAAAAAAGAACGCAATACTGGTATTCGATTATATTCGATTATCATGTCTAGTTGTTGTGAAATTTGTTATGTTATTTAAGACTATTTAAAACAACGTATTGTTTTAAAACCACACTGGAATGAAAACACTAACTAACAACTTATTAAAGAAAACTATAGAATTTCCATTTCATGTTTCTGGAACAATAAAATTCGGGCTGTGCAGTCCAACAACCCGAGTATGTTTCCGGAAATAAACAAAATCTTTAGGAGAAAAGATCAAAATGACCTTCAGAGTATTAAACTCCAAAGGACGACAGAGAACAAAGACTTACTTCTGACATTAGGAATAGATCCAGATGACGCCATTTTGGATGATGACCACTTTATAGTGGAAGATGCTCAGGAGAAGGTAGAGACTGTGGGTGCTGTTTTCGAGCAAGTATATAAGGTGAATGGGTGCATTCGCCCGAATTACGACCTTGAGAACAGAGCCTTTGTCGGACACTTCTATCTTAGAGACGAAATCTCGTATTGGCGATCTGAGAATCCTGGTTTCACTAGGTTCAATGACGACCGACTTGCAAATGCAGTCATCGCCCAGCGAAACGGGGATAAAACCCTGTTCGTTTCTTAGATGGTCCTCGTGGACATCTTTCACAAAATAAAGAAAAAGAAGTCAGCAGGAGTCGACGGCATACCCAATGTTCTGCTGCCAAACCTCCCTTCGGAAGCGGTGGACATATACACCACGTTGTTTAACAATGCGCTGAATAATGCATATTATCCAGTGCGTTGGAAGACGGCAGTGGTCCATCCTCTCCTTAAAAAGAAAAGGATGGTTCCAATCCAACAAATCTCCGGTCAATTAGTTTTCTTCCGAGTATCAGCAAGGTATTCGAGAAGGTTCTTAATAGAGCACTGTCCACATGGGCTGAGGACAAAAATATTATTCCAGAAAATCAGTTCAGTTTTAAGGCGGGTCATGATACCATACATGCCGCGTCTAAACTAGTATCTGATATTCAATGGAACAAAGCAAAAAAGCAGTGTACGGGTGCATGTCTGGTTGACTTGGAGAAGGCATTCGACACCGTTTGGTTAGACGGTCTTTTCTATAAGTTGATCAGGTATGGCATGAGTAAACGACTGCTTTATATTCTGAATGACATGCTTCATGGTAGAACGTTTGTTGTGAAAAGTTGCAATATAACTTCTACCAGAACTTTTAAAATACAGAACGGTCTACAACAGGGGGCGGTGAATTCGCCTATTTTATTTAGCATTTATTTGGTTCTCTTCACCATGCTATAGCGTACGCTGACGACCTCATTGCGTACAGAACAGGTCCAAAAATCGAAGTCATCAGAACACTTTTGCAGCGTAAGATCCAGCAATATTGCGATAACTGGAAATTGAAAATCAACTTTCAGAAATCAGAAACAATTGTGTTTCCCCGTTGGCTCGGAACTCATGGGATACGAGAAAGAACTGGCGCAAGCTGGTGATCGTTGATCCTACATGGCCACCCACTGCAAAGCAAAGTAGTAGTCAAATACCTCGGCTTCTGGCTAGATCAGTATCTTTATTTTAACAAGCATATGGATGCGGCTCTGGGCAGGGCTAGAGGAGCTTTTGCTCTGACAAGGCGACTGTTTCACAGCAGCAACTTGATAGCAGAGTGAAAGTGATTTGCTACATGGCCCTCATAAGGCCAATGATTGTCTATGGTGTCCTGTGTGGTTCAATGTTACAGCGTCTCAAATGGATTGCACAGAACACCAGAGTCGGAGTACAAAAAATATTATCCTAATGAGGTCCTTCAAAACAGGACTCAAATAAACAGGATCGACAACTTCACGATAAAACTGACTCGTGTTCACACTGCAAGAGCGATGGCCTCGACCAATGGCCTGATATTTGGGGCTTATAACCCACACAGAGAGTATATGGAAAGAACACGCTTCAGTGGATTTGTCCCTCCGGAGGCTTTCCTCTATTTTGATATGGAAGGGCTGATTCAGGATAGATTGGCGGTTCCGCTAATCTACCACGTCTGCCGTAAGTCCGTGGAACGACGACTTTATAACCGAGGCGTCACAGCAGCGCAGTAGGCGGAGACGTTGAAGAGCTCCTTCGGTGGGCAGAGTGGCAAAAAAAAAGCTGTGGCTGCTCTAGTTTTAAGAAGATTTTAAGTTTAAGTTTTTAAGTTGAAATTAGATTTAAGTAATTTTAAGAACATACAAAAAAAAATGATCTTGAAAACTAAGTTTTTCAAATTTTCTTAGTTTTAACATTTATTAAGTAAATTGTATAGAACTAGCAATGATTAACGTCTTTTGTAATCAACAATCCGGTCTACATATTGTTCATTTAAATTCTCAAAGTCTTATACCAAAAATTGATGAATTTAGATTTTTATTTGAAGGTTCAAAGGCTGACGTTGTTTGTGTTTCTGAGACATGGCTTTCAAGCGATGTTGTCGATACTGTCTGTTCTTTAAATGGTTTTCATAAGACTTTTCGTTCGGATAGAGTTGTTAGATGCGGTGGGGGTGTTGCTATTTTTGTTAGAAATGTACTAAATTGTAAAATTTTAAGAAAAGCGGGGCCTGGAAGCAGCATTGATTATGTGTTCTTTGAGATAGTATGCAATGATAACAAAATCTTACTTTGTTCCGTATATAGACCCTACAACAACATTGATATATCTCCTATATTAACAGTAATTGATGAGCTATCTTCAATATCACCTTTTGTCGTAATTGTGGGTGACTTTAATTGTAATATATTAAATGACTCATCTCTTGTCAACAACATGAGTACCCTAAATCTCTTTCCAGTTAATACCTCATCACATACTCACTCTACTACTCATAGTAGCACCCTTCTAGATGTTTTTTTTGTTAGTCATATGTACAAAGTTCTCAAATTTAACGATTTAATTCAAATGACTTTCGAATGTGAACCATTGATTTCGAGCGAAACCATAATTTTTCGAGATTTTAAAAACGTGAATCGAAATCTATTGGAATATGATTTGAAAATAATTGAATGGTTTCGTGTTTATCAAATGCCTTTTGTAAATGATCAAGTTTCCTTTATTCAAGAGAACATAAAAAACTTACTCGAAACACACATCCCTCTGAGAACAAAAGTAGTTGGACCAAAAAATACATCCTGGTTTAATAATCATATAAAAAATCTTATACACGTCGCGACCAGGCCTATAAACGTTGGACACATTTTCGACTACATTCGTTGCATGTTGAGTTCAAACGACTTAGAAATAAAGTAACATAAGAGATACGAGAAGCAAAGAGACGTCATTTTGCAGAAAAGTTGAAACTTTCACAACCTGGGCGAAATCTGTGGAAAAATTTACGAGAAATCGGCATCGGCAAGCAAAAAAATACGAATTGTGATTATGTTGACTGCGACGAACTGAATAGAAAGTTTTTAGATCTTCCAAACTCTAAACTCGCTAATGAGACATCGGAAATTCCTATTGAAAATGTTTTTTTTTTTTTTTATATAATTAACGCGCACATCAAGGGGTTATGACTACCCTTATAATGTAATAGAACACAGTGCGAGCATTTTGGAAAATAGGAGAGGATTTGAAAGGAGACACCGATGCACGTTGCTTTTCAACCTTTGTGAATCGTAATGAAGGGGAAATACAGAGCCAGGTAAAGCATTCCACATACGGGTGGTGCGACTGAAATATGAATATCTATACTTGACTGTACGCCCGAAATTGGGCTCAAGATAAAACTGATGAGCATTCCTAGCGAGGCGGGTGTTGCGGCTAAATTGTTTCAGGGGAGGAATGCAACTGGCTATTTCACTAGAACACTGTTTGTGAAAAAAGCGATAAAAGAGAGTGAGACAGGTGACAAGAAGGGGTGAAGAACTTCCTGCATCGTCTCAAAAAACCTAAGCATTTAGCAGCGTTTTTGGCGACTTCAAATATGTGGTCATTCCAACGAAGATCATCGTTTACACACATACCAAGTACTGACAGCTTTTCGGTTTCTTCGATGCAGGTAACATTCATTGATAATGGCAATGGGGGAATGTTAAGCTTCAACGACAAGAGACAGCATTGAGTTTTCGAAGCATTGAATTCTACTCGGTTCATAAGACCCCATGAAACAATGCTGTCAAGGTCAGAATTCAATTAGCTTATCATAGTTCTAGTTCCACATCCCAAGAGCAGGGACGTGAATTTGGAAACGAATATGAAAAGCTGAGGGTCAAGTCGTCAGCAAAACAGTTAAGCGGATTAGAAGTTTCAGACAAGAGATCATTAATGAAAATGAGGAAGAGAGTCGGAGACAAAACGGAGCCCTGGGGCACACTAGCATTTATGAAGTGGATATCAGACTTGAAGCCATTCAACACAACTTGTATTGAACGGTCGGAAAGGTAATTTCTAATCCAACGAAGAAGGATTTTCTTTCGATACCAAAAGCACGCATTTTCGGTAAAAGAGCCTGATGCCAAACCCTATTAAATGCTTTAGAAATATGAAGCGCAATAATCTCACTTTCTCCAAAACAATGTAAAGATTGGTTCCACTTTTCGGTGAGATAAGCAGTGGACCGTTTGCTACGAAAGCCGTACTGACGGTCATTAAGAAGCTTTCATTCTTCAAGATATTTCATAAGTTGACGGTTTATCAACGTTTCCATGACCTTGGAAAGAAGGGACGTTAGTGCAATTGGACGGTAATTGGAAGGGGTGGAAGATTCGCCTTTTTTAGGGACCGGCTGGACAAATGCAGTTTTCCATCTGCTCGGAAAAATCCCATCAGAATAGGAAAGATGGAAAAGTTTACGCAGTGGTTTTGCCAGCGTAGAAGAACACCTCTTCAGAATAACGGCGGGGATACCATCTGGACCAGCGGATTTATGTATGTTGAGATCTTTGAGGACTCTCGCAACCAAGCGAGTTCGAAAAAATATCTGCTTCATCAAAGAATTTGCAGACTCGAGCTCGGGTGGAGCCAATATGCTATGAGGAAGTGTCGAGTTTTCAGCAAATTGAGCTGCCAGCAAATTGGCTTTGTCGATGGAGCTGACATAAGGAGAGTCATTGAAGACGAGCGTTGGGACCGATGACGTGGTCGAGTTCTTAATGTTCTTGACAAAAGACCAAAAGTTTTTACTTCCTTTTGGACACAATAGTATTTTTTGCCTTTTTTGGTCATGTAAAAACTTAGCCCTTTGTATTTGAGCATTACAGATATTTCTGGCCCGTTTGAACAAATTTCGGTTTTCTACAGTAGGGTTATCTTTAAATCTTCGAAAACTACTTTCTCAATACCTAATCGCCTCTTTACAGCTTGAATCAAACCACGAATTCTCTTTGGGGATGATACTTTTTGTTCTGTGAGGAAGAAAAATTTCTCATGCCGTTGAGAATTACGTTAGATATCATATCAGCTGATGCATCAACGTTTCCGTCGAGAAAGCACAATGACCAATTAAAATTTCGAAAGAAATTATTCAGGCCGTTCCAATTGGCTTTCTCGTATTGCCACACAGAGGTTTTGGGGACTTTATCTTTTTTACCGTGACGGAAAACGAAAAATCTACCGATATGACACAATGGTCCGATTTGCCTAAAGGAGATGATACTATAACCCTATATTTTTCGGGATGAGAAGTTAGAAATAGGTCAAGAGTGTTGGCCGCATGGCCTTCAATATCTGGAACCCGAGTGGGCTCATCAACAAGTTGAGTTAATTCGTTAAACTCGGCGAAGATCTCAACACATTTTCCTTCGGGTGTTGTCTGGCCAGAATGTCGAAGCCAACCAGAATTGTGTACATTGAAATCGCCCGCAATTGCGATTTCAGTGTGAGGGTAAAGGGAAACAATTCTTATTATGGAATCAGATAGCGCATCAAACTCGTTAGAGGTTGAATTGCTATCTAAATTGGGGCTTCTATAGATAAAACAAAAATGAATGATTTGCTTACGGACGGTGAATTTTAACCACATGAAATTGAAGTTCGTATTAGAACAGAGGCCGTATTGTGGTAGAAGTTGGTAAGCAATATCATTCCGAACATATACGGCGAGGCCATGGGAGGAAAAGAATAAAGGCACTAAGCTATATCCAGGCAGGTTAAACTCTGTGGGATCAGAATCAACACCCACCTGTGTTTCACTCAGTGCCAAAACAGCTGGCCTGCATTTTGCAGTGTGGGCGTACACAGCAAAGAAATTCGATCGCAACCCCCTAATGTTGCTAAAATCGACCCGAAATTTACCCGACATTACAATTCACAAAAACACACAAAACAAAATATCGAACGCAGACGCTATCTAAGTATAATCAACAAGTGCATATCTCGATAGAAAACCAAACCAAATTACTAGCGGTGTTATGCCCAGCCAGCAGCTTGATTTGATTCACCAACGGGATCAGCACAGTTGATCAACTATCCGCCTAGCAAACCTACAGCCTCATTGCCTGCACACACTGCCTCGATGCGATAAGGGAATATCGATTAGAAGAAATGTGTGCAGCCAACAAGACTATGCGAGTGGTGTGGGGGAGGAGAAAATAAGAAGGTGGGCACTAGTGTTTGGTCTATTACAGGTTCTTTTTTTTTTGGATTAATTTTCGCAGCACAGGCACAGCGCACTGAATAGTTTTTGCATGAGAATTTTTTTTTCTGAGAACAAAAGTAGTTGGACCAAAAAATACATCCTGGTTTAATAATCATATAAAAAATCTTATACACGATCGCGACCAGGCCTATAAACGTTGGACACATTTTCGACTACATTCGTTGCATGTTGAGTTCAAACAGCTTAGAAATAAAGTAACATTAGGGATACGAGAAGCAAAGAGACGTCATTTTGCAGAAAAGTTGAAACTTTCACAACCTGGGCGAAATCTGTGGAAAAATTTACGAGAAATCGGCATCGGCAAGCAAAAAAATACGAATTGTGATTATGTTGACTGCGACGAACTGAATAGAAAGTTTTTAGATCTTCCAAACTCGCTAATGAGACATCGGAAATTCCTATTGAAAATGTTTTTTTTTTTATATAATTAACGCGCACATCAAGGGGTTATGACTACCCTTATAATGTAATAGAACACAGTGCGAGCATTTTGGAAAATAGGAGAGGATTTGAAAGGAGACACCGATGCACGTTGCTTTTGAACCTTTGTGAATCGTAATGAAGGGGAAATACAGAGCCAGGTAAAGCATTCCACATACGGGTGGTGCGACTGAAATACCAATATCTATACTTGACTGTACGCCCGAAATTGGGCTCAAGATAAAACTGATGAGCATTCCTAGCGAGGCGGGTGTTGCGGCTAAATTGTTTCAGGGGAGGAATGCAACTGGCTATTTCACTAGAGCACTGTTTGTGAAAAAAGCGATACAAGAGGGTGAAGAACTTCCTGCATCGTCTCAAGAAACCTAAGCATTTAGCAGCGTTTTTGGCGACTTCAAAAATGTGGTCATTCCAACGAAGATCATCGTTTACACACATACCAAGTACTGACAGCTTTTCGGTTTCTTCGATGCAGGTACCATTCATGGATAATGGCATTGGGGGAATGTTAAGCTTCAACGACAAGAGACAGCATTGAGTTTTCAAAGCATTGAATTCTACTCGGTTCATAAGACCCCATGAAACAATGCTGTCAAGGTCAGAATTCAATGAGCTTATCATACGCAACCGTTCCAGTTCCACATCCGAAGAGCAGGGACGTGAATTTGGAAACGAATATGAAAAGCTGAGGGTCGAGTCGTCAGCAAAACAGTTAAGCGGATAAGAAGTTTCAGACAAGAGATCATTAATGAAAATGAGGAAGAGAGTCGGAGACAAAACGGAGCCCTGGGGCACACCAGCATTTATAAAGTGGGTATCAGACTTGAAGCCATCCAACACAACTTGTATTGAACGGTCGGAAAGGTAATTTCTAATCCAACGAAGAAGGATTTTCTTTCGATACCAAAAGCACGCATTTTCGGTAAAAGAGCCTGATGCCAAACTCTATTAAATGCTTTAGAAATATCAAGCGCAATAATCTTACTTTCTCCAAAACAATGTAAAGATTGGTTCCACTTTTCGGTGAGATAAGCAGTGGACCGTTTGCTACGAAAGCCGTACTGACGGTCATTAAGAAGCTTTCGTTCTTCAAGATATTTCATAAGTTGACGGTTTATCAACGTTTCCATGACCTTGGAAAGAAGGGACGTTAGTGCAATTGGACGGTAATTGGAAGGGGTGGAAGATTCGCCTTTTTTAGGGACCGGCTGGACAAATGCAGTTTTCCATCTGCTCGGAAAAATCCCATCAGAATAGGAAAGACGGAAAAGTTTACGCAGTGGTTTTGCCAGCGTAGAAGAACACCTCTTCAGAATAACGGCGGGGATACCATCTGGATCAGCGGATTTATGTATGTTGAGATCTTTGAGGACTCTCGCAACCAAGCGAGTTCGAAAAAATATCTGCTTCATCAAAGAATTTGCAGACTCGAGCTCGGGTGGAGCCAATATGCTATGAGGAAGTGTCGAGTTGGCAGCAAATTGAGCTGCCAGCAAATTGGCTTTGTCGATGGAGCTGACATAAGGAGAGTCATTGAAGACGAGCGTTGGGACCGATGACGTGGTCGAGTTCTTAATGTTCTTGACAAAAGACCAAAAGTTTTTACTTCCTTTTGGACACAATAGTATTTTTTGTCTTTTTTGGTCATGTAAAAACTTAGCCCTTTGTATTTGAGCATTACAGATATTTCTGGCCCGTTTGAACAAATTTCGGTTTTCTACAGTAGGGTTATCTTTAAATCTTCGAAAACTACTTTCTCGATACCTAATCGCCTCTTTACAGCTTGAATCAAACCACGAATTCTCTTTGGGGATGATACTTTTTGTTCTGTGAGGAAGAAAAATTTCGCATGCCGTTGAGAATTACGTTAGATATCATATCAGCTGATGTATCAACGTTTCCGTCGAGAAAGCACAATGACCAATTAAAATTTCGAAAGAAATTATTCAGGCCGTTCCAATTGGCTTTCTCGTATTGCCACACAGTTCTTTTGGGGACTTTATCTTTTTTACCGTGACGGAAAACGAAAAATCTACCGATATGACACAATGGTCCGATTTGCCTAAAGGAGATGATACTATAACCCTATATTTTTCGGGATGAGAAGTTAGAAATAGGTCAAGAGTGTTGGCCGCATGGCCTTCAATATCTGGAACCCGAGTGGGCTCATCAACAAGTTGAGTTAATTCGTTAAACTCGGCGAAGATCTCAACACATTTTCCTTCGGGTGTTGTCTGGCCAGAATGTCG
The DNA here is from genome assembly GCA_949752695.1 of Melanostoma scalare. Taxonomy (NCBI): domain Eukaryota; kingdom Metazoa; phylum Arthropoda; class Insecta; order Diptera; family Syrphidae; genus Melanostoma; species Melanostoma scalare. The sequence continues at coordinate 82,366,836 of OX456986.1, forward strand.
AAGCCAACCAGAATTGTGTACATTGAAATCGCCCGCAATTGCGATTTCAGTGTGAGGGTAAAGGGAAACAATTCTTATTATGGAATCAGATAGCGCATCAAACTCGTTAGAGGTTGAATTGCTATCTAAATTGGGGCTTCTATAGATAAAACAATAATGAATGATTTGCTTACGGACGGTGAATTTTAACCACATGAAATTGAAGTTCGTATTAGAACAGAGGCCGTATTGTGGTAGAAGTTTGTAAGCAATATCATTCCGAACATATACGGCGAGGCCATGGGAGGAAAAGAATAAAGGCACTAAGCTATATCCAGGCAGGTTAAACTCTGTGGGATCAGAATCAACACCCACCTGTGTTTCACTCAGTGCCAAAACAGCTGGCCTGCATTTTGCAGTGTGGGCGTACACAGCAAAGAAATTCGATCGCAACCCCCTAATGTTGCTAAAATCGACCCGAAATTTACCCGACATTACAATTCACAAAAACACACAAAACAAAATATCGAACGCAGACGCTATCTAAGTATAATCAACAAGTGCATATCTCGATAGAAAACCAAACCAAATTACTAGCGGTGTTATGCCCAGCCAGCAACTTGATTTGATTCACCAACGGGATCAGCACAGTTGATCAACTATCCGCCTAGCAAACCCACAGCCTCATTGCCTGCACACACTGCCTCGATGCGATAAGGGAATATCGATTAGAAGAAATGTGTGCAGCCAACAAGACTATGCGAGTGGTGTGGGGGAGGAGAAGATAAGAAGGTGGGCACTAGTGTTTGGTCTATTACAGGTTCTCTTTTTTTTGGATTGATTTTCGCAGCACAGCGCACTGAATAGTTTTTGCAAGAAATTTTTTTTTTTTTTTTGCGGCGGCACGGAATGAAAAATTAAGATTTGTATTTGATTATTATTGTTTTCTTTTTTTCTTATTTTTTTTTTTTTTTTTTTTCTTATTTTGTATTTTGTATTTTTTGTGTGGAGGAAGGGGCAGCACAGATTTTAATTTTGCGGTCACTTAGCGCGGCGCGTGTTTGCGCGTTCGATAAAATAGATCAGCACTGAATGTATCTGTAAATGTATATTTTTCCTATTTATTTTAGTTTCTCACAGGTAAATGAAGCTGACGTTTGTAACGTTTTACCTTCAAAAAAAAAAACCAGCACGCGATCTTCTATATGCCTATAAGCACAATAGTACCAATGACATTGCAAAAGAAAAGAGTTAAACAAAATACTCGCTTCTTAGGAATCAAAACCAAAAGAAACATGCAAGACCGACTTTTAACTCGGTTCGAAATCATAACCGAGTCCAAAAAAAAAACAAAGAAACCGAATTTATGCGTCCCCTTCTTCTTTACAAAGTCTTCCACCAACGACTTCCCCCCCACCTTTAAGACCGATGTCTACAGACCCACCGGCCTGTCTGGGCAGGAGTCGCTAGTGGTGTCCCGTAGCGTTGGTAACCAAGATGGGGGGATCTTGTTACTCACTATGGGACAAGGTTACAATTTTCAAGCCTTTAGGTGGTGGTCGATTGAAAATATTTCCATCTTTAAAAGACGAGGGACCCGAATCCTAACTATCGATATTCTTTTTAACATTTATTATTCCCTTAACGGTGGTGGTCGATTGAAAATATTTCCATCTTTAAAAGACGAGGGACCCGAATCCTAGCTATCGATATTCTTTTTAACACTTATTATTCCCTTAACTTCATTTCCGAGGAGGACGTAGGTGTTAGGGTCCTCGGAGCTTTCAATACCCACCCTTATATCAACATTTCAAAGAAACAAATCCTTGGAATATTCCTATGCTATTACACGCTCCACGAAATATCGTAACAGCCCTCATTTGAAAAGGGGGAAATCCTTGACTTCCCCTCAAAACATTTTTAGGGACCTCACCTTAGCTCTCACATTCCTCACATATACTTCCTAAATTAATTCTTTAAAATTCCATAGTTCAATATTTTCAAAAGTTTCCAACCCAAGTAAACTTTACTGTCTTCATCAGAAACCGTAAACCCGTAAAAATAATAGAAAAACCAAAAAATTTATTTTGTATCGATCATTCAAATTTTTCGAATATAATTCATTTTATTTTGAACGACTGGTTCTTAAAAAAACTATCGACAGAAATATATAAAATCTTTTATGTCATCACCATACATCGTCGGGAAAACGTAAGTAATTACAACCGAACATTTATTCACAAAAAGAGTTCAATCTATATCTTTTATTCTATTTGTTTTTATAGATCCATTTTATCATTACTCTTGAATTCCTGATAACCCCAATACGTATTAAACATAAATATATGCAGTTCATTTACTTAGCATTTCTACTTTTTTTTTTCTTTACATACTTAGATTTTCAGTTCAGATAGGTATCATAAAATCATATTAAAAACCACAAAGGCAAACAAAAAAATTCACTTACCATAGATCCGGAATGTTGTGCACAGCATTTGATCTAAACGACGTGATTCAAAATATTTGTGGTTTTGTTTTCTTTTTTTTTTTTTTTATAACTACACTAGAGGGTATCAAGAATAAGAAAAAACTTTACTTCTCTTCTCTCAAAAAAAAAAAAAAACAAACTATCTCGGGATGTTACACCTTGCATAACTTATTTACTCACTAACCTCTCTACTTATGGGATAAATCTTTGCCCATAGCAGAATTGTCTATTCTATCCAAACTATACTCTATTCTACTCTCTCATATACAATGCACTTATACTTTAAATCTTTATCCTGCGCGACCTTTGATATCTCACATGAATTCACTTGTTGTAAATAAATTTTTTTTTTAATTTGATCAATTCTCAAAACTTATCATTTCATGTTTACTTCCAAGACTCAATTTCGAATTCATTCCGAAGATTTAACTTCGTAGTCGCCAGAAACAATTTTCTGATTTGGAATTTTTTTGTTATTTTTATTAGATCCCGCGGTAAGTAGATATGCATATGAAAGAGCTTCCTATTTTAATTATTATCTCTATATTTCTATATGTATCTCCACTTTCTTTTTTTTTATAGCTTTATCTGTTCTTATCTATTTCCAGTTTTTTTTTCTTTTTCATTCAAATTAACATTCTTAACTTTCATCCAATCTTTTTTTTTTTTATTAATTAAAGTTCACTTTCTTTTCAGTTTCATTTCATTTTCCTAATCGACATGACTGTCAAAGCCTTAATCTTTCTTTTTTTCTTATCCTTAGGTCTTTTAATTCTCATTAATCTTTTTGTTTTTCAGATCCTAATTCATCTTTTTTTGCTTTGGCACTAATTTAGCACTTTCTTTTTCTTTTTTTCTTTTTTTTTTGCTTTAGCTTCAATTTTGATTTTTTTTCTTTTTCACTGAAATGAATTAAGTCCCCCGAAGAGATCCTTTAATGCTGACACCGCTTTATGGCTAGAAGAAGGATCGTTGAAACTACTCGAATTTATTCGCTGATTCGTCCTACACCAAAAATCCCTAAGGGATAAAATTTTAGGTTAGTTATACCGCCTTTTCAATTTTCTTAATATGTTTTTTTTTCTTTTCTTACCAATTGGGATCGATGTATTGGAGTCTTTTGCAGACCTTGGTCAATTCGTTGTTTTCTCGAATCCTGATGAATCGAATCGGATTCGACCCGAAATCAAGTTTTTTTTTTTCTTTGAGGATGACGGTGTCCCTTCCAGACCACAATTAAATTTGGTTCGACGCTATGGATGGCGTGATTCCATAAAATTTTATTTTGGCTCAGCCCACCTAAACTACTACCACTGACTAGTGAGACAGATGGATTAACTCCTAGAGATTCCGATTATCGACCGCTGATCGGTGTCTCTCCTCGGCTACTTGGAATACTTCGAATTCTGTTCTGGGGACAAATTCCTAATAGGAGTAAATGTTTTTACTTCTTTTAGCTGGCGTCGTTTGTTTCAATTGATGGGGAAATCTTACCTAATTAGGAACTTTTTCCTTTTTTTTTCTCTTCTTGTTTTTGTCGCTGATTTATTTTAACCGCTTAATTTTTTTTCTTTCTTTACTTGGAATTATTTCTTTTTTTACTTGTTTTTTTATTACCCAGGCAGGGGAGTGTTCTTCTTCGCTCGATGTCTCGAATGCAAAAGACTTTGTCGTCTACAGTTTTGCACCACGAGGACGTGGTGTGAGATATGATTTTGCTAATATGAAACAAAACGGATGCCAATGGCTGGTTAGTACGGGACGGCTTGGAACATTGAGTTGATGTTCTCAATCATTCCCCTCGTCAAAACTTTGAACTATTGACACAATAGCTTAAGCTTAATGCACAAGCTCATGTTAATTATGACGGGGCGTGGCGGTGTTTACACTGACCATATTTTTGTCGAGCTAAATTATTTTTTTATGTTGTAATGTTAGATTTTATATTTCATAAAATAAATTCCTTTTCCTTTTATGGAATAAGAAGGAAGTGGGATAAGCTTTTCTTTATTTGGTTGGTTTCTGATATGCCTTGGTAAACATCATTTGTATACCGAGTATGGTATGTCTGTACCTGGTTTACTACACGTTTTAGAAAGCTTTATTAAAGTAAAGTCTAATTCGATTGGGATTGATGATATTCACCCTGTCTTTGTTAAAGCGATTTTACCATTAATTCTTAAATACATAACACACCTTTACAATACAATCTTAATGACGAATGTATTTCCATCAGATTGAAAAAAAGCTAAGATTATTCCAATCCCTAAAAAATGGAAGCGAGTTTCGACCTATCGCGATACTACCATTTCTTTCAAAAGTCTTACGGCCGATTTCTTCACATTAGTACTAAGGCGGTCTAGTACCCGGTCTAGCTAGACCAGGTACTAGCTCTAATACCTGGTCCTACATAAAACTCCATTTCTTCACATCATTGATACGAGATCTAAATAAATACTGCAGTACTAGTGACTTGATAAGTCTGAAACTGGTCGAATCCTTTTTACGACATTTGATTGACAATTAAAATTATAAATTTGAATTAAACTTCGAAAAGATTGGATTTTTGGCAGCCATTGAGTGAACGTGTTTCTTTTTCTTCCTCATCAATTTTTCAAGTGTTCTAAATACAATTTATTAAAAGTAAAGTAATTGCAAGCAATTAGCTGCATAATATACTTAGCAATAACTAAGTCTTGTTACTAACACGCTACGAACAATTTTATACGTGGATGACCCTTAATTCCCGTGAATAACTCGGATTTATCCCACCATACACGTGGAGCACAACTGGCCAAGCCCCCGTCTGCGCCTCAGACGCTGGGCCCCAGTCCAAACAACAACTACCTGATGTCCAATAGAAAACTCAAAAATGAGTCACCAATAACTGCCAGCAAGGCCAGAAAAGCTGGAAGCGCAAAATTCCCGTCCAAACCGGAACTAAACGCGCTTCAAATAGAGGCTGCGCAGCAACTTTTAGTCCTGAAACATTCGAGGACAAAGCCAAAACAACTGGAAGGTACATCGATGGATGCTTCAATTACATCTATTGAAGAAAATGAATTTGACGACGAGGAATGGCAAATTCCCGACAAAGGGCACACCATCTACGCCAAACAAAACCAGAAAACGGAAGCCCCACCTATCAACAGTGAAAACCAGTTTGAGGCCTTAAAAAACCTCACCATACACGCCTCTAAAAATATTAATAGACGACCCATTAGCAACAGGAGTATCCCCATCCAAGCGACCATTAATGATGAGGAATTAACATCAAGAATCAACCAAGGAAAGGCAGCAACCAGTTCTAACATCGTGGGAGACACATGCAACACCTCAACCAATGGAATTAACTCGCAAGAAATTGATAAAAAACTGCTCAGAGGTAAGTACTGTCCACCTATAATTATGCAGAACATTAATATTAAGAAACTAGTTAGTGATATTAAAGATAAAAATATAAATTTCAATTACAAAATAGTGAACAGAGGGTCTCGGTGTAGGTTTTACGTAGACGACAACACAGTGCATAAGCACCTGTTAAATTTAATCAAAGATAGCAAAGAAATCCAAGGTTATTCCTTCACTAGGAAGGAGGATAAAACTACAAACCTTGTCCTAAGGGGCCTCACTCTCGATTACGAGGAGAGTGAAATCCTAGATGAGCTCAAACGTCGAACGTCTTTGATTGATAGCGTATCCAAGTTCGAGACCATTAGGTCAAAACAAAACCAGTTAAACTATAACCTCTTTCTAGTTCGCCTTCTCCCAGGTACTAGCGCTAGTAGCATTCTCAATATTAAGTTTCTCTTCAACACCAAAATCAGTTGGGAAAAACCCAGAGGGAACACTGGCCCCCTACAGTGCAGGAGGTGCCAACAATTCGGTCACCTCGCCAAAAATTGTGCGAACAATTACAAATGTGTCAAATGCACAAAGAGTCATGACCCAGGGATGTGTCCTACCCTAAAAACCGCAGAAAGCAAGGCGACTTGCGTTAATTGCGGGGAAGACCACCCAGCAAATTTCAGAGGTTGCAGCGCCTATAAAGCATACAATACAAAAAAGTCAAATTTTATGACGTCAGCCAGACGGAAAAACGGCGATCTTTCAGTCAAAAAAAATTCTTATGAGAGCGAGCTACTTCCCGGCATTTCTTACGCCAGCCACTTTAGTAACACAGCTGCTACACCTACAGCTATTAAAAACAATATCCCTGCTTTTACACAAAATAGCTCACAAGGACACAACATCATACAACAATTTGTCAATTTGTCGAAAGACCTATTTGGCCTGGAAATGCAAACGCTGGTTGCCAAAATCCAGAGCTTCATGAACAACCTACATAAATTTGCCTCTCCTTTAGACAAGAAGCTGGCGTACCTTGAGTTGGTCAACCAACTCTTAATATCGACGAAATGATGCTAAAAATCCTCACCTTTAACATTACGTCCTTAATATCACATGCCAGAAGAATCGAAATGTCCAAAATTCTTCAGGCAAGCAACATTGATATCGCGTTTATTCAGGAAACGCACTTAAACTCAAAACATAAGGTAATGATAGAGTCTTATAACACTATAAGAAATGTCCAACTCCAAGGAGTAGCCATCGTAATTAAAAACAACATTCAATACAACTGCGTTGACCTTGATCATCATTCTCAATTAATTTCCAGCATATTCCTCAGCCTAACTGTTAAGAAGAATGAAGTGACCAAAAAAATACTCATTGGTTCCTTATACTTCCCGTCAAACTGCCCAAGCACATCACTCTGTAACGAACTAAATAAAATTGAAGCCCTGGCGAATATGTTCGACGGGGCCATACTAGGAGGCGACTTTAACGCCAGAAACCCCACTTGGGGAGATCTGAAGCTTAACCTCAACGGTAAAAACTTAATGGAATGGTCACAAAATACAAACTCGTCACTTACTCTAATATCTTCACCTACGCCTACCTTTCTAAGAAGCTCTTCATATCTAGATCATTTTTTGATCTCCAATCATATACTAAATCATTTCAACCCAAACTTCAAAGTGAAGACCTTGCATACCTTTACTGAACACTGTCCTGTACTCCTGGAACTGTGCCTGGAAGAAACTGCAATTCCCACTTTTCCCACCCCCTTTAGTCAGTCATTTAAAAACACAAACTGGGATGCATTTAGAGAGCTCCTCGACAGCTCACTATTAATTGACTTTCCACCCCACAGCCATTGTCTATCTAACCAAGAGATCGAAGACTATATAGCTAAATTCAATCATACACTCTTTGACTGCCTTAATAGACATTCATGCAAAACTCGTTTCACTACAAAAAAGTACAATAATCTACCTTCAGATATAGAAAAACTCTATGAAGTTAAACACTCCTGGCAAAGACGTTTAAAACATATTTACCATAACCACTACAATAGAATAAACCCCCAGTATAAAGAGCTATCAAATAGAGTACCACTCCTCAACAAAATCATCCAAGAAAAAGTAACCATTTGGCTCAATAACCAACTAAGTGACAGGCTCCAAAAAATTAAACCTAGTCCACAAGCCTTTAAAGAATTCTTTAGACTGGCAGGCAAAAAGAAATGTTTTACATGTAATAAAGTCATTGTAAACAACGGCACCCTCACAAATGAGCTGAGCATAGCGACTGCGTTTGAATCCCACTTTCAGAACATTTATTCAGAAAGCCCTCCTACTTTTAACATCTTAATTACCGAGGAAGCCACCCGGACAGAGCGAAACATTAAAATCGCGAAACCCGAAAGAATCTTTTATTTTGACGGGGACAATAATGCACTTAGACCAATGGCCTCACACATATTTACAGATATCGAAGAGGTTTCTTGCATCATAAACCTTCTTAAACCTAAAAGATCAGCAGGCCCTGACGGGATCTCAAATTTTGCACTTAAAAAACTTTCCCCTATGGCTATAAAGTTCATTACCATTCTTATCAACAATTATTGTATAAACAATTTTTTCCCCATTCTTGGAAAATTGCCAAGATACTTCCAATACAAAAAAAAACCAACATTTATGAGATAAATAATTTTAGACCCATCTCTCTGCTTTCAAATTTAGGGAAAATTTTGGAAAGAATCATCCTCAACAATCTTAACTCAGCAACGGATAATCCCATCGAACCCCTCACAGACTTTCAATTTGGATTCCGAAGAGAGCACTCTACAGTCCATGCCCTCCTCAAACTACACACAGACGTCACACTCAACCTTAGAGAAAAACGAAGCACAGTAGCATGTGCCCTTGATATGGAAAAAGCGTTCGACAGTGTCTGGAGAGACGGACTGCTCTATAAAATATCTACTCTTAACTTCCCCTCTCATATAGTTCAGCTACTTGAAAGTTTCCTCTATGATAGATCCTTTTTTATACAAATACAGGCGACGAAATCCAACACCTGCGCAAGTAACAGAGGAGTCCCTCAAGGATCCATTTTAGGCCCACATCTCTACAACCTATTCCTCCACGACTTTCCTCACACCTTCCATGAACAGGGGATCTCATCCACTAGCCTATTATATGCTGATGACACAATCGCATACACCAGCCACAGCTCTCCACTCGTCGCTACTGCATACCTGCAAAAACATATCAACATTATCAACGTCTACTACAACACTTGGGGCATCTCCATCAACATCCCCAAATGTGAAATGATTTGCTTCAGAAACGCGAGTGGAAAGGGCCCGGCTAGCACTGTTCTGGAAAGTAGAAACATTAAAATCAGAATTAACGGAAACACCATTACAACCAAGGACAATATCAAATACCTCGGGGTAAACTTCAACAAGTTGTTAAAATTCAACAATCATGCTAGAGCTACACTAGCTAAGGCTCGTAAAACCACAAACATGCTGTCACCCTTTCTCAGACATAGATCCTTATCCAAAAGGTCCAAACTTCTATTCTATAAATCCCTGATTAGACCCATAATGACCTACGCTTTCCCGGTCTGGTCTTCAATATCACCATCTCTTGCACTGGAAATAGAGAGACTGGAGAGGAAAATTCTGCGTTTTTGTTCAGGTAAAAACTTCCAAACCCAAACTAAACGTTTCTCAAATGCAAGCATTTACAACGACACTAAAACCGTTCCGATAATGAGATACGTCCTTTCACTATTGAAAAAGACAGTCTCCAAATTTCACACCTCAAGTAACGACACCATCAAGGATATCACCTCCTCGCGGTCGAGCTGCCCTGAGGGACAAGAGAAATATCTATCAGTGGTAGACATCTCCTTAATGGACTTTGACTCAACATCGATTGCTGAACCCACGACTTTCTACACCAAGACCTTGCTGGGTCAAAACCGTGGCTAATGTAAGTAAACATTTAACAATCTCAATTTCAGATTAGTGGCACAACACTCGCTTTATTGTTCAGTACCACAAACTCTTAAATCTGCATATAGGTGGGCATTACTTGCTCCTTCCTTTATCTTATCGTACTAACAAACTAATAAATAACTTTCTTTTGAGATCATTATACAGATGAAATAACAAACACCAAAATTATTTTTTAATAAAACTTTTATTTCACAGCAAACGACAATTCCAAATCTCAAACGTACATATATGTATGAATGTAATATACAATTAAACACCTAGACAACAAGAATTTACTCTCTAATATAAACAAATCTTTATACTTTACAAAACGAAAAGAAAATTTAATAATTTTGACATTTTAATGTAAACATGATACCATGTATCGTTCTCCAATTAAACAATGAAGCGCTCTCGCTTCATCAATTAACATTATATTTGTTTCACATGAAATCACACTGGTGTTTCGTACCTGAGAACGATAGCCCGAATGTATACTGTGTATACTCGACTCACTCGTTCCTTTAGTTTTTAAGTATTTATGTATAATTGTATATCTATATGGTGATACTACTCACCCTCGTAATGTATATTTGGGACTTTCTTCAGCCCCTTCCATATTAGAACGACTAAATTCCAAAAACGAACAATCAAATTAATTTATTATAAAAACTAAATTATAATTTTAATAAAAACGTTTAGAGAATCGTATAAAAACTTCTGTGACGATGTACTTGTGGAGCTGCGGACATGAGATGTTGTTCGGTCGTGATTAATTGTTAAACTGAACTCTGGTTCTGTTTTTCTCGATGGTGGGCTCGCGTCGGCTGCTGATTGGTTGTTTCAAGGCGGCATCTATCCTTTCGTTAACTTTTCTCACGAGCTGGTTAACTTTTCTAACGAGCTGGTTGCTGATTGGCTTGCTCAAGGCGGCATCTATCACTCGACGACCTGCGGTGAATTTGTGGACATCATTGCCAGCATCCGCCACATAGGCCCCCCAGAAGACTTTTGCACTTTTAGAGATATCGCGCTGGTTTTTTGATTGCGCGACCTTTTAGAGTGCAAGAAGGATGAGATTTGTCTGGTTGTGGCGGTTTCGTTTTCGTGTTTCGATGTACGCTGGCTTGAGTCTGTCTAGCGATATTTTCGTTGTTTTTCAATGGATGGCTGTGTTGATTCGCTTTCTGTTGACTGTCGTCAAAGTAATCAGTTAACTTACTTTGTATATACTCAAATTTATTTGTTGCGGGGGCGCTGTCTATTATTGGCCGGAGTTCGGTGATCCGGCCCAATGGCAATTGAGCGCAGACGGTGTCGAATTTGCGCAAGTCCGTGGTTATGCCAGATGCGCGGAAATAAAAAGACATTAGGTAGAACCAGTTGTCGACATCAGACTCTGTGAACGTGGGAATCTGCAACCGCGCGTACACTGTTGCCGCTACCATGCCGTCTGGCTGTTCGCCCACGGCTGCGGTGTCGATGTCTAAAAATTCGTCGTCCGAATTCGACGTCGGGGTCACCACTTTGGGACTTTCTTCAGCCCCTTCCATATTAGAACGACTAAATTCCAAAAACGAACAATCAAATTAATTTATTATAAAAACTAAATTATAATTTTAATAAAAACGTTTAGAGAATCGTATAAAAACTTCTGTGACGATGTACTTGTGGAGCTGCGGACATGAGATGTTGTTCGGTCGTGATTAATTGTTAAACTGAACTCTGGTTCTGTTTTTCTCGATGGTGGGCTCGCGTCGGCTGCTGATTGGTTGTTTCAAGGCGGCATCTATCCTTTCGTTAACTTTTCTCACGAGCTGGTTAACTTTTCTAACGAGCTGGTTGCTGATTGGCTTGCTCAAGGCGGCATCTATCACTCGACGACCTGCGGTGAATTTGTGGACATCATTGCCAGCATCCGCCACATATATCTTATGCTCCTGAGCAAGAGCAAAACACACAATTTGTAACTGACAGCCATGAGGCATTCTAAAACAGAAACAAGATAAAGCAGGCAATACTCGATAGCCGCAGATTACATTTATAAGTAATGTTCAAAGAATTGTATCTCTCTGTAAATACTCTTTCAAAGTCTCAATAAATTCAATTCAATTCAATTCAATTAAACTTCAAATTTCTCTGTTTTTTTTTTTTTGAAAATTTTGTCGTTACAGTTGGTTTGACTTTTTGAATTCATTTTTGAGTTGATTAGATATGTACATATGTAAATGATCTGGTAAGTACCGTCGTATTTATGTATGTAGTTTGTTTTTTACAAGGAATAGAACGTATAATATTGCATACACATAAAGTTTATTTTAAATATACATACATATAGAGCCCTGGGGTGGAAGAAGAGAATAAAAATCCAGCAAGAAACAAGTCAAGTAACAGAATTGATAGAAGATACCTTAAACCATGCCCAACTACGTCGTTGTATCCTCTTTTTTAATTATGGTTAGGCACTTTTATATAACTAGTATTTTTGGTTTAAAAATTTGAGTTTCAGTTTAATTATTGCAATTGTAGGATGATTCTTTCTCTGGCAGCACAATTTCTGTTGTTTAGATTTATTCCAATTGAGGCGGAATCGCTTTTAATTGATCTACTTAAAATAGCTCGACGCAAACGATCTTCATGTTGAGTTGACTCTTCAGGTGGCTGCGGGTCGTTAGCATTGAAAATATTGCACAGGAAATCTGCGTTTCCATACACAATACTGCCTCTCAACAACATTTCTGGTACGAATGATTCGCCTCTGGTTATTTTGCATTTGTTGATTTTGACTCATATCCGGATTGTTAATGGTGTAAATGTTGTTGCCAAATAATTCGTATTTGCATTACTACAGTCATCAATCAATATACATGTAGTTTTCAGATTTACCTGCTTCAAATTTGGCTCGCACTTCCTTATGTCAAAAATGTTTTGATCATGCACAGACCTAGCCCAACGAGCAACAACATTCAATATCTTTAAATCGGCCGACGATATTGTTTGCACATTTAAACCAACATTTGCGGCTACGAAACCCTTCACTCTGTTTAAAATAGCTCAGCCGTATTATTACTACTAACTAATTATAACTATAACATGGGTGCAGTCAATGGCCCTAATTTTTCGTGGGAACTGGGCAATCCTGCAAAATTCAGATGAGGCTCTCTGTTGTTCTGGCATTTTCATAAACTAGTTCAAATGTCATATTAATGCCATACAGACTTTTGGCAGTATGCGACAAACGCAAGAGGCCGACACATGCATGAAATCAGCAACTGGCAACTGCTAACTGCATTGATCCACATGCCATGAAACGCAAAGTAACGAGAAGGTGCTGTTCCGGTGATATAAAATGAGATCTGTGTAAAATCCAGTTCAAAATTAGCTTTAATGCTCTACAAATAATATTTACAATACCGTTTTTGCATGTGTGCCAATTCTTCTGTAGTTAATTGAAGAACAAATTGAAATGTTGGTTTTGTTAATCTAAAAAACCACAAAAAAAGTGTGCAATACAAAATGTATAAATTAATTCCAATAAAAGGAAACATATTCAAAAAATTATACCCAATCGATTCAAAGCAAAAAACTTTAAAATTTTTCTCTAACGATACGACTTGATTTTGTATGCTAGACCCCCAAATTTTTGGTTCTAATTTTGGTCGGGTACTATTTAATTTATCGTATCAATTTGACAGAACTTGTGTGTTTATGTTTTGTCAAGAAATGAGTTGATACTCATTTGAGTACTAATGACTGGTATAATAATATATTTTTTGTTGTTTTTGAAGAGCTAGCTAATACCGGGTCCTAAGTAGTACTCGGTTTCAAACTGTCAGAACTTATTTTAATTGTTGATGTGAAGAAATGAGTTGATACCGATTTGTTTGTTATTTTTAGGACTAGTACCAGATCTAACGTTAGTTCTGTGTGAAGAAATTGGCCGTTAGAGAGGTTAATGAATTTACAGATAAGAAAATATCAAACAAATAATAACTTGCTTTGTATCAATCAATCTGGTTTTCGTCCAAAGCCTTTCGTCCAAGTCCTTTTTAGTCCTGCTGGACTTTTCAAAGGCATTCGACACTGTTGATCACAAAATACTTTTTAATAATTTAATAACTCAGTTTAATTTTTCTACATCTTCGGCTATGCTAGTGAAATCTTACCTGAGTTTGCGATCTCAGGCAGTTGTTGCCAGTTGCTCTATTTCAAATTTCCTTACTGTGAATAGAGGAGTTCCACAAGGTTCTATTTTAGGACCTCTATTTTTCTGTATGTATATTAATTTTTTTTTTTTTTTTTTGTCAGGAGTAAATCTTCAAAAGACACTTAGTAGTATTCGATACCATGTAGTGTGGGATTCTTACCCACTAAAAACTCCTCATAATCAGAACCAATCTATAACGATCGACAACAGATTTTTCTTTCTCAATAATATTATCTCTTTAAGGGAAGCTTAAACTTTTAATGCTTCCCATGACTTTTAGGCCATTAGCTCGTGTGGCTTGGTTCTTCTTAATCTCCGAACATTGCCTCTCGTATTTAATACGGACTCCATTTCAGAGTTGATATGACTATGCAGTCGCTGATTGTGTGATACAGCATGTTTTCTTACAACTTCTGTAACCGTTTCTATTTGTAGGTCACGATGTAAATCGCTATTTCTTATATACCATGGTGCATTTACTATTCCACGAAGGACTTTGTTTTGGAACTTTTGGATGATTTCAGTATTTGTTTTCTTTGAACAGCCCCATAATTGGATTCCATAGGTCCAAACAGGTCTAAGTACTTGTTTATAAAGCATTATTTTATTTTCGACAGATAAGTCCGAATTTCTACCGAGTAACCAGTACATTTTTCTATATTTCAAGTTGAGCTCTTCCCTTTTCTTTTTGATATGCTCTTTCCATTTTAGCTTTGCATCCAAATTCATCCCAAGGTATTTGGCCGTATTGGCGTAGGGTACAGCTTGATTGTTGATGAATATTTGAACGTAGCTTAACTTTTTATTTGTAAAGTTTATATGTGCAGATTTAGCTTCATTGAGCTTGATACGCCATTTTTTGGTCCAATCACTAACGGTGTCGACGGCATTTTGCAATTTCTCAGCAGCCTTGACGACGCACTTACTGGATGCCAAAATTGCGGTATCATCCGCAAAAGTAGCCATAATGGTGTTGTTATCCACTGGAATATCCCTTGTATATAGCAAATACAGGGTAGGTCCTAGGACGCTTCCTTGTGGAACACCGGCTTGTATATTACATAGCTTTGAATATTCTTGATCATACCGTACTCTGAAGAGCCGGTTTGAGATATAAGATTTTAGTATTTCGTAGTACTGCCTGGGTAGGTCCCTTTGCAGTTTGTACGCTAGCCCCTCATGCCATACCTTGTCGAATGCTTGAGCAACATCTAAAAATATAGCCGAACATACTTGTTTTTCTTCTAATGCTTTTTCAACTGTATCCGTTATTCTATGAACTTGGTCTATCGTGGAATGTTTATTTCTAAATCCAAACTGATGATTTGGGATTAGATTTCTTTCTTCTATGACTTTGCTCAGTCTTTTCAGTAGCAATTTTTCAAAGACTTTTGCCATTATTGGTATAAGCGATATTGGTCTGTAAGACGTCACTTCTGTTGGTGGCTTACCTTGCTTTGGTATAACAATTACTTCAGCAATTTTCCAATGATGTGGGACATATTGGGTCTTTAGGCATGCATTTATTATGAATTGGAGTTTTATGAAGGCTTTTGATGGCATTTCTTTCATAACCTGAGCAGTTATTAGATCGTACCCAGGTGATTTTTTGTTCGATAGTTGATTTCGACACACACTTTTTATTTCTTTGAGTGTGACAATTGGTATGTCAACTTCATCGACTTTATCAATAAACTGTAAGCTGATTTCAGATGTATTTGCCGGGAATGGCTTAAAAACATTCGCAAGATGTTCTGCAAACAGGTTAGCTTTTTCTTTCGGATTTCCGATCCAATTCCCGTTTAGAGATTTAATTGGCGGGTTTTGTAACTGCGGTCTTTTCAGGCGCTTAGCTGCTTTCCAGAGCGAATAATCAGTTGAAGCATCAGTCGTTAAATTTTTCAGGAATCTACTTAATGAATCATTTTTGAATTCGTAGATTTGTTTTTTCAGTTCGTTGCTTAGCCGGTTAAACGCTGTTTTGTCGTCTGGAAATCTAGTATTTTGCCATTTTCTTCGAGCTCTTCTCTTCTCCAATATCAACTCTCTTATCTCGGCAGGGTATTTTGTTTCAGTTTGCTTCCTACTCGAGCAAGTTGGTGTACTTTCTTCTGCAGCTTGTTGAACATCGGCAATGAATTGTTCTACTTCAAGGTCGATTTGCTCTTTTGTTTCCATAGGGGATCTCAGATTTATATAGCTTTCAAGCTTTTCTCTGAATTTACTCCAGTTTGTTTTATTGTTTACTAGCTTAGGATTACTCTTTTCCATTATCTCCGATTCATTAAGTGATAAAATCACCGGTGTATGATCTGATGATAAGTCATAATTACCTTCGACTCTTATATGGTTTCGTTTGATACCTTTAACTATGAAAAAGTCAACAAGGTCTGGTATTTTACTTGAATCCGATGGCCAGTATGTTGGTGATCTGGATGAATAAAACTCACAATTGTATTTGAGGCATGCTTTGTAAAGCCTTCTGCCTTTTGTTGTTATAAGTCTGGATCCCCAATGGGTGTGCTTAGCATTAAAGTCACCACCAACAAGGAAGTTATGTCCTAGTACATTCAGCAGTTCTGTATAATCATCTTCAGTCGGGGAACGCCTCGGCGGGCAGTATATTGATGCCAACTTGAAGTCTTTCTTTTTCATACCAACACTAATTATTGTTACTTGCATATTCTCGTTTGTAAACATAACTTCTTCATGGTGTTTTAAGCTCTTTTTTATGAGGATTGCCGATCCACCTCTAGCCTTATCAGCTGGATGAGGAGCGTGGTAGCAAATATAGTTTGATATTAAATCATCAAGAACCAGCCCACTTGAGAAATGAGTTTCGGACACCAGACAAATATCTATGTGTTCGATGTCTAAGAAGATTTTTAATTCTGATAAATGGTGTAAAAGACCGTTTGCATTCCATGTTCCAATTTTTAGTGTTCTGTCCATCATTGTTTTTTAAGAGTGACTTCTTCACTTAGCCGTTTGATGTTCAAATCCTGATTGTCAATTCTTTTAAGAATAAGTTCAAGGATTTCTTTAATGGAAGTTTCTTCATTCTTCCGCACGTTTTTAACAATCTGTGAATAGGATTTTTTTTCGTCGCTTTTGCTTTTAACAGCTTCCTTCGGAAGTTCTTTCTTACTTTTATCTTCAGCTTCAGGAGTTCTTTTTGTGTTTGCTGGATTGCTGGGCTTTATTTCACCGGATGTCGTTTTGCTTTTGGATTTTTGAAATCTTTTAGCAGCTGGACAGCCTCTGTAGCTTGCAGGGTGATTACCTTGACAGTTTACACATTTTGCTTTCTGTTCTTTGCTTGATGGACAGTCTTTAGTTGCATGTTTTCCTTCACACTTAACACAAGCAAACTCGCGGTTGCAATATTTTTGGGTGTGGCCGAATGCTTGGCATCGTTTACATTGCGGAACAATTTTTGATTTTCGCAGTGGTTCAATTTTGACTTTTATGCCCAAGATTGATCGAATATTATAGACATTTTCAAGACTTTGTTTGCTGTCGAAAGATAGCGTGAATAAAGGCAGTGATCTCTTTATTATTATTGGTTCCCCAGCAGAGTTCTTAGTAGTCTCATTCTTAATAAGATTGATTATATGTATGTATATTAATGATTTACCATTATGTGTGAAAAATTGCCAGTTGGATGCTGACGATGTTCAGTTGCGCAAAAGTTTTTTTCTGGGAATGGTTGAAAATGGTACTGTTGAAGTCAATGAAGACCTTGCGAACATTCAGTTTTGGTCAGAGAAAAATGGACTCTCAATCCAGAAAAATCAAAATGCTTGGCGATTGCGAGAAAAACCATAGACACGTCAGATTTTCCCAAAATACTTTTAAACTAAAAACAAATTGAGTTTGCTGAATCAGCTAGAAACCTAGGTCTTATTTTTACTAAAACACTTTCGTGGAACACCCATATTAGATTGACAATAGGTAGAATTTACGGAGGTCTTCGCCTCTTATGGATCAACCAAAAAATAACACCACTTGAGACACGTATTATGCTAGCCAAAACATTACTTGTGCCTAAAATGCTCTATGGTTGTGAAATTTTTAATAACTGTGACTATGAACACAAGCGTAAACTCAATGTTGCCTTCAATAGCATAGCTCGATATGTTTTTGGATTAAGAAGATATGATCGTATTTCTTATTTCTCAAAATCTCTCTATTGCATTAGCCTTGAAAATCTTTTCAAGTTTCGGACTCTAATTTTACTGAATAATATAATACAGAGACGTCAACCTCCATACCTTTATAATAAAATACGCCACTCGAAGTCTTCTAGAGCTTTATATCTTGCACCTTTACGATACACGTTCTTAATATCTGAACGCCAATTTTTTATAACTGCGATTCGACTGTGGAACTCACTTCCCCAATCTTTAAGAATGATTAGCTGTATTAAACTCTTTCAATCTAAGCTTAATGTATTTTTGCAGAGTTAAGGTGGTGATGATTTCATTTCTTTTTTGTTTATTCTTTTTTATCTTTCTCCCTCTGAAAACTTAATCATTAATACTCTTTTTCCTTTTTCTTTTAAATGATTCACTTAATTTTTGTCTTTGGATATAAACTAACTATAAACCAAATGAAACACACTTTCACAAATAACTGTTAAGATTGTACTATTTAAAAAGATATTGTATCTTATTGTATATATCTATTCAAATAAATATATTGTGACGTGCGCTTAGTTCGCAAAATAAAACTTCACTTTTTTATTTATTTATTTCTACCACTTTATTCAGTATCTATCTTTATTCGAACTCAACTCGACTATTGGACTATCACTGGTTAACAACATTTCACTCTTAACTTTATCACTCTATAATCAAAACTGAACTGCTCGTTGCGTCAGCGGCCTATTTATATAGAACAATACTTATCTAGAGCGTTCCAGTTTCTTCTCCATGGTTTCCACATTTGCTGTCAAGAATCTCTACACTCACACACACTGGCTTGCAAACAATGCCTGTCATTTTATACCATTCCATTATAGTGTTGCCAGTTGTGTTTTCGGTTAAACGTTTTCGATTAGGAAATTGGTATAAATGTTGGGTGTTCATTACACTGCCCCCTCCTTAAGATTGTTCGTCCCGAATAATTCCATCTGCAGCCTCGCCACTATATCGGATGCGGTAAACCACGTCGTTAATCCTCGTGACAACAGTATAAGGACCTTCCCAGTTCTGCTGAAGTTTCGGTGACAATCCCTTTTGACGATGAGGATTATAAAGCCACACACGATCTCCTGCTTGGAATCCTGCCGTTGTCGCTTTTGTGTCGTACCGTGTCTTCATCCGGTCGCTGTAGGTTTTCATCCGTTCCCTTGTTCTTTTATGGATGTCAGCGAGTCTCTCCTTGAGGTCATCCACATACTCGTTCGTGTCCTGTGGCTCCTCTGTGGGGCATCCAAATTTGAGTTCGCTGGGCAGCCGCATGGTTTTCCCGAACAGGATGTCAGATGGTGTTTGTCCTGTCGAGCTATGTACTGCACTTCTATAGGCCATCAGGAATAGCGGTACGTGCCTATCCCAGTCTCTTTGGTAGTCGCCTACGACCTTGGTGAGGTGTTCTTTCAAGGTCCGGTTGAATCTTTCAACCATCCCATCAGATTGTGGATGAAGCGGTGTGGTTCTGGTCTTCTTGATGCCAAGTAGTCCGCACACTCCTTGGAAGATGTTTGACTCGAAGTTCCTCCCTTGGTCGGAATGAAGTTCCATAGGCACGCCAAACCTACTTACCCAGTTAAACACAATCTGGTCGACCACCGTTTTGGCTTCTTGATTTGGGATGGCATACGCTTCAGGCCATTTGCTAAAATAGTCCATTACAACCAGAATGTACTTGTTTCCAGCATTGGTCTCTGGAAAAGGCCCAGCCACATCTACTGCAATCCTCTCAAAAGGCGATCCAACGTTGTACTGATGCATCTTACCTTGAATCTTCCTACCAGGTCCTTTGGTTGCAGCACACTTGTCACAAGTTCGGCACCACTTCTCCACGTCATCTCTAGCATGTAACCAGTAGAACCGATGTCGCACCTTCTCCAGTGTTTTGTTAACTCCCAGGTGACCTCCAGAAGGCCCGTCGTGCATCTCCCGAAGAACTTCACTGACTTTCGATTGCGGTACGATCAGCTGCATCACATATGATTTACCGTCAGCGGACTCCCATCTTCGCCTGAGGACACCTTCTTGCACATATAGTGAGTCCCACTGTGCCCAATAGGCTTTGAGAACTGGACTCCTGTCAGAAATGTCTCCCCATTCAGGTTTCTCTTCATTTTCTTTCCATGCGAGAATGGGTTCGATATCTGGATCCTCCTGTTGAGCGGTCCTCACTTCCTCATTACTCCATCCGCATATGGGGTCAGCTCTTAGTCGCTGAGCGGTAATATTTTCTTTGTTTTCTTGTCGCCTACAATGCTTGCAATCCTCTTTGCAAGGTCTTCGGGACAATGCGTCGGCGTTTGAGTGCAGCTTTCCTCTGCGGTGTTGAATCTGGTAATCATAAGTCTGCAGTCTTTCTATCCACCTTGCGACTTGACCTTCTGGATTTTTGAAATTCAACAGCCAGTTCAGAGCACCATGGTCTGTCCGCAGAAGGAATTTCTGTCCATAGATGTACTTATGGAAGTGCTTTGTTGCCAAGATAAGAGCTAGAAGTTCCCTTCTGGTCACGCAGTAGTTTCTTTCGGGCTTCGAGAGGACCTTGATGTAATATGCCACCACTTTCTCTTCGCCATCATGCACTTGGGATAGTACCGCCCCGATTCCAACGTTGCTTGCATCAGCATCGATGATGAATGTTCTCCCAGGTGTTGGATGTGCCAGCACTGGGGCGTTACAGAGGCGGTATTTGAGTTCCTGAAAAGATTTCTCACACTCACCTGACCATTTAAACTGCTTCCCTTTCTCGGTGAGCTGATGCAAACTCTTTGCAACTCCAGCAAAGTTCTTAACAAATCGTCGGTAATATGTGGCAAGACCAAGAAAGCTTCGGAGTTGATGTTTGTCCTGTGGTGTTGGCCAATTTTTGACGGAGTCAACTTTTTCAGGATCAGTCTTCACTCCTTGGGAAGAGATGATGTGTCCCAAATACTTAACTTCGGTTTTGAAAAGTGCACATTTTTCCGGATTCAGTTTAAGGTTAGCCTCTCGAAGTCTCTGAAACACGGCTTTTAGATTCTTGCAATGTTGGTCAAATGTTTTCCCGTAAACAATGACATCGTCCAAGTAGACAAGGCATGCTTTCCACGTCAGTCCTTGAAGAACGCACTCCATCAAACGCTCGAATGTCGCCGGAGCGTTGCATAGCCCAAACGGCATAACTTTAAACTGCCAGAGCCCATTACCTGTAGAAAACGCCGTCTTTTCCCGATCATCAGGGTGGATGTCAACTTGCCAATATCCACTCTTCAAGTCCAGCGTCGAAAACCACTGGGCTCCCTCCATAGCATCCAGGGTATCACTGATTCTCGGCAGGGGATAGCTGTCCTTTTTAGTCACATCATTCAGCCTTCGGTAGTCCACACAAAAACGAGTGCTTCCGTCTTTCTTTTTCACTAGCACCACTGGTGAAGCCCAAGGACTTTTGGAATTTTCAATAAGACCGTCCTTCTTCATTGCTGTTATCATTTCCTCAACCTCGCCTTGTTTGGCCAGTGGAAGGCGTCTTGCGGGTTGACGAATCGGTCTTGCATCTCCTGTGTTGATGCGATGCTGCACCAACTGTGTCCTACCATATTGTCTCTTTTGCGATGCGAAGATGTCAGTGTACTCTTGTAGGAGATTTTCAGCCATCCTTGTTTGTTGGTGATCAAGGTTGGATGAATTCAGTATTTTAGCTCTGATGGTTTTGAGCTCCTCCGGAGTTATAGTTTTTCTCGGGGTTTCGTCTGTGATCTTCGTAATTGCTGCAACCGATTCGCAACGTCCAACGACTTCTCCTTTCTTTAACCTTACATCGTACGGTCTGGTGTTTAGTAATCGTACGGGGACCATTTTGTTTTTCGGTGCTACTAGTGTTTTCCCAATGATGACGCTTTGGGAGGAACACTCTGGGTCTGGTTCCACCATTAGGTATCGAAGGCTTCCAAACTCACCTTCCAGTTTTGTCCAAACGAACACTTCAGAAGAAGGAGGCAGAATCAGATCTTCCGTGATGACAGTCCTCAGTGTCGACGTACTTTCGTTCGAATAGGTCATTGGAAGTTCCTTATTTTGGTACTTCAAAACCTGGTTACCGATGTCCAAAATAACTCCGTGCTGTTTCATAAAGTCGATTCCAATGATGCACTCGTCACATATATCTGCCACCAGGAATTGATGAGTAAACATTAGATCGGCCAGTCGGATCTTAAGACACACTTCTCCATATACTCTTGCTGCTTCTCCCGTTGCGGTTCTTAGACGGTAGCTATTGGTGTTATGAAGCCACGTCGTCTTTACCAGGTCTCAACGTACTATGGAAGCTGTGGCACCGGTGTCGATGGTAGCCACATGTTTGTTCCCGTTAATAGTAGTTTCCACAGTCAGACTTTTGTTGTCTCGTTTGGTCTGAGAGACCTGGATGGTGGTTCTGGGGCCATCGATACAAGAAACCAGTCTCTGCCTCGGCTGATACGTAACGCTGGTGTTGTTGTTACCTTGTTCTGGGTTGGATCTCTTGCTTCCACAATGTTGACAACCGGCTTTATTTGGTGGTAGTCGGCATTGACGCTGTAAGTGCCCGGTCTTGTTGCAGTTCCAACATCTTGCTAGTCCGCTCCGCTGGTTCTTTTGTATTTCAGCTCTATGGCACGAGCACTCTTCGACTATGGCTTCTCTAAGTCGATGTACTCCCTGAGAAGCCTGTTCTGCTGCTTCAATTGTCAATGCGAATGCTAAAGTTTCGGAAAGAGTACGTGTTCTAGCAGTTCACACAGACCTCTGAAGATGTATATCGGAAATGGCACGAACGAAGGACTCAACAGCAAGCTGGTTGATGATTTCTTCTCCAGCATCCGGGTATGCCAGGTGAACCAGTCTTTCGACGTCTGCTTGGAGCTGCTGTAGACTTTCACCCCTTTTCTGGACTCTGTTATTGAGTTGGACTCGGAAGACTTCTTTCAAGTGGCTATCTCCAAAGCGTTTATCTATAGCTGCCACGAGAGAACTGAAATCGCCGCTCTTACCAGCTGGAACTGTTTGAAGTAATTCAGCTGCTGGTCCTCTAAGAGCAAGAGTCAGTGCAATGTACTTGTCTTCGTCATCCCAGCCATTTGTTGTCGCGGCTGCCTCAAATTGTCTCTTGTAGACTGGCCAAGAAGACTGTCCATCAAATGTTGGGGGTTTCATCTCCTTTTTCTTTGTAAACTCCCCAGCAGACTCTCGAATTTTTATTTTTCGAATCTGGTCCAATTCCTTGGTCAGAACAGAGAACTGTTTATCGCATCGGCTTTCCAAACGATTCTCTACAACAGAAAGCTGTTTTTCCACACCTTCAACGCGTTCGTCTAGGGCACATACATTTTTCTCAATGTTACCCAATTTGCCTTCTAGAATGTTTTTTTGACCTTCCAAAACATTCTGTTGCGCCTCAAGTCTTTCGAGAATATTCTGTTGTTCCACCTTTTGCTCGTTTCGTTGTTCTTCAATCAGCTTCTTTTGTTCGTTTCTTTGTGTTTCAAGTTGTTCGAGAACATTCTGCTGTTCCTTCTTTTGCTCGTTTCGTTGTGCTTCCAGTTGTTCGAGAACATTCTGCTGTTCCTTCTTTTGCTCGTTTCGCTGTTCTAACAAAAGTTTCATTATACTAGAAAAATCTACTCTTTCACTTACTTCCTCTTCTTCCACTTCTATTTCAAAAACAAAAGTGTTTACGTCTTCCCCTTGCTGTTCCAAATAGTTACGCAAACGCAGGACGAGCTCATTTTTCGATCCCGCTCTAGAAAGA
The DNA here is from genome assembly GCA_949752695.1 of Melanostoma scalare. Taxonomy (NCBI): domain Eukaryota; kingdom Metazoa; phylum Arthropoda; class Insecta; order Diptera; family Syrphidae; genus Melanostoma; species Melanostoma scalare. Next base: position 82,390,824 of record OX456986.1, read on the forward strand.
TTTCGCTTACCTAACTCACTTTTAAGCTCAATGCAGTTGAGCTCTTCTAACAACTTACCCATTTTCACTGTATATAATTATTATTTTTCTTTTTACTTTTTTTTTTTTTTTTACACTTTATTAGTCAAATAAGTTTTATTTACACTTCTGACACCAATGAGACGTGCGCTTAGTTCGCAAAATAAAACTTCACTTTTTTATTTATTTATTTCTACCACTTTATTCAGTATCTATCTTTATTCGAACTCAACTCGACTATTGGACTATCACTGGTTAACAACATTTCACTCTTAACTTTATCACTCTATAATCAAAACTGAACTGCTCGTTGCGTCAGCGGCCTATTTATATAGAACAATACTTATCTAGAGCGTTCCAGTTTCTTCTCCATGGTTTCCACATTTGCTGTCAAGAATCTCTACACTCACACACACTGGCTTACAAACAATGCCTGTCATTTTACACCATTCCATTATAGTGTTGCCAGTTGTGTTTTCGGTTAAACGTTTTCGATTAGGAAATTGGTATAAATGTTGGGTGTTCATTACAATATGAAATATGAAATAATATTAACCATATCTCTAAGTTGTAAATTAATAAGTTATCCTCAGGCCCAAAGGATATTATTAATTAAGATTATTGTTTAATTTAGAGTACCCGATTAGGGTCAGTAAGTTAGTTAAGATAGATTTTAAAATTTCAAACGTACCTGATTCTCGATGATAAGAGTGAGTAGTTGCCTCTGAAGTATAAAAGGATTTCGTTCGAGTAAGACAGCTGCAACCTTTTTTGAATCTATTTCCCGAACTTTTCCTAACCTTTTGATGTTTTCTTCAGCACTTTTCGAAAAAAAGTTTCTTTTACTCGGAGTCTGGCATAATTTGTACTCTTCTTTAATATTCGGTTGTTTCAAATTCGAAATTTCGGGGTCAATGATTGCAGATTTCTGTATTGCTGACATCCCCAGATTTTTTATAGATGACTCTGCAACGTTAGAAATGTGACTGGCGCCGTCAAGACTTTTGTCACTCACTTCTGTGTAATTATGAACAGTGAAAACTAAACCAGAATGTTGTAAAAGTTTTTGGCTGGAAGTATCGAAGTAAATTATTAGATGTGTGTATATTAGACTGCTTTTTTTTTTGGACTAATTTTTTTTTTCACTCCCATCCCGAAATTTTGTGGAAAATACCTAAAAAAAAAATTCACAAAAAATTTGAGCCCTTGATATTAACATTTAGTACTCGACCAAGGCATGCAAAGATTTCCCATATAAAATACACGTAAACTTAAACTTTTTTTCTTAAAAACTCTACAGTTCAGAGGCATTTTATGGTATAGTCTAGGACATTAGTAGGTTTTCTTTAGAATTGTGTGCTCTACAAAAAAGCTCATTACGGTGAAGTCGTAACTCACACCGGCGAGTTAGTACCGGCCACCAAACCTAATTTTTCCGTAAAATATTTTTTTTTTTTGCCCCTATCTCGTAAATGACAATAGCTACAAAAGAAATGTTTTTTACAAACTTGTAGGAAATTTAATTTTCTACAAAAAAGTTTCGAGAATCAATATGCTAACATCGATATTTATTGAGATATTGAGCTTTTAAGTTGAGGAAGTATGGAATTTTAATTAATTATTATTATTATTAAAAAAGAAAAAAAGTTTAAAATTACGTGTATTTTATATGGGAAATCTTTGCATGCCTTGGTCGAGTACTAAATGTTAATATCAAGGGCTCAAATTTTTTGTGAATTTTTTTTAGGTATTTTCCACAAAATTTCGGGATGGGAGTGAAAAAAAAAATTTGTCCAAAAAAAAAAAAGCAGTCTAGTGTATATTAATAAATATTTATGTTACCTATAATCATCACAATAAGATTTCATTGATTGTAAATCCAGTTCCTTCGTTTTACTCAAAACAGCCATTAAATTATTTTCAAGAGTATTATTCTGAGCAGTCAAAGTCTGTAGTTGGTTCTCTATTTTCAAGATTTTCATTCGATCTTTCAGCATTTTAAATTTTTGTTCTGCAACTTTGATTAAGAGTTGGTCTCGCTCTTTGCAGAGAGTTAAAATATTTTCCTTGTGTGCGTAATCTGTAGTGGCAAGCAGAACTTTTTTTTGAAAAGCTCTCAAGTTTAATACAGATGTTGAGGATGTACAATTTTCAAATTTATCGCGCTCATAATTTTGCATAGAAGAAAATTTCTGTCGAAACCGGGAAGTTTTTCGAAATATTACATCTAAAAGATTCAACAACTCATTATCTGTACCACTTGAGCGGCGATTAGGTAAAGTTGCACTCTAGAAAAATTTAAACAAAAGCGCTTGAAAATATTTTTAATATTGTATTTACCGATAAAACTGCAGAAGGTGAAAAAGCGCTGTGGCCATCTTTAGATGATGTTGTCTCTGTGGAAAATCCTGAGTCCTGAACAGCACTTCCACTACCCTCTCCACTTTTGGGTTCCTTTTTACAACTGTTAGAACGACTACGAGAAGCAAACACTTGCAACGGTTCACTTATAACATCTGTAACATTTGTATTAGAGCTCCCTTGGATTGTTAAAGATGTGCTTAAACCATTATTTTTTTTTTTTTGATTCCTGCCGAGTATAAAAAAAATGATAGCTACATTGATAAAAAAATTTCATAACCTCACATCAACAAGTTATAAAATATTGTAAATCCAAGTCATTGTCTCTAAGACCCAACTTTAAAAGTAAAATGTTCATATGTTGAAAAGATATATGTGAATCTAAGAAGTAAGATAGAGTGATTAGCAATACTTACTTACTTACTCAGATGGGCAATTCGGAGTGAACCTGAGCCTCAACCAAAATCTTACGCCAACCATTTTGATCTCGAGCGAACTCTTTCCAGTTTTGCCCAGCCATCGTAGCCTTGCGATGCGTACTCCTCTATGCCCATGTCGCGGTACAGCTCATACAGCTCGTTGTTATATCTTCTTCTCCACACATTGTCTTCGCATATGGGACCAAAAGTCCTTCGGAGAATATTTCTTTCAAAATGACCAAGGGTTTCTTCATCCGCTTTCGATAAGGTCCATGCTTCCGCACCGAAAAAGCAGGACTGGGATGATCAAGGTCTTATACCTTGGTTTCTGGAGAGGGTTTTGTTTCTCAATTGCCCTCTTAAACCAAAGAAGCAAGGGTTGGCAAGAGTTATTCTCCGTTTGATCTCCGCACTGATGTTGTTTTCCGTGTCTATAGCGGATCCTAGGTAGACGAAGTCCTATCCAATCCTACGATGTTCTGTGTCCTTGTTTGATGACAACATATATTTCGTTTTGCCCCAATAAACCATCAAACCCATTTTTGTCTAGTTTCAATACTCGCAAAAGCACCTATGACATCACTCTTTTTTCTTCCCATTACGTCAATATCTTCTGCGTAGGCGAGTAATTGTGCAGACTTTTGAAAAATTGTTCCTCTGGTGTAGACGTTTGAGTTTTGTACAATCTTTTCAAGTATGATGTCGAAGAAATCGCATGGCAGTTTGTAGCCTTGCCTCAAGCCTTTTTTTTAAGGTGTCGGTGAGTTCTCTACAGAACTTGACATAGCAGAATGAATTATCCAAAGTCATTTTGCATAGTCGTACGAGTTTTGCAGGAATGCCGAAACTAGACATGGCTCTGTAGAGTTCGTCTCTGTAAATACTGTGGGATTTTAAATTAGTTTTCCGTCTTAAAAAAACAACATGGTGGATGCGCTAAATGCATATACATATTCTAGTTTCTTTCTATTTGGAGGAAACAACATTTTGAAGTACCGAAAAACAAAGCTCCAAAATTTTGGCGCTTATTTCAGCTTTTCATGGATATGAATTTATAGCTCACGTCGTCTCCCACTTGGTGTCATAGGATGATGGAAGCTCAGTCTACTTTCTTATGCGTACATATTAACTAATTCTACTTTCTTAATGTTGGGTTGCTCTTAGCCACTTTCTCCTGGTCAGTTCGTGTGAATTTTTTATGTTCAACTCCAAGCCCGTACTACCCGAAGGAAAATTTCGTTCGCTTCGATTCGCTTTTTGCTTACGGATAAAATAATGAAGCTAAAACGAAGTGGAAAAAATTTTCTCAAGGGAGTAAGGATGTGTGGTGTAAAAATAAAAATTTGCGCGAATTTTTTTTGCACCACACACCCATCTTTGGTATGTCATAATCCACAATCAGAGCATAGACTTATGTCTAGTGGGGTTACGTCCCTGTGTCGGTTTATTCACGTTGAAAATAAGTTAGAGTGCAAACGGTGAGACTTCTTTCCATTCCGAAATGGTATTTGAGTCCCTACTCACACCTGAGAAGAATTCCACTTTCAGGTAGATGTTAAACCAAAAGTTCTTGTGGGATTAAATCAAGCGCAGTATTTATGGGGCCATGGACAACGACACGGCAAAAATGAAGAGCCATGCGCCATCAACATTCTTTTGGAATGGGCTGAATCAACTTATCATGTCTTAATCAAGCAGCTAATCCAACGATGCATTTTCGCACCTACATACCTACCTTCATAGTGGAAAATCCAAATAAATTATACCCTAAACTAAGGGATGTCGCTGAACTGGCTGCAAAGGTGAATGGTGCATACTTAACACCTATCTGCTGAAAGGTCCCGACATGTTAGTTCCACTCCATGCTGGTCCTTTTAAGTTTCGTGAGCGTGATTTCGCTGTGAATGCAGATATTAAAGAAATTTTCCATAGAATCTGGATCAAAGGACAAGATCAGCAATGTAAAAGAGTTTTGTGGAGAGACGGGGACAGCTCACGAGAACCAACCATTTCTATTGTGGAAGTAATGATATTCGGCCCAACTTGTTCTCCAGCTTGCGCCCAATTCATCAAAAACCATAACGCGGAGAAGTTAAGGCTGGAATCATTGGATTATTTCACATATACCTAATCTATATAGTAACAACTCCCTGGCCGAGATGTTTTTACCAGACGCGGAAATAAATGAGAGGGAGATTTTGAAGACGAATTTATGGCGTGGAAGTATCGATTGGGACGAAACAATACCTAATGACTTAAAAATCCAGTGGACAGATTTTATCACCGAGTTGAAGAACATCGAAATTCAACTATTACTACTTGTCAGATTCCAACACAGTTTTGTCTTGGATAAATTCTACCAACTTCAAGTTTCCATCTTTCGTTGCTGTAAGAGTGTAGAAATTTTGGAAGTTGACTTCCCCTCGCCAGTGGTTACATGTAGGAACAAAAGATAACGTGGCTGACGATGCGACAAGATGGAAGGATTCATCAATTGGTTACACTGAAACAAGATGTTTTGAAGAACCTGAATTCCTATGTTTGCCAGTTAGTTTGTGGCCAGTTACACGAGGAAGAACTACTTCTGTTTCAGAGAGCTCAGAATCCATGTACACAAAAAGTAGATCCTAGCACCCTTTAGCATTTATTATGAAATAAAGGCAAGACTTAATGCAAAGTGGTCGTCTCCCGTACGTGTTATGGCTTTCATAATTCGTTTTAATTTTAATTTTAAAAAACTGTTAAGAAGTTTCAATTTCTGATTCCAGATGAATATTCAGGAGCTGAAAGCTGGCTATTCAGAAATATTCAAACCGAAGCCTTCCCTGAAGATGTTACTGACTTCGTGGTGTTGCACTTATTCCTCCGCCACATCAATAAATATTTTCACGAGATATAATTATTATTTTTAAACAAAAAAAAAGGACAGATGAAAACCAAAAGCAAATTGCCCAACGGGCAAGAAACGCACGCACCTGAAATTGACGTTTGGGATGGGAATTTGTGTGTGGGAAAATAAGCTGCGTTCAGCAACCTATTGTGTTGACATCCACGGCTGCTCAGCTGGGGGGTATTCATGGTGGATGATTTTATTAACCAGGATAGATATTGGGCTTGGGCGTGTACTATTCGTGAAGGCTCTGACTGGTGTCAACTCGGCGGCGGCGGCGTCCAGAAGTTGCAACTTATAGTACACGTCAATTGTACTTACTATACCTTTACGCGGTCACCATTAGGCACTGGGATGCTTCGTCCGGAGCTGACCTGCCTTCTAAAGTAGTCAATGCGAGTGTTGACAAAAGAATGCGGAAGAAAAGAATTGTGATCAACACTATAATGCACTGCAAGTAATGACTGACTGCCCGAATCTCAGTGGTCTACCAGAGCTTTTCGGAAAAGTCCCAGCGGATGAATTCGAATGACAGAATCAGCGGTGGACTTCAGCAGTCAAAATATCAGAAACCCCTGAAGGAGCTACACCAACATATGGTTTAAAGGTATTTCAGGGCCTTTCAATACTAGGGCAGGGTATTGAAGTAGAGATGGTGGCGGATGAGCTCCTGGTGAACCAACGGCAGCTCTCACACCCCTGCAGCAGGGTACTGACACTGGAAATGACAATGCGATCCAAATCAAGTTCATTTGGATCTCTTTCTGGCTCCTGCTGCCTTCCCTTGACCGGTAGCTTTGGTGGTACCTTTGAGCCACCAGGTGTTTGGGTTACATCCTCTATGTAAAGTTGCACCTTCTCCTTGAAGGTAGATCTTATTTCCATATACTTGGTTTCAAGTTGAGTAAAATACTTCTTTGTAAAGTATTCGTGCTCTGGATTGTCTTTCGCATGACTTCCAAGTACTCATTGTTCGCTTGAAACTCTATCAAATGTTTTTCCAAAATATCAAGCCTCTTTGTGAAATACTCTGATGAGTGTCGAGACTCTCCATCTTTCTTGAGTGTCGAGACTCTCCATCGCCTAGAGTTTTTGTATGTCTTCGGCGATTTTGACCTGTTTCACTGCTGTCTCGTTGAATGACATGATGAAAAAAGAATGATGATGTTTTAAAACAAATAAAATCATTTGAGTCAGAATGGTCAGCAAAAATGCAATCAATTGATCAATCTTTAATTGAATTGACATCACGTGTGGAGAAAATTGAGAAGCACTCTAATGATTTGGACTCTTCCATACTAAAACAAATTGATCTTTCAAAGAGATGTGATGATCAACAATTTGATCTGTTGAAGATATGTGATGCTTTGGAAAGGAGAGAGTTTGCAGCAGATGCTGTTCTCTTTGGAGTACCACTACTATTGGACGAAAATAAACTAAGTACTTTCGAGAGCATTTTCCGTTCCGTGCACTGCGACCCTCCCATATTAAATTCAATTTTTCGATCACGAACATCAGTAGGTATGGGGATACTTGGGACTGGGAATTTTGTCGCGTGCCATTTGGGGTCTTATCAGTGGTTCGTTGAGGGTCTTATCAGTAGTTTGGCCAGATGGTGTGTGTTGTTTTGTTAAAAGGTCAGATGGTTGTAATGGTTTTGTTAGTTTTGAAGGTTGTTGTTCTATTTTTATATTTTTGAGAAATGTTGTTTACGGTGCGCAGCTCTTGGCAATAGGGATTTCGTCATCTGGTGTATTATGAAGAAATTTGAACTGGCCGCTGGCTGAGGCTTTGTTTTTGAGATTTTCTTATCTTGGTTGTGGACTGTGGTACTATTTCATGATACGTTGTATGACGTCATGGCGCGTGGTGTATATGGGTTATTAGTATTATGTAGTATAATTCTAGGCTAATTGGTTTGGCAAATAAGTTCATGGCTAATTGGTTTGACATCGAGGTTATGAAGCATAGCAATTATATTAATTAGCGAGTAATAATTTGTTGTAGACGACAAGGTATTAAGAAGTTGAGGTCTTCATGCAGGAGGATCTCGAATATAAATCTGATGTTGAACTGTTGAATTTCTAATCATTAAAACGATCATACCATATGAATAAGTAAAAGTATACACGTAAATGTCTAGGTCAATAAAACTTTTTATTTAAAAAAAATGTGTGTTATTTATTTGGTGAGGGGTATCCAAGAGTTATGCTCCGATGAAAAGCCAAGCCATTTCACAAATATTCGATCCTTTTTCTTTTGAAGAACATCCTCGACTAGATATGTATCGGGAAATTTGGTTTTCTGAAGTTCTAGCTCATAGAATCCACCTTTTATGGGATGGTATTGGTAGTCTTCTAGTAAGTATGTTATAGGGTTTGTGTGTTGTACTTTGATTATTTTAAAGATTTCTGTGGTCCAACTTGGTGTGTATCCTTTTTCGAAAACGTGTTTGTATTTACTAATTCTAACAAAGTTCCCCACTTTAAATTTTGAAGTAATATGTATTTTGATATGATTATAAATTTTAGAGAGTAGTTCTTTTTCATTAGTAGTATTGACTTCAGATGGTTTCATCCTTATCGTACGATGAATAGAATTATTGTACTTTTCTGTTAGCTGGTCTATCGCTTCAATCCAACGATATGAACCATTCAAACTGAATTCTTTCCACATACAGGCTTTTATAGTACGATTAAATCGTTCAACAATCGATGCTTTGAGAACGCTAAATAATAGAGAAAATAGAGTAATGATTAACTTGATATTTTTTCATTAGTTTTTGAAAAGATGTATTGAAAAATTCTTTTCCATCATCTGTTTGTAAGTTTTTTGGACGGCGACCTTTATTGAATATATCTTCCATCGCCTGAGTGATACTTGTTCCTTTTTTGTTTTTAATAGGGACTGTCCAAGTAAATTTAGAAAATCACCGTCTATCCTTCAAGCCGGTCGCATCGTCGCTCTACTCAGTGCTTGTTTTTCATTCGGTTACTTTTCCCGCTATTTTCCGATAGCCACAAAGCCCTTTGCTTTAATTTTTTTTTTTTTTTTACACCCCGTTACGCAGTGTATTCAATCGAATAGTGATAATTAAATAGTAATCATGGCCTCAGGGCCACATGTGCTTGCGGGTAACCGGTTTCGCGATCTCGATGTAGATTTGCAGGCTGATTACTCGAACAAAAAGAAAAGAAAAAAAACTAACTTTACAATCGCAGACACCGATCTTTCATGGCAACCCCACATGTCAACAACTAACCCCAAATTTATAGTGATGTCTCCAGCGGACAACAAAAAACCATTCTCTCTATTTAGTGTGTTCTTAATAAAAAAAGCGATCGATGGAATTAGCACGGGTTACGATTCCATTACACAAATGCGTGACGGTAATCTGCTTATCCTCGCTAGAACCCAAAAAATTGCTGAAATTTTCCTATCAAGAAAACACTTATCAAATCTTTGCCCGATCAACGTAGCCCTTCACAGTGACTTGAACTCTTCTAAAGGTACAGTATATGCACCCTACCTTACAAACGTTCCTGATGAAGAAATTAAAATAGAAATGAAACCTCAAGGCGTTATAGAAGTTTATAAATTTACGAAAAAAATCGATGGTATCCAAACTCCAACTGGTCTCATTCTCCTAACGTTCGACTCCTTCCGGTCACCGTCCTCTGTTAGCATTGGCTGGTACAATTGCAAGGTTGTGGAATATTTCCCCAACCCCATGCGGTGTAGAAATTGCCAGCTTTTAGGGCACACTGCGAAAAGATGTAAAAATTCTCCATCCTGTGAAAATTGCAACATGCCACCTGTCGACCCCCACTCATGTTCGCGTACCTATTGCGCTAACTGCTACGAAAATCACCCGGCTTCTTCTAAAACATGTAAGAGTATCGTGAAAGAAAAAGAAATATTAAAAATTAAAACAATTAGAAAGTGTACGATTCGAGAAGCCAAACAAGCTTATAAAGAGCTACATCCTGAAAACAATGCCCAACAAACTTACGCAGCAGTCACAGCCGGATCATCGTCAGCCACACAAACCCCCCCTTCGGATAATCAAACCACAACCGCTATTAATCACTCACCACCTCAAGGTGAAACTAATGTAAACTCAATCACTGTACAAGGTCCTTCTCGCTCGCAACACAACCAACAAAATAAAACACCTCAAATCGCAGTCTCAAACAGCTCACCACAAAAAACCACTCAAATCAATATATCAAAATTACACGAACAACAACTAAACGAACCCAGTAAACTCAATAATTACTTATCAACTCAAACTCCTACCAATCCTTCTCCGCGTAATACGGAACCAAACACTTATCTTAATTCTCCATTATCCAATTTCACAGAATCACTAATCAAAAATAATAACTATTACATCACCCCCATAGAGGCCGATGATGACAGCACTTAACCCATATAAAAACTCCCACACAAACGACTCCGCTGCTGCTAGGATGGGACAGGCGGAGCATCCGGACGTTACGGGTGCTCCGGGTGCCCCCTCCGGCGGGCAGCGGGGTCGCTATATCCATTTCACCAACAAACACAACACCAACAACGGCCTTTACCAGTGCAACACAGTGTGCACTGGGAATAAGCGCCCTCACACATTCAAAACTTATTTGAAAATCCTACAATGGAACATGAACGGTTATTTTAACAATTGTCATGAACTGCAATTGCTATTGAATGATCTTAATCCCTCCATAGTAAGTTTACAAGAAACACATATTCAACACAACTTCGCGCCTTACCCGCCAAAACAATATACAGCATACTTCCACAACTCGCCTTCAAACAATTATTCGAAACAAGGAACAGGAATTCTAATTCACAACTCCGTCCCACACACCTATTTAAATATTCAATCAAACATATCCACAGTCGCAATAGAAATCAACATGAACATCAAAATAACAGTTATCTCAACATACATACATCCTTCTCAACCATTTACGTCCTCCGATCTTGCAAACATTCTTAATAACATCCAAACTCCGATCCTGTTCACTGGTGACATAAACTGCTGGAATACCATTTGGGGCTCACCTATAACCAACACTAGAGGTAAAGAATTCGAAAATTTTCTCTTAATTTCAAGCTTAGCCGTGCTAAATGACGGAAGCCCAACTCATTTCTCTACACACAAGTCATGGACTCATGTCGATATCACAGCTATCTCTCCACAACTTTTACCCAAAACTTCATGGGAGATCTTAGACGACCTACACGGGAGTGACCATCTCCCAATCTTGACAAAGATTGATCTGGGTGGAAAGTCATTCCCAAAAACTGTTTCCTGCAAATTCCTGACCGATCATGCTAACTGGGAGCTGTATCAGAACTCGGTTCTAAACATTCTTAACAATTATAGTCGTTCCTCTAACATCAACCAAGAGACCGCATCAATTACAAAAATTTTAAGAACTGCAGCCAACATTGCTATACCGCAAACAAAAAATATTCCAAGGAAAAAGGTTGTCCCTTGGTGGACTGCGGAATTGTCCACTCTCCGCACCAACAAACAAAATTTATGGAAACTGGTAAAAAAGCATCTCAGCAACGCAAACGTTATTAATTACCGTAAGGCAAATGCCTTATTCCGAAGAAACTGCAAAATAGAAAAAAAAGAGTGCTTCCAAAAATTTACCTCAAACATCAACCCGAACACCTCCAGCAAAAAAATCTGGGCTGATATAAAAACCCTATCAGGCAACTACACCCAACCTTCAATAAACAGCCTAGTAACTGAATCTGGTACCTGCAATAATCCTCGTGAGATTTGTGACTACTTCGGCACAACCTGGTCCTCCTATTCTTGTGACTCTAACTTTCCAACAACTTTCCTAAATTCTAAAAGACTAACGATTGATTTGGAACACCAAATAATAAGCCCCAGCTCAGACGCAAAATGTGTTGATAAAGAAATAACTTTCGTTGAATTTGAAAGCTGTTTGGCAACTCTAAAAGGAAAAACACCTGGGTTCGACCGAATTTCATATCCAATGCTCAAAAATGCTCCATACTTGCTTAAAAAAAGATTATTACTCCTATACAATACCATTCTTAAAGAGGGCACAATACCACAAACGTGGAAAGTGGCCACTACAATTCCAATCCCAAAAAACGCAAAAAAACCTTCCTACCCAAAGGGATACAGACCAATCTCATTACTCCAGTGTGCGAGCAAACTTTTAGAAAAAATTATATCTAAACGGCTTACCTGGTTTATTGAAAAAAACAACTACATTAATCTAAAGCAAGTTGCTTTCAAGCAAGGCCGCAGCACCATCGACTCACTCTTGCACATAGACGAATACGTATGTGCCGCGCTCTCTAACAAAAATCATGTTTCTATCCTGTCCCTTGACTTTGAAAGAGCTTTTGAGAGAATTGGCATCCACGTAATTATAAACAAACTCGTACAATGGAAAGTTGGACCTAAGATCTTCGCATACATCAAATCTTTTCTGACAAATCGGCAATTTAGAGTCAGAGCAAATAACTATTATTCCTCTACTTACAAGTTAGAAAATGGTATCCCGCAGGGCTCACCTCTTTCGGTAACACTTTTTATAATTGCATACAACGAAATTAGCGAAATTATTTCCAAACAGAAAAATATAGATCACTGTTTTTACGCAGACGATCTCATCTTACTATCAAAATTTAATGATACTAACAAATCCAAAGAAGTTTTTCAAAACATTTTAATGGACCTAGACAGATGGTGTTCCTATTCTGGATCCATAATTTCCAGTGAGAAAAGTAACCACCTTCATATATGTAAAAAAAAGAAATTGTAATAAAGTTGATATCCATTTACTTGACAATAAAATTAAAAATGTAAACTCTTTAAGTATATTAGGCATTACCTTTGATAGCAAATTTAGTTTTAAGGATCACTGTTTGCTTCTCAAAAAAAAATTAATTACAAAGACTAAATATTTTAAGATTCTTATCTACTAAAAACAGTTTTATCCACACAAACACTCTATCTCTTATAGCCCGGAACATTGTATTAGCCAAAATCGACTATGGGTTGGCAATCTTTGGCAAATGCGCTAGATCGACGCTCAACATCATCAAACCAACCTACCACGCGGCAGTCAGGACCAGTCTGAAAGCATTCCCAACAACGCCGATAAGAAACATACTTACCGAAGCCGGGCTCCCATCTATCGACCAACAAAGAGACCTAGCAACGACTCGTCTGATACCAAAAATATGCCAGTCCTATAGATCGCCAATAACAGATGACGCCAAGAAAATACTGAGACGGAAAAAAATCCCAAAATGTCCCTCCACCATCTATATCGCCTTGAATTTCGCCAATAAAGTTGGAATAAATCCTAAAATCAGTGTTCTACCGCCTTGCATCGTGCCACCTTGGGAGTTTCCAACTACCATTGTCAACACTAAACTTGTAAAATACAAAAAAAACGTTACTCCAACAGAAGTTTATAACCAGCTATTTTCCGAAATCACGGAAAAATATAAACACGATTCATGGGACTTCATCTTCACGGATGGATCCAAAACTGAAACTGGAACTGGTTATGCTATCGTTTCAGGAGATGGCCACACGTTGTTCAGTGCAAGAATACCTAACTATTTCTCTGTATATTCCACTGAAGCCTACGCAATCCTAAAAGCAACAGATATAGCTTTGAGTTTTACAAACAACGCTGTTATCTGTACCGACAGCCTATCCACTCTTAACGCCATCAAGAACGTTCATAACTGCACTGCCACTTCAACTAAAATCCGTAACAATATTATCCAAAACAAAAAAAAACTTTTGTTACTATGGATCCCAGGTCACTCTGGCATAACAGGCAACGGTTTGGCTGACTTTGCAGCCAAAAAAGCTACAGAACAACAAAATATACTGCAAATACCACCAACAAAAATCGACGCCCTAAAGTTGATAAATACATACTGGGAAAAAATTAAAACAGACGAATGGAACACATATAGTCACCACTATTCCTCAATAAATCCTAGAAGAGAGTCGCCTAAATACCCAACACAAACAACATCCAAAATGAACAAATGTTTCCTCCGTCTCCGGCTGGGACACACGCAAATAACGCATAGCCACCTCCTCAAAAAAGAATTGCCTCCTAGTTGCCATCTTTGCCAATCCAGTCAAGCCTTATCTATAAAACACCTTACACGCGAGTGCCCTATAGTAGATAATATCTGCAAAACTAAAAACAATAAGAAATTTTCTGAGCTTCTCTCAATAGTCTCAACCGAAAACATAGAAAATGTATATAAAATCTTAAGTTTATTAAAAATAGAAGCAAACATTTAACAAATACGCAAATCTATGTCAATGGAGAGGTCGACGGCCGGAGTCCCTGGTTCCCTACGTCGGAACACAGTGACTCTGACCACCGACCACCCCAACACTATGTATGTACATAATCTAATTAACAGTCTACTTCTCCTCACATACCAGCCGAAAGCCTATGTAGCTAGTGCTGTTAAAAAAATTGTAAATTATAATTGTAAATTTATTTAAATTATAATAAATAATAATAATAATAATAATAAATTTAGAAAATGTGTCAAATTACTGTGAGAAGATATCTATAGTTTTCGTTTTCGAGTGAATAAACAACCATTTCGACAAGGTCTGCCTGCCATAAATCATCTAAACCCTTTATTATTACTCGTCTCTTAGGGAAATTCCTCCGAGCAGGTTTATGTAGTTCTTCAACAACGTTTCTCTCGCTCATATTTGGATTGAATGATATAAAAGAAACAAGTGTTTATTCTTTTTATGTACACGTATTTTTATTATTTGTTTTTTCATTAAATTGATAAGCTATAGTCATGCTACGATAGTCTTTTTTACAAGGTCATTAACTTTTTTATTCTTAATAGTCTGTTTTCAAGCATGCAACATGCACAAGTATTAGGATCCTTTTTACATATGTTTGAAGATGATGACTGGCTTTCAAAATAACATCCATGATTGGATGTTATTGCTGTTGTGTTAGATACATTTATAAAACTTTTCAAGAAGATTACACAGTCCAAAAGCTCCTCATGATAGTGCAGTCAATGAAGCGAAAAATAGCGCCTTACCTCCGAATTTTTTTACTGTGAACCGATTTGCATGAAATTTTGGAATTAGGCTCATCTTACCCTTAACTTTAAAAGTGAAAATGATTTGAGCACCTGGGGGTGGTTGCCACTCCTTTTCGGGGCCGAATTTTTTTTTTCAAAATAACCTCGGATGTTGATAAAAGGCCTAATTTCAAGCAAAAAATCAAAAATTTAATTTTGGTGGAAATGGCACTTATGAAACCCATTGATTTAAAAGAAAAAAACATTAGATGCTCTTCTTATTTGCACTACAGCTCACTTATTTTACGTGCAAAAGACTTAATTTTAATAGTGCTCATTTAAAAGCTTATTTCAAGCACTACAAAACATCCTCTTGTATTAGAATGCATAAAATGCATCTGCTCGCCGCTAAATGGCATTGACCACAACGAATAAATTTCAGACAAAATAGAAAATGGCTTTGATCTTTTATATCTAGCTTAATAGCTTCTTAGAATACTTTATAAAAAACCAAATTGTTCACTGTTTTACCTGCTACAATTTTGTTCTTTATAAAATTTTCGATAAAACGTATAGTTTTGAAGATATTTGCAATAAATAGATGAAAAACGTAAATTAAAAGATTAGTAAAGTTTTTAACAGTTAAAACACTTTTTATATATCCTCAGATGTACATTTCAGAAGCAATGCAAAAAACTAATAATAAACAAAAATGTTTCTAAACAAAATTACAGTTGAGTTGAGTTGAATCTATTAAAAAATTTTTTGAATATTGAATCTTTGATTGGTCCATCATCACTATTCATTAGATTATTTTTGTTTTTAAATATGTAAAATGAAGCAAAAGCATCTAATTCATAATTGCTATTTACATTTCTTATTAATTTTAAATTTTGCAAACTAAAGCTATGACTATTTTCTAGCATATGTTCTGCAACACTTGACTTTTCTTTTTCATTATATTTAAGATGTGCAAAATGTTCTTTAAATCTTTTTAGAATAGGTCTTCTTGTCTGTCCTACATATTCTTTTGCACAATCATTACATCCGATAGAATAAATTCCTGACTTTTGAAGTTGTTCAATTTTATCCTTAGATCCTCCAATCAGATTTTTTATTTCGCTGCACTCACTCATACGGATATTATATTTATTAAAGATTGGTTTTATCTTAGATGTTATTTCTGGATAGAAATAAAATTTTGAATATTTCTTTTCGTCATTTCCTTCATTCCTTATTAGATCTAAAGTTGTATAATTTCTCAATTCTTGTTTTCTTCTATGTGCAATTGTTAAATCTTCAATCAATTCTTCAGTATATCCATTAATTTTGGCTATGTCTTTAATTTTTTGGAATTCTTTTATTTTTGTTTCTATAGTCATTGGAATATTTAGAGCTCTAAAAATCTTTGAGTGAAAAGCTGACATCTTATCTTCAAAAGAATGGAACGAGTCTGATGTAATGTATCTCAGAGTATTCGTTGGTTTTCTGTATATATCCAATTCGAAATTGTCTCCGTTCCGAGTTATACTTAAATCCAGAAAATTTAGTTTCCCTTCAATTTCTTCTTCATATGTAAATTTTATTGATGGGTATTTAGTTCTATTTAATTTGTTAATGAACTGACGGAGTTCATGTTTTTTGATTATCGCCCATATATCATCTACATATCTTAACCAAAATTCTTGGAAAATTTACTTGATTTTTCATTTCAGTTTCTATATGCGACATAAATAAATTTGCTAAAAACGGGCTCATATGTGATCCCATACTGCAACCAAATTTTTGTCTGTAAAACTTTTCATTAAACTGGAACCAATTTTCATCCATGCACAGTTTAGTAAGTTTTACAAATTCATTTATTTCTTCTGGTTTAAGTGTATTTCTTTCTAGCCATTTTCTCAGAAAAACTAAAGTTTCATCAATTGGAACATTTGGATATAATGAAACAACATCGAATGAAACTTGAATCTCATTGCTAGCTATTTTTAAGTTCTTTACTTTTTCTGCAAATTCAATTCCTTTTTTTATAGCTGCTGTTTCAAATTTGATTGGGAGATTATTTAGTTTTTCTAATAACCAACATTCAAGTTTTGATAATATTGATCCAGCTGTTGATGTAATTGGTCTTATTTGTTTTCCGGGTTTATGTAATTTTAACTGAGAATATAATCTTGGTAAAATTGGATTTGAAACATTTAATTTCCTTGATAAATTAGGATCAGTAAAAACTTTAACTGCTTTTTTGATAGCTTCTTTAGTTCTCCTTATCATTCCTGGTAAAGGATTAAAAATTACTTCTTCATAAGGTCCAGTTCTTATAAATTGTTCAGTTATTGCAATATATTCTTGTTTGTCTAGTATTACAATATTATTGCTTTTATCAGCTTTACTGAAAATAACTGAAGTTTTCTTTTCTTTTAAACTTTTCGCTGCTCCTCTAAAATTTTTCATTTTAGCAGTCATGTTCGTTAGATCATTAAAATTAATTTTATCTATAACTTCGGACCTTACTCTAACTTTATCGTCAGGATCATTGAAATGTTTCAGAGCTGTTTCAATGTTAATCAAAGCACTTTGGATAGCTTTTTCTTTTGTTGGTTGCAATGCAAAATTTAATCCTCTATTAAGTAATTCCAATTCATTTGTTGTAAATTCCAAACTTGAAAAATTTTTTACGAAATCTTCTACTGGTTCTACTTCTTTAAAAATCTTCTTTTGCTCATTATAATTGACTCTACCTATTAAAAGATTGATTTTTTTAATTAAGATTTGTTTTTTCTTACCAAATTTACAGTCAACTGTATCTTGAACATGCATAATAAAATTATTCCAATCGCTTGATTGTTCCAATATTTGCATTTGATTATTATTGCAGAGATATAGATGCAGGGAATATGCCTCACATTCAATTACAGACAGCTTTGAGTATTTAGACTTTATTTCAAGATTAAGCCACATTTTCTGTTCTGCACAAATAGCTTTCTCTATAATTCCCTTATTTTCAGAATTTGTTGGACCCCAAAGTTGAATAAAATTCGGAAAAACATTCTGTTTCTTACATCTTCTAAGACAAAATATATCTGTTTGTAAATATTTAATCTTCGTCCTCAGTTTCAGGTATCTATTTTTTGTTTTTTGTATCTCTTGAAGCACGTTAGCCATAATTGATGAGTTTTTTAGTTGAGATATTCCACGTGTTTTTTAATCTAATAAATGAAAAGATTAGTAAAGTTTTTAACAGTTAAAACACTTTTTATATTTCCTCAGATGTACATTTCAGAAGCAATGCTTCCATCGTCAGTGAGATTTATAAATTAAATTAAATTAAGTTATTTGTCAAAATTACAGTTGAGTTGAGTTGAATCTATTAAAAAATTTTTTGAATATTGAATCTTTGATTGGTCCATCATCACTATTCATTAGATTATTTTTGTTTTTAAATATGTAAAATGAAGCAAAAGCATCTAATTCATAATTGCTATTTACATTTCTTATTAATTTTAAATTTTGCAAACTAAAGCTATGACTATTTTCTAGCATATGTTCTGCAACACTTGACTTTTCTTTTTCATTATATTTAAGATGTGCAAAATGTTCTTTAAATCTTTTAAGAATAGGTCTTCTTGTCTGTCCTACATATTCTTTTGCACAATCATTACATCCGATAGAATAAATTCCTGACTTTTGAAGTTGTTCAATTTTATCCTTAGATCCTCCAATCAGATTTTTTATTTTTATTTCGCTGCACTCACTCATACGGATATTATATTTATTAAAGATTGGTTTTATCTTAGATGTTATTTCTGGATAGAAATAAAATTTTGAATATTTCTTTTCGTCATTTCCTTCATTCCTTATTAGATCTAAAGTTGTATAATTTCTCAATTCTTGTTTTCTTCTATGTGCAATTGTTAAATCTTCAATCAATTCTTCAGTATATCCATTAATTTTGGCTATGTCTTTAATTTTTTGGAATTCTTTTATTTTTGATTCTATAGTCATTGGAATATTTAATTTTTATTAATATTTATTTTATTATTTAGCAGCTATAAAAAATGGAATTGAATTTGCAGAAAAAGTAAAGAACTTAAAAATAGCTAGCAATGAGATTCAAGTTTCATTCGATGTTGTTTCATTATATCCAAATGTTCCAATTGATGAAACTTTAGTTTTTCTGAGAAAATGGCTAGAAAGAAATACACTTAAACCAGAAGAAATAAATGAATTTGTAAAACTTACTAAACTGTGCATGGATGAAAATTGGTTCCAGTTTAATGAAAAGTTTTACAGACAAAAATTTGGTTGCAGTATGGGATCACATATGAGCCCGTTTTTAGCAAATTTATTTATGTCGCATATAGAAACTGAAATGAAAAATCAAGTAAATTTTCCAAGAATTTTGGTTAAGATATGTAGATGATATATGGGCGATAATCAAAAAACATGAACTCCGTCAGTTCATTAACAAATTAAATAGAACTAAATACCCATCAATAAAATTTACATATGAAGAAAAAATTGAAGGGAAACTAAATTTTCTGGATTTAAGTATAACTCGGAACGGAGACAATTTCGAATTGGATATATACAGAAAACCAACGAATACTCTGAGATACATTACATCAGACTCGTTCCATTCTTTTGAAGATAAGATGTCAGCTTTTCACTCAAAGATTTTTAGAGCTCTAAATATTCCAATGACTATAGAAACAAAAATAAAAGAATTCCAAAAAATTAAAGACATAGCCAAAATTAATGGATATACTGAAGAATTGATTGAAGATTTAACAATTGCACATAGAAGAAAACAAGAATTGAGAAATTATACAACTTTAGATCTAATAAGGAATGAAGGAAATGACGAAAAGAAATATTCAAAATTTTATTTCTATCCAGAAATAACATCTAAGATAAAACCAATCTTTAATAAATATAATATCCGTATGAGTGAGTGCAGCGAAATAAAAATAAAAAATCTGATTGGAGGATCTAAGGATAAAATTGAACAACTTCAAAAGTCAGGAATTTATTCTATCGGATGTAATGATTGTGCAAAAGAATATGTAGGACAGACAAGAAGACCTATTCTTAAAAGATTTAAAGAACATTTTGCACATCTTAAATATAATGAAAAAGAAAAGTCAAGTGTTGCAGAACATATGCTAGAAAATAGTCATAGCTTTAGTTTGCAAAATTTAAAATTAATAAGAAATGTAAATAGCAATTATGAATTAGATGCTTTTGCTTCATTTTACATATTTAAAAACAAAAATAATCTAATGAATAGTGATGATGGACCAATCAAAGATTCAATATTCAAAAAATTTTTTAATAGATTCAACTCAACTCAACTGTAATTTTGACAAATAACTTAATTTAATTTAATTTATAAATCTCACTGACGATGGAAGCATTGCTTCTGAAATGTACATCTGAGGAAATATAAAAAGTGTTTTAACTGTTAAAAACTTTACTAATCTTTTCATTTATTAGATTAAAAAACACGTGGAATATATCAACTAAAAAACTCATCAATTATGGCTAACGTGCTTCAAGAGATACAAAAAACAAAAAAATAGATACCTGAAACTGAGGACGAAGATTAAATATTTACAAACAGATATATTTTGTCTTAGAAGATGTAAGAAACAGAATGTTTTTCCGAATTTTATTCAACTTTGGGGTCCAACAAATTCTGAAAATAAGGGAATTATAGAGAAAGCTATTTGTGCAAAACAGAAAATGTGGCTTAATCTTGAAATAAAGTCTAAATACTCAAAGCTGTCTGTAATTGAATGTGAGGCATATTCCCTGCATCTATATCTCTGCAATAATAATCAAATGCAAATATTGGAACAATCAAGCGATTGGAATAATTTTATTATGCATGTTCAAGATACAGTTGACTGTAAATTTGGTAAGAAAAAACAAATCTTAATTAAAAAAATCAATCTTTTAATAGGTAGAGTCAATTATAATGAGCAAAAGAAGATTTTTAAAGAAGTAGAACCAGTAGAAGATTTCGTAAAAAATTTTTCAAGTTTGGAATTTACAACAAATGAATTGGAATTACTTAATAGAGGATTAAATTTTGCATTGCAACCAACAAAAGAAAAAGCTATCCAAAGTGCTTTGATTAACATTGAAACAGCTCTGAAACATTTCAATGATCCTGACGATAAAGTTAGAGTAAGGTCCGAAGTTATAGATAAAATTAATTTTAATGATCTAACGAACATGACTGCTAAAATGAAAAATTTTAGAGGAGCAGCGAAAAGTTTAAAAGAAAAGAAAACTTCAGTTATTTTCAGTAAAGCTGATAAAAGCAATAATATTGTAATACTAGACAAACAAGAATATATTGCAATAACTGAACAATTTATAAGAACTGGACCTTATGAAGAAGTAATTTTTAATCCTTTACCAGGAATGATAAGGAGAACTAAAGAAGCTATCAAAAAAGCAGTTAAAGTTTTTACTGATCCTAATTTATCAAGGAAATTAAATGTTTCAAATCCAATTTTACCAAGATTATATTCTCAGTTAAAATTACATAAACCCGGAAAACAAATAAGACCAATTACATCAACAGCTGGATCAATATTATCAAAACTTGAATGTTGGTTATTAGAAAAACTAAATAATCTCCCAATCAAATTTGAAACAGCAGCTATAAAAAAAGGAATTGAATTTGCAGAAAAAGTAAAGAACTTAAAAATAGCTAGCAATGAGATTCAAG
This sequence comes from Melanostoma scalare, assembly GCA_949752695.1. Classification (NCBI taxonomy): domain Eukaryota; kingdom Metazoa; phylum Arthropoda; class Insecta; order Diptera; family Syrphidae; genus Melanostoma; species Melanostoma scalare. Next base: position 82,412,353 of record OX456986.1, read on the forward strand.
TTTCATTCGATGTTGTTTCATTATATCCAAATGTTCCAATTGATGAAACTTTAGTTTTTCTGAGAAAATGGCTAGAAAGAAATACACTTAAACCAGAAGAAATAAATGAATTTGTAAAACTTACTAAACTGTGCATGGATGAAAATTGGTTCCAGTTTAATGAAAAGTTTTACAGACAAAAATTTGGTTGCAGTATGGGATCACATATGAGCCCGTTTTTAGCAAATTTATTTATGTCGCATATAGAAACTGAAATGAAAAATCAAGTAAATTTTCCAAGAATTTTGGTTAAGATATGTAGATGATATATGGGCGATAATCAAAAAACATGAACTCCGTCAGTTCATTAACAAATTAAATAGAACTAAATACCCATCAATAAAATTTACATATGAAGAAGAAATTGAAGGGAAACTAAATTTTCTGGATTTAAGTATAACTCGGAACGGAGACAATTTCGAATTGGATATATACAGAAAACCAACGAATACTCTGAGATACATTACATCAGACTCGTTCCATTCTTTTGAAGATAAGATGTCAGCTTTTCACTCAAAGATTTTTAGAGCTCTAAATATTCCAATGACTATAGAAACAAAAATAAAAGAATTCCAAAAAATTAAAGACATAGCCAAAATTAATGGATATACTGAAGAATTGATTGAAGATTTAACAATTGCACATAGAAGAAAACAAGAATTTGTAACGGGCTATTGGTTTCATCGGGGTCGTGCTGGCATGCTGGTCCGGCTCCTGCTCGCCGTTGGGCGTGGGAACTTGACCCCTTAAACCCGCTGACAAAAATCATGCCAGACTTTCGTGCTGTCAAGGTGTTTTTAGCACACGAGAAATTGCCTCTACCCTCCCTACCTTGTCACCTTACTCGCCTCGGTGACCCTTAACTGGCATCATCCCCTACCTAAGCGATCATCCTTTCCTCTTTAGACTCCTCATCCCATTTTGATCAATTTAGTTAATACACATTTTATCTTCAATTTCCGATTTCATATATTTGAAAATTTCCTACTCATATTTCACAATACTATTTACATGCGTCGTAATTGTGTGTATTTCTTGCTCGTGATTGGCTTTATGTTTACTTTATGATGTGTGTATGTTTAAATTAGTAATTTAAGCAACTGGACTTGTAAAATATTCAACTTCTATGTTCTTTGTATTGTTCTTTTAAATGTACTTAGCACTTTCTATGTATTCAAATTTTTAAACGTAGCTCTTTGTGCACGTAATTAAACAAACAGATTAAAATTATACAATTAATGAAATTATAAAAAAAATAACGAATCCGAAACTAATTTCAATACACGCAAGACAAAAAAAATACCGGGACTTAACTTCCACTTTTACACGATTAAATTTAAAGCAAGCAATGGTCCCCACTTAACCCCAAAAACCAGATATATATATGTAAATTTTAATATAGTAAAAAGTGACAGGGCGCATAAAAGACTTACCAAATGTCGATGATTTTGTTGTTGTGGCCACAGCATTCAAATCCTCGATGGTCTTTCCCGTCGTAACTACTAATTCGCTTTTGTTCTCGAATTTTCAAGATAATTAAAATCAATATATATATAACCTGGTTATATGTTTATCAAAAATTAAAGCTACGTTAACGCGCGTATTTGCCGTTAATATCGGATTCACTTCACAGTAATTATTAAAAGAATTAAGAACAAAAAAAAACCGAGCACACACTTATTACAATAAATTTACTGGTTGCCTTGAATGGTTTCAAATCAGCCTCCTGTACTCAACCTCCGAAGCCTTTCCTTCCGGATTACGCCCCCTTTATATCTCTCCTGACGAAGAGCCTACTTGCAGGCTAGTTAAATATGTAGCGCACCACTTAATTAATTAAGTGTATTTTTATTCTCTCAGGTAAGGTGCTTCCTATTCAAATAAATACAGGTACTTTTGGTACCATAAAAGAAAATAAGTATGGCTGCAAACCATTCACCGACAGAAAATTTTACCTGCTAAACTATGGCAGCTGAATATATATTATTTCCTGCAGAAACCTTCTGGGCAATTTTACTTCTCAGCAAGTACAAAATATTCCTAGTTATCTATAACAATTATACGTTATACACTTTAAAAAAAAACTATTTACTTGAAAAAAACTTACACGAACGAAATAACCTTCATCGGCAAAATAACCATGAAATTGGTTTTCCTTGGAACTTCTGGTCCGTTTGACTTTGAATTTGCTAATGACGCAAACAGCACAATGTCAAACGGATTCAGAATCTCAATGTTATGTTTCACCGCTTATTTGAGAGGTCATAACGTTCTTTTTTTTCTCCTTTCCCTGCTCTAAACAATTCCTATCTTCCTTCTTAGCAACATTTATAACATCTATCATATAAACGAGTTTAGCATATGCTTAAACCATCTTTCTCTTTCCTAACCACTTTCTGACCACCTACTAGGGAATTTTTATGTGTCAAATTGACAAGACCTTCCTCCACCTGTCATAAGTGTTGTTTACATAAAGTGTTTTCCGACTCGTGCGCGAAATAATTTGTTTAGTGGTTTCATTTGTGTTTATTTAAATAAAAGAAACATATTTCGTTACAGGGCTTCGCTATTTTGTATGCGTTAAAGCATTCAAAACACGCGAACGAACCCACGTACCCATAAATCGCCCTACTTTATTCCTATTGACCTATTCTTATCTGTCCATACAAAAATTTTTCTTCGCGAGCACGAGGCGGCGAGAAAAGATAAAACGTAAAGAATAACCTAATAAAAAGTAGTTTTCGGATGGTGTGTGCTAAAGTTGAGAAAATGAAGGGGAACAGTGAAAACAAAAAAAAATATAAATATAAATAAGATAAAAAAAAAAATATATCACTAAAATCACCCCCAGTGTAAAAAGTGTACAGTGAGTGAAATGTGTATATACACAAAAAAAAATATACAAAAAAAAATAAAAATAGGATTTTTAAAACAACGCCGGATCAGCTTTACCTTATAACGTGGGTGCCGAACCTACATAAAAGCCGGGCTGTATTTTGCGTCAGATAAGTATTTACTATTATTTCTGGATTGGGGAACCGATACTTTGTGGAACGTTTTCTCTTGCTTTCAGGTTATTGTTTGATGTCTTTGGCGTGGTAGATACCAATCAGTTTACCATTCAGCGTTTCCAGTTCGTACATGCAACTGCCTACCACTCTGCGGACACGGCATTTGACAAACTTAGGAAGCAGTTTTGCATTGATTCCCTTTTCAAAGCTGCTCTGAGTAAAGTTTCGATGAAAAACTTCTTGGCCAACTTTAAAAGACACGGGATTTGAACGTAAGTTGTATGTTTTTCTTGACTTAACGTGTGCCCTGAGTAAGTTCTCTGATAACCTTTGTCTAGTAATGGCAGTTTTAGCACAGTTTGGTACAACCAACAATTCGGGGTCAGTCAGAGCATTCAAATCTCGTAGTAAACGATAAGATGAACCATGGGATATCATCGTTTGTCCAAACAACGCAAAGTATGGCTGGCATCCGATAGATTCGTGCATGTCGGATCTCAATGCACATGCTATGCTGGACAGATGAATATCCCAATCGTTTTGCTCCTTAGAGATGAGCACTCGCAATTTACTCAAAAGATTACGATTGACTCTCTCCGAATTGTTAGCTTGTGGTGAATACAATGCCGTACGAATGTGCTTAATGCCATAGTTTGCCAATAAGTTTTTGAACTCATTGGAGACAAACTGACATCCGTTATCAGAATGAACAAACTCAGGGGTGCCGAAAGTATGAAATATTTCACATTCCAAAAACTGAGCAATTCGTGTCGCGGTGGCTTTCGGGAGTGCTTTTAAGAAAGTAAATTTAGTAAAGTGATCTAACGCAATAAATATATAAACGTTTCCTCGTTTTGTTCGTGGGTAAGGTCCTAATAGATCGACGAATAAACGTTGCATTGGTCTTTCCGAAACGATTTGGTTATTGATTGGTGGGCGAAGGGTTACATTTGGAGCTTTTACGGTTTTGCACGTCTCGCATTCACTCACGAACGTTTTTATATCCGTTACCATTTTCGGCCAGAAATATTTTTCGCGTATTCGAGCGTACGTTTTAGCGAAGCCGCTATGGCAGTTCAGCTTAGTATTATGGGACATTTCGATACATTTGTGAGTGAGTGCATCGGGTAACCAGAGCCTCCACAGCGAATCCTCGTCGCTTACATCGCCGTTCCTGAACCTTACTCTTTTGTATATATATTTTCCCGATACAACAAGGTCAGGAAGTGCAGATTGATTGGAGTTGACATTTTCTCGCAGTTGGGAATATTGCTCCGAATTGAACTGATCCGAGTCGAGGTCGACCTCTGCGCCTAATGGTATCAAAGAAAGCTCATCCATTTCCATTCGCGATAGAGTATCCGGAACGACGTTGAGAGATCCTTTTCGGTGTTCGATCGAAAAATCAAAACCTTGAAGTTCCAAGCTCCACCTTGCCAATCGTCCACTCAGGTCTTTCATGGACATGAGCCACTTAAGGCTTGAGTGATCTGTGATGATCGTAAAAGGTAATCCATCAACATACGCTCGGAACTTTCGAATACTCAATACCGCTGCAAGACATTCTTGCTCTGTCACTGTATAATTTTTCTGAGCTTTGTTAAGCTTCTTTGACATATAGGCAATCGGTTTTTCATTCAAATTCTCATCCAACTGAAAGAGAACACCACCCACTCCTTCTGAGGATGCATCGCACTGGATAGTGAACGGCTTTTTAAAATCTGGTTGCGATAGCACGGGAGCCGAAGAAAGCGCAGTTTTGAGTTTATTAAACCCATCTAAAGCTTCAGGTGTTAGCTCAAATTTACTCTTCTTTTTCAAACAATCTGTTAGAGGAGCTGCCAGATCGGAATAATTCTGAATGAACCTCCTGTACCAACCGGTTAAACCTATAAACCTACGAACTTGTCGTTGAGTTTTGGGAATCGGGAAATTGACCATGGCTTCGATTTTAGCAGGATCGGTTTTTAGAGTTCCTTGGCCGATAATGTATCCAAGATACTTAATCTCTCGCATGCAGAACTTGCTTTTGTCGAGGTTGATGGTTAAGTTCGCCTTGCGGAGACATGCAGCAACTTCGTTTAATATCCGAATGTGCGATTCGAAATCGGATGTACATATGAGGAGGTCGTCCAAGTAGACGAAAACATTCTCTCTGAGGGATTGAGGCAACATTTTATCAATGACGCGTGACATTGTAGAACCAGCATTGCTCAAACCAAAAGGCATAACCTTGAATTGGTAGAGTGGTCTACCTGGTACTGCAAATGCGGTCTTCTCTCTTGACTTTTCATCAAGAGGAATTTGCCAATAAGCGTCCTTCAAATCCAACCCCGTGATAAAATGAGTGTCTTTTATTCTACTTAACAACCCCTCAATATGTGGTAACGGGTACGCATCTTTCACCGTTACTGCATTCACTTTCCGGAAATCCAGGCAAAGGCGAACCTTACCGGGTTTTCTGACTAAAACCACAGGACAACACCACGGTGAGTTGCTAACCTCAATTACTCCAAGCTCTAGCATGCGATCCAGCTCCTTATAAGCCTCTTCTTGTCGCACTGGAGACATAGGATAGTGGCGAGATTTAATCGGAACCGCGTTACCTGTATCGATCGTGTGACCACCTAGCGTTGATTTACCTAAACCTAAGACTATAAAGTTAGGAAACAGCTTCTTTGTTAATTCTAACTGAACAGATTGCTCTGGAGACAGCGCAATCAACTCAGCATCATCTTTCATGTTGACATCTCCTTCATGTGACCAGACATCAGTTTGGATTTCGCTTAATTCAGGCATAAGATGGAATTCTCTCCAAAAATTCATCCCAAGGTAGAGTTTTTGAGTTAGATTGGGAATCAGGTAATATGAAATGGGTTTAGTGACACCTTTGTACTTGGTCTGTATTTGGCAATGACCAACAATGGCATGGGACTTCCCATCGGCAGTACGCACAACATTTTTGTACGACTTCACTTCAACTCCAATTCTTTTTACCAAATCCCAACACTCGCTACCTAGCACAGAAATAGAAGCTCCGCTATCCAGTAAACCAAAAACCGGTTCATTGTCCAGTTGAACATTGGCGTACATTCTACCATCTGCGTCCGACGAAATGATGGATTCCAAAATTGCTTTGCGAAAGTGTTGGCGATTTCTGAACCGATGCCGACACTTTTGTATTTGGGAGCTAGCTACACTATTATCAGTTCCCATAATTCGAGAACGAACCTTATAATAGTTAAGCTTACGCTCATGAAGGGATTTAAGGTTGTGAACAATTATAGGGTGAGTTTCGACATCACTTGATTTTTCGTGTTCCAAGATCTTAAGTGGAACACGGTTGTCACTTTTAGTGTGATTCAGTTCTGTTTCGGGTGGTCGGGGTTGTTGTTCGCCGGACGAAGATCCCCGCCCCTCCTTTCGTCCCTGTAGGAGTTTCCCGGATGCTTGGTGCATTCTGGAGTACTGACTCCTTTGGTTCCACACACAAAACAAAACAGCTTTCTCACATGAGAGGGACACATATAAAAGCTGTGACCTTGCTGATCACAGTTCCAGCAGATGAAATTTGCTGTGGAGTTGGTCCTCTTAGGCGGACCCATGGCCGCGATTTCCTCACCAGTCAAGTCCATTACTTCGTCGCTATCGAGAACAGAAACTTCATGAACTGACTTTTGTGAAGAGAACCTCTTCGCCAAAAACCTTTCCGCAACTCTAGCCTTGTTTCTTAATTGCTCAAGACAGTTGCAATCAGCTGACAGCAGGATTTCTCCAAGTCTGTCCTTAGCATTATTTCGCAAAACATCAACCAGTTTCTTATCATCAAAAGGCTCCTTAAGACGGTCGTTAAGAACAACGACGGAATTATAAAAATCGTCAAACGATTCCTTGTACCCCTGCCTACGAGTAAGTATGCGCATGTACACATCTACATCGTTCTCCAACCGCCCAAACTCCTTTTTCATTGCCCTCTTCACTTCCGCAAATTGAACTTCCGGGTTCCTTTTTAAATAGGACCAAAACCAACTATTGGCTCTTCCAGTCAACAACGTATGGAAGTTAGAAGTTAGTTGCTCATCGGTGTATTCACACGAAATTTGAAGGCGGTCCACCTTAAATAAAAAGTCGGTAACATTTTCGGTGCCGTCATACTTAATATTCCAACGGTCTAGTCGACACTTATTCGTGGAACTTGAAAATGCGTTGGACAATGAACTTCGGGGTCTGGGGGTAGGTTGGAGACCGCGAGATGTGATAGCCTCTGCACCTGTGCAGGTCTGGCTGCTTCTCGCAGTATCAAGGGCACTCGGAATCGAACTAGGCCGACTGACGTCCTCCATCTTGTTTATGATATTGACCATAAACTGATCCATTTGTTGGAAGAAACGGACTTGATTTAACATCAAGCTTCGGTCAATTTGCGAAGCCAAGCTTTCTACGCTTACCAGACCACTGGCACTAGCACGATTTCCTTCTCTGACGTTTTGAAGGTCATCACGATCCCCGTCCTCTAACTGCCTATTATCATTCATTTCGAAGGATAAATCTGAGTTTGTTGAGTTTAACTCTGAGAAACTGAATGATCTATCTAAGTTGAACCTGTCTATTCGACTGTGGTATCTTTGGTAGAACCTCTCAAATTGTTCTGCGGACTGAACTTGATACAAATCAAAATCTTCAACGATTGAAACTCTACGATTTGAGCTCATAACTAAACCACTCAGAAAACTCACAACTAAACCACCCCAACAATCAACACTCAATGCAATATCACACAATAAAAAAAACAAAGTATGCCACAAAAATTGAAACTAAAAAGAAGAAAAGATAAACTTTCTAAAATATGCTAACACTTAAAAAAAAATTAAAAGAACCTAAAAGTAAAAACACTAATGTACCAACTGGCCTAAACCACTTACACTTCTGCTTATTGAAAAGAAAACGAAGTTCTAAACAATCTTATAAAAGAATGGACGTAAAACCAACCCAAAAAAACTCACAATTCCTGTAAGTATGCTGAATCTCAAATAAAATTTCAAAATGTTAATAAAAATGTTCATAAATATCAAGGGATGAGGATTGCTGTCTTGAGGAAAGACCACTTTTGATGGCAGGGGAGATGCCTTCGACCTGCGAGCCAAAAATAAAAAAAAGAGGTAACTAAAACATTAGCTACTATACTAAACTGAATCTAATAACAAAAATTTTTCTCCCAGGACATATGCCACCAAATGCTTAGTAGCAAAGACTCCAGAAGAATGACTCAAGATTAAAGCAGGACTTCGAAACAACATCTGTTCGCATTGTCGAGTCTCCACTTGATTAAATTCGGTAGTTGTATGCAGATAGTACCGGACATTGGACTACTCGCTATACAAATAGCTCAAGACTCGGTACTTGCACATTCTATTGCAGAGTTAAAACAATTTTGGTTTCCTTTCCCTTATCGCAACGCGATACCGAAGACATTACCTTCAGTCACCGGGACTTATAAAGGCGAGAAAGCCATTGTTCGAATTAAATTGAAACAGAAATGAAAATTTAAATGAAAGGAAAAAAAATTAAAATGAAATGAGAAAAAGAAACTAATAAAACTCAAAAAGTAAATTAAAACAAATGAAACGGCTCAAAAAAAATAACTGCCTCGCTATCAATGATACCGGGCTCCACGTTCAAGGGCGCCATTTTGTAACGGGCTATTGGTTTCATCGGGGTCGTGCTGGCATGCTGGTCCGGCTCCTGCTCGCCGTTGGGCGTGGGAACTTGACCCCTTAAACCCGCTGACAAAAATCATGCCAGACTTTCGTGCTGTCAAGGTGTTTTTAGCACACGAGAAATTGCCTCTACCCTCCCTACCTTGTCACCTTACTCGCCTCGGTGACCCTTAACTGGCATCATCCCCTACCTAAGCGATCATCCTTTCCTCTTTAGACTCCTGATCCCATTTTGATCAATTTAGTTAATACACATTTTATCTTCAATTTCCGATTTCATATATTTGAAAATTTCCTACTCATATTTCACAATGCTATTTACATGCGTCGTAATTGTGTGTATTTCTTGCTCGTGATTGGCTTTATGTTTACTTTATGATGTGTGTATGTTTAAATTAGTAATTTAAGCAACTGGACTTGTAAAATATTCAACTTCTATGTTCTTTGTATTGTTCTTTTAAATGTACTTAGCACTTTCTATGTATTCAAATTTTTAAACGTAGCTCTTTGTGCACGTAATTAAACAAACAGATTAAAATTATACAATTAATGAAATTATAAAAAAAATAACGAATCCGAAACTAATTTCAATACACGCAAGACAAAAAAAATACCGGGACTTAACTTCCTCTTTTACACGATTAAATTTAAAGCAAGCAATGGTCCCCACTTAACCCCAAAAACCAGATATATATATGTAAATTTTAATATAGTAAAAAGTGACAGGGCGCATAAAAGACTTACCAAATGTCGATGATTTTGTTGTTGTGGCCACAGCATTCAAATCCTCGATGGTCTTTCCCGTCGTAACTACTAATTCGCTTTTGTTCTCGAATTTTCAAGATAATTAAAATCAATATATATATAACCTGGTTATATGTTTATCAAAAATTAAAGCTACGTTAACGCGCGTATTTGCCGTTAATATCGGATTCACTTCACAGTAATTATTAAAAGAATTAAGAACAAAAAAAAACCGAGCACACACTTATTACAATAAATTTACTGGTTGCCTTGAATGGTTTCAAATCAGCCTCCTGTACTCAACCTCCGAAGCCTTTCCTTCCGGATTACGCCCCCTTTATATCTCTCCTGACGAAGAGCCTACTTGCAGGCTAGTTAAATATGTAGCGCACCACTTAATTAATTAAGTGTATTTTTATTCTCTCAGGTAAGGTGCTTCCTATTCAAATAAATACAGGTACTTTTGGTACCATAAAAGAAAATAAGTATGGCTGCAAACCATTCACCGACAGAAAATTTTACCTGCTAAACTATGGCAGCTGAATATATATTATTTCCTGCAGAAACCTTCTGGGCAATTTTACTTCTCAGCAAGTACAAAATATTCCTAGTTATCTATAACAATTATACGTTATACACTTAAAAAAAAAACTATTTACTTGAAAAAAACTTACACGAACGAAATAACCTTCATCGGCAAAATAACCATGAAATTGGTTTTCCTTGGAACTTCTGGTCCGTTTGACTTTGAATTTGCTAATGACGCAAACAGCACAATGTCAAACGGATTCAGAATCTCAATGTTATGTTTCACCGCTTATTTGAGAGGTCATAACGTTCTTTTTTTTCTCCTTTCCCTGCTCTAAACAATTCCTATCTTCCTTCTTAGCAACATTTATAACATCTATCATATAAACGAGTTTAGCATATGCTTAAACCATCTTTCTCTTTCCTAACCACTTTCTGACCACCTACTAGGGAATTTTTATGTGTCAAATTGACAAGACCTTCCTCCACCTGTCATAAGTGTTGTTTACATAAAGTGTTTTCCGACTCGTGCGCGAAATAATTTGTTTAGTGGTTTCATTTGTGTTTATTTAAATAAAAGAAACATATTTCGTTACAAATTGAGAAATTATACAACTTTAGATCTAATAAGGAATGAAGGAAATGACGAAAAGAAATATTCAAAATTTTATTTCTATCCAGAAATAACATCTAAGATAAAACCAATCTTTAATAAATATAATATCCGTATGAGTGAGTGCAGCGAAATAAAAATAAAAAATCTGATTGGAGGATCTAAGGATAAAATTGAACAACTTCAAAAGTCAGGAATTTATTCTATCGGATGTAATGATTGTGCAAAAGAATATGTAGGACAGACAAGAAGACCTATTCTAAAAAGATTTAACGAACATTTTGCACATCTTAAATATAATGAAAAAGAAAAGTCAAGTGTTGCAGAACATATGCTAGAAAATAGTCATAGCTTTAGTTTGCAAAATTTAAAATTAATAAGAAATGTAAATAGCAATTATGAATTAGATGCTTTTGCTTCATTTTACATATTTAAAAACAAAAATAATCTAATGAATAGTGATGATGGACCAATCAAAGATTCAATATTCAAAAAATTTTTTAATAGATTCAACTCAACTCAACTGTAATTTTGTTTAGAAACATTTTTGTTTATTATTAGTTTTTTGCATTGCTTCTGAAATGTACATCTGAGGATATATAAAAAGTGTTTTAACTGTTAAAAACTTTACTAATCTTTTCATTTGCGTTTTTCATCTATTTATTGCAAATATCTCCAAAACTATACGTTTTATCGAAAATTTTATAAAGAACAAAATTGTAGCAGGTAAAACAGTGAACAATTTGGTTTTTTATAAAGTATTCTAAGAACAATATTAAGCTAGATATAAAAGATCAAAGCCATTTTCTATTTTGTCTGAAATTTATTCGTTGTGGTCAATGCCATTTAGCGGCGAGCAGATGCAATTTATGCATTCTAACACAAGAGGATGTTTTGTAGTGCTTGAAATAAGCTTTTAAATGAGCACTATTAGTCTTTTGCACGTAAAATAAGTGCGCTGTAGTGCAAATAAGAAGAGCATCTAATGTTTTTTTCTTTTATAGGAGTGGCAACCACCCCCAGATTGGTGGCGGTGCTCAAATCATTTTCACTTTTAAAGTTAAGTGTAAGATGAGCCTAATTCCAAAATTTCATGCAAATCGGTTCACAGTAAAAAAAATTCGGAGGTAAGGCGCTATTTTTCGCTTCATTGACTGCACTATCATGAGGAGCTTTTGGACTGTGTAATCTTCTTGAAAAGTTTTATAAATGTATCTAACACAACAGCAATAACATCCAATCATGGATGTTATTTTGAAAGCCAGTCATCATCTTCAAACATATGTAAAAAGGGTCCTAATACTTGTGCATGTTGGATGCTTGAAAACAGACTATTAAGAATAAAAAAGTTAATGACCTTGTAAAAAAGACTATCGTAGCATGACTATAGCTTATCAATTTAATGAAAAAATAATTAATAAAAATACGTGTACATAAAAAGAATAAACACTTGTTTCTTTTATATCATTCAATCCAAATATGAGCGAGAGAAACGTTGTTGAAGAACTACATAAACCTGCTCGGAGGAATTTCCCTAAGAGACGAGTAATAATAAAGGGTTTAGATGATTTATGGCAGGCAGACCTTGTCGAAATGGTTGTTTATTCACTCGAAAACGAAAACTATAGATATCTTCTCACAGTAATTGACACATTTTTTAAATTTACTTGGACAGTTCCTATTAAAAACAAAAAAGGAACAAGTATCACTCAGGCGATGGAAGATATATTCAATAAAGGTCGCCGTCCAAAAAACTTACAAACAGATGATGGAAAAGAATTTTTCAATACATCTTTTCAAAAACTAATGAAAAAATATCAAGTTAATCATTACTCTATTTTCTCTATTATTTAGCGTTCTCCAAGCATCGATTGTTGAACGATTTAATCGTACTATAAAAGCCTGTATGTGGAAAGAATTCAGTTTGAATGGTTCATATCGTTGGATTGAAGCGATAGACCAGCTAACAGAAAAGTACAATAATTCTATTCATCGTACGATAAAGATGAAACCATCTGAAGTCAATACTACTAATGAAAAAGAACTACTCTCTAAAATTTATAATCATATCAAAATACATATTACTTCAAAATTTAAAGTGGGGAACTTTGTTAGAATTAGTAAATACAAACACGTTTTCGAAAAAGGATACACACCAAGTTGGACCACAGAAATCTTTAAAATAATCAAAGTACAACACACAAACCCTATAACATACTTACTAGAAGACTACCAATACCATCCCATAAAAGGTGGATTCTATGAGCTAGAACTTCAGAAAACCAAATTTCCCGATACATATCTAGTCGAGGATGTTCTTCAAAAGAAAAAGGATCGAATATTTGTGAAATGGCTTGGCTTTTCATCGGAGCATAACTCTTGGATACCCCTCACCAAATAAATAACACACATTTTTTTTAAATAAAAAGTTTTATTGACCTAGACATTTACGTGTATACTTTTACTTATTCATATGGTATGATCGTTTTAATGATTAGAAATTCAACAGTTCAACATCAGATTTATTTTCGAGATCCTCCTGCATGAAGACCTCAACTTCTTAATACCTTGTCATCTACAACAAATTATTACTCGCTAATTAATATAATTGCTATGCTTCATAACCTCGATGTCAAACCAATTAGCCATGAACTTATTTGCCAAAAAAATTAGCCTAGAATTATACTACATAATACTAATAACCCATATACACCACGCCCAATGACGTCATACAACGTATCATGAAATAGTACCACAGTCCACAACCAAGATAAGAAAATCTCAAAAACAAAGCCTCAGCCAGCGGCCAGTTCAAATTTCTTCATAATACACCAGATGACGAAATCCCTATTGCCAAGAGCTGCGCACCGTAAACAACATTTCTCAAAAATCTAAAAAAAGAACAACAACCTTCAAAATTAACAAAACCATAACAACCATCTGACCTTCTAACAAAACAACACACACCATCTGGCCAAACTACTGATAAGACCCCAAACTTGACCTTCTTACAAAACAACATACACCATCTGGCCAAACTACTGATAAGACCCAACGAACCACTGATAAGACCCCAAATGGCACGCGACAAAATTCCCAGTCCCAAGTATCCCCATACCTACTAACATCCAACACAAACAATGATCCACCGCTAGTTCTCAAGTTTCGCTCCACAAACGACAAGCTGGCTGTTATGAAATCGATTGCTGAACACCGCAAGAGCGAAGGGAAACAAATATCTCTTAAAGACGCTGGCTTCGATTCAACCTCCAAAAAGTATATATGTATATATGAATGAGTGCATAACTAAAAGGAATCGTCTTCTCTTACATGAAGCTGTCAAAATGAAGAAAAACAAACAGCTGTTCTCTCTTTTTACCAAAAATGGGATTGTACATGTCAGAGAACAAAAGATCGGACCAACCATACCAATACACAACGAAAACACTTTGAATACCATTGCAGGGAGAACCGAAAAAAGTTCCACAAAATAAATATGAAGAAATTAATTCTTTTGTATGTTAAAAAAAAAATATTCTCATTTAACACTCAGAATGATTTTAACTCTTTTATTGATTAATTTAAACATTTACACTATTCTCATATTTATTTTCTTTTTATTTTCTATCTTTGTTGGTGTATATTCGTTTATATTCTCACTTTGTCTTTATGAAAAACAAACGATTATTTTTACGATATTCGTGAGTGCTGCTGATCGCTTCAATTTTGTGTGCGATTTTATAACAAAATGAGTAATGGTCGGGGGTCGGTTCCAGTGATCAGACTAAAGTTCTTGTAAATGTTCTTTGTGAACAAAAAAAAAGACTTGCATTTGTGCCATTTAAATGCTCAAAGCTTAAACAATAAAATTGATGACTTACGTCTTATCTTTAATAATATCAGTGTTGACATTGTTTGTAAGTCTGAAACTTGGGTCAAGTTGGAGAAAACAAGTGGTCTTTTCTACTAAAATGATTTTAATCTCGTCGCAACAGATAGACATGACAAAGTTGGAGGGGGAGTCTGTATTTACATTAAAAAAAGTATAGATTTAGTGTCATTAAAAAGTCAAACGAATATGATCCATTAGAGTATATTTTTATTGAGTTGAATCATGAATATTGTAATGCAAACCCAACATTTAATACCAATTTCCTAATCGAAAACGTTCAACCGAAAACACAAGTGGCAACACTAGTGTAAATAAATAAGTGAAGTGGAAATCTGTTTTTCCGTCGGCTTTTTTGGTCACATTAATTATGGTAATGAAACAATCAAGTTACATTAACTTTCCCAACGTTTCGGCAGGGGTTGCTGCCTTCCTCAGGGGAACTTTATTTAAACAAAAATACAAATATATATGTAAATAAATTAAATATTGACAAATTGACAATCAGTACACTCACTTTGATAAGAAAGAATAAAAGAAAAAGAAAATGATATATTAAATCATTGAAATAGAAAAAACTTTTCAAGCACTTCTAATGATGAAGTTGAGTCGGTGTTAACTGAAACAGAGAAATTTAGGTTGAGAGGAGAGAACAATAAACGGCCGAAATATTTTGTGTTTCTTGTTTTCTATTTATGTTGTTGTTGTTGTTGTTGAGGATATGTAATGTTTCTAACGTGTATCGTTTTGAAACATGTTTCTCCGTTTGTAAGATTTTAACGCCATCAAAGTCTGGAGAATGGCCGCCCTCAATGCTGTGATACGCCAGAGCTGTCTTGTCCGGATTCCTGAGGAAGGCAGCAACCCCTGCCGAAACGTTGGGAAAGTTAATTTAACTTGATTGTTTACCTGAATTAATGTGACAAAAAAAGCCGACAGAAAAACAGATTTCCACTTCACTTATAAATCCAAAAATTGGTCAATAAATCAACTCTATTAACACTAGTGTAAGTGTAGAGATATACCAGGAGGGGAAATGTTTGTCAGCAAAAATACTGGAGTGTGGAGACCATGTGGAAATTACTGGGAAGTTCTAGATATAATGTCATTCGATATAAATAGGCCGCCGAGGCAACCAGATGTCAGATTTAACTATAGAGTGATACTGTTAATAGTGAGTTAATGTGATACTGAATAAAAGTGGAGGTAAGCGAAATCTTTCTAGAGCGGGATCGAAAAATGAGCTCGTTCTGCGCTTGCGCAACTATTTGGAACAGCAAGGGGAAGACATAAACACTTTTGTTTTTGAAACAGAAGTGGAGGA
Organism: Melanostoma scalare; assembly: GCA_949752695.1. NCBI lineage: Eukaryota > Metazoa > Arthropoda > Insecta > Diptera > Syrphidae > Melanostoma > Melanostoma scalare. Next base: position 82,428,218 of record OX456986.1, read on the forward strand.
AGAAGAAGTAAGTGAAAGTGTAAATTTTTCTAGTATGATGAAGCTTTTGTTAGAACAGAGAAACGAGCAAAAGAAGGAACAGCAGAATGTTCTGGAACAACTTGAAGCACAACGAAACGAGCAAAAGAAGCTGATTAAAGACCAACGAAACGAGCAAAGGAAGGAACAGCAGAATGTTCTCGAACAACTCGAAGTACAACGAAATGAGCAAAAGAAGGAACAGCAGAATGTTCTCGAACAACTTGAAGAACAACGAAACGAACAAAAGAAAGAGCAACAGAATATTCTCGAAAGACTTGAGGCGCAACAGAATGTTTTGGAAGGTCAGAAAAACAATCTAGAAGGCAAATTGGGCAAAATTGAGAAAAATGTATGTGCCCTTGACTAACGCGTTGAAGGTATGGAAAAACAGCTTTCTGTTGTAGAGAATCGTTTCGAAATCGTAGAAAGCCGATGTGATAAACAGTTCTCTGTTCTGACCAAGGAATTGGACCAGATCCGGAAAATCAAAATTCGAGAATCTGCTGGAGAGTTTGCAAAGAAAAAGGAGATGAAACCGCCAACATTTGAAGGACAGTCTTCTTGGCCAGTCTACAAGAGACAATTTGAGGCAGCCGCGACAACAAATGGCTGGGATGACGAAGACAAGTACATTGCACTGACTCTTGCTCTTAGAGGACCAGCAGCTAAATTACTTCAAACAGTTCCAGCTGGTAAGAGCGGCGACTTCAGCTCTCTCGTGGCAGCTATAGATAAACGCTTTGGAGATAGCCACTTGAAAGAAGTCTTCCGAGTCCAACTCAATAACAGAGTTCAGAAAAGGGGTAAAAGTCTACAGCAGCTCCAACCAGACGTCGAAAGACCGGTTCACCTGGCATACCCGGATGCTGGAGAAGAAATCACCAACCAGCTTGCTGTTGAGTCCTTCGTTCGAGCCATTTCCGATATACATCTTCAGAGGTCTGTGCTAACTTCTAGAACACGTACTCTTTCTGAAACTTTCGCATTCGCATTGACAATTGAAGCAGCAGAACAGGCTTCTCATGGACTACTTCGACTTAGAGAAGCCATAGTCGAAGATGTTGGAACTGCAACAAGACTGGGCACTTACAGCGTCAATGCCGACTACCACCAAATAAAGCCGCTTGTCAACATTGTGGAAGCAAGAGATCCAACCCAGAGCAAGGTAACAACAACAGCAACGTTGCCTATCAATCTGTTTCCCATCAGGGAAACGAGTAAGAACCAACTTCGAGGGGCAGAGGCTGGTTTCTTGTATCGATGGCCCCAGAACCACCATTCAGGTCTCCCAGACCAAAAGAGACAACAAAAGTCTGACTGTGGAGACTACTATTAACGGGAACAAACATGTGGCTACCATCGACACCGGTGCCACAGCCTCCATAATACGTCGAGACCTGGTAAAGACGACGCCGACGTGGCTTCATAACACCAATAGCTACCGTCTAAGAACCGCAACGGGAGAACTGATTCTGCCTCCTTCTTCTGAAGTGTTCGTTTGGACAAAACTGGAAGGTGAGTTTGGAAGCCTTCGATACCTCATGGTGGAACCAGGCCCAGAGTGTTCCTCCCAAAGTGTCATCATTGGGAAAACACTGGTAGCACCGAAAAACAAAATGGTCCCCGTACGATTACTAAACACCAGACCGTACGATGTAAGGTTGAAGAAAGGAGAAGTCGTTGGACATTGCGAAACCGTTGCAGCAATTACGAAGATCACCGATGAAGCCCCGAGAAAAGCTATAACCCCGGAGAAGCTCAAATCCATCAAGGCTAGAATACTGAATTCATCCAAACTTGATCACCAACAAACAAGGTTAGGTTAGGTTACAATGGCTGTCAGGAATACACCCGACACACTTAGACCAATACTAGGTCCATTGTGATACCAAAGAAATTATGCGAGGGAGTAACCCACTTAACAAAACCATTTGGAGCTTTTAATAAAGCGAAGGAGATGCAGGCGATCTGTGTTCGCCAGGTCGCTTGGATCATCGAGAAAATATTTCCCCAGATGCCGCTTTCTTTTAAAAGAGAGTGCAGGACATGAGCAGAGGAGGTGTGGTACTGTCTCCTCCTCCTCCTCATCTAAGCAACTTCTGCAGAAGTCATTAGAGGGAACACCAAGTCTTATGGCGTGTCTTCCTATCAGACAATGTCTGGTAATGACATTGATTACGGAGCTAACTTGCAATCTGGTAATGGATAACAAATGTCTTGTGCGTTTTGGATCAAGTCCTGGCCATATACGTTTTGTTGCCACGCACGTGGTGATATTGTTCCACCTGTGATTTGTTCTGTCCATTGCCTCTTGCTTTAGCATAAGTTTACATGTAGCGATTGGTATACCAATATTCAACCTGCTGTTTGAGATCGGTAGAACGGTTCCTTCTATGGCGAGTTCATCGGCTTTGCAGTTACCCACGATATCTCTGTGCCCCGGCACCCAAAAAAGGTGAATGTTGAACTGTTCAGCCATCTCCTTAAGAGATAAGCGACAGTTGAGGGCGGTTACTGAGTTCGTAGAAACAGCGCCGAGTGATTTGAGGGCTGCTTGACTATCTGAGAAAATCCGGATATTCGTTGAGGATATTACGTTTTCTTTTAGCCAACAAACAAGGATGGCTGAAAATCTCCTACAAGAGTACACTGACATCTTCGCATCGCCAAAGGGGCAATATGGTAGGACACAGTTGGTGCAGCATCGCATCAACACAGGAGATGCAAGACCGATTCGTCAACCCGCAAGACTCCTTCCACTGGCCAAACAAGGTGAGGTTGAGGAAATGATAACAACAATGAAGAAGGACGGTCTTATTGAAAATTCCAAAAGTCCTTGGGCGTCACCAGTGGTGCTAGTGAAAAAGAAAGACGGGAGCACTCGTTTTTGTGTAGACTACCGAAGGCTGAATGATGTGACTAAGAAGGACAGCTATCCTCTGCCGAGAATTAGTGATACCCTGGATGCTATGGAGGGAGCCCAGTGGTTCTGGACGCTGGACTTGAAGAGTGGATATTGGCAAGTTGACATCCACCCTGATTATCGAGAAAAGACGGCGTTTTCTACAGGCAATGGACTCTGGCAGTTCAAAGTTATGCCGTTTGGGCTATGCAACGCTCCGGCAACATTCGAGCGTTTGATGGAGTGCGTTCTTCAAGGACTTACGTGGAAAGCTTGCCTAGTCTACTTGGACGATGTCATTGTTTACGGGAAAACATTTGACCAACATTGCAAGAACTTAAAAGCCGTGTTTCAGAGACTTCGAGAGGCTAACCTTGAACTAAATCCGCAAAAATGTGCGCTTTTCAATACCGAAGTTAAGTATTTGGGAAACATCATCTCTTCCCAAGGAGTGAAGACTGATCCAGAAAAAGTTGACTCCGTCAAAAATTGGCCAACACCACAGGACAAACAACAACTCCGAAGCTTTCTTGGTCTTGCCACATATTACCGACATTTTGTTAAGAACTTTGCTGGACTTGCAATGAGTTTGCATCAGCTCACCGAAAAAGGAAAGCAGTTTAAATGGTCAGGTGAGTGTGAGAAATCTTTTCAGGAACTCAAATACCGCCTCTGTAACGCTCCAGTGCTGGCACATCCAACACCTGGCAAAACATTCATCATCGACGCAGATGCAAGCAACGTTGGAATCGGGGCGGTACTATCCCAAGTGCATGATGGCGAGGAGAAAGTGGTGGCATATTACAGTATGGTCTTCTCGAAGCCCGAAAGAAGCTACTGCGTGACCAGAAGGGAACTGCTAGCTCTTATCTTGGCAACAAAGCACTTCCATAAGTACATCTATGGACAGAAATTCCTTCTGCGGACAGACCATGGTGCTCTGAACTGGCTGTTGAACTTCAAAAATCCAGAAGGTCAAGTCGCAAGGTGGATAGAAAGACTGCAGACTTATGATTACCAGATTCAACACCGCAGAGGAAAGTTGCACTCAAACGCCGACGCATTATCCCGAAGACCTTGCAAAGAGGATTGCAAGCATTGTAGGCGACAAGAAAACAAAGAAAATATTACCGCTCAGCGACTAAGAGCTGACCCCATATGCGGATGGAGCAATGAGGAAGTGAGGACCGCTCAACAGGAGGATCCAAATATCGAACCCATTCTCGCATAGAAAGAAAATGAAGAGAAACCTGAATGAACATTTCTGACAGGAGTCCAGTTCTCAAAGCCTATTGGGCACAGTGGGACTCACTATATGTGCAAGAAGGTGTCCTCAGGCGAAGATGGGAGTCCGCTGACGGTAAATCATATGTGATGCAGCTGATCGTACCGCAATCAAAAGTCAGTGAAGTTCTTCGGGAGATGCACGACGGACCTTCTGGAGGCCATCTGGGAGTTAACAAAACACTGGAGAAGGTGCGACATCGGTTCTACTGGTTACATGCTAGAGATGACGTGGAGAAGTAGTGCCGAACTTGTGACAAGCGTGCTGCAACCAAAGGACCTGGTAGGAAGACTCAAGGTAAGATGCATCAGTACAACGTTGGATCGCCTTTTGAGAGGATTGCAGAAGATGTGGTTGGGCCTTTTCCAGAGACCAACGCTGGAAACAAGTACATTCTGATTGTAATGGACTATTTTAGCAAGTGGCCTGAGGCGTATGCCATCCCAAATCAAGAAGCCAAAACGGTGGTCGGCCAGATTGTTGCCTGGGTGAGTAGGTTTGGCGTGCCTATGGAACTCCATTTCGACCAGGGGAGGAACTTTGAGTCAACCATCTTCCAAGGAGTGTGCGGACTACTTGGCAATAAGAAGACCAGAACCACACCGCTTCATCCACAATCAGATGGGATGGTTGAAAGATTCAACCGCTCCTTGAAAGAACACCTCACCAAGGTCGTAGGCGACTACCAAAGAGACTGGGATAGGCACGTACCGCTATTCCTGATGGCCTATAGAAGTGCTGTACATAGCTCGACCGGACAAACACCATCTGACATCCTGTTCGGGAAAACCATGCGGCTGCTCAGCGAACTTAAATTTGGATGCCCCACAGAGGTGCCACAGGACACGAATAGAGTATGTGGACGACCTCAAGGAGACTCGCTGACATCCATAAAACAACAAGGGAACGGACGAAAGCCTACAGCGACCGGATGAAGACACGGTACGACACGAAAGCGACAACGGCAGGATTCCAAGCAGGAGATCGTGTGTGGCTTTATAATCATCATCGTCAAATAGGATTGTCACCGAAACTTCAGCAGAACTGGGAAGGTCCTTATACTGTTGTCACGAGGATTAACGACGTGGTTTACCGCATCCAAAGAGGACTAAGAGGCAAGTCAAAAGTAGTTCATTGTGACCGGCTGCATCGATATAGTGGCGAGGCTGCAGATGGAATTATTCGGGACGAACTTTCTTAAGGAGGGGGCAGTGTATTGCAAACCCAACATTTAATACCAATTTCCCAATCGAAAACGTTCAACCGAAAACACAAGTGGCAACACTAGTGTAAGTGTAGAAATATACCAGGAGGGGAAATGTTTGACAGCAAAAATACTGGAGTGTGGAGACCATGATACTGAATAAAAGTGGTAGAATTAAATCGAAAGGTAAAGTTTTATTATAGCAAACGTGCGCTTAGCACGTTACAATATGAAAAGGCATTAATTGGATGTATTTATATGGCACCACACCAGACAAAGCTCAACCTACACTTATTCGAGAGTTACTTGATGAGCTCTCACCACTTTGCTCAAGAATAGTAGTGTGCGGAGACCTAAATCTCGATATATTAAATGGCAATAAATGATTGAAAGTCATTATCTAAAGTTTGCGAATTATATTCAGCCAACTCATTTTATGCCAGATAAGGAACCATCTTTGATCGCTGTCTTTGTCGTCTCTGATTTAAGTTTATTGCTTCACTATGATCAGGTTCAATACTCTGCTTTTTCCCATCATGACTTAATATTCGTTACTATTGATGCGTTGGTGGATGGGCGATGTACTATTCGGGTAGGCTCTGATTGGTGTCAACTTGGCGGCGCCCAGATGCTGCAACTTATAGTACTCGTCAATTGTGCTTACTATACCTCCAAGCGGTATCCACTGGGACATGGGATGCTCCGTCCAGAGCTGACCTGCTAAACTAGTAAGTGCGAGTGTTGACAAGGGAATCCGGAACAAAAGAATTGTGATCGATCAAAACTATAATTGCTCTGCGAACTATGACTGACTGCACGAATCTCAGTAGTCTACGAGAGCTTTCGCGTAAATGTCCCAGCGGATGAATTCAAATGACAGAATCAACGTTGGACTTCAGCAGTCAAAAAAGCAGAAACCCCTGAAGGAGCTACTCCAACATATTTGGTTTAAAGGTCTTTCAGGGTCTTTCAATACTAGGACAGGGTATTGAAGTAGAGATGGTGGCGGATGAGCTCCTGGTGAGCCAACGGCAGCACTCACACCCCTGCAGCAGGGTACTGACACTGGATATTCCAGCCCTTTATGTCCGAAGGGATCCAAAAGGACCTGGCCCTCCAGGTTGGGGGTTGTGCGTAGGGTTAACTACCCAACCACGGAAAAAAATATTAGTCCTGAAACAACTAATAGCCTCGGATAACGATAATGATTTCAAAGTTGACGACCCAAGCAAACGAAAAAAGGACAATGACCTCCGGATCTGCTCGTGGAACGTAAGATCTATTAACGGACTACGTGCAGCTGCAGAATTAGCGGACGCCCTGGACTGCTGTATTATTATTATTATTATTATTAGTTCTTTATTTACCAACTTAAGTACAATTAACAATAAAAGTTCAATAAAAGAAAAGAGCATGGCATTGATTAGCCGTCTGCCGACTGCTGTAAAGCAGACATAACCGCCATCCAAGAAGTGCGATGGAGTGGACCGGGCATAAAGAAGATGAAAAACTGTGACATCTACTATGGCGACTGCTACAGGCAACAGAAACAGCGATTATTTGGGTGCGGATTTGTCGTTAGAGGAAGACTTAGGGATAAGGTGATCAGCCAAAATCCAGTCAATGAGCGTATAATGACCATCCGCATCAGGGCTAAATTCGCCAACATTAGCCTTATATGCGCCCACGCGCCCACAGAAGAGAAAGATGACGATTCCAAAGACTGTTTCTACGAGCTCCTCGAAGAAACGTGCCCTAGACACGACGTGAAAATCGTTCTTGGCGATTTTAACGCAAAGCTAGGGAAGGAGGACATCTTTGGAAACACAATCGGTAAGCATAGCCTCCACGACAAAACCTCCGAAAACAGACTGAGGCTAATCGATTTTGCTGCGGGGCTAAATCTTGTTGTAAGTAGTACACGATCTCCAGATCAATTAACCGTCAACCAAATTGACCATGTTGCGATCGACGCAAGGCACTCTTCCAGTGTGCTAGATGTCCAATGCCAATGCCTTTTCCAATCGAGTGTCCCTTCAATTATCCTTGAATCCCATGCCGCCATCATTAAGCATTGATGAAGAATGCAGGCAGGCAAATGCAGCCAAACAAAAAGCACGACAAATGCTGATGCAAAAACGAACAAGGGCTGCTTACGATCAGTATAACGAGATCTACAAGGAAAAAAGAAGGGAAGAACACCGACTTCTCAAAAATAAAAAGAAGCAACATGAGAAGCGCTCGTTTGAGAAAGTAGAGAGGTGCCATGACAGGAACGAGATTCGGAAGTTTTACGAAAAGGTAAAAAGATCCTGCCAGGGTGGCAAGCAACGAACTCAAGCCTGTAAAGACCAGCAGGGAAACATAGTTATAGAGTCACAGTCACTACTGAGGATCTGGAAAGATCATTTCTGCAGACTGCTTAACGGCGATGAGGACACAAATTCCGCTGTCAGGCAGATTGCCCCATTCAGCTTGGACGATGATCAAGAATGCCGTCCTCCCGACCTAGAGGAAGTAAAGCTTGCCATATGCAAACTTAAATCAAATAAGACTGCAGGTGCAGACGGCCTTGATGCCGAACTCTTCAAGGCAGCTGGAGACCAGTTGGAGAGGAGCATGCACCAGCTGATCTGCATGATATGGTCGGAAGAAAGCATGCCCGATGAATGGAACCTCAGTATCGTATGCCCGATCCTAAAGAAGGGAGACCCTCACAATTGCGCTAATTACAGAAGGATAAGCCTCCTTAACGTCGCTTATAAGATCTTGTCTGCTGTAATATGTGAACGTCTGAAACCCCACGTCAACAACTTGATAGGTCCTTATCAATGTAATTTTAGACCAGAGAAGTCCACAATAGACCAAATTTTCACATTACGGCAGATCTTGGAAAAAACCCGAGAACATAATATCGATATTCACCACCTCTTTATCGATTTCAAGGCCGCGTATGACAGTATTTACAGAGACGAGCTGTACAGAGCCATGTCTAGTTTCGGCATCCCTGCAAAACTCGTACGACTATGCAGGATGACTTTGGAGAATTCACGCTGCTCCGTCAAGGTCGGTAAAGAACTCACCGAGACCTTTGATGTCGAAAAAGGTTTTAGGCAAGGCGACAAACTGTCATCCGATTTCTTTAACATCATACTTGAACAGATTGTAAGAAACTCAAACGTCAACACCAGAGGAACAATCTTTCAAAAGTCTGTACAATTACTCGCCTATGCAGACGATATTGACGTAATGGGAAGAAAAAAGCGTGATGTCATAGGTGCTTTTGCGAGTATTGATACAGAAGCGACAAAAATGGGTTTGATGGTTAATGAGGGCAAAACGAAGTATATGCTGTCATCAAACAGGGACACAGAACATCGACGAATTGGACAATTCGTCACAATAGACAGACATAGCTTCGAGGTAGTACAGGACTTCGTCTACCTAGGATCCGCTGTAGACACGGACAACAACATCAGTGCGGAGATCAAACGGAGAATAACTCTTGCCAACCGTTGCTTCTTTGGGTTAAGAAGGCAATTGAGAAACAAAACCCTCTCTAGAAAAACCAAGGTGACCTTGTATAAGACCTTGATCATCCCAGTCCTGCTTTACGGCGCGGAAGCATGGACTTTATCGAAAGCGGATGAGGAAACCCTTGGTCGTTTCGAAAAAAAAATTCTCCGAATGATCTTTGGTCCCGTATGCGAAAACAATGTGTGGAAAAGAAGATACAACAACGAGCTGTATGAGCTGTACCGCAACATGGGCATAGCCAGAAGAGTACGCACCGCGAGGCTACGATGGTTGGGCCATGTAGAGCGGATGGACCCAAACGCTCCGGCTCGTCGGGTGTTCGAAAGCACATTGCAGGGAAATCGCGGAAGGGGAAGACCTCGTCTTAGGTGGCGCAATCAAGTGGATGAAGACCTCAACCGACTTGGAGTGCGAAACTGGAGAGAGCTCGCCCGAGATCGAAATCGTTATAGAAGGATGTTGGTTGAGGCCCAGGTTCACCCCGAACTGTAATGCCCACCTAAGTAAGTAAGTACTATTGATGCGTTTGTACTTATAAATAGTGGAATCTCGAACGACGTCTTCAATTTTTCCAATATTAATTTAGAAATTCTCTTCACTGAGTCCCAACAATTAAACTGGTTACCTATTTACGAAACGAACAATCCAAACGTTCAGATTGAAACTTTTTACCAAAACATACATTACTTGTCTAACAAATTTGTTTCCATTCAAAACAAAAAGATTCGTAAGAAGACATATCCTTGGCTTACACAAAATGTTATCGAATTGATAAATCAACGTAATTTTTTGTATAGAAGATGGCGAAGTTACAAGTGTTCTATATCACTGGTCCAATGGAAAAAGCAACGAAATGCTGTTACTACACTCATACGTAAAAACAAAAAATTCTATTATGAGAATAAGTTTTCCAACTGCAATTCTAGTACTGACTTTTGGAAACAGGTTCGCCAAGTTGGTGTTGGAAGTAAAAACAACAATTGTTCTGATGATTGCAACCTTGAAGACCTAAATGAAAAGTTCATCCAACCATGCCCTGTAGATAATCTCAGATCAGTTGTGAGAGATTCCGAAAATAGTCTGCTTGGTGTTCTTTCCATTGATGGCATTTATCAAATATCAGTTGGTCAGGGAATTTTACGAACACGTTCAAAAGCAATGGGTTCAGACAATATACATCCTGATTTTATTAAAACCCTCTTGCCTGTCATCTTGCGCCACGTAACACATATCTTTAATACTGTGATAACAACTTCTATTTTTCCCGACTGCTGGAAAATTGCTAAAATTGTCCCCATGCCAAAAGCATCTTCTGGAAGTACTAAGGAGTATAGACCCATTGCAATCCTTCCGTTTATAAGAAAGGTTCTGGAATCAATTATTAGTAAGCAAATAAAAACCTTTCTGGAGAATAATAAATTATTAACCAGGTACCAATCCGGTTTTCGCTCTAAACATAGCTGTACCACAGCTTTGTTAAAAGTTTGTGATGATATTCGTGAAGGTCTGGATGCTCAAATGCTTGGATTAATAGTCTTCTTGGATTTTTCCAAAGCATTTGACTCAGTCAACCACAAGATCTTATTAGATAAATTGAAAAGCACATTTTTATTTCAAAACAGTCTGTGTAATCTGATAATGTCATATCTTAGTTGTCGATATCAGTATGTTTGTCATTGTCATCAAGGACAGTATTCTTCAAGAAATTGGGTACAATCTGGTGTTCCGCAGGGATCCATACTAGGTCCTATGTTGTTTACATGTTTTATAAATGATGTATCCAAATACTTTTCTGTCTGCAAATATCACATCTATGCCGATGATGTCCAAATGTACCTAACTTTCTCTAAACAACACATAAATAGTGCTTATCTCAGAATTAACCAAGAATTGAGTATTGTTAACGACTGGACAGTCCATAATAAACTTCTTCTCAATTCTCTCAAAACGAAAACGTTACTGATTGATAAAAGTATCAGTCATATAGGTATATTAAAGTATAGGTATATAAATATACCTCTGATATTGCATAAATTCCTACAATATACCTAAATCAATCACCAATCGAATGTGTACCTTTTGTAAAGAATTTAGGAATATATTTGAGCAGCAGTCTTAAGTGGGACATTCACATCAACAAAACCGTTTGCAAAATATATGGAGCACTAGAAGTCTGACTCCAACAAGAAAATACTTACCGTGTCATGTAAAACTGCAATTAGTCCAGTCCTTTATACTACCGCTCATTTTGTATGGATGCGTAATCTTTTCTAATTTAAACCATGAGTCCATGATTAAGCTTAATGTGGCGTTTAACAGTTGTGCGAGATTTATTTTCGATAAGCGTAGAAACGAACATATCTCCAACTTTACCAAGCAAATATTTTGCTGCTCTCTGAACTCTTATTTGAAATATCGAACAGTGTTAACAATTCATAAATTGATAACAACAAAAGAACCTGAGTATTTATGTATATGACAAAATCAAATTTGGAAGAGCTTATAGAAATCCTCAATTAATTACTCCTCGATATAAATACCAAACGACTAGTCGTCAATTCTTTGTTTATTCTACTCAACTTTGGAACTCTTTACCACCTACCATCAAGCGTATCAGCAACACAAATACTTTTAAATATGCAATGTTTAAATATTTTGCAGAAAATTATTGAATTGTGCCAACAAAATTTCTATCTTTTCTCTTGTATTTTTTTCTTTTCTTTTTCTCTTGTATTTTATCTTCGTTGTTTTAAGTTCTTATTTATTTTGTTTTCTACATTTTGTTAAATCAAATATTTTCATATTTATTCATTCAAACTCAAATTATTATTCACTAAACTTTATTAAGCTTGTACACACTTTAAAAGATTATAATCATACATGTATCAAGAATAATTTCTCAATAAACTAAACTAAACTAAATGGGGTTTCTCCCCCCAAATCACCCATTGGCTGTTTATTTCGGTAATTAGACCGATACTCACATACGGGGTGATTGTCTGTTGGACCGCACTAGACAAGATGATCAACTACAACAAGTTCGAAGAACGGCTTATTTTTATTGTTTAAAATTAATAAATTGAATCCAAACCATGGTAAACGTTTTGTTTACTTTTTTCTAAGTGCATATGACAAGTTCCATTCACTTAGAAATAAAAGTCACTGCATGTGAGTGCAGTGGATTTTATAAGTGTCGGTGTAAACCGAACATAATTTTCGTCTAAGAAGGGTGAGGCAACATCTAACTGATGAGCCCATTGCCGTACCTGGGCGAAACGCAAAAAGGAGTTGAGGCGATCTTCACGATCAAAAAACTTTTCTAATAAGAAATTTATTTCTTTTTAGATTTTTAATTAAATTAAATTGTCAACTCCAGGACAAAACAACACGACAATAGCAAAAAAAAAAAAAAATTATTGTTATTGTTTAAAATTAATAAATTGTAACGGGCCGTTTTTGGTCGTCGGGGTCGCGCTGGCATGCTTGTCCGGCTCCTGCTCGTCGATGGGCGTGGGACTTGACCCCCATGACCCGTATACAAAAAAATCATGCCAGTCTTTGTTGCCAATTAGGTGTTATTTTAGCATACGCGAGAAATCTCCTCAACCTACCCTACCATGTCACTGATCTCGCCTCAGTGACCCTTTATTAGCCATCTCCTATATCCTTCCGTCCATCTATGATCATCCACTCACCCCTATATGCCTACACAACCTAGCAACTCATCCTAACAATCAAACCACAAATATTCATTTCATATCCATACAATAATTCATTTAATTATTCAAAAAAAAAGTTCTAAATTAACATTATTCACCTCAGTGGGTGCTTTAATAAATTTCAAGTTGTATATTATTCTATGATCTAGTTATTTATATATTCTTATTATTAAAACTTTTCCGAGTGTATGTATCTATATATATTAAATTACTCTTCGGTATATACCGCGCCAAATCTACTTCTATGCAATGGTCCCCCAAGAACTCAACCGACTAACAAAGCTTGTATATATATAATCGAATAATTTGAATCAAACAAAAATGACTCACCGTTTTCTATTATATATCCGCTGTCGATGATGTGGCCACAGCATACGGGCAGGATTCTGGTGGTGTGCTTGATTCGGATGTTTACTGTGTCGCACTGTTGGCTTATTTTTTTTATAAAAGAAAATTATTTGACTATAATATTTATACTCTATTAAGTTGGTGAGCTCGCGCCCCGCCGGGATTGGTATATATAGATATATATACCCGTACTACGGTACTTAAACGAAATCTTAAAACACTATTTTATGCCTTATGGGCCAAATCAAAAAAAATAAAGGAAAATCACCAAAGTGGTGCAATAAATTAAATTAAATAAAAAAAATTGACGTTAACACTGCCGGGAGGTGAACCCGGGTCTGCTGCCGCAGCACCCTTCTAGGGCGAGCGCTCAGCCTACTCCGCCAAAAGTTCGTTTGGGGTTTCCTTGATTTTCGTAGAGTTTTATGCGGTATCGAAATCCAATTCTCCAATGATAATTAAGTTTCCCGACTTTACAGCTCACAGTCTTTTTTAAGTAGGTGGCTTTAGTAAATGGCTTGGCGACTACCAGCTTTGCTAACACCAGCCACCATCCACCTTATGTGACTTTAACCTTTTTGAAATGAATTAAATTAATTACCACTACCACTCATACACAACAACAATCTAACATACCTTTCAGAAAATATCAACCTGGATTAAAATCCGCAGGATATCAATCTCCACAATTACACTCCACAATCCAAAAACTATCGTTAGCCAAATCGAAAAAAACTAATAATCAAACTAAAATTAATTTCACAAAACTACATCAATTTGCACAATCACTACCAATTTCAGGAATTCCAGCGATCTTCACTGTTCGACAGTTTTCAAACCTTTGTTCAGCTTCACCGGTTAAATTGATTTGAAACCGTCAACTTCTCCTCTCCGGTTTTCCGTTGACGGAGATCATTAACGGCTGGAGGCGGGACTTACTCCCATTTCCTGAGCTTTCTCTCACTCAACCGATTCACTGACAACTCAAAACAAACATATTGGGATCAAATTAGTGTTGCCACTATCCCACACTCAAAACAAACACTTTCGCATACAACCCTCCAGTCAAAATCCATATTTCGTTACAAAATTGAAGCCAAACCATGGCAAACTTTTTGTTTACTTTTTTCTAAGTGCATATGACAAGTTCCATTCACTTAGAAATAAAATTCACTGCATGTGAGTGCAGTGGATTTTATAAGTGTCGGTGTAAACCGAACATAATTTGAGTCTTAGAAGGGTACGGCAACATCTAACTGATGAGCCCATTGCCGTACCTGGGCGAAACGTAAAAAGGAGTTGAGGCGATCTTCACGATCAAACAACTTTTCTAATAAGAAATTTATTTCTTTTTAGATTTTTAATTAAACTTCAAGAGAAGCTTGGGAAAATGGCACTCTCTTGGAAAATGAAGCAATACACTTTTACACCGATTTTTGAAAAACCAGCGATGGTGTAGGAAGTGGAATCTACATAGAAAAACTGAATCTCCGTCTTTTCCTCCGCCTACCCGATCATTGAAGTGTGTTCCAAGCGGAAATTCTGGCGATTAAGGAGGTGCTGTCTTGGCTCAAAGACAACGTCATATGCTCCACGGATATTCGAATCTTCTCGGATAGCCAAGCTGCCCTTAAATCTCTGGCCTCTGTCTCTACAAAATCCATCACGGTCCAAAATTGTAAAATGTCTCTGAGGGAGATGTCAAATCAGTTCAACATTCACCTTATATGGGTGCCGGGGCACAGGGACATACCAGGGGCCTATTGCACAGAACATACATCACATACAATGTATGATTTTAAAATTTATTGTACAAAATACTGTTTCACAGAAACGTTGTATGACTGCGGTCATTGATTGATTGATTTGACTGGAATATTTCCAATAAAAATTCTGTTTCCCAGAATATTAGATGTGTTCAATGGCGTTTTCTTAGATCAGAACAGCACAACACAGAAGCAGTGAAAAAAAAACTTGTTCAGGCAAGTTAGAACAAGCAAAAAAAAAACAACCACCAATTTTTCTTTTTTCTGATATCAACATAATTTAGCGTATTTTCATCACGAATAAGTGATTTTATTTTCAGAATAAGGTTAGGTGTTATTTTCCTGATTTTTTAAAATTTGTTTGAACTTTTCATAACAAATTGAAATGTACTTGAAAAACTGCGTCAACAGCTGCTTTTGACAGTTTTCACCAAACTTGCACTGGCTCAAGAGGAGGTGCAGAAAATGCTGTGCTAAACTGTTCTAGAACAGCTCATTGAACACAAGAAAGATCAGAAAAGATCAGAAAAGAACAGAAAATTTCTCATTGAACACCAAAAGCCTGATCTTTTCTGTCTGAAACTGTTCTAGAACAGGTCATTGAACACTCATATTGTCATACATTAGGTTTGTTCTGTGGCGTGTTGAGGGCTGTCAAATGGCATGTATTTTCTTTTAAAGACATGGATGTGTTGTGATTTGTGCTTTAGCGTTTTTTGAGAACTGGAAAACCCAGGTTTTTTTTTGACAACTCATAGGTTTGTCAAGAAAACCTGGGTCAACCCTGGGGAAAGTGCAACGAACGGACCTATTATTAGTCTACAATGTGTAACGAAGCGTTACAATGCGGATATTTTGTTCGACAAAATTCAGGCGATATATATATATACACTGCCAACCACTAGGATGAGGCCACAAATTTTGCAATCGATTGATCGATTTTATAACTGGTGGCAGTTTTGTACCCGGAAAAGTTTATTACCAGTTCATAGGAACGTATTTTCCCATAACAAATTCATAAAATTAAAGGGTTTATTCGAAACGACCGTTGGAATTTCCCAAAATCAATTAAACAACTACTGAAAATAGGTATAAAAAAGTGCTCCACTAGGATGAGGCCACATGCAAAATTTTAGAAAAAAAAACAAAAAAATGAGTGAAATGTTTACATTTTATGGTTTAATAATATCTATTAATAACGTTTTTTTACATTAATAATGAGTTTGTCCGCCATTTTTGGATGTAACTTTTATTAGACGGTTTGGAATAGAATCATACAGTTTTTTTAAATTAATCATATGAAATTTGGGCCCGGGCACTACGAATAGCATCAATTAAGGTGTCCTTGTCTTCAAATTGTCTGCCACCTTCATAAACTTTACAAGATAGCCATGACCAAACGTTTTCAATAATGTTTAAGTCTGGTAAATATGGGGGCTATGACAAAAGTTCCACGTCTTCTGTTTGAATCCAGCTTCTGACAACCCTGCTAGTGTGGATTGGGGCATTATCTTGTTGAAAAATCCAAGTCAGAGGTCCAAAAATGTTTTTCATTTTTGGAAATGACCGTTCCAGCAAACATTTGTAGCTATTTTCGTTCATTGTTGTGGATAAAAACTCCAACTCCAATTCTACTATTCGTGCCATAGTAGGTAATAGCTCACCTCACCATTACACCTAATGTACGGCTATGATGTCTTGCCAAAATAAGCTCATCCTTTCTAATATCATGGAAATAAAAGTTGTAACCATCAGGGCCGTCAAGGTTAAACTTTTTATCACCCGCAAAGACAACGCGTTTCCATTCACTGCTCCAATCAACATGCTGCCTTCCAAAGTCCATACGATGCTCCTTGTGTACTGGCTTCAAAACATGTTGCTTTTTCAGTTTCCTCCTTTGAATAGTATCACTTTTTTGTATTAGTCTTCGAACCGTTGTTATGCTGGCTGAAACTCCGCTTTTGGCCCTTATCATAGTCGCTGGTAGAGTGGAATTTGAGGTAAGTCGTAGAATCAACCGATTTTCTCTTGGTGTTGTGGCTTTCCGGAACCCATGTGTGCTTCAAACTAAATAAAACGGTTATTTTTAACACTCTCCTAGATATTTTATACATGAATTCGCACATGCGAACTCCTGCACGGAAATATTCGCAATACCCTCATCCTAGTGGAGCACCTTTTTATGCCTATTTTCAGTAGTTCATTAATTGATCTTGGGAAATTGCAACGGTCGTTTCAAAGCCCTTATATTTTATGGATTTGTTTTGGGAAAATACGTATCTATTAACTGGTAATAAACTTTCCCGGGTACAAAACTTCCACCAGGTATAAAAAATAAAAAATCGATCGCAAAATGTATGGCATCATCCTAGTGGTGGGCAGTGTATAACCAACGCTATCATTTAGTGATTGACTTTAGAGTTGAGTCGGTCCGGACCTATATAGTTCCAGGAACTATATCCTTACTCGGACACATTTCCTTTCGTTCCACAAACGGATTGCAAACATGTCCATAGTTCCGACAACGATATACAAAAGAACGAGATAATAAAGGATAGCGAACATGTCTGCTTAGTTTAGTTACAAATAAATGAAATAATCAAACACACACTACACACATGTGTATTGTGTTTGTGTAGCGAAATTCCCAACCAAAGCCAATACGAAAAAAAAACCAATAAGAAAAAAGAACGAGTAGAGTGTTGAGCTCCATACAAATCCAAACCAAGCACAATCCACATAGCATAGAAACATACACGAACGAAAAAGTTCCATATCTCTCATTGTCTATAACATTTCTTCTTAGTTCCACACATATTGCTAGGTAAATCGGTCCGGACCGATTTACATTCATCCGGACATGAAGGAACTAGTTGCACATATCGGAACGATCGGACCGATTTACATTCAGACGGACATTATGAGTTGCGTATATTGCACATATTGCTAGGCGTGGAGTATATTGGATTTGTTGTAGTTCCTAATTCATTCATGTCCGGCTGAATGTAGATCGGTCCGATCGGTCCGATGAGTGCAACTAGTTCCTTCATGTCCGGATGAATGTAAATCGGTCCGGACCGATTTACCTAGCAATATGTGTGAAACTAAGAAGAAATGTTATAGACAATGAGAGATATGGAACTTTTTCGTTCGCGTAAGTTTCATAGTTGCATTGAACTTTCCTTATTGTCTTATTGTTATGTATGTATAATAATTACTAGGATATGAAGCTTGGTTGAGTTTAAACGCTTGTTATTATGTAATTGTCAGATTCAAAACAAATAAAACTAGATAGATAGATAGATAGATAGATAGATTATTTATTTATAAATGACTAACAGTTTTTTACACATTCATATATACAAATATCATATAGCATGGCATTTGCCGTCTGCCAGATTGACAATAAACATTATTTCAATTACTGTAATAAGCTTTCACAATTAATAATGATAATAATAGAAAAAAAAAAAAATATATTTATAACTTGAAAATAATAATAAGTTACTGTATGTTATTAACTCAAAAGTCTTCATTCATTATTCTTTCTCTATAACGTAACGCAATTTTGCAATAGTCATATAGCTTGACAACATTCATCTCATTCAGCCTACTAATAACTTGAGCCTCTGTTAAAAAGTCGCTTCCGAGAATGCTTCTTCTAGTTTCTCTCAAAGTTGGACACCTTCCGACGAAATGGATTAGGTCTTCTCTTTCCTCTAAGTTGCATATACTGCACTCCAGTGGTAAATCGGGTCTGTGTGGTATAAAATTCAAATTGAGTAATTCGCTCCGAAGCTTGACCATTGTAGCGACCACATCTATCTTGTTCGAGTCACAGAAGTAATTTTTCTCTGCAAGATTATGGTTCAGCCTACTGTATGTTGTCCTGAATAATGACCCAGAAGCTTCAGCTGCATATTCTGCTCTACATTTCTCATCGACCTTTGATATAACGTCATACAAGAGAGTTTTACTGCTTAATATATTTTGAGCGTTTAAATCAAAATTTATATTGCATCCTTCCGCAAGACTTGACCATTCTCTGTACCAGCTGTTTTTGTCTTGTACCGCTTTAAGAACTACCTTCCTGACTAGCCGGTGTTCAGGCATCTTGAAGACGGTCAGTAAATAATCGGCTTGAATCTTCAGGGTTTTCACGAATAGAGGTGGCAGACCGGTTTCTAACATAAGAACGTAGTTAGGCGTACTTGTTGGCAGACGAAATATTCTTTTCACGAAGTGTGTTAACAGTTTCTCAACCGTGTGAAACTTTTTACCTCCCCACACTTGCGAGCCGTACAACAGGATACTCTCTGCAACTGCTTCAAAAATCTTGTGCTTACTGCTGTGAGCTATGTTTACGTTCATAAAGCATTTTTTCCATGAGATATTTATAGCAGTTTTCGCTTTTTGCAGTTTTTCGTTTAAGTGTTTCTCCATACTCAGGTTTCTTGAGAAAATTACGCCAAGGTACTTGTATTCGTTTACACACTCTAAATTTTCTCCGTTAAAAGTCCATCTTTCATTTGCTGCATTCCGACCCCCACCTTTTTTAAATATCATAACCTTGGACTTCTGAGTGTTGACTATTAAATTCCACAAACGACAGTAATCATATACTCTGTTTATCATGAGTTGTAGTGTATCCGCGGAGTAAGAAAACATGACTATATCGGCTGCAAAAAGCAAAGCCTTAACACGCACTCCTGCGTAATCAACACCACCAGGAAGGTAATCGATGAGATCATCAATGAAAAGTGAAAACAGGGTGGGACTCAATGTGCAACCCTGTCTCACTCCTGTTGTGGTTGAGAACCACTCCGAAAGTTCCGCTCCGTTCCATACTGCAGCCCGTGTCCCTGTGTATAAACTTTCGAGAATGCGTCCGAACTTCCGTGACAAGCCCATCCCATATAACTTGTAGAACAAGGCGTCTCGATTGATTGAGTCGAAAGCAGCTTTGAAATCGATAAAGAATACGTACAATTTCCTACCCTGCATAATAAAGCTCTCCGCTATACTTCTCAGAATAAAAATGTTATCAATTGTCGAGTACCCTGATCTAAATCCAGCTTGAAACTCTTTCGGCATGTTTTGTGTTGCTAACCATGTTGTGAGTCTTTTATGTAATATCGATGTGAATATCTTATATGTTCCATTCAGAAACGAAATACCTCGATAATTCGTTGCATCCACAAAGGATCCTTTTTTATGAATCGGAAATATTATCGCATCCCGGAATTCATTCACCATCAGATCTCCCTCAATCACCTTATTAAAAAGCGTAACAAGACGTTTTTCAAGTGTAACAGTTCCGTACTTATAGAACTCCACTGGAATGCCATTCGAACCCGCCGCTTTACCATCTTTAAGGGACCCTAGCACTAGTTCCAGTTCTTTTAAAGTGACTTCAGAGTCTAAAGTTTCATTAGTTATTCCAGGTACCGCATAAAACCAGTTTGTAAATGTTGTTGCAGGGTTCAGCAATTCTTTGAAATGGTTGGAAAGAACGCTTGCGCAGAGCTTTGAGTGGGCAGCAAATTTCTTTCCATTCAATTCCCATGCAAGTTTCCAAAAATCTGCTGCATTTTTACAAGACGCAAGTCTGGATGCTTGTAGTTCCGCATATCTCATTTTTTTAACTTTACATAAATTCTTATATTTTGTGTTAGCCTCAATGTAGTTACTTCTAAATAAATCTTGGGAAGAGTTGCGGAAAATTCTAAGCCATGCAAACGAAATCTTTCTGGCTTTTTTACATTCTTCATCAAACCAAGGGTCTTTTCCAAATTTGCTTATTTTTCCGCTACACTGTCGTTGTGGGTAAGAAGACTTTATGATATTCTCCAACGTGGGAAAGTCAATAGTTTCGTTTGATTGAAGTTTTGAATCAAGTTGTTGTCTATAAACCAGTGCTTTTGAAATTTTCCAGTTGAGTTTAGGTAGTACTCGAGTATTAGCAGATTCATCGTTTGGTTGCACACGTCGTTGGAAGGTAACAACAGTCGGAAGATGATCCGAGTACGGCAATTCTTGGATCTCAAAATCAACCACAAATGGCTCCCAATCTTCTCCTAAGATCGCATAATCTATCACTGACGATCCTTGTCTACCTACAAATGTGAAGTTACCTGAGACGTCGCTCAAACTGGTTCCATTTTGGATTCTGAGTCCAAAAGAGTCGCATAGTTCCAACAGTTTTTTTCCTCTTGCGTTAGAAATAATATCTTTTGATTGCCTGCACATTCCATTTACCTCGTTCATAACTCCTGCCTCTAGGCCGGTTCTCGCGTTCAAATCACCAATCAACAAAACGTTTGAAGATCCCTTATAGTTTATTATCTCAACTAGTTCTTTGAAGTCATTCTCCCAATTGTTGCAATTAAGGTATAAAGGCAGTATCCAAAGGCGTTCGCTGGTGTATTCCAAATCAACAAACGTTATATCGTTATGGATGCAAAACTTACATTTCAAATTTTTCAGCTTTTTCTTAACTCCAAAGTAACATCCTCCGCTTGCTCTTCCCCGTGTGTGAGTTCGCGTTGCCGGAATCCACTTGAACATAAAATCTATAAGTTTGCTTTCAATACTTGCAAAGTTGTTTTCCATTACAAAAGATTCATACAGAAATATTAAGTCAAAGCTGTTTACATAATTATAAAAGTCGCTAAATAGAGATTTATTAATGAGACCAGATACATTATACGATAAAATTTTAAAATATTCATTTTCATTGCTTAAATCATTAGAAATTAAATTAGTAGTATTATGACAGACGGCTTTAGTACTAAACACTAGAATTTATTCTCCCAACGGCACCACTGGGCCCCGACAGTTGCACTGCATTATCGACGATGTTGACTGATTGCAGATTTTCTATCACTTGAGAGCTGTCACTCCAATCTGACATAATTTTTTTGACAATAAGCTTTCCATCTTCTTCGTCGCATTTTAGATTGTTGTTTTGGTCCAAATAGAATGATTTATTCTCAAATCAAAGCGTTGGTCCACGAATTAGAACTTGAGAGTTTTTGTCGAATGCATTTATTTTTGATTAATTTGTAGAAGATGTCTCCTTTTTTCACGCGCCGCTTTAGTAAAATCGCGGTGAATAGATATCCCGGTGTTACGCAATTTAATGGCAGCCTTTAGTATGCGCGGTACATCATCACAATCCTGCATTTCAACTATAACATTCGCTATTTTGTTGTTTCTCGAGCGAATAACTTTTGTTTTCAATATTTTTGCTGGGTTCTTTTGTTCTAGGAGATCCAGACAGACATTTCTTGCTTTCTCCTTCACACGTTGATCATCCTCCTGAGTTGGAATATGCAGTACAAGATTTTTTTCAATAGATTTCCTTTCAAGAAAATCAATTTGACGCTCGAGAGCAAGACATTTGTTTTCAAAATGCTGCAGCTTGCATTGAAGCATTTCATTATTGCGTTCTAAGCAATCCATTTTTGTCTTGACTTCAACCAAGTCAGATTTTGTGGGCAGGTTTTTCAAGCGATCATCAAGTAATGCTGCTAGTGAGCATTCAAGAGCTTTCAGATCCACCAGCTGCATATTTCCGATTAGAGCATCATTTATATTATTGGCATTAGAAGATGATTGATGTTCAGGCGAAAAAACAGAACAAGGTCGTTTTAGCGGTTGTGTGCAGTCAGTGTAGTTGTTTTTGATTATAGGGTTATTGTTGTTGCTATTACTTGGCGGGGTTCTTTGTAGTTTGCTCATTTTGTAAGAAGATTGTTCGCTTAGATACAAAACAAAAAAATTTAAGCTCACCGTCTAATATATGATTCCTTAGTGATGGAACTGAGCTTTCAAGACTTATAGCACTTTTTAAAGACTTTTTTTAACAATAAAAAACCACAAAATTCACGGAGCTTATTCACAATGTCAACCAAACTTTACAAGCCAGGAAATAAAACTATAAGATAGGTACAGTTTTAGATTGTGTATGTTTTTTTAAGTAGTTTGCTGCTGTGATTTGTGAATTGTGATACATATGTGATTTGATTTTAATTGATTTGGAGCTTTGGTGAAATCATAATACAGGTAGATATTTGGTAAAATTACTTTTTATAATTTTTTCTTCTGTTTATCTCTTGAACGTTTTTAATTGTTTTGCTGTTGTAAATTATTGTAATTCGATTTGTGATTTCGGAATAGTATTTATTTATATAAGTGGACGTTGGTATAAATTTTTATTTTTTCTTAACTCAGAACGGTTTCTTATGTCGTTTTCAATTTGTTTTAGTACAAAGACAAGTTCATTTATATCAACCGCCCTGTGATTTCCGCATTATTATTATTATTATAAGCTTTTTATTTACCTTTTGAATTTTTAAAGTTTATATACATATACAATTTTCGTTTTCACAATGTTTTTTTTTTTTTTTTTAATAAATTTAAATTACAAACAAAGTCTGGTATTAACTTATTAATTATATTGAAAATTTAATAAATATAAACATAAATCTTTAATTGTTCTTTTCATGGATATATATTTCTGGTATAAGCCTCCCCCAGTGTTGCCCATAATTCTCTGTCCTTAGCTTCATTATACCAATTTTGTCTGTAGTCCATCAAATCATCAGCCCATCTTTTCTTAGGTCTTCCAAGTCGTCTTTTGTCAGCTGGAGTCCATTTTGTAATTATTTTAGTCCATCTTTGTTCTTGAAGTCTTGATATGTGTCCTGCCCAGCTCCATTTTAGTCCTCTTGTTCTTTCAACTACATCAATGATTTTTGTTTGTTGTCTTATATGCTGGTTTCGTATTTTTTGAGTTTGTCTTATTTTTAGAATTTTTCTTTCCATTTTAGTTTGGCATATCCTTAGTTTCTCTGTTAAATTTGAGGTCAATCCAAGTGCTTGTAGTCCATAAGTCATAACGGGCAGTATTGCTGAGTCCATTATATATTTTCTTGTGTTGTTACTTAAATTTGATTCCATTATTTGATGTAGATTCCAGAATTGTTTCCAACTATTTGTGATTCGTCTGTTTATCTCCTTGCTTTCTTGGTCTTTGAATGATTTTAATTGTCCAAGGTAAATGTAATCTTCTACATACTCTATCTTTACTCCGTCTAATGTGATATATATTTTTGTGTGATTGGTCATTGCTTTTGTTTTTGTTTGGTTTATGTTGAGTCCATAGGGCTTACAGGCAGTAGTCAATTCTTTTAGCATCGATTCAATTTGTTTGGCGTTCATTGAAATTAGTACGATGTCATCAGCGAATCTCAAGTTGCTTAGATTTTTTCCTCCTATGTTAATTCCATACCGTGTCGTCCATTTTAGGTTCTTGAAAATTTCCTCCAGCACAGCTGAGAACATTGGTGGGGACATCGGATCTCCTTGTCTTACTCCTCTATTTATTTTAAATTCTCGTCCTGTTATTTCTGTTTTTATTTTTGCCCAACTGTTGTCATAAATGTTTTTGTATGTCTGGATTATGATAGGGTTTATGTCTTGATTCATCAAGGCTTCCCAAATAGTGTCATGTTCAATGGAGTCGAACGCTTTGCTGAAGTCAATAAATAAAAAGTATAGTGGTTTCTTGAATTCATTGAATTTTTCTATCAGTTGGTTCGTCGTTTGTAGGTGGTCAGTTGTTGAATATCCTTTACGAAATCCTGCTTGTTCTATTGGTTGGTTCATGTTAAGTTTTTCCTTGATGGTTCTGTATATTATTTTTGAGAAGAGTTTGTAAATGGTCGATATATTGCTTATGGGTCTGTAGTTGTTTATATCATCCTTTTGTCCCTTTTTATGAATCAGTGTTATGGTGGTCTGAGTCCATTGTTTCGGTATATTTTGCGTTTTCAATATATTGTTGAATAGCAACGTCAAAATAGGTGATAATGATTGTTTTCCGTATATAAGCATCTCAGCCATTATACCATCGTTTCCAACACATTTCTCTTTCTTTAGATCGTCAATTGCTTGCTCTATATCCTTTTTGGTTAGGAGTGGGTTGTTATTTATGTTATTGTTTATAATTTGTGGTGTATTAATATTTGCGTCTGTGTTATCTATGGTGGATTTAAACAGTTGTTCAAAAAATTGTGTGGCTGTTTCATTAATGTTTTTTCGGTCTGATATGCTTCTATTGTTGTTTTTCATTGTTAGAATCCAGTCTGTCCCTTTGTTTAAGAATTGTTTTGTCTTTTTAATTGATTTCGTGGAAGTTAGAATGTCTTTGATCGCTTTGTCATTGAATATTTGAATGTCCATTTTTGATTTTTCTTTTATTTCTTTTCTGATGTGTTTCAGTTCAATTTTTTCTTCAAATGTTGTTATTTCCTTGTTTCTTAATTGTTCCCTACGTAAAATTAGTTGCTTCGTACCATCTGAAATTTTTTCAGTTTTTTCGGTTTTTGCGGTCATAATTGAGATCATAGCTGCATTTTTTATTATTAATTCAATTTTGTCATATGTTGTTTGTAGGTCACGATCAATTTCATCTTCGTGAGAATTTATATTTATTTCATTTCTCAAAATTTCGTTATATGCATCAATACTGTTCTGAGTCACTGATCTAGGGATATGTAAGTTTTGCTTATTTCTCTTTAGCGTCTTGTGATTGATTTTAAGTTTTGCTCTTACAAGTCCGCATTTACTCTATTCAAAACCTTAATAGTTCCTCGGACATGGTTCCCGGAACTAGTTCCGATTGAAAAAAGAACATTTCCATGTTCGGTCCGGCTATGGAACTATTTCGCGCAACTCTAATTGACTTTGCAAGTGAACGGACGTGCCGTGGGGTGCGCTCTTCTGTTTACAAGAAAAGTTAAAAATATATATTCTTGAAAATGTTCTGCCTAGTTTGTAATAAAAAGATTGACCGCAGTGTTGTCGAAAAAATTAAATACAGTGTGAAAAATTAGCAAGGATTTTTACTAATGAAATTACTTGGTTATTAGTTTTAACCTTTTTTTTGAAACTTTGAACTGAAATGATTAAAAGAAATTTCAAAGGGAAAAGTATTGGCGACAAGATAAAAAAGAAAGACGTGTTATTTGATTGCGGTTTGAATACGGAATAATTTTATTTTTCTCATTTTTAATTCTTATTCCTTTTTATGGTTTTGTTCTTTGAATAAAGATGGCCGGAGGGGCGGGAAATTTGAACATTATACCAATCATTTAAGATACTTGTTAATTCACAATATGTAATTCAATAATTCAAAATTTTTATTTTATTGTTTGTCAATGTGACGAAACACAGTGATTGCGCTTTATATTCACACGGATCATGTGCTAAATTAACTTCCGCTGATCTAGATTATTTGCTTAAAACTAATGACTCTTTTTACCGATGTGATAAATGCTCCTCTCGCCGTCGGAAAACTCTACATACATGCGATACTCCCATCACAGCCGCTGGCTCGAGATCAAATGAAGCTCCTGACGCAAAAACATTTCCAGCTAAGAAAATAACAACAGATGGGAAAACGACTAAGAAACCTTCAGTTCCTTCTTATCAACAACAAATACAACAGCCAGCGCTTGGTAATGAAGAAACACATCCAAATACAGATGGTGTCGTCGAGACAAGAGAACATGAGTCTACTTTCGCAAGACAGCAGCAGCAGCAGATTTCAACACACAAGCAACAACATCAATCCCCCCCGTTAAAAAAGTCAATCACGTTAGATCTGTTATATGATGAAATACTGTGCTTGAAAAAAATCAACAGTAACTTTCTCACCACACTACAACAACTCTAAGATGAATATAATTCTCTTAAGAAAAAAATCAACACTCTTGAGAGTAAAATTAATTCAAGAGAACAAAGAGAAATGGAGAACATCATCGAGAAAATTGGAGTACCTGGTGCAAACAATAACAATGCAATTGATTGCGTCGAAAAAATTGTGCAATGCGGTTTGAATGTCTCTGTACCTACAACAGATATACAAAAATGCTATGTTAAGCGCATTAAGAATAAAAATAAAAGCTTACCGAAGATCACCGAAGTCATTCGTGTTCATGTGGCCTCTCACCAAGCTAAACAAAACATTATGAAGAACAAGGGAACGAACACAAAAAGGAAAGCTAAAAGCTCGCTATTCGTCGCCAATGGAAAACAACCCATATATATCAACGACTGTTTTCCAAGTTCCACACGGGCTCTCTACAATGAAGCTAAAAAACTTAAGAATGATAATAACTACAAGTACCTATGGTTTAAATAAATAAATAAATAAATAAATAGGGTGGCGCAACAGATCGAGAAGCCCCTGGGCCTAGCGCATTTCTCACAACCATGCCTTGTGAGGGAATGGAGGGGACCTACAATTTTCTGCCGGTTCCGAACGGCTAATCGAGAAAGCGCTTTTCATGGCAATGAATACTAACGGAGGACTTGCCAATTCCTCGCGAAAGGCGATACCCGTGGAAAAAACATTTTTGCCTTTGTTGGGATTCGAACTCGAACCTCTGGATTAACAGGCGACATGCTATCCATCACACCGCGGGTACCACAATACCTATGGTTTAATAGTTCAAAAATTTTACTGAAAAAACAGATAATGGAAGTGTTGTTGTAATAAGATCGTTTGATGATCTAACACTAATTAAAGATTAAAATTAAATCTAAAATGTTAAATTCATTTATAAACATCGATCTTACAAATAGCAACCCTTCCATTACCACTATCAATTCCATAAGAGATGAAGTTAATATCCCATTCTTTATTGTTCAACAAAATATACGCAGTCTTCGATCAAATTTTGATTTGCTTGTATGCAATCTGGAAGCTCCTTATTTACCAGATCTAATATTCTTAACTGAGATTTGGATTTTTAAGAACGAATGCGATAATTACTCGATTCCCGGTTATAACCTTCATTTAAATCGAAATGAAACGTATTCTGCAGGTGGAGTAGGAGTTTTTGTACGTGTCATTGAGTTATCATGTTGTATGTCCTAGTTTGACTTCTGTTGATGTTTTACACCTACGCTGTCATATATGTAATAAAGTCCTCAACTTTGTTTGTGTCTATAGATTACACTCGTTTAATGTGGAGATGTTTCTTAATGAATTTTCTTCGTTTTTGAGCAGTACTAAAGCACCCAATCTCATTGTTATTGGCGATTTCAATATAGATTTACTAGCAAAAAATTCTAATAGCGAGTCATACCTTGCTTTGATAGCAGAGCATGGGTTGTCATCCTTTGTAAATAAACCTACTCGACCAATATCGCAGTCTGGTCTTGATCATGTTCTTGGTCGATTTAAAGACATTATGTCTAGATCACTGTTTTGGAATCAATTTTGAGTTACATATTACCGATCATAACATGACTGGTATGCTGTTCAAATCCTTAAATATCTTGGAACCTAAGCAAAGTACATCTTCCTCATTTGTAAAAAAGATTAATTCTAATATTTTGAATAACGCCCTTCGCTTTGAGAACTGGGAAGCTGTGCTAGCAGAAAATAATGCTTCAAATGCGTATGACATATTTATCAAAACACTACAATCTTACATTGATTGCTGCACTAATGAAAGACTGATTAAAAAAACCGATAAAAGACTAAAGCCGTGGATCAATCCAAAACTACTTAAGAAAATTAAACAAAAAATAAAATACGTTTGAAATGTTATAAGCATCCTTCCAACATCGACCTGAAACGAAGATTTAAAACTATGTGTAGAAATATAAACATTGAAATCAAGTCATGTCGCGATAGTAATTCTCTGCTGATTAAGTCTATAGGAAACCCAAAAAATGAATGGAGAGCTATAAATAGTATAATTAATCCGAATGCTAAGAAAATTTCTAACCATATCGTACTTAATAGTAACGGCTTAGAAATCAATGATTCTACCGCGGTTGCTAATACTCTTAACAGCTTTTTGGTTCAGTTGGTCAATTGGGTGAATCACACTCTTTTTGCAATGTGAGTAATGATGATTTTGGATCTATTGAACAAATATCTCAAGGAAGCTTCTACTTTGCTCCCATCAGTGGATCAGAGGTTTATTCTCTAATCAACACACTAAATAAGTCAAATGCATGTGGTGAAGATGGTTTATCGAATCTTATTTTAAAAATGATTGCACTTAATGTATCGGATATTCTATCTCATTTGTTTAATCAAAGTGTTGAAAATGGTATTTTCCCAACGAGCCTAAAAAGCGCTATTGTGATTCCGATCTTTAAGAAAGGCGATAATAAGGTAGCTATCTATCAACTCAATATCAATATCGACCAATTTCAATGCTCTCCTCGATTTCTAAAATCTTTGAAAAAGCCATAAAACACAGGATGTTGGGTCTTCTTAAAAAGAGTAATTTTTTTAGTCCTTCACAGTACGGTTTTAGAAGTGGGCTTTCTACAGAAGATGCTTTGCTTGATTTTTGTACCATCGTTAACAAGGGTTTGGACAGTAAGAAATTTTGTGCTGGTTTATTCGTAGACATAAGCAAAGCTTTTGATACTGTAGACCATGCCATACTCCTATAC